>OZ024921.1:38206187-38867721 GCA_964017225.1 Netelia inedita
CTGTCTGCTCGCGTCGGAGTCCCCTCCGCCCCTGCCCCCTCTCCCACCCTCTCCTTGACCATCCTCCATTAGGCTCTAAGACCCTTCGGATCGTCCGAAGCCATGAAAAAAATAATAATAACAACAACAATTCATAATAAGAACGAGACTAGAGGGACTATTCCTGTTACGTTGCATTCCTCTTGTTTAAACTCGCTGGACCACCCCGGATTCGGGGGCCCTGGCGTATATGGCACCCATGCCGAGAGCGAGAACTCAACATAATATATATGTTTATATACTACACTCGGGCCGGCAATATTATATTTGATTCACGAAGAATTTCGCGCCGTGTATAAGCAGTAGTAGTACAAATTTTAAGTACCTCCTTGTTTATATATACATATATATGTATGTATATATTTATGTGTATGTGTGTATATAGATAATTCGTGACTCTGAAAAGATTAATCGCACTCGTGTGTTATCACGCACACGCTGTTTCCGTTTGGTATAATACATATTTTATGTTAATCGTATACGAGGTAGCCATTATAATGATCGTAAAGATTCGGCCAGTTTGTCTCTCCGGGAGGGGGCTCGATTTTTTGTTTATACTACCACAGAGTCTTATCGCGTAGCGATTTAAAAGAAGAAGAAAAAACAGACACACAGAAAAGGAAAAAAAGGCTTGTTGAGAGAGAAAGAGAATATTATTTAACGGCGCGTAGAGAAAGGAAGAGAAAGGGAGAGAAAGACAGGGGCGGATTCCTCGTATATGGACCGCCTTGCGTCGAAAGCTTTTGGACGTCTTCCAGAATGCTTGGCTTTGCTCCAATTGCGAAGTAATTAATTACTTATTCAGTCCCCTCGCATCTCTGTTTTAAACATGTGCGTGTGTGTGTATGTTTGTGTGGTACTTCGCTCTTTGCGAGGGAGCAAAGGCTGTTGCCTCTTCTATTTTGCGAGCTTTTCTGCCTACGAATTGGGCTTGATTTTCAGCCATTCTTTAAGGGGGCGCGTGCGTGATATCGTTTATGAAAATTTTCAAATATACGACACGCGACTTTTTCTCGTACGTTTGGTCACATTTTTCATCCCTTATTTTATGCTTTATGTAAAATACCGTCATTCCCCTGCATTATTCAAGTTTTTGTTTCTTTCCTTTTTCTCTAGAACGAAAGATCCCATATGGAATAATATTATAAACAAAAATTTATCGGCCTTTGCCATTTATTATGTAATCCGTACCGTCGACAGTGAGAAATAAAAATATAATAAATGTAAAAATAAGAAAAAAATTATACATAGCGATAAAAAAATAAAATAAAATTTGCAAAAAAATATATATAATTCATCAATGTTGTTTATCTCATGATGCGCTCTATAGATTAATGATAAAAATGTTTTCCAAGTGGGATGTAGCTCGTTAACGAACGAACCTCGTATTGAAACGAATTCCCCTTTAACCAAAATGTATAAATACTGTAACATTAGATTCTCATAAAAGCGCACTATAATTCAAGATCGTGGTCGGAGATGTACGCGATGTGTGGCGAGCGCCTCTATCTCATATATTGTTAGCACGAGACGTTATATACGCCGACCTGAGATTTTCAGTTACCCAAATACTTAAAGCGATCACCTGAGTGTAACGTTGCGAACGCATTTAACATAATTACACGCAACGTACACGTGTTTACATCGCAAAGTACGTTTCCACATGTACATACATGTACTTACGTATAAAAAATGGCATGGGGTTGTTTTATGAATGAAGAAAAAAAGACCGTTCTTTGCGATGTTTAAAGAATCTTTTAAATTAATAAAGAAAAGAAAAAAAAAGAAGAAAAGCATATCGCGATGTTTCGTCCGAGTAGACACGTGTGCAAATGTAGTTCGCATGAAAAGGTAGTGCGAAGGTATCGAGGTTCGGGATCGCCGTGAGCGAATCGGTTCAAACGAGCGCATCGATGATTATTAATTTTTAATTGCACACTAACGGGATCGCGCGCACTCTTCTCCCTTTCCTCCCACCCCCCCAACCCTTTTTATACTCCCCGAAAGTATAAAAGGGAATAAATCGAAAACACGTGTAATCTTTGCGAACCGAGGCCTGACGGTGCTGCCGCTCGCGGTGCGTGATCAAGGCAGCCTCTTCTCATCCTTCGAGACACTCGGGTATTGCCACGCCGCGTGAAAGGGAGGCTTGCCCGACCAAAGCCTTCTCTCACCTGTCGGTGTGAATTTAATTTACATAAAGTTAACCCCTTTTTAACGGGAGGATCGTTCCGTTATCACTCGACGAACGGATATCGCCCGACGAACGTCTCATCAACGGTCGTACGATCAACGACGTATCGATAAAATTACATCGAAATCGATCATGATTAATTATGATAAATTTTCACTCATTCGCGTCGTTCGCTGATCGACGGATCTTGTCTTTTTTTTCAATTATATTTAATCTGATCTGAGACGAGTTCGGTAAAATGGTAAATCGTGTGCGAGGCGTTAACGAGAGATCATTTTTTTGTAAATCATTAAAATCGCTCGTTTAATATCGACCGTTGTTTCGTTCTGTTTTTCACGTAATTTTTCGAGATTGTAATTGATCGAGAAAGCTGTAATTTAATTTATTAGTTCGAAGTTGACGTGTACTCGAGGACGAAACATTGTTGAGAGGGAACTACGGTGAGGCAGTTAAGTACACACGCATATATATAGATATACAAATGTGTTAACAAGTCTGTAGACACAGTGAAAACGTACAAGTTGGTGAAACGTATGTGTAGTCCGGTAAATCGTCATCACTGTGATTGTGTGTTATATGTATATTTGAAAACGTTGGAGAGTATAACAGTAGCTGCTTATGGCAGCAGAACGGGAAGAGAGAAGGAGAGAGAGAGAGAAAGGAAGAGAGCAAACGCGCAGTAGTCACCGACGACACGCGATCGTCGGCATAGCTCTCTCTTCGTGGGACCATGCTTGCTGTAAATTATTGCGATTTCTTTCGGCCAACCCTTGTTTATAGGGGGAGGTGCGTCGTTATACGATCGAGGCTCGCGATATCGTGGAGCGCGAGAGTCCGACATCAAAGGGCCTTTCTCTCATTTTCTCTCTCCCTCTCATTCTTGCTGTACAAGCTGGCGGTTCAACGCCGGATCTCTTCAACGACTTGTCGAGAACTCTGTCACGTCGTCGTTGACCCAACGAGCTCTGGACCTTACGACAGTTTGCAAATCCCTACTGTCTGTATTATCGCCCGAATGAATTTCCTCGTTGTATTAACCACCCCGGTTTATCGCTCGTTGACTGGGCGAACTGTGGTTGCGTTTCAAACGATTGGAAGTAGATAGAATTTTGGAGGAATCTCTGGAGAGTAATTAATTTTTTATGCGAAAAATCAATCAAACGAGACATTGATATTCGATTAATGGAATTTTATTGTTAGAATAATTATTGATTAATTTAGTAACGATAAATTTAGTAATTTTGGTTAATTGTATGATTTTATTAACGTTCGCAAAAACGCAAATATGAAAATAAAAACTTGATAATTAATGAGAAAATAAAAATTTAAAAACTTTTTTTTTTAATGAATTCTTCGTTATTTTTGCCTTCGACCCTATGTAGGTGCATTTCAATTCAATTAGAAGATCCCGACATTTTTTATTCACCCCCTGTGGTCCGGGTGATTATTCTTCCCCGCATCCTGTCCTCTCATTCCCATCGTATCTCGTGTTATACGCAATTGTGCGTGCATTCGCGCGAGATATCGCGCGATATAGAGAATGAGTGGTGGATTATTTATCGAATTTAAATGAAGCCTAACCGTGTAATTGCGGCTCTGTGATGGCATCTCGGAATATGATTTGCGAGCTATCGGTGTGCTTTTCCATTGGTGCACACGGAGCGCGAGTTTGGCGCGCATGCGCGAAGCTTGTGTACATTTTGCGCGCGTACATGTACACTGATATGACTCGAGCTCAGGTAGTACAATACACGAGAGCTATTCCGAGCGTTATCCTTGTCCCTGTGGACTCCCTTCGATACACACACATACACACACACATATATATATACGCATATAATCGAACGAACATACCAACGGAGAACCGATCGAGTCAAGGTTGTCTATATATTCCCATATACATATATACGAGTACCTCGAGCGGAGTATCGAGCGTAATAACGAATTACGAGCTGTATAAAACGCATTGCTTCGAGATTGTGTCTCGAGTGTGTTCACGATCGCCTCTGCCGTTTATTTCCTACTTCCCTCCAGCCACTACTCCCGTACGAGTTCATTCAGAAATTATACGGACGACCTATCGTCGGCTTAATCAACGATGATTTTCTCTCTCTCTCTCTCTCTCTCTCTCATGTTATCGTACGTCAATTGTATAATCGAATCGACGTTAAATCATTATTAATTCGACACGACCATCTCTAATTTCAATGAAATATTTTCCAGGTTATATTTATCGACAGAGAAATAAATCTGTATTTGTATAACAAATTGATGTATTTTATAATTTATATAAAAATTTATATTTCTGTAGAAAAATTGATTTATTTTTATCTATAATTTGTTTTCTGCTGTGAGAGTGAGGGATCGGGTTAACTAGATCTTGGCTCGAGAGCATCGATATCGGAATAAGGACAGGGATGCTCGAGGGTAGGATCGAAGTGGGATGTATACTTGGCGTAATTGCGAATTTATACGTTCATAGATACGGTGAATCTTCCTGTTATCATATAACACCTGATTATAATCTTCGTAGCCGGTCTCCTCTATAAACGCTCGTTTCACCGCGCGCCAACAGCGTGAGTGAGTGAGTGAGTGAATGAGAGAGAGAGAGAGAGAGAGATCTACAACTTTGCTGACGGAACATTAGCACATACATTCATGGCTAGTGGCTATACAGTCGTATACATCATAACATATAGCGTATCGTATATATAGCGTACCAGGGCGTTTATTAATGGCCTCATTCATCGCTCTCATAGCCACGGGAGGGTAACCCCGGAGCGATCACTTTGCAAAGGGTGAATATTTCTGCACGTTGTGTATGATAGTACGTAGCGGAGAACGCAAGAGAGAGAGAGAGAGAGGGTAATGTACGTACATCAAAAGCTCACTCGAGCTGGGGCGTGTGCGAGGGATGCGAAATAGAGAGAGAGAGAGAGAGAGTTGGTGCTTGGCCTCCAAACAACGCCAGGCACTCTCGGCTCGCGCGTGCGGAAGGTCAGGGTTTCGGCACACCCGATCTCTCGGTTACGGTCCTGTATGTGTGCATTGGTATGGGTGATTCTATGGCTAATACACGTACGGAGTAGGCACGCTGGTAACCCTGATCGAAGACGAGAGGATACCGTTTGGGCAACCACCGGTTTTACCGAGCTCACGTCCTCTTAACCTTTCGTTTGAATAAATTTGGACCCGGCCTCTCATTTTAACGAGAGCTTTTTGCTTCGTCGAGTAGAGACGGAGGAAGGAAGCTTGCGAGAGTCGCGAGGGAATGAGCCCGACGACGAATTACGATGGACATAATGGATAAGGGATGAAAATGAAAATTCTGTTAAAAGATAAGAAAAACAAAACGATGCAAGAAATTGTCAGGTACGATACTGATAATAAATGTTAATGAGGAATAAATTTGATCGATTTTAATTGAATAAAAAGAATTGTTTTTTAAATTAAGGGTGAATTTAGAGGTTGAAAAATGTCAGAAATGGATTGGAAAATAGCTATAGTGCGCTTTATTTTTCCCTCTGTTCCCGTCGTTTTCTATCCGTTCCCGGGGAACGGAGGACGAGTTACAAGTGCCGAAAGTCCGTAATGGAGGAGCGCAGGAGAACGAGAGAGCTATACATCGGGCAATTTTGGGAGAAAACGCGACTACGAGAACGAGAGAGAGAGAGAGAGGAAGACAGACGTTTTTTTTGGTATGCGTGAGCGAGGCAGAGGATGGCCAGCGTCACGCCACACACGCGCGGGCGACCCTCGAAAAGTTATGGTTACTGCCGTTCTCGCGCGCGAGCGAGAGCAAAAGGGACCGGCGAGAAACGCGCCGTACGAAACTAAAAATAATACAACTGGGTTTTACGAACCCCAGCCTAATTTCGTCACGAGAGTCGTCTCGCGCGCGTGTGCTCGTCTAGCTCGTATGGAAACTCGGGGCAAAGACGTGCGTAACGAGCTAAGAAAGAAAACGATTCACGTCAATTTTTATCGTCTCTCGGTGTTTACAAGGAAAGAGTGAAAGAGAGAGTGAGAGAGCGAGAGAAAAAGAGTAGGGGGGTTGAAAAGAAGACGAAAAAATCCAAAGGGACACCGAAGACGAATGGCGATCCACCTAAAGGGAGAAAAATATGCGTTCGGAAGAAATGGGGAGGGTCGTAAAATACTGTGTAAAGGAGGAAGAAAAATTGAGGAAGAGACACCCGTCACGTGACCCTGAACTGGGCGCGATTCGCCCCCGTTTTCAGCGCCCATTAGGATCCAACGACCGGAAGACATTTCGTCGTATAACTCTCGCGTTTTATAGTCTAATCTCTCCTCGATCTCTCTCTTACTGTTTTATATATCTATATGTACGTCAAAAAAGAACGAAGAAGGGGAAAAAGTACACGCGGACTCGAACTCGCGCGAGAAAAAAAACATGCGGTTAATGTCAAAACGGTGGGAATCACGTCATTCTCCCGTCCGTAGAGCGTACTTAGACCGCATACCTTTCGCTTGTTTTATCGTTCCGCGAATTATCTACCTCAGCTCGTGTTTGTTTTTCTCTCATTCTATTCCTTCGTTGATAGAAATGTCAGTATAAATATTTATCCCGAGGGGATAAAACCATTACTTCCTACATTATCTCGCCTCTGAGACTTCGGAAGTCTTTTCGGTATTTGGAAATTTCACGTGCTATTTTTCTCAGTGTTGTGGGATAGAAATATTGTTGTCGTCAACCTTTAAAGGTCGGACGAAAATTGTATGTTTTTAGTACAAGAGTGTCACAACTAAATATAAAAATAGTTGGTTTATTAATTAAAATCAAATTAGCAGCCGATCTCTCGAATTAAAATTGTTTTCGTCAGTCAAAAAATCAAAGAAAAGTCGTAAAATACGAAAATTCGAAAACGTTGCTAGTCCAACCAAACCCGTGGGTCGGAAGGAGCACGTGGTATATCGGGGCCCGTGCGAGCAAGGTCTTGGGTGCTGTTCACGAGAAGCGTCACCGCCATCTCTCCACCAGCGAGTGAACTGCCAGCAGGGCCTGTTTTTACAGAGTCGAGAATTGTCGGTCGGTCAGACAGAATTCTCCCCTCGTGCGTGACTCGATCCCATCTCGCGGAACATCAGGAGGGGAGCGATGGTTATGGCAGTGGAGGTGGAGGCAATGGAGTTGCTACACCATGGTGGGGATACACAAGAGAGAGAGAGAGGGAGAAAGAGAGAGATAGAATGTAACAACCGAGGGTGGGAGTCCGATCGTTTTATTATCGCAGGAGAGACCCAACGCTTATAAACCGCCGGTGGAATCGCTTCATTTTCCCCTTTTACCCGGCTGTCATTCGCGACGCTCGGAATTATTTTATTGCACCGTCTCACGAAACTCCCGTTTGTATATGCACGCGTAGACGTATATTTACACACATCCTCCAAAACTCGAATATATGCAATGAGTGAAAGAGAGGGAGCGAGCGAAAGAGAGAGAGACAGGAGACACGTGCGCACTTCCGCGATTATTACGAGGCTCGTTGGTTTACGATGGAAAATAATACCGGAGCCAGGCACGCCTCGTACGTGCCCGATCCGATTCAATTTGTATTTACAATCAAAATCAACTCCCTCGATGATTTATTCCGAAAGGCTCGCTCGCATGCTCCAAAATTATAGCACCGCCCGAAGGTCGATCGACGATTTTCTACCGAAGTAGGAAAGGGAACGAAAAAGAATGTTCAAAGAAGAACGAAGGAAGATTCCTGTCCAATGCGAGGACAGGTTGGACGGCAGTTATGGTCGCCTTCGAGATTTCGTTAGGGGAGGCCGAGGAGCAGCTGAACGAAGACCAAAGGGGCAGGTCGTTGCCGCAAGGCACCACCCCTGCGGCCATTACCTGAACGGTTCTCACGTCGAGTCAGCATGGCTGCGCCTGCTAACTTGCTCGTCGAACGTGCCTTAGAGTTCTCGAGACGTTATTAGCGTTCACGAATCAAAGGTAGAAACAGGGTAGTTGGGGTTCCTCAAGAATAGTGTAACGGTCCCCGAGACCGTTAAAATTCGTAGCTACGTTTGAAGGCTTCGGCATGGTGGAAGATAGTAGTCGTGGTTGAATCAGCGTGAGGAAAAGACGACAACGGTTTGTCGTCGACGTCGTCGGGTTTCAGCCTCGTTAGCGTTCTCTCGACCAAACTCACGCGGCTTCGCCTCTATATCTGTATACATCGAGTACACCGTATAGTCGCTGAGCGACCTGACGGCTTTTATCTTCGAGCCTTAAGTGCCGTGATCGACTATATCGCGTCCTCCCGACCGAGGACGCTCCTCTAGCTCCGCAATCGCCTAATCATCGCGGTATCGTCGTCATGCTAATACCGCGCACAACGACACCGATCCATCGAAATAGCCAGCGGAAGACTGAAAGAACGGAAGTGACTACGATGTTTGGGAATTTCGTTTTCGTTCTTACGAAAAATAAACCCACGGGCCCGGAAACGATAAAGTCCGGGATGACATCTTCATTCAACGAAAGGTATTCGTTTAATGATATATCTGATCGTAGATCAATTTTCGAAGACTCGTAGGTGTCCATATACAGCGATGAAAGAATAAAGCAAGACGGATTGAGGTATCGCAGGAATACTTCATTATCTCTCAATTATTCCAACTCGTTTTGACCGCTTCTTGGTGGTATTCACCCTTTTTCCATTCACCGCACTCAAAGAAAAGCGAAAATTATAATTATGAATTTGATATTTACAACGTGGCTTGTAGTTCGATGGTGATGGAAGATCGAAGAGGGTGATAATGAAGTGCCGCTGTTAGAGCGCTTGTTGCAGACAGAGAGTGGAGGTGGTGGAAAGAGGGAGGGGTTACAATAAAAGATCGTGCAGGCATCGATGTTTCCCGGCGTTATCAACGCTGCAGTTGAGATGATCGCTCGCCTGGGAGGTCCGTTATCTCGCTCGGCGAATGCCCACCCACGGCACCCAAACCCTCCCTCTCCCTCACTCATTCTCTTTCTCTCGCACTCCTCCACAACCCACCCTTTCAAAACCGTTGCAGGCTTTGGCGAACACGCTAACTAACTAACCCTCCCCTCCCTCTCTACCCTTGCTAGCATTTACATTGCTAATTGCACCACGAGGGCATGAGAGTGTAATGGTACCTAACGTGAACAATACTTCAAGGGAATTAAAGCCCTCCCCTCTCTCTATCTCTCTCGTTCCCTCTCGCTAGAATTTGCAAATACCATGGAGTATCTCTCACTCTCGCTCTCTCTCTCTCTCTCTTGGCGAGGAGGACGAACTACGATCGTCAGTGATTGCTAACGCATTTTCGAATAACGAAGGAGCATTAATTATTAAAATACGATTTATACATACGGTATCAGGAAGGGGGTAAGGTAATTTTCCAACCGTAGAAATTTCAATGGAATCTTGAATTCACTGTACGATATACAACAAAGAGCGATAACTTCTGTCGCGCCCCATGGAATTGAGGAACATGGGTGAGAGTTTCCTTCGAGGATTTTCAGGAACGCGAAACATCTCGATGAATTTCCATTTGGAAGGAATAATTACAAGAGGGGGTTTGAGACGAATCTCCTTGAGGGAGTCGTCGAGATCGTCAGAGGGGCAGAAACCAAGGAAAGATCCTTGCAGGGCGATATGTATACACGCACAGCGAGATTCCTAAACAATGAGAACGTTGGGAATGGCCGACGTCTTGCGAAAGGGTCTTTCCTTCGTATCTCACCCTCTTACTCGTTCACCCTGTTTTCCAATGGTCCTAGGAAGACGTCTTCCGGATTTTATGATGACGGCGCGAGTAACGAGCGACTTCCCAACTTTCTGCGAAACCGTCCCCCTGACTGAGATACCGCGCTAGATCAAAAAACGGTCAGATGACATCTAAAAGAAAAATAAAGCTCCGCCATTTTTGCCCCCCCTCCTGCACGATGTTGACGCTACAGAATTTTTTGTTCTCGTGTAACGGAACATTTTCTCTCGTATCTCCTCGGAGACTTTATAACTCTTCCACTCGCCCGGGGATAAAACCATCCCTCAACGCTTTCTCTCTCCCTCTTTCTCGCGAACTCTTTGAGCCGAAACTTCTCTTACTTTGGACGACCGTATTTTTTTTACTTCTCTCGTGTTCTTTTGAAAGTAGTCTAGACCTAGGCTGGAAAACTCGTGGCACATAACCCCCGTCGGTGTGTTCGGTCCATCGCTGAAAGAGAGAGCTAACCATACAAACAGAAAACGCGTAGTCGTTCAGAATTCGAGAGACTCGTGGTATCTCCCGCAAAACGGATGTTTCTCACGGCAAACTCCGTATACGTGTGTATCGTGTCTCTCTTCTAGGGTCGACATCCGTCGTTTTCTCTCGTGTGTCGCGTCTGTTCGAGTTTTACGTGTATCTAGCTCGTATACAGAGACGACGAAAAGAACGACGATGGAGTCGACGATCCTCCGTTACCGGGGGTTGGGGCACGAGGGTTGTCTACGGACTGAGCCATCCACCCCCGCGGCTCTCCTAGAACCGGGAGAAAGCCTGAATAGCTCCTCCGTTCTCCCTCCAGCTCGCTGACGCCACAGCGACTCTCCGGTTATACCACTACGTCTCTCTCTCTCTCGCTCTCGCTCTCTCTCTCTCTCTCTCTCTCTCTCTCGCTCTCTCATTCTCCCTCCCACGCTTCCTTTTTCATCCCTCTCTAGTTCTTCTTTCCCTACGTCGGACGTTCGCTCGGATATACGTAACCCAAAGTAAACCGACTTTTATATACACCGGGACGTCGCTCGCTACGCGCATAATACACTTCTCTCTCGCATGAAGAGAGGAATAACGGGAGAGAGGGAGAGAGAGAGAGAACGAGAGGGAGGGCGAGGGAGCACTCGGCACATAATGCCGAATGCGCTCGTGAGACACGTCCACATATACGCATGAAAATGTATAAACTGTCCCGAGTGAGTGTGCACGTGGTGCTGCACAGGCAATCTTTATAGTCGCCCGAGTACATTCGCAAAGAGCCACTACATTTTTCTACCGTCCTCTCACTATACTCTAACATATCGTATATAATATAACGTAAGCGGTTGATAGTGTGTGGAGAAACTTTTTGTCGTACGTATATGCGCGTCCGCGTGTATTTCGTGTATATGGGATTATGGATATATGGATAAAAAGTAAGCGAGGATACGAGCAGGAAGAGTCGAGGGGGAGGGATCGAAAGAAGTCGCGACTCGCGTGCCAAAATTATATCGACCTCCGAATATAACCGATGACGTACGGTGTCTGGTCCTTATTTCACATTGGGCACACACACGCGCGTGCGTCTCTCTATTTCATCTCTTTTAGTCCGCGATTTTTCGTTTCGTTGTCTTCCTCTTTCTCCCATTCTGTAGACCCGGCACGACCTTAATTCGAGATACTCTCTCCTCGCATTGGCCAAGCGGATCTTTGAAAGAACGCGCGATTCTAGGACTTTCAGCAATTTCCTTCGTCCACTATCCTTGCTCCCTTTCTCTTCCTCTCTCGCGATTTATATTTCGCGTGTTTCGCTACTTCGAATCGAATAGTCTCGTTAATTTCTGACATTTTGTTAATCTAAATACACAAGATAGTTTTTATTTCTCGATATTTATAAATAGAAATGTAATGAATAAAAAATTGAGAATTTTGGTCGTTAACGGATCTAAATTATTTCCGATGAAAATTGAATCGTTTCATTCGGCCTCGGAATTCCAAAACGTCGAAGAGCCAAAAAGCATCATATTATATACGGGAATTTGGCGCGTGGCGCTCGGAAATATCCGCGCGTCGACGCGTGTGTTATTGCGCCGCACGCGCCCGCCAGTTATACATAATGCCCGCCAAAGAGTCTCGGAACGATGAAATAAGGAGCGATTTACGTTTTGTCGACGTTTCCGCGTGCGACTATCGTTATACATAGCGGTCTCGTTGCATAAACAGCATCGGTACGGAGACGTGACCGCGTGACAAATAGATCGAGGGAGCGAGAACGTGCGAGAGTTTCGCACGTGCGGCTATCCAAGCGTTGGTTGGTGCTATACTGTTTGAACGTCAACGCTGGCGTCCCACTCTCGCCCAAATTACGATTTTACATACCTATGGAAATTTATATATCTACAAATCTCGCGAACGAATAGAATTATAATTCGACGAAAATCGAAGCAACGAAATTCCTGACTCGTGACTTTTCTCGCGATAATAATAACGATTCAACGATCATTAATTAAAATCTAGGGGCCACGAAATGAACGTTCAGCAACGATAAAAAGATTATTCGAATAAGTATTTCATTGTAATCGAGGGCGCTCGGACGGTTGTTCTAATTTATCGTATACTTCTTCGGAAAACCACCCCTCGTACAGTTTTTCTCATATTTCCGCGATTATACAATGTCCCATGCGTTCTCGCGAGTAGTCGCGCGAGTAAGCGGAAAAAAATGAGTAGGTATAAAAATGTGAGAGAGGGAGCGCGTCTCGATTAAACAGGCGTTCGCGAGAATTTAGGAGTCTCCAGTCAGGAAATTTCACGATAAAGAACAGATACGCGAACATACAGGGGTTACGTAATACGCAAAGGGTGAGAAGGAGATGGGAAGGGGGGAGGGGTTGCAGGCGCGAGATGCGAGGTAAGCACTCTGCCATTTACTCCGAGCGTTACACGATCGTGGTTGGGGGGTGGTTCTCTTCCCCTGTCTTCAGTAGGGGTTGGCGATCGTTTCACGCGAGGGTGAGAGAGATGGCAGACGCGCGTGAGGTACAATATTAAGGGTGTGTCTTGAATTTCGTTACCAACCCCCTAGTCGAGGGTGGGGGATGAATTTTGGCGAAGCAATTACATCGCCTGAATTAAGGCGGAATAAAATTTGGTAATTAGGGATCTTTCTAAAAGGGAGAGGGCGATGATTGCCCGGTACTCTTGCTCTCTCGCACTCTCGTTACGCCACCCAAAATCGCGATATTATTTCATCGAGATTAAATATCGTCGCGAATCGAATCGCTCGTAAAATAAAATGGCGGGGATGACGAAAAACTTTTAACGCACCGGGGGAGAGTCTTCGTACAAAAATTATATCCTCGTTGGAGAACTAAGACCGAGAGTAAGGGAGACAGAGAGAGAGGGATGACGGTGGCGAGATAAGAGATCGCGAGAGCTCTCGCAACTTCTCCGCCGTTTCTCGTCTCTCCCTTTATCGTAGCTTCGTTATTCAAACGACGGATAAAGCACGAGGGTGGAGACTCTCTTCTCATTCGCGATTGTTCGAACAATTATTTGCTCCGACTATACTGTCCTTTGTGTAATAGAAAGAAAAAAAAGCAGAGGGATGACAAGGGTGTCGCGGCAGGGATTGATAAATTGCAACCACCGGTATAATTCAGAATGGTTATCGAATGTACCTGTATACACGCGCGTAAGCGCGTATACACGACCTACACGATTGACTCGAGCGCAATTTATCGATACAAATGTTTAAC
Organism: Netelia inedita; assembly: GCA_964017225.1. Taxonomy (NCBI): domain Eukaryota; kingdom Metazoa; phylum Arthropoda; class Insecta; order Hymenoptera; family Ichneumonidae; genus Netelia; species Netelia inedita. The sequence continues at coordinate 38,219,898 of OZ024921.1, forward strand.
GGATGAGCGAATATGGAATCGGACGCGGTATCAGCGGCGGTTTGTATACACAGATCGCGTATAATCTATAATCGTCATGAACTCATGAATTTTCGTTGATATATGTACATATATATAAATACACGCATGTAGAATCGTTCACAATGTGTTTAGAAACGCGTGTGACGGTTTACGCGCTGACGTTGCGCTGTCCGTCACCCGGAGAGGTATATGGTCGGGGGAAAATTGGTGCCAAACCACCCTTCGCGAGCCCTACCCGATGCTCGGAGTGACCCCGTCCACCTATCCTCCCCCTACGTACAGTCGAGTGTTTCGGTCCTCCCCCGCAATAATATATATATGTATATAATCACTCTTTGGATTACATTGGACTATACCAATAGGGTAAACGTCGACTATAGCACCCTCTCTATATCGAAGAGAGACAGAGAGAGAGAGGGAGAGTTGCGCGGCCGCGTATTGCGATCCGTCAGTGCGGGTAAACCGAAAACATAAATTTAATAGGTTTCACCCTGCGTATTCTCCACCATCGCTAGAAACTATATGTATATAGACATGCGTGCTTTCTCGCCTATCTATCTATATCTCTGTCTCTTTATCTCGCTCCCTCTCTCTCTCTCTCTCTCTCTCTCTCGCTCTCGGTCTAGGTACTCGTCCCTCGCTCTTCTTCGAGCTTTATGGCGCCACCGAATTTCCCATTAAATAAACCAAGCGCCATGTTCATTACGGGCGGGCTCTCTTCTCTCTCTCTCTCTCTCTCTCTCTCTCTTGCTGATCGTGTTGCACCAGCCACTGTACAGCCGGAGAGATCTATATATACAGTGGTATAGAAGCCTCTAGCATGCGCTTGTCTCATCCTAGTGCACGTGCTTTCGGGCTCGTTGTTGCGGGGTGGGTTTAGAACCACCGCCATCCACCCCGTAGCTGTCTAGGGCTTAGACCGCGGGCTCTGCGGTCTATACTACACTGTCTATATATATATAAATATACGTAGGTGGGTGTACATATATATAAGTATATATTTATATAGGCGTTACATATACGAAGATAGTGCATATGGTGCAGCTCTCCGCTAGCTGGGCGAAACTCTCTGGCCGAACCGCACAGAGGAACTCAACGAAAACCGGAATTAGCCACGGAGAAAATACCTACGGTTTCACCGAACGGGGTAAAATTCAGTATCCAAGACCGATAACTCAATTATTCTTTCGAACTTTACACGAAAATTCCTCGCTTCGATCCTAAACGAATTATACCCGAACAAATTTTCTTCGAAATTTAATTATTCGATCGTTCTTCGATTTATCGATGATCGCCACACTTCGAACGCTGCGAGGGAAAAATTATGCGATTCTCATCACTGAAAAACTAAATAGGCCAGGAATAATTAGAGGGTGGCGGTATCGGGATGCAATGGTGGGCGAACGAATATATACATATCGAGAGAGTGGGAGAGACAGAGAGAAAGAGATGGAGAGAGAGAGAGAGATGGAGAGAGAGTGTAGGACGAAGCGAAACACTGTAACTCCTGCTTGCTGATAATTAGCGCATCCATCAGCAGCAGCAAGCCGCCAGCTAATGCCGATCGTACGTTATCGTTATCACAGTCTCCCCATTTTGTCCAACCAACCCCCCTCCTGAAGCGTTACCAGCCCCCTCACTTGCTCGGTTGCAACACCATCGATGCTACTGTTTCATCCCTTGCAGCCTATCCCTCTCTCTCTCTCTCTCTCCATATATGCATGTGTCTGTGTGCGTTTATATACCTATATACATTATATCCTCTATGTTCTTCCTGCACATAGGGAAACGCGCAGCGTCGACTCGTCTATTTGTATTCGTGCGACTACGATATGGTGCGTACGGGCTAGACTCTCCGGAGGGTACACGCGGTATTCGCGAACCCCTCGATTTTCCTATAGCCGATATACGCTTACCCGCTTTACTCTCTACATTATATATATATAGATATGTATAGATTGGGTGAGCACATGAGTTGTCGATACCGCCAATAATCTAATAACCAGTCACCGGCAATGCGTCCTGAGCCATCGGTCTTCGCAGATTTCCGGACGTTAGTCGGAAACCAATAACCTCGGGCGACCGCGAATCGTGGCCACCTAGGGATATTCTACGTGTCTCGCTCTCTTTTATATCTCCCTTTCTCGAATTATATCCGACCGTACGTTATAAATCCGAACCGTTTCTTCCATCGATTAATCGACGGAAAAGAATAAAGGGCAATTTTAAAAGTGATTTTGCGGCATTTTCCTTCGAAGATTTCCGATGAAATTGGATTTTTTTTCTTTCTCTGTCTCCGTCTCTCTCTCTCTCTCTCTCTCTCTCTCTCTCTCTCTCTCTCTCTCTCTCTCTCTCTCTTCCTTTCTCTCGTTTGATAAAATATTAATTTTGTACTCGTGATTCATATCGTTCGTTACGACGATAAAACGATTTTTATTACCATTGAATTATTAAATAAATAAAATCTGCAACGAAAAGAATCGTATTACACAAATTTATTTATATTTTTTGAATAGGCAATAACACCGAAAAAATCCAGAAAGATTTTGATAAGAAATCACTCAAATTCCCGTAGATATTAAAGATTAAAAACATTAAAAATATTATTTGTCGAATATTATTCATCGATCCTCGAAGATTTTCAGATTTCCGCATAACAACATTGTGAATGGTCGATGCGGCGAATTTGATTCGTACGAGAAGGGCGGTGGGGGGGGGTGTTTGTCGATGGCAAAGAGCATATAGAACACGGGGTGTAGCACACGTTAACCGGGGGTAGGAGGGCGGGTTCAATTCTACATATACGTGCACCTAGACTATATGGTGCCCGTTGCACCAACGTTGCTGATATAGAACTACTAAACAGGTCGTAGATCAGGCGGTGGGGTCAGAGTTATAGCTAGAGAGAGAGTCCGGTGTGTGTAGCCGCTCCATCGCGGCCAAACCAATTCCCACCGGTGTTCTGGATCATTTGGCGGCCCGCGGCTGTGAGACGCGCGAGAGCGAGCAAGACCGGGTCGCGCACGAGCATGTACAACCCCCTGCAGTTTCTATGTACTTTCTCTCTCCCGCTCTCTCCATCCCTCTGTCTCTGTCTCTGTCTCTCTCTCTCTCTCTCTTTGGTACACCGCGACAACGATGCGATTGTTACTATCGCGATTCCACGATCCCAATGCAGAAAAGGGTTTCTCCTACATATGTACAGACTTTATTACCCATATATATGTCATATCGTGTCTATACCGCGAAAACGCACCGCGAGCGAAGACAACGAGGTAAAACGACTTTTCTCGTCGCGATTCCGGATATCCTCACCGGACAAAAGCGTATCGACCACGTTTATAAAAACGGGCAGATTGATTCGACGTGAAAATTCTAGCGTCGTTTTCCTCCCACTTTTTCATTCGTAATATATATATATATTTATAAGGATATTTTCTTTGCCCGCTGGAAGCAGAGAGACCCAAACGAGTTCGCCGCTCGGAACTCTCCCGAGGCGATATAAATTCACTGTTTTTTGCACGGAGTTAAAACGATCCGCCGCTCTCGCGTCATCCATTTACTTTTTATCGCGAGAAAATAACGATAATAAAGATGGCGACGAGCGACGATCTAGGAGGGTTGGGGAAGGAAAAAAAGCAATCAGTGACTAAGAAAATGCATTATTTTTATGTTTCAGGTAAGGACGATATCGCTAAGCCGCATTGGACATGGTTGCAAGGTGAGTTCTGCTTTTTTTGCAAAATAATAATTTTTCGGCAAAAAATCGATGAAATAACACGAAAAAGAAAAATTGAAAAAAAAAGACAAACAAAATTAATATAGCTAATTCTCTTTGTACTTTTGGTTTCTTTGCGACTCGTTGGAAATCTCCTCAAAAGTATCGACAGGGTGTTTTGCAGCCCTCGCTATCATTACAAAGTTAGATATATAGGGTATAAGGGAGGATTTATATTTATGGGCTTTTAATACCAAGCGCTTCTTCGCTTCTCACGTTGCACATATACGTACATATATATATATACACGTATGGATATATATGTGTGTGTGTGTGTGTATATATAAATAACTCTCGTCGTGGAGTTCACACGAGCCTATCTGCTTTTCCACCCCGCGGACTCTCTCGCCCTTAAATTTTACAGTAAATTCGAAAAGTCCTGCCTCTCGAGGATTTCGCGTGACTCTTTCCCTCCCTCCATCCTATGAAAACCGAGAGATTCTCTACCTATATAGATCTATATATATATACCCCTATATACATAAAAGAGATACATTTCAGGAATAAAAGAAAAAGTCGAGGGGTGAATTTTCACGGCAAGGGGTCTCGAAATTTTTCACCGTGAATCCTCGTGAAAAGACAGAAGAGTCTCCGAACTCGTTCGAGAGACGAATAAGAGAGAAGACGAGGAACAAAAAAACAACCCTCGAAGAGACCAAAAGTCTCCTCGGCAATGGAGTTCGGGAAGAACAGCTGCGTTCACTCTTTTGCTCGACGCGTCTCTCGCGTTCTTCTTTTTCTTCTTCTTTTACTTCTTTTACTTCTTTTTTGTTTTATTGTTTTCTCTCGAGTCTTTATTTTTTTCGATCTCTCTCGATTTTTCCCATTTTTTTCCAAGGGCGTGTTTGGCCACATATAGCGAGAAACGGGGGGTTGTACTCGCGCGCGCGGGACGATGCCTTCGGGGGTGATCAATAAATATTGGCTGTCGGACGAGAGAGAGATAGAGGGAGAGAGAGGGATGGAAAGTCGTGCGGGGGTGGTTGAGCGACGCGGGGGTGTTATGCCTGCCGGGTGAAATTGGGGTAGAGAGCTTTTGGCGTCAGCGTCGGCAGAGAGCAGGACGGTCGTCCTGCTGCTGCGGTTGCCGCCCCCTTTCCTACGAGCTTCGCGCACGACGTATGGCAGATATAACCCAACCCCCTCTCCCTCTCTCGCTGTCTCCCTCTCACTCACTCGCTCTCTCTCCGTCGATTCTACCCTACTCTCTCTCTCTCTCTCTCACTCCCACGATGTATAGGCAATCGAGAAACGCTCTCGACGTAATTTCGTCAGCGACCTCTGATCGATAACCCATACCCACCCCCTCGTACCTACCCTTCGACTCTCTATGTTAGTCCGAGGGAGAAATGGTGGAAATGAGAATCAAAGACGTAACGCAAAGGTCACCTTTATACATAAAATTATGATCTACGGATGATACGTGAATTCGTTCAATTTTAATTTTTAATGTCGATAATAACGTCTATCCAGTAATTGCCAGTCCACCCTTCAACCCCTCGAACAGGACTTTCTTGCACACTAAAAAAATAAGAAAAACATAAATTGCTGACCACTCTGAGAGAACGCGTGCGACCGAGGACCAGCTGGGAAGGGATGAAACGTGGTTCGAGGAGTGAGAGAAAACAGAGGGCAAACGAGATCGTGCCGGAGGAATTTACGAGCCACACCGGGCCTGTCGTAAAAATCGGGACAAACGACGCATTGACGTACGTCCTGCTTATATATATATACAACATGTTGTATCGATATACGTAGCGCGAGAACATACAGAGAAAAAGACACGCAAACACGCGCGAGGTTGCCCGAGGGAGCAGGCCGCGAATCGAGATACGATTTCATCCCCTCACCTTCCCCCTAACCCCAATGGAAGCGGTAGAGCTTCGTCAAATATCGATTTGGCAGACCGTCTCGTACGTTATTTTTTCCTCGCTTCTATGTTTCTTCCTCTCGATTTCTCAATCCCCACGTACACACGTGACTCCTTCATAGTACAACTGGCATTTTACTGCTGCGAATCGCGTCCCCGTGGCAACAATCGTGCAATCCAGCGAACAAATTTTCAAATCACCTGTTTCTTTCGCAAACTCGAGTCGAAATATATCGAGCGGTGAAAATCGTATCGATTTAATTTTTACCGATAATGTTTTAGCAAATTTTCCTTCCCCCAATAAATTACATACAACTCGTCCAGAAATCTTGTAGAATAACAAATTAGTTTTCCGAAATTCTTTCTCACACGAATCCACCATTTTTTCTCCACGTATCGAGTTACGGTCGATCGAGCGATCGGGTCTTCGATCCGTGAAGCGTAAAATCGTTCGTTTTACGACCATTCGGGCACGATACAAAAAAGATCATTTCTCGTGCCGACATCCTTCGATAATTTTTTTACCGCAAGATCGTGCATTCGTCCCAACTCATGATGGACGAAAAGAAAGACAAAAAAAGAAAAGAACAAGAATATGAAAGAAAAAGGCAGAACGAACCTTACATTATTGAACAACGTACGCATTTCGATCTTCGTCCACCCTCTTTTCCATTTCACCCCGACACGAGGAAGCCTCGAGTAAATACATACATACGCGATATAAACTATTCAGAAGAAGTTCGAAATTCAAACGAATTTCCGACAGAGAGGAAAAGATGAAAAAAAAGAAAAGGAAAGAAAAAAAAGAAGACTCCGAGCATCCTGTGGGGGGATGGTGCGGATTGGATTCGTCTCCAGTATTCGCACGAGGTAAAAGCGACGAACGACGAGAGGAAAGACATTGGAGTAAGAGAGAGGGAGTGGTGGGGAGAGGGGGATTGCTTCTCGAGGCGTGAAATGGCTGCGTTAACCGTTCCCTCGCACGGTAGAGTACACCAAACCCTCTTTCACCCTCTCCCACTCGGTTCTTTCCACCACTCTGGGCGAGGATGAAGCAAGAAGGTAGGGAGGTCGCAAGCTTTCCCGGATACCTCTGCGTGGAGTTCCCCAGTGGGACTTCGAGAACAATATACACACACACACATATATATATGTCTACATAAAAGTAGCAGAAGAGCTCCTAGTTTCCACCACTACAAAACGCCTAGGTGGTAATATCGTCGAGGATATCGTCCTTTCTCTCTTTCTCCATCACATCCGCCTTATTTTCTCTCGCCATTTCTTCGTTCCTCTCCATTCACCCTTATTCTTTCCCTTTCTATCTCGAATCCTCCAGCCTCCCCATCCTCGTACCGTGTCTCCGTGGCATTCTCTCGCCCCGGTGCGGCGAGGATCGCGTTGAGCCGGTATAAGATAAAAGTTATATGCGCCCCTACCCCTCCCCCTCGGCCCTTCTCGCCGTACACTCCTCAGGACCCTGTACACGTATATATATGTACGTTATGCGCGAGAGAGTCATAGATCAGCGGTCGGACGTCTGCGGGGACGTAGGAACGAACGAGAATCCACCTCGCGTTCTTCCCCCGACCCAAACCTCCCCCCCCCCAACTCTCCACCGAGCAGCATCCCTTCTCGAGTCACGCTATCGCTCTCCGACCCGCTCTCGGTATCCCCCTTATGCCCTACCTTCGAACCCTCTTTCGCCTTGCACCCACTCACCGGGAAAACGAAAACCAACCCCGCGGAGAAAACGCTTCGCGTACACTCGGCAAGCTCCCTCCGCCCACCTCCTCCGCCGCTACCTCATCCCTCACCGTCCCACTTTTGCGCCGCTTCGCTGTATTCGTATCTCCCTATCTTCGAGCCCCAGCCGCACGTTTCTCCATTTCTCTTTATATCCATTCTATCTTTTTTGGTACGGACAGTACGTCTCATCTTCTCGCTCCTTTCTCTCTGCCCGGCGCACTAAATTTATATATAGATATGGTCATGTGTGCGTCGGTGTGTGTTATGCGCATACGTATGTGTGCGTGGTTGCGTGTGTGTGTGTGGGTGGATATACTTTATCGTATATTTCGTAAGGTATCATCGGTTCGTACGTACCGGCGTACATACGTATTATACATGTCGTGATATTCGTTGCAAAAGAAGAAAAAAGAAAGAAGAAAAGTCAACGAACGGCACGACTAGAAAAAGAATAAGGCTTTCGTCGAAAAGTACGACGGAATAAAACGAAAAAAAAGGAAAAATGAATATAGTCGCGTAAGATACAGTTACGTTTATAGCGGCAGACAATACGGGGCGTGGCGCTTTGACAGATATCAGAATTATTATCGTCGTTATTATTTATGCCGATGTTAGTCGCGAGAACTTTGGCGCGTCGAGGTACAGTTATCGACACTGACGCGATCCGATCCTCCGATGTGATGTAACTCTGGATCGAGCATGTTAATATACTCGTAAGTAATCCTACGTGATGTCGGTCGGACGGAAAATGGGTTGCAAAACATAGATTTAATAATTTTGCCATTTTTATAAAAATTATCTCGTCACTACTGGTTTGCAAGTTGCCAACAAAAAATGGGAAACATTGCGAAATTAAAAAAGAGGAAAGTAAGCTTTTGCGTATAGAACTAAATATATATGCACACCCACACATACATACATGTGTGCGTGTGTATGTGCTGCTGTATGTAAATGAAATGAATGAAGTGGTGCGTACGAAGAATGTTCGCTATAAATTCGGGAATTATTCCAGGGTGAGTGAGTGTGCGTGAGAGAGAGAGAGAAAGAGAGAGGAAGAGGGAAAGTTTAGTAAATGGAGGTTCGATCCTAGGGCGAACGCATTTTTTGGTGAGTTTTTTTTTCTACCCTACTCGAGCCTTCGCCTTCACCTCGTAACCCCTCTCCCTCACCATTTTCCTATAGGGAGATAAACCACCTCTTCGCATCGGTGCACCCTTACACGTTTCGTTTAAATTACGAAATCCTCCGCACCCCCACCCCTCCCCTTCGCGCTCTCTTCCTTCTTCTCCTCGCTACCTCACCTACTCACGTCGGAAGAGAATATTTTCTCGGCTCTATTTGCATACAGATACGATGGAACGCCCGTGAAAAACAAGACAAGTTTATTGCTATGGAAAGTGCTTCGGCAAATAATGTTTTATAACAGGGTGGTTTGGTTTATTTGATTTTTTTTGTATAGACTAATAATTGTCGTCGAATATGTGACTCGGTAATGTATGCGGGGTTGATATGCGTAGTGGGAAAATAATTCAAGCCTCTTATAGTATTCGACCAATAAAACGTTACCTAGGGGAATAAAAAATGGAAAAAAATGTTACGACATTAATTTTACTTATCAGCGATCAATAATTTACTATTTTTCCAGATATCTCGTTCAAATTTGATACTCAAATCATCGTTATGAAATAAGATAATTTAGTATAATTTATTTTTAAACACTTTCACATATATTTTTTGGGGGTTGGGGTGGAATGATGATATTTTTTCAAGCGAAACGAATCTCTCGAAAGGGTTTTGTGTTAGGAGAAACAGGGCAGTCGGCTGGAACACAGAGAGAGAGAGAGAGAGACAGAGAGGGCGAGGTCGCGACGTTACGTGAATGCTGCGGACGCATAAACATCCCTCTCCGCGTTATCAGTTGTCGGACGCCGGGGCGCCGGATATTGTCGCATCCTCCGTTTTGCTTCTCGCCTCTCGCTCTCTCTCTCTCTCTTTCTCTCCCTCACTCACTCTAGAGTACCGGACCAAAAGAGACAGAGAAGCGAGCCGAGGGTTAGAGGGATGAGATTTCTACCACAGATTTGCTATATATATATGTATAATCCTATGTGAGCGTAGGAGGATAAAGCGATCAGTTTGAGAAACTGGAACAAAAGTTCGTCACTCTTATCGTAACAAGGCAATTCCACGCCCATTTCTTACACCATCGTCTCAAGGTACTCGAAATTTTACACCAGCTGTTTTACGTCGACTTTGTGACGAAATAATATTAAATTTTCACTCCGTCGCGAATTTCCTGGACTTACGTGCCACGACGAGCGCAAACGTTTTCCCCAAAAATTTGAAAGTTCCCAATTATCGTGAAAGTTTTTTTTCTCGTCCCCTTCCCCCAACTTTCTAGATTTTGCTTCTTTTTTTCGGTTCTATAGCGGCGAGAAGGAAAACGACGAAATACAAAAGATTCTTTTACGCGACTTTTACTTTTTTATGGTCAGTCGCGCCGAGGCAGATTTTACTTCGAGTTTTTCAAACGGGGGTGTCCCGGTGACTTTCTTTTTTTCGTCCACGGACAGCGTCGACTACGTGAGAGCGCGAGGGATACGGGAACGTAAACCTGTGGGGGCTGTAAAAAAAGGAGATGACCGAATAACGTCGACGGGTTAGTACGGTGAAAGTTTTCAGAGAATCGTCGCTTTCCGCTGTTATTTTTGGGTCGAATGAGAGAAACGACGAAGAGAAAAAAGCATAGTGACGACGAGAAAGTTTCGGAGTCGTCAGGGTGAAAGCTCGATCACCCGTTCCTTTTTTTAGGAAAACAAAAATCGTAAATTCCGGAAAAATACTAAAAACTTTAAGATTATCGAAATTTTGTAAATTTCGTTATCCTTCAAAGGAAATTGTGAATAATGGATTATTTTTCTTCGATCGTTGAATATTTTTTCTAAAGTATCGATCCGTCATTAAATCGACACGTAATAGTTTCTATTTTTTAACAGAAAAAAAATTTCTACAGCAACGAAAAAAATGGCAAAAAATTTTAGTTGCTGATTATTCGAAATAAGGCGACGAGTCCGTAAGAGAAGCGGTGTCCCATATAGTCTTCGTCGCGAGTCCTAACTTCCGTCGTCAATTTATCTACGGGGGGTCGGATATTGTTTGCCCTATATTTAGACCATTGCGGTGAGAATCTTTCGCCATGGTCGTGCTCTCGCGGTCAGGCTAGTTTTATTGCCCTCAACTTTACTACTGTTGAACGAGAAGAAGATCCCTCTACAATTGCACTCTAAAGCCCGGTCGGGTCACCTGCCTGAAAATCATATCCGAAAACTTACGCTCCACACACCGGGCAATTCAAGCGCGACAATGAAAATTCAAAAACCGAAAAATCAAGGAACATAAAATATACCCCAATTTCATTTTCCCGCGTGAAAATTCAAACATAAAATCCTCGATCTCGGCGATAAATCGATCGTAAAAATATTGTCATACGAACGAAACTATACGACTCCTGTCGCTTAAAATTTTCAAACGCCGATTCAAAATTCTCTTCGGTCACGAACCAAAAATCAAAAAGAGAAAGGCAGAAAAAAATTGCTCCGAACGAAAATGTCGCTCAATGTTTCACGCGTGAATAAAAATTCGCGCGAATTTCACAACAAAAAAACGAGGAAATAAAGATGAAAAATCCGCCCGGCTGGTATATATTCTTCGACGACGAGTCTCGTATACGAGTCTCGGGTGGTTATAAATCCTCGCGAAATGGATTCACGAACGGTTGGACTGGCGAAGAGGGATGGGAGGTTTTCTGTATAAGTTATATCTGGCCAATCTGCATCCGTAAACTTTGCCTACACAATACTACATAGTTTCGTCAGTGGTAGAGAGAAGAGAGATCTCTCTCTCTCCCTCTCGCTCCTTCATTCATTCTCTCTCACTCTCCATCTCTATTTCCTGTCCCTCTCTCTCTCTCCCTCTCTCTTTCTCTCTCTCTTTGGTCTATATAGGTGGGCCGAGGTAGAAAGAGGTCGGGGAAGATATAGATACGTTAACTGCCGTGGTGTGTTGTGCTCTGGCAGTGCTGGGGCATTTGCAGTAACGAGCCCGGCGAGAGGGAAGAGCGCACCACCCGCACACACGAGCGGGGGCAGGGAAACACGACTCGGAGAATATATACGATTCGCGCTCACCACCGGCAACAACCACGCTCCCGTATACATACGTATATTATATGCATATGTATTTATATGTACATCTATGTATCTATTTGAATGTGTGTGTATGTCTATGTGTATGTGTGTTTGTGTGAGTGTGCGTGTGTGTGTGTGTGTGTAGGTATATATAGTTTACTAATGCTACACGTACGGTTGAGTGTACCATTGCAGTCGGGTTTTGCCATTAGAACGAATTAGTACGGCACTAATGCCATTCTATAGTACGGTACCTGTCGATATATCTGATTGGAAGACCACAGTCGCCGAGGGTGTAAAAAAAACGGGAAAAACGTTACGGCGAGCCTAGATTTCTTTCTACCACTCGGTTCGTAAATTATTACCGTTGTTTTGTCGCAAAACGGTGTCCGAGTGGACGTTTTAATGGGGAAAAAAGTATACTCTAGTACTTTATCGTCGATTCATTGTAATTTATTTATGTATTCAAGAATTGTTCGTAGGCAAAATAAAATTATTGCGATCTTAATGTATCTTTTTTAAAGATAAATTTCACCTATGTTTTTTTTTGTAGAAAGAAACATTATTCAATATAATTTCAATCATTCTCCTGTTCCGATATTAATCTTGAGAAGGCTTTCTGATTAAAAGAATTTTTTGTTTTGCATTTTAGAGTAAAAATTAAAAAAAAAATTAAAAATACCCTTACAACCAAAAAAGATATAGCGACGCATCGAATTCGAGATACGAACACGTTATAGCTAATTTATATATAGTTGGAAAGGTGAAAGGATGAATGAGAAACGATAGGAAGCATCGCGATTAATTTAACCACAGTTCATCCGGCTTTTATAATTAGTTCTGTCTTCGGTAGTTCTACTTTTCCAAATCGTGCCCTGCACGCCAGTGGGAGGGGGTAGGGGGGAAGGGGTTCGTTCGGTCGACGATATTACCCGGGGTTCAACATAGAAAATTGGAACTCGGGAGAGCGAGAAAGATATGGTTGGAGCTAAGTGAGTGAGAGCTATCCCGAGGGGTGGGAGAAAGTCGGTACTAAAATCGCGATGGCGTGGGATCGAGAGAGGAAGAGAGAGAAGAATATACGACGTTGCAAGGGTTGGAAAGAATCGAATCGAGGCTGAGGGCGCCACTGTGGATTCGCCGAAAGGGGACCAGCGAATAATCGAGTTTAATTACAAAACCATCGGCATGATTTAATTAGACGGAAATCGCTCGTTTTGCTTTATACCTCTAATGTATAATAAATGTTCGGCCGAAGTTGACTCTTTGACATATTTATACATTATATTGTAAAATAAAAAATAATTGAAATATTTGCGACAATTAAAAAAAATTGATTAACTCGCCAGTAATGACGTTCATTTGGAAATTATTCCGGATCGATGGACAATTTAAAAAAAAACCTGCGACTCGCCGAATCCGAAAGAAAATTGTGTTAATATTTCTCGAATTCACAAAGTAAAGAATTGCATTATTTACTAGAAATTAATAAAATAATTTTCACGTTTAAAAAATTATTAACGAGATTAACGTAAATTTCACGAGAGGCAAAAAGTTTCTTTTATTTGTTTTCTTTTACGATCGTGACGATATTCATTAGAGTCCGAAGAAAATGAAAAAAAAAGAAGCAGAAACGTTCGAGAATTCTTGGCAATCCAGTCCACGTGACTCATGCATCGAGTGTTCAAAAAGTTTCGTCGGGAAATGCAACGGGTCGTTTCCCTAGCGCCGTCCCCGTTTCGAACGAACTCGCATATCGCACTCGATCACGAAACGGCGCAATTTTTATTTCGAGACTTTCGCGTTCGTACGTCCAATAGGCGAAAAAAGAGGAGCAATGAAAAAGAAAGAAAACGAAAAGAAGCGTAAGGGGAGAATCGCGAAGAGTCCTCGACCTTATCGGTCCCCGAGCTTTTTGTTGCTCGGCCACGTCGCGCATTTTTTCTGTTTCTGTAGAAAAGAGAGAGAGGGAGCTCGATGGCAAAAAACGAGGGAAAATATGCGCGGTTAAACAGTGCAAGAAGAAACACACAGTGGCATGGCAACACGCGAGGCCGGAGTTCGCACTGAATCGCAAAACTCACCGTGCGACAGAGGGAAGATTCGAAAGCGATATAGCCGAGGGCTCGCGAGAGAATGAGAGAGAACGAGCGATGCAACGAGAAACCGAACACGCGAAGCTCTGCTTTTGCTCCGTTGTGCCACACGATGGCATTCGTTTCCTTCTTTTTTTCCCTTTCCTCTTGTGAATATCGTTTCCACGATTCGTCTCTCACCTCCTGTCGACCCCGTCCTCTCACGTCTTATTCAAGACCTCATATCGGCCACGATTGACGAGAAGCCCGATGGAAAATCGCGATAACAAGCGATATCCCTAGTTCGATGGACGTTTTTTTTTCATTCTACGATCCTTTTCGTTCGATCGTCGAATAAACTATCTCTCTTTCCTCTTCTCGAAATTTGTGGTATTTTTTAAGAAAAACTAATTCTATATCTTTCCTAGATAAACTTTGTTCAAACGTTGAATATATTATTTATGAATCTTATATAATTTTAATTTTTCAAATTTTGATTTATTTTATATGATTTTATTTGTGTTTTATTAAGATATGCATTTTTTAAATATTTTTTTACTGCATTTGATCAATCGGCGTATAAAATACAATTTATTTACTTTGCTTTTTCAATTCCGTATGAGAAATAAAAATTCTCCGACGTGTCTTTGCCATTTTTCTTTTTCTAACATATTCGTACTAATTGGTGTCTCCGCTCATTAGGCAACATCACGCGTTCGCCTCGTTATCCGCCTGGTAAGGCGTTCGATACGTGCTCGAGAGAAACTCGGAAGATCCTCGAGTATCTCAAACCAAGTACCAAGTTGTATATCTATATATTATATACATTATATGTGCGCGTATGTATAATACATATCCGCAACCGACTATCGCTGTCCCGGTCATCCTCCGGTCTGTTATTGAAGGGACCCACCACCGTCGACAGAACTTCACCACACCCCGCGTGTTAAAGAGTGACCAACGAGGCACCAGAGCGACGGACATCTCCGTCGGCAACTCGTACCATCGCGCCTCGTCGCAATAATATTTTTAGAAGAAGTAAATTTTGCCTATACAACACCCATCGCACGTTGAAAATTTGTTGATCGGTCCCGACCACGTACAAGGTCAAAAAAACGACGACGCGATTGAATTCACAATGTACAACGTTAACAAACGAGATTAACATACCTTAGAAAAATCAAAACAAACCCAACCTCGGTTCACAAACGTTGCCTTGTATACATTTGTATACATAAAGAAATTTAGTTATAAATTTTATAATTTTTGAAACACGTTTTCCTAAGATGAAATAAATTGTGTATGAAGAAGAAAAAAATCACAAGAATGGAAAAAGAATGAAGGAAATAGGAAGCGTAGGTGAAATTTGCTGCTTGAGGCAACGGAACTCGCTGATTCCGGTATTCTCTACGATTTTCTCTTTCTCTCCGACGTTGAACGAGTCGTCGACGAGGGAGAGGGTTGTTGGCGCGTTCTCCGCTGGTTTCTGGCGGACGGTGGGCGAAAGTGAAGCGAGAGGAGGGTTGCGAGAGCGGTGGAAGAGGGCTTTTGTATATACGCAAGGGAGAGGAGAGGGAGAATTGCGGGATACGGAGGAGGTTGGAACCGGGCGCGCCTGCACCTCATAAACTTAAACCCTAATTAACCGGCGCTACGGCTACTGTTGCTCCGTCGTTCTCCTCTCGCTACGTGCGTATGCCTCACCATCCTCTTTCCTCTTATTCTCGCTTTCGTTGAGCGAGCGAGAGAGAGACAGATAAATGTGTGTATATATATATATATATAAACTATATACACAATACACACAAACGCACTTTGTCGTTCTTTTCGCGCTGTCTCTCTCTCGCTCGTTCGTTCGTTGCCGCGGTGCCTCGTAGTCTGCGGGATTTCTCTATACGTCTTCTCTTCTTCGTTTCTCTTCCTTCTTCTTCGTTACGTATATGTACAAATAATTCTTGCCCCGACTGTATTCTCTAGCGAGAGCCGCTATATTTATTGCTCGACTTGGTGTAAATTAGCGCGATTTTGTACTCGCCACGAAAACTATACGCATGTTGTATTATCACTGTCTCGCTTCTTCTTGTGGACTGCGAGAGCTACTTTCCTCTCTATATACGTCTCGCAATGCAGTTCGCACCCGACAGGGATATTCGAGGAACTACTGAGGGATGGGACACTAGACGTAGGCGAGAATGGCGAAAGTCTCGAGGAGTTGGGACAATTATAACGTAGATATGTTTTTGTGTAGGCATTTTGAGACGTGAAAATACTTGAGCTTCCCAATTGTTTCAAAGATCGATCAGTATGTTATGCATTTATTCGAGAACCTTTTTCTCTTTCTGCTTAAATTTAAAAATAATGTTTATAGCGTTATAATTTTTTACTACATGTAATGAAAATGTTAAAAATTTACTGTAATTTTATTATATTACAATACAATTGTAAGGAAAATATCGTCCGGGTTCTTAACCACCGATCAATCTTTCAAAAAACGCCGGACGTGTATAAAAATCGCGTGGCCTTGGCGAACACTCGACGAATGTTTTGAGTGAGACAGTCCTGTCCTCAAAGGCTTTACGATTCCGGTCTCGTAACACACCCAGAGAACGACTGACGCACGCGAAATTTTCTCTCTCTACTCTACACACACTATCATATCCTACCCGAGTCCAAGAGCTCGAAGGTGACCCGCGAATATGTCTCTCTTTCTTCCTCTTTCTCTCTCTCGGTGCTCGAGCTCTTGCTGCTGGTGGATGGAACGAAGTCGTTGCCTGTATATTTACGGCGATGCGAGGCCGGTCCGCACCACCGGAGAGGGTTTTCGTACGGAAATTCTTTGACGCGGGCGCAGCACGCGAGGAATATTTATCGCGCGACGATTCTCTTTCTCTCTTTCTGTCCTAGCCGGTCGTGTATGTATATATATGTACGTATGCACACGAGTTCGATTCTCGAGAAGCTGCTGCTTCGTGTTGTGTCGTGGTACACGCGGGGCCCTCGGTTATATGCATATATATATATAGCCAAGGTCGATACGACGACTCCCGAGGAATCGCAAACTCGTTGTTCGACTAGGGAATCAAGCCCATAATTTCGTCACTACAGAAACAGCGAGCGAGAAAGAGGGAACGAGATATTCCGTTCTGGAGCCGGGGTAGAAAAGACGAAAAACCCGCATGTTGAATGATTACAGAGTGGGAACTATTTAAATTTAGTCGATCTCGGGAAAAGAGGAAGAGAGAGAGAGAGAGAGAGAGAGAGAGAGAGAGAGAGAGCGCGAGCAGGAGAGACCTAGTACGAATTGCAACGAAAAAAAGCTTTTAGTCGCTTTATCTCACGTCGAAACGCGATGCTTGCCATTAATTCAACGTTCGAATGAGATATGCGAGCCGAGACAAAGCCGTAAGATAGACTGTCTCCAAGAGATATATAGGGGAATCGTGCTCAAGATGACATACTTTTGGTTTGGAGGCAAATATTTGATTATTGAAAGGAGATAAAAAATAAATCTGAGGGTACACATTAAAAACGTTTATTTACGAACACATAAAATGATTTCGACGCTAAAGAAAATGATAGAATAGAAATAAAATAACAAAAACACCAATCATCTCCAAGTGGGTAAGTTGACACACATCGGTCTAAGTTGACATACCTAATTATCGGTGCACAATTCACACTTGAACATTTTGGATCTTGCTGCAACGCCACCACATAGAGTGTGGCACCATTGCTTACACAACTAGCAACATACCCAATATCTCCTGGCTTCGATTTGCTATATAATTCGTTGCAATAAAGGCATGCCACATCGGAATAATCATTATCAATAGCGTTTTGAGGAAAATCTTTCGCAGGTCTAGCATCTGAGTCTAAACGTAACTAAAACATCATTTTTAAGTATTCTCACACGTCGAGAACTTGAGGGTAAGATGACATACTATGTCATCTTAAGTCGACGGTTGATATGTCATCTTACCCCACGAGGTAGACAATATTTATCGCCTTTTGCGACTTAAAACTTTGAGGTTGCTTAAATAATTCTCCGATATTCATAGTCCATATTAATCATAGTTCATAACAAAGTAATCAATACAACAAAAAACGTACCTGATACAAATTTATCGCCAGAAATACTTTCAACACAAAAATATTTTTGACGAAATCAAAACATTGCACACCATGTCCAAACAACGCAAGCGAGCGGTCACTGAAGTTTTGAGTGGTGACACCATCTGTGAGTCGACATGTAAACGTCGTCTAGGAACTTGTGGTACGTATAGTTTAACAGATAGAAGCCCTGTGTCATCTTACCTGAGTATGTCATCTTAAGCACAATTCCCCTATGTATATTGAGAGTAGCCATTTAAAAGTACAAACAAACAATATCCCTTTTTTCGCACCATTTTGTATAATTTCTCAGATTCTATAATAATAAAAAACTATATATTATAATCGTATTTTACATGAAAAACTATCGTCTTGTTCATAAGCCTCTAATAGAATAATGCAATTGGATATTTTCGTTTCCGCTATGTCGAGTTACGACGAATGGGGTTTGTATAAGGGATATATTTGTATGGCGGGTGACAACAAAACATGAGAAAATTATTGTCGTTTCCCATGCCGGTTAGTGTTCATCGACATTCGTCAAAAAATTTCTAGACACGTGGCACATAAAAATGCGCATTGATAAAAGTAATCTACAAAAATTCAAGAATTTTCGTGCGCACGATAATATTGCATTTTTTTCGCCCGCGACGCAACATGGCCGTCGCGGGTACGTGTTACCTTTCACGACGTTCGCTTCATTGTCGAACTTTCACCGCTACATCCACGTTATGTAGTTCTTATTGACGAGGAAAACGTCGGCTGTTGGGATCGGTTAACAGTTTTATTGTACATCACAGTATTTTTTTCAAGACAGTTTTCACGTGATTCGCGGGAGCTTTGTGTATAGTACGTCCATCGTGTATCCTCGGTAGGCGGCTTGTGCGAGTTCCGCACAGCATCGTGGGGCGGCCGGTGGAGCGACGGTGTACGGGGAAACCCGAGCGCTCCCGAAGCGTCTTAGTATGGCGTCGACTCACGCGCCGGCGCAGTGCGGCGCGACTCGAGCGGGAATAGTGGCTCTCTTGGTGTATCGTACGTGTGCCTGTCGATGTATTCGTACATCTCACCGGTGTCCACCGGCTTCGGAGAGTCCAACAGTAACGTGTGTGTTCCCGGTTAGAATGTGTGTATAAGAAAAAACCGATCGATTCTCTAGTAAGGGTCCTGCGACCGGCTGCTTCATCGCATCGTGTAACGTGTACGTATCCCCTCCCGACATCGTATGTGTGTGCCGGCGTGGTCGTGTGCCGGCGCGTACGTGTGTAGCGTGTTCGCTCCGGTTACGGTAGTGGGGGAGCCGCAAGAGCATCATGGCCGCTGCGTAGACGTTGCGTACGAGCACGACACCGAGAGAACTTTCTAGATTTTTTTTCGTTTACTTCGCGAAAACGTTGACGCGCGCCGAAACAAGTTTTTCCGCGATTATCGCAAGACCATCGTCTTCAAACCCGCGTATTATCGTGCCCCGTCCGATTTCTGTAATTGCTCGCGTATCTCGTTGTGAAAAATTCGCCGAACCATTGGACACCGGAACGTACTGTCTCGTGGCCATCTTTGCCTCCTTCCCCACGTGTGCCTATACGCTACGCTGTTATGTGAGTATGTATTTGTCGTCGATCCTATCGTACGTGACACAAACTCATACTGTTGATATCTCGTTTACTAATACTCTCAAGACACGACAGCTGGACGACGAGACAACGACGAGACTCATTCCTCAGATTCTGAGCTCGCTCCGATCGAGTTTTTTTTCCTTCTATTTTCTTTTTTTCCTGTTTTTTACTTTCATCTCGTGTGTGAACGCCGAACGTCTCGAAAGCGATTTTTTTTTCTTTCGGCCGTCTCTCGTCGCTGTCGCGATAATACTGCCAGTGTCATTTATCAAGAAATTGGGGCTCGACCCGGCTTGAAATGTTAGAAATGAAGATGTTTGCAGACGATGCTGAGTATTTCCCACGGAGACCGAACTCTTCAGGAATATTCGTTCGTAAACGAGAATATTTTTTGTTTCAAGGTTATGTTCGCATTTTTTACTGATCCTTTAGCGCTCTATATCTTACAATATTTTTGAGCCTTTCTCTTATTCGCAAATCGGATAACATCATTTTCTATTTGTACGACGCTTCGTGCTGACAATTGAATCGAAAACATAATACGCAATTTGCACAAAAATCTTTACTCGTGACGCCGATAAAATTGCTATGTCAGAGGTCGTGTTTTATATAAATTTCGTCCGGTCGTGGATCGTGCACATCAGCTGTTTATATCCACGATGGAATATTCACCGCGGTCTCAAAACGGGGTAGAGCAACCGGGAATCCTGTTAACGCTCTCGATTAAATGAGCCAAGTACATTAATGAGGATATCGTAATTTCCACCACGAGCCAAGGCGGACCGGTGAACGAGGGAGGAGCCACAGAGGCTCGCGTGATGCGAGACAATGCTGAAGAGTTAGTAAGCGCCTTGCTCACTCGGCCGAGCTCCTGCTGGTTTGCTGCTGCTCGGATATTAACCGTTTTAAATATATATACATATACACATCGTACGCGTATATGGGCAGTGCACGGAGTAATTATCGTCCCTACTCGAGACGCTTTAGCCATCAGCTTAATGACGCGTTTCATAAACAATTCGCTTCCACGCTGATGAATAATTGAAGGTGCGAGAGCGAAGCGAGGCCTACGTTACGTATACGGGAGAGAGAAACAACACTGCCCATGACCCTGTACACATACACACAGCTTGACGATAGGCATCGCGTTGCTCTTTTACCGCGGATTATTAGTTCACTTACTTATTCACACTTGTTATCTCGATTATCTCCTTTTTATTCTCTTGCGCGTCTCGATGCGTGAATACGGATTAAGTTTTTTTCCACATGCGAGTTTTTCGCATTAATACGTAAATCCTTATTACTTTAATTGGTTCCGATATTGTAAATTGTCTTATCCGTCCCGATAACAATTTTTTTATTAACGTTTTAACTTCGATTTACGGAAGATTAACTGAAAGTTAATAATCTTGTTGACACACTATTCAAGCACATCGATACGTTTTATACATTCTAGAGAAATGTAAATTTAATGTGTCATGCGCAATAAAAAATCGAGCAACTGCTAAACATGTGTTTTTTTTCTCTTCCCAATATTTTTGTATCTAAGCTCTCAAGATACCATGGCGGAGTTGAACGTAATGTTTTTTCCCCGAAATATGAAAATACTCAAACTAGCCAAAACCAACTGTTTACCAGCGGAGCAAACTATACACCACAGCAGATAGACTATGAACATCTGCACGTGTATAGAAACACCAGACCTTTTGGCGCGGACTGCAATAAAAATTCTAAGACAAGAAGCATCAAATGCACCACCAGGTTGCCGATATATGGCACCCGTTGACTCGTGCCCATTCCTAAATATGGAAACACTCATCTCCCACCAAGACTAATTTTTCTATATAAAACCTTGCCTTTTTAGCCGAAGGCACACTTTTGTCACATCTTCATTCATATCGCCACTCTCTTTGATTCCGGGTTTCCTGTAAAAGAGAGTGAACGGAAGAGTAACGATCAATCGGGAGCATAGTTGTCACTGAACTTTTCATGGTATTGCTGCATCTTTTGATTTGGGGGTATTTCGTAGAAAAGTGCGAACGCCTAATTTACAATCTGTTGTGATAATTGGGGCTCTGGAAATGATAATTGTAGTGACTCGGGTCAAATAAACATCACATTTCAACTACCGATTCAAATATATACCCGGGTAGGAGAATACGTCAAACGAATCGCACGACACCTCGCCGATAAGGTAAATTGGATAATTGTATTATAAAATTGTGCCACTATTTTTAACTATTAGATCGCGATACCATAAACTTATTGTGTGCACACAATTGGGTTGAACTCCTTTCATTATTATACAATTACTAACTCCACCACCGAAACTTACGAGACTTCTCGACGTCTCTCAGTTAAAGGATCTTCTACCCTTATTGACTATTGATCTTTCCCTCGACGGAAAACAAAAAGTCAACGTTAGCCGCTCGAACGTTCGTCGCGAATTTTTTGGCACCATCCACGGACGTGGCGACGGTTTAAAAATGATGTATAGAAACATTTGGAAAAAAATAATGTTATTAATAGAAAACGCATTATTTTTTATAAAAGATTAATGTAAAACTCAGTTTTTTAAATGTCTGGTGGAGAAAAAGGGAGCGGCGGAATGAAATTTTGCAAGTACCGCTGGCTTTTCTTCAATTTATTCGGCCAAATTTGTAACACGTGGAAATTAAGTGACCCCGGGAATAACGTGTAAACATTCGAAAACAAATTTCAGCCCCTGGGCAGCGAGAATGAGCAAGTGAGTGGCTAAATAGTGAGGTCGTAAAAAAGGGACGCAGCGGCTCGCTTCTCCTGTCCGATATTGTGTCTGGTTGCCGTCGGATCGCGGCGGCATAAAATTCTATACACATATACATATCTATATATGAATATATATCTATGTATATAGATAAATAACACTTGAAGTATAGATATAGATACGTAGCGCCGAGAGCGAAATGCGAACAAAGTTCTCGTTTGATAACCTCGTGTTTGCAGAAAAGCAGAGTCGTGATATATTTTATCCAATGTATACGCAGCATTTAAGCTCGTACGACGCTGCGAATCAATTATTAATTCCTCCTCGTGACATAGGACAATTATTTTTTTAATTACGTCGTCTCCGATATTGCCAATATCGTCGTCGTTCGAGATAAATATTTTCCGTCAGTAGTGCATTTAATTCCCAGCGGAGAACAATTGAAATATAATTACAGTTTTATGAGATTTAAATGCCACGCAATAACGTACATGCGATTTGAAATACAGACCGTGTTTATTATTAACAAAATTATTTTTTTAAAATTCATTTATCGTTATTTATTGTAATTATTTATTGTCGTTTTTCAATCGGCAGCAACCGAGGCAAAAGCTATACACTGGAAGGGATCATTATTTCGTCATTTTGCCGTCGATGAATTTCTTCCACGAAAACAAATCTGACCGTTCCGGATAAGATTCCTATTCTTATCTACGTTCATTTTCTGCTCGTGTCTCACGAGCCGTAGATTCCTTTTCTTTCAATTAAACACTCCATTGAAATTTTGTTCGGCTTTTTTTGTTTTGTTTTTATTGTACTTGGTAAAAAGAATCTTATTGCCAGTCGCTACGGCTGGAAGCCATGCACGCATACTCTAGTAGTTGTAACTCCAGCTAAGTATAGAGACACGTTTTCTGATGCAAGCTTGGTATAGACGAAGCAGCAGACCGAGAGAGCGCACGTTGGTCGTAAACCTTCCCTCTAATTGAAAGATTGATCTGCGTGCAGGCGGAACTAAAAGTGATTGCGGTCGCGCGGGATAGCGCACCAGTCGGGTCTCTGTGTAATAGCGCCGCGGGTGTATTACTGACGCGAGGATATAACACTATTTACTCGACGAGATGGTACGACTGTTATAGAACGATCATCGTTAGGCGCAAAACCTCGAAAGTATGGTTCAACTTAATTTCAATTTTCAAAACTTTACATAAATAAAATAAAACAATTCTTAGAGAACCATAATCAAATTAAAAGGTTGGAAATTTCGAAAATTGTTCAACTATTCGTAATTAATTTAATTGAATCTTGTTCGTCTCAAGAATAGCATTGCAAGTATCAAAAATTCGAAAAATATTTGACTAATAGTAATTATAAGAGTCGAGGTCATTACGTCGAGGGTCAAGGTCATTACTCGTTTCGTGAGAATAACCGCACGGAAAATCGTTTCCCTCGGGCCTTGAGGCTTCGGGGACTCAATGATCGTACCGGACGAGTCCGGTCAGGAAAGGTAGAAAGTGGATAAAAAAAGAAGTTAGGGCTAGGGACGGGGAAAACGTTCGAGAGCGATGGAGGAAATTGTTTAGAAGATCGAGAAGAGCGAGACTGTGAGAGATTCGAGGAGACTCTCGTGAAGATAAGAATTTCCCATCTCTTCTGTTCTTCTCCTACTCAAGCTATGCCAGAATGGGACATGTACGTTTTTTTCTCATCGAGTTCGGAGCTTGGGGTATAGTGAGGAAGAATGGGTCTTGGAAATCAATTTGGGGAACCGCCCTGGATAACCGGATAACGACTGAAATGTATATGTATATATATGTTTCTCTAGGTTCTTCCTCTCTCTGTTTCTCCCATTCTCTCTCGCATTTCTCTCTCGTAGGTATCTTCTCGAATACACTTTCCCAGAGACAATCGATTTTTCTCCCTCTCATCTCGTGCGTGTCACAGCTTGCGGCAAAACCTAAAGGCCCTGTAGTCCTCGGAGGAAATTGAAAGTTTCGCAAGGTTTTCGGGTATATCTGTAGATTTGTTCTCCGAGGGACAGGAAGACACGGTGCGTGCTCCTTTCCTACTTTCCCCGAGACTCGTAGACGCGGAGTGGTCGGTGTCGGGGCTTGAAAAAAGAAAAAAAACGTTTCGAGAATTCTGAGCGGCTCTGCAGATTTTATCGCCTGTCGATGTCGTCCGCTGATTTGTTTCTATTATTTTTTTCATTTGAACCAACTCCATTTATTTTTACTAACGGGAAGCAAAATAAGTCTGCGGTTACTTTAATTTAATACGTCGTAACTGAATTCGGTTCGAATTAAATAGTCGGTATGGTCGATTTTGTATGACTGGGTTAATTAAAAAAAATTATCCGCCGTACCGTAAGAATTATATCGATATCACTCCAAATTGTAACGTTTTTATTCCGAAACAAACAAATTTAATCTACCTTCACAACTATAAATGCTTCGCGTTTCATTATCGCACCAAGTTTATGCCAACTGTTACTTTTCTTCATGCATTACTCCGTGCATTACACCGCCCACAATCCTCGATAATCGATGCCCATAAAAGCAAAATGAAAGAAAATATAAAAAAATAACCACTAGTGTGCAAAAAAAACAAAGAATCTCGACTCAGCCTTCGGAAAGTTAACGTGTCCATTTTTGTCCCAGAGACGGTGTGGGCCCGTTCTAAGATGTTCGCATTATATCATACGCGTATTCCTTTCGTTCGTGTACATATTCACGTGCGTACAGCCTGTACATCATCCGAAACGTGAATGAGCGCAAACATCGCGTGAATATATAAATGCGCGATGGAATGAAGCTGCGTGGTACTCAATATACATATATACATATACATACATATATCTTATATCTCGTCCGTTTGGCTCTCATACGGTGCGAGAGCCAGTATTCGTGAGTTAGCAAGGGCCACAGGGATTCGCGCATGCAAGAGAACGAACAAGAGGGATGCCGAGGCTCGTGGATGCAGCGAGAGGAGAGAGAGACAGACAGAGATATCGCAAGGAGGAAAGGGGATCCCGTCTCTCTTTCTCCCAAGCTTTCAGGGGCGCATTGAGTTGTAAAAGCGTTCGGTCTCGCCGCCGGGCGGCATGGTCGCTTATGTAAAGGCGGCTACACGCCGCGTGATGAGTGGATGCTGTTCCAGCGTTCTTCTTTAACTCTTTGCCTTGCTTTTGCGCTCCTCCTTTCCCCTCTCACTCTTTCTCTCTCTCTCTCTACCTATCTATCTATATATATATATATATATATATATATATCTCACTCTTATTCCGCCTGAGAGCGGCGTGCTGCACGCGCATGTCCTATATATATATACACAATACTGCATACATATATACACACGCCCGTGAGGTTCTTGATCGTGCTCTCCTCGCGAAGACGTTGTTCTGGTAGTCGTGCCGCGATTGTGTACCATATAGACGACGACAGGACGAGAAGAAAGGACAGAGAGAAAGAGTGTATGTGAGAGAGAAAGAGGAGGAGAGAAGTTGCTCTCGTGTTATTCCTTCGTATTTTCTTTTCGCCGCATGCATGCGTGAGTATCGCGAGAGCGAAACGAACGATGGAAAGGGCTGCTCGAGAAACGGTCGAGGGATTAACAAAAGTCTTTCATGAAGTTGTATAAAATCGTTTGTGTCATCGGGAACGAAAAATATCGAGGGGACGTAGATAAAATGGAAAGCGTCGTGATTTCTGGGACTTAAGGACGAAATGTCTCGGTCGACATGTTTTGAGATGTTTATTTAAAAAATATATTATAATAATAAATAACAGTTGCGCAAGTGATCGCAGACCAA
Organism: Netelia inedita; assembly: GCA_964017225.1. Lineage (NCBI taxonomy): Eukaryota > Metazoa > Arthropoda > Insecta > Hymenoptera > Ichneumonidae > Netelia > Netelia inedita. The sequence continues at coordinate 38,245,858 of OZ024921.1, forward strand.
AAAATAGGATCGTTTTTTCAACGTCGGAAAATCATTTATATTCCCAGTTTGAAATTAATTTCAAAACAAATCCTGCAAAATATTTGATCGCTACGTCCATTTTTCTTGGAGTCGAAGCGAGACCATTTCTTGAAAGGGTTTAAAGATTGATTCGTATTCGATTGAACTTTTTGTCGTTCCGGTAATTATCCTAATTTGCATAATTCACTGGGACAACCGAAGGGACAATGAGGCTTGGCCCGAGGGTGGAATTCGAGAGCTGGAATCAGAATTTGCTCCTGCCTGGGGAGTCCATTATCACCGGCCCTGTTTCTCTCCGGCTCGGGCAATAGAACGTCAGGGAGGCACCAATGAGCTATATCTGTATCCATGAGGGCCGGTAGATTTGTATATATATATATAGACACGCATGGGCTTCGATACAGAGCGGAGCCTCGGCCGGCCGGACAAACCAGCAGCAGGATCAGCAGCTACAGAGCCGGGTTGGTCGGGAAAGGATGGAAGAGCGGGAAGGGAACGTGACGAAGACCGAGAGAAAAAGAAAGAAAGAGAGCCGAACCGGTTATGGGCGAGGCCCTTTCCTTCTTCTTCTTTCTTCATCTCGTCCTCTCCTTCTTCATCTCGTCCTCTCCTTCTTCATCTCGTCCTCTCCTTCTTCATCTCGTCCTCTCCTTCTTCATCTCGTCTTTTTCTTCTCCATCGCGTCTTCTACGATCCACACACGTTCTTCGAGAATAATTCCTCTACCTCTGCCCATGTGTGTGTGTGTGTGTGTGTGTCCCGCATCGAGCACACTCAGACCAAGTTCTGGAACCCGAAGCAAGCTCGGCATGGCCAATTTTAAAAGTCGAAAGAGAGGAGAAGAGCTAAATAAGAGAGAAGAGCACACGCAGGGCTGTTGAGGTATAACCAAGTATGGTGGCAAAGACGATGATGGGGGCGCACGAATCGACGAATAGAACGAAGAAGAAGATGAAGAAGATGAAGTAGAAGAGGAAGAAGAAGACAAAGAATAATCGAAGGAGCACTACGAATCGAGACTACAATCGAAAAAACAGCACTGAGAGCAGTAGTAAGAAGAACAGAGACAGACAATGCGCCAGAAGAGGAAAAAGAAATGGAAGCGGATGGTCCGAGGGGGTTGCGTCTTCCAACGCGAGGAACGTCGAGATGAAACGAGAATCGCGAAGCAAGAGTCAGCGGCAGAAGAGAGATGTGTGTACGCCATGCTTGGCTCGAAGAAAGACAGGAGGGAAAGAGAACGTTGGGACGAAAAGAAGGAGGAGGAAGAGGAGGTCGAGTATGGGATGAGGAATTCTCGTTGGCTTCGCCTCGATGTCTTTATACGCGCGACCAGAGCTCTCTTGTACGCCGTGGGGACATATATCTGTCTCGAGAGTCGCGGGCGAGAGCGAACGCGGCCTGTCTATATATATATATATATAAACCCTAGCTGAGAGAGTAAGAGTGAGCAAGAGCCGCACGCCGTGCCGCCAAAAAATCAGATCGAGTGTAAAAATCGCATAAACTCGTCCTGGCAAGAGAGTCGAGAGCGAGAGCAAGAGAAAGGGAGTCAGAGAGAGAGAGAGCGAGAGAGAGAGAGAGATGTCCGTTCGCATACAAACCTCTCCTCTTTACTCTTTCTCTGTATTTTTTTTTATTTTTCTAATCTTTTTTTATTTCTTTCTCGTTCCTTTTTCATCTTTCTATCTCTTTGAGGATTCTCTCACTCATCCCCTCCGTTCGTTTTCCTTGTTGGCACTGGTGGCTCGCATGACTCCATCTATCGCCCCGGACGCAACGAGAGAGCGAAAGAGCCATTGCGAGGGAAAAGCTCCGTAGAAGTCCTCTCTCCTTGCGAGCCTTGGGGTGAAGTGAAAGAGAGAGAGAGGGAAAGAGCGAGAGAGAGGGGGGGGCGAAAGAGAGGCCGATCACCTTCCATATTTCTTCTTATTCCGCTTGTCCGTGCCGCTCCGCCATCTCTTCGGCTTCTTTCTTCTCTCTTCTCTCTGCTCTTCTTCTTCTTCTTCTTCTTCTTCTTCGGCTCTCATCCCCTTGCGGGAGCTTCGAGCAAAGCCGCTAGAGGGACGCGCGCGCTTAGCCCCGCGAGGCGAGTTATGCGGTTTGCCGCGCTTATGAAGGATCTCTACCACCGCCTTTGGCGCTCGCGAACTTTTTTATCGGCGAACGTGCTCAGCCGCGCACACAGCGCGTTGGCCGCTTTTTTTTTATTTATGCAAGAAAAAAAGGCGGATAAAAATATCGTCTCGCCACTTACTCTCTTTCTTCCCGGTCTTGAGGTTCGAGGCAATTTTTTCTTTATCAGTTCAGACCCTGAAAATGGCAGTAATATCGTGCAAGAAATCTTTCACGTCGTTATAGTTTCAACATTTGGTTTACATAATCATTTGCGGTGGTGTTTATGAGAATTCAGTCGATTAACAGGAATTTTTGTTCAAGTGATTGGCCTGGCCAAAAAGTAGCTGCGTTTCCAATACATGGATACACATATCAATCTGTAGGAAAAACACTAGTCACTTTTTGGTCAATCTGTCATTTCTCGAAAAAAACTGAATAGTTTTTTATCCAATGAAACAATATATCAAAATTTCGATTTATTTAAGTAATTCATCGATTTTCAAATGTTTGAATTGTCTTTCCAAGGATTTTATACTTTATTCTGAACGCATTCCAGGAAAAACCTACGCACTCGGTTATTACATTTCCACCAAGAATTTACGCGCTCGCCGCGTCACTTTCCCCCCGTATGAAGAATCGCGATTCTGCACGCACTTTATCGTCGAACGTGCGTATCGGCTCCGTCATTCCCCTTTTTCCTCCCATCCTGACATAAATAAATAAATAAAAAATTCGCCGTGCATGCCACAGAGGCAACGAGAAAAAAAAGAAAGAAAGTGGCGACCTCGAAGGAGGACGAACGAAAGAAGAAGATGATGAAGAATGAAAAAGATATACACCTACCGTGCTGGCAGCATTGGAAGTCACAGAGACCATCTTGGAAGGGTCCACATACACACGGAAATAAAAATAAAAAATAAAATAAAAATGTGCGCGGACATTAATGAAGCGATCGGCATTAATAAGCCGATAATTCAGTCTTCGATGCTTTATCACGACGGAGAAGAATTTTACACGCACCTTTATATATATGCAGAAGCAACGGAGGAGTACGAAACATCATCTCAGAGCTCACCTCCCGCCGTGTGGTAAAATCCGGCCTGGTTGCTTTAGCCACTCGTTGCGTGCGTGCGTGCAACTGCGTGGGATTGCAACTACGGCGTGTACACGTTTGGTACTCGATCTTCTTTCTACTGCGCCCCTTCGCGAACTTCGTCTTCTTAGCTCTCACTCTTTTTCTCTCTTTCACCATTTTATATCACGAAAAGGCGGAGCTTCGCGAATGTAACGTGAAGAAAACGAAATGGAGTTATCGTGACGCACGAATATCTCGTATCATTGTGCAACGCGTCATCGTGCATATATCCTAATATACAAGAGATATACGATAGTTCGGACGAATCTATGTACGAAGGCATAGCCACATCCACACGTTCGTACACATGGATGTGGAAAATGGTTTATACACGTGGTCCGTTCGAAAGATCGGTTCACCAGCAGCAGCCCGCATGTGCCCACTATTCATGCCGCTCTCTCTCATACCGGTACGAGAAAAAGCCAATAACCAGTCTAACGTTGTCCAACTTCATATTTCATATCGAATATCCCCCCATGGCGACGGAGGGACGTCTCGTACGATCTCTCAAACTGCCGCAACGTGACGCGGAAACTAAGAGCGTTATTCGTGAGACATTCTTGTTGGGCACATATGCGATCCTCTCTCGTACCCAGCCACCACCACCACTAACATCCTCTCGGGTTACGTCGTGGTGACTTGCCTCGATCTATAGTCTCGTCTTCTCAAACCGCTTCTGTTTCCATCGTCTCTTAATATCTTTTTTTCTTTTCTTTTTTCCGTAGTAATTTTGTGAAAGATAAATATCGTTCTTGACACGGAATGTCTTTGTTACGCGCGCCTATGGGGTCGATCATGATCCGATAATCTCCGGAGTGGGAACAAAGGAAATTTTTAAAATTTTGGATGAAAATTGTGAAATTTTTGAAAATGCGAACGATTTATTTATCATGCGATGAAAATTGAAATATTTATTTGCACCTTCAGATTTATGTTCGCTTGAAAGAGGCTCATTGATTACGTTTTGTGAATAAATCGGTGGGCTGTCTCGAGAATAAAGTCGTTTTAAAAATTTGAGGTAGGTATGTATGTGGCATTATCATCGTAAGTAGAAGGCGTAAATACGTGACAAGCTGGTGGCTATGGTGCGTATCTTCATTAAAATGTATATCGACGATTAATAATTATCTGGGAATTGCCGTCGTGTAACAAGATAATATCGAGAGTATAGATCTCGTTATCTCTAGCCACCCGTGAAGCCCCACTCAACGTCGTCATACGTACATGCGAAACTTGTGGCGCGTATATGCGCGCGAACACGCGAACGGGTTTTTCATTTAATCGCATTCGCGCTTACTCGATTGCTGCTCTGGGTTCACGAAGGCTAAACGTTTCGCCGATCGATTTGCATTCGAAATTCACGATCTTTCCCTCATTTTCTTCCATGCGAAATTAAGATTCTCCGATCTTGATCGTTCTCGCAGTTATTTCTTTTTTCTTACGGACGATAATCACCACTTTGATTCAAATGGTCGTTCTTGCAACAAGGGAATTTGCTTTATTCGAAATTATTGTAAATTCTATTTTTAGAACTTACAAAATTACGAAAGTTTATTTTCGAAATTTAGAAACAAGGTCCTACATTTTATTTCTGACTGAAAAATTATTGTACATCGTTAAAATAAGATTTAATTTCACGTTAATTTGATTTAAACCCATCCCATTAATTCCAATCAACTAGAATCTTGCCTTGCCAACATCGCCTCGCAGTGGCAAGAAAACGTTCGCATGACCAATGATGTTATCATCGCGAGCAAACAGCCGTCATAAAACTCCCACGAAACATCGAGATAATCGCTGTGTGTCCAGTCACAGTTCGCGACCGTCTATGATATTTCTCACACTCTCAAAAAGCCAACCTCCGATCGAACCGTGAAGAACAAAGACCCCGTTCCGTGAGGCGCAAGAAGAGAAGGAACAAGAAGCCGAGCACACGAGAAATGAATATCGATTCGATCGGTCACGCAGCTTCTTTCCTCCTTTTCTTTTTGTTTGTTCTGTCCTCCTCTTCGTAGAATCGCGTTCACGGGTTGTGCTGACGTGCTCGCATTATCGCCGAGCTAGTCAGAAACGAAAGAACATCGAGAAAGAAAGAGAAAGAGATAGCAAGAAGCTGCGCGCAAGTACGAGAGGAGACTCAGCAGTGCAGAATCTGTGTCACGATCGGAGACTCGCTTCTGTTCGTCTCCGATGCTCGTTCTTTCTTCAGCGAGCAGTCTAGAGAGAACTCTAAAATTACTGGCCACCAAACAGTTATTGGCCAGTGAACGACTACCGATTCGAAGAAAGACAATTTAAACTAATTTTGTAATTAAATTTATCGCGAAGGATGTCGTTGAAACAATTATCAATTTTTTGTAAATTTGATCCGAAGCAAGTAAATCGCCTATAAGAGAATCCAACCTTAGCTTGCCAATGACTAGCTGGCGTTGCGGCTCGTCGAGAGGTTCACCTCTCGCTCGGAGGCAATTACCCATGGCAACCGCAACTGCACGAGAACGTAACAGCTACCAACCTGGCACAAGATCTCGCATGGTGAGCCACGATCCTAAAAGCGTGTCCGAGTATAAACTTCTTTTCGATCGCTCGCACACTTCGCTCGCTCGTTGCCCACACCGCGAAGTTTTCTGCACCGCTGTACCTTTGGTACACCGTGCGAGCTTCTCTTATTCGCTCGTCTCCGTGCTTCGTCCTTCGCCACTGTTTACCCTCTGGTCCGCTGCGCACGGGCCTCTAGGAAGAGCGTGCAAAACGCGAAGAATAAGAACGAAGAGGAAGAAGCTAGCTCTCGCATGCGCGGTTCGATCCTGTGGCCAACACGCTCTCGGAGGAACGAGCAGGATGTTGCTTTCAGCTCGGTCTCCTCGTCGAGGGCCCGAACAGAGACTCTGCTTGCTCGTTCAACGATCCAACCTCCTAACGAGCTCGCTTTGTTTTTCACTGTGTGCCACGTGCATTCTGTCCTACCCACACTTCCAGCTCGCTTCCTTCGACGGAACGGCCACGCGAGGCAGCAAACGCTCTCGAATGACTTACATGGCGTTCAAAGTCGTACCAAGCTTCGCAAACATATCAAAAAACATCGGATAGTACGGAACTGTATCACTTGAAGTTGCATGGAAATTCGTTTCGACTCATCGTGAGTCGTGAGAATCGCGATCGCGCGGCTTTTCTTCTCTGTGTGTTTTGCAACCCCCCGTGCAAAACCCGATCGGAGGAGTCGAGTAGTCAACGGCTAGAATCTCGTACATTAATCGTCCGCGTGGTGGCGCGCTGGTCGTTCGCGCCAACATCGTACGACTCTCGGCCAGGTGTGGTGAAACGGCGTTCTTATCCGCGAATCTACCTCCAGTATATACGGGGAGAAACGCGAAAAAGAGAGAAGAAACCGCATACGATGATGGAATTAATGCGGCGAAAGTGGCAAGGGGTGGAATAAACATTTTTTTAAGGGTAATTGGACACTCGAGGATTTTGGACCTCGCGAAATTTGTGAAATTACAGGTTTGTCCTGGCGATGGAGAGAATAAGGGAGGGGGCGAGCTTTCGCTGGAATAATCGCGGGGTGGCAAATGACACCCGGTATACCAACGTCCTCAGGGTCCTTTATAACTATACGTTCGAGTTGTGTATATATAGCGACGTGGATTTTGTTTCTTCTTCCTCTCTTCACATGCGCGTCGTTTTCTTTTCCTCTCGCGCGCGGGCGCTCACCTTCGAGCATTGGCGAAGAGACCACGGGAGACCGGTTCCATACATGGCTACCGAAGGCTGCTGGCTTCTTCTTGCTTGCTTGCGCCCGAGAAACCCGCGCGCTCACCCCCAAGACAAGCATCAGCTGCCGTTTCCTCGCTAATGAGATGGAATTGGACGTGGCCGAGATTTTTCTAGAGGGTCCTTGCCGATCGCTGGTCAATGCTCCTCTTCTTCTTCCTACGTTTCTTTCTCTCTTTCTGTCCTACTCGTTGCACTCACCGCAACCACCGCAAGAGCGCCACAGCCATCTCGTAGAATCAAAAGCCGCGAGTGGGAACCGCGATGAAACGAGAGCCAACGATGTGTTCCTCCTCTGCTTCGGCTCGGTCGCCCGTTCGCCATTGCTTGCGCAAGCGCGGCGGCGACTGCGCGCGCGCGAGACCGATCCCTCGAATACACGCCGACCCTTATAGTTCGCGACATTCCCGCGCGCGCATGCTGCGGCGCTCTTTGATACGAATCGTTTAATTGCGTCCCATTAGCCCCGGCCTTTGGCCACCCCTTCCTCGCGATCTTCTTTTCTTTTGCTTTCTATCTTTCTTCCTGATATGTCTCGCGTCTCTCTCTCCCTTTCTGGCTGATGGGAGAACTCCCTTTTGCGACCCGAGTCCCCGCCTGCCTCGAAGGAACAAGACCAGCAGCGGATTTCTTTTGCTGGTTTCATCCTCTGGATCAGGGGAAGTTCCTTGCTCTCTTTCCTTCTTTCTCTCTTTCTCTTTCTGGTTTCTTCCTGTGCCGCGTCTTCATTCCTCATCTCTCTCCCTCTCTCTCTCTCTCTCTCTCTCTCTCGCTACATCTCGAGTTCTTCCTCTCATCGCGTCCGCCTGCTCTCGAATTCTCTTCCCGCCCATTCCTCAGACAGCCGCGCTTCCTTTTTTGTTCCCTTTTTATCCTCTTCTCCACGGATTCGCACTCCACCACGCTTCGGTCGCGATCCAACCTCGCGGAGCTCGTCCAACTTTTTCTCACCGTAGAACGCCGACAACAGGCCCTGGCCAGCAGCAAACACGGCCTCTCTGCGATCGGCTGCAAGAGGCTTCGTTAAGAAGAGAAGCGGGCCGCGAGCGTCTCGTTGGTTCGCGATTGAAAGAAACCGCGGAGCTTCTCTTGTGTGGAGAACGCGGGAACACGAGAGACGACAGCGGCGCGGCCAGAGACTTGACCGATTCGATGGCGACCGGACGTAACCGTTTGCCTTCAAGTCCACTTGTGATACCTACTCTCTCGCCATCAATGTCGCATGTACGTGGCCACTTTTTCCTTCCATCCGGGACTTCACCCTAGCGAGTTTTCGAAAGGTGGACCGCGATCTTGGCGCACCACCAGACTTCTCGATGTCGTCTTGGCTCGCTTTGTCTTGAACTTCTATACCGCCTCGTACGACCGCACCTGCCGAATCGCGAAAAACTTTTTCGGAAAAATCAATATTTCGCATATTAAGAGGTTGTGATTTTTTTAAATGATTTTTTATACAATAATAAAGACTAACTTATAATTTACATTATCCATATTATTATTAACTAAATCGTTCAATGTTTATTGATTATAAAATGGACTAAAAATGTAACAATTCATTAAGTAAAACAAAAAATCGTATTTATCACAAAAATCTTTATTCCAACCAGCACAATTTCTCCGAGTAGCATCATCAACCTCCAGGCGGTCGAGTTTGTGTTTTTTTTGTTTACATCACGTACCACCTGATCATCGTGAATTCAAGTCGTACGGCCGAGCTATATATACGCACGGTACTGCATTCGAGCCTGAAATGGTATCGCCCTCTTCCTGAAATCGTCGTTGTCCCGGTTAAAAAGTCGTTCTTCTCGTTCGTGCCAGACTCGTGATACATTTTATACTCCCGGCCATTGTAAAAGAACTCCGACGGGACACTTTTGCCGAGCTGGTGCTCGCGCGCAGCTGCGATTAAGCGATGATTCGAGAGGGAGACACGTGCGTCGATGTGAATACGCGCGTGCGCGCGTACGAACGTACGTACGTACGTACGACGACGGCGAATCGACGAACGGGGTAAGGGAGTTTTGCAGAGAGAACTCTCTTTTCTCGAGCCTTTTACGCCCCTGCTGGTGCACATACGTCGTTCTCTCACCGGGCGAATCACCGGAGCGCAATGCTTTAATCGAGATTGTTCTTACCTTCTTTTCTGTCGCATCGTTTTACTATAATCTTTTATTTCTCTTTTAACTACCTGCGCTCTTTTACTTTTGCTCACGCGCGATGCAATTTTATACCTCGAGGCGCACTGGATCTTTCACGTTTTACACGGCTGCTGCATTTTTGCTATACCGCACGATCGAGAATTGTCGGTAGATGCGCGCGCGCTTTTCGTTTGATAACGAACGACTTGCCGCTTGATTCGTCGTCGCAGCCTGCACAGCTATAGTTAGATCTACACCTTTTATTTTCTTCTTTGTTTTCCATCAAATTTTTTCTCATAACGAGAGGCTTGCGCTTATTATCGCTTGATAAATATTAATAAATTATATTTTCTCGTTGATCTCGGTGTTTGAGGCTAAGTTTTTGCACGATCGACTCGTCGAACTTGCGTTACATTTTTTTCCTCTAACGATGTAATTTCCTTTATGTTTCAGGTAAGTGTTTCCTCACGTCGATGATTACGCGCCGGGTTAAAACTGCTTCGAGGTATTGTGAGAGTCGACGGTACGAGTGAGTAGGAAAACACGTTTAAACATCGAGTAAAGAATATTTATTTTCATTTTAACGAAAATTGATTTCAATGTTCTTCGTCCTGTCAAATTTTAATTATCATTGATTGAATTTGTACGAATCAATTTTATTCGCTCGACACGTATGTTCAGGATATATTTATGGATAAATATGTGTTTTTTCTTGTTTTTTTCGTCTCTTCAACGTGACCGGTTAAAAGGCAAATTCGATTGTGAAATCGTGTGTGTTAGATTGCCGACACTTTATATCGTCGTAAACGAGAAAGGGTTAACGTTGCTCGTGATCCGTGACGACTTCCCTTCTCCCTCCTCGCAGTGTGCGAGTGTGTGTCGAACAAAGTAATGCCTTCTGGAACGGCATTCTTATCGCACTGTCGACTCTCCGCAACGTATAATACACGTATTTCTAAGCGTCTCGGGTGTGACTAATCGAATTCACGATGCGAAAGACAAAGGGAATACGTTGAAGAATCGAGCGATCGAAGAACACTTAAAAAAAAGAAAAAAAATGTATAGATAGAAAGCTGAAAGGCGCGGGAGCAAAGCATGAGAAACAGTGGCGATAATGAATACCGATAGGTCGGATTAGAAAATCATTTTATTGATCGTTGAAGTGAAAGAGGAAAAAAATCAGAATTATTATTTTTTTATTTTTCATTATTACACTTCAGTTTTATTCAAATATAATTGAAATAATTATCCAATTTTCTTATTCCTATAGATATAAACGATTCACAAAAGTACAGATCGTATATAAATGTATTTTTACGAATTTTTAAACGCTTAATCAACGACCAATTTTTTTTCTACGCCGAACATGGACTGTTTCCTTTGCTTAATCACAGTACGAAGCTCACGGTAGATCCTGCTTTCATAGATCCCTTCGGGACGTATAGCTCTCGACTTGTAACCCTTAGTGAACGGTAAGGAAGATAAAAGAAAGAGAGAAGAAAAATTCGCGTAACACGCTGACGATCGCAAGCAAACGATCGGTTCGCAGCGGCGAGAGAGGGAGCGAGAGAGAGAGAGGAAGAGAGTCGATGAAAGGATCTCGAATCTCGATGCCTATTCTCTCTACGTGGCTACAAGTTACATAGTCAGTGTAGTCGGAGAGAATGGTGATTCGAGAGGAGGATGAGGCTGCACAGGGCCAAGAGAATCCACAGAGGAATACATACATATACATATAGGTATATATATATATATATGTATGCATATAGCAAGCAAGCTAGGTAGTGCTTGGTCCGTTGCTAGCCAGGACCTCGCTCGTTCGAGCCTCCGTGACGGCAGCTAGTGAGGATTTACCGAGCGTCCGTGAGCTGCTGAAACGCTTTGCTCACACAGTAAGAGCAAGAGAAAGAGCGAGTGACTGTGCACACAAAACACACAAGCATGCGGGAGAGGGACACGGTACTCTCGTCGAGCGGTGCACGGACCCGTAGGATCGAATCGCCAATGGGATTAACATCGAGCTATACGTCGAGAGAGGTGGCTGCGGCTCTGAGAGAGCGAGAGAGCCCCATTCTCTATGCCTCTCGTCCCCCCTTTCACGACTGTATCGAGAATCTAGATAGGTAGATCAGTTGGTTGGTGAAACCGCGCGATTCATCCAGGAGTCGTGCCTCCCGGGTAGGGCTTTGCTCCCTGCCCTGTACGTGTCTATTTCTCCTTCTGGTCCCCCGTCCGAGTTCCGTGACGTTCGATCGTCCGCCCGTTCTCGATCCATCTTCCCATTCCCTCTCTCCTCAGTCTCCCCCGTTTTCTCGTGTCAATGAAATTCCCTTAATCACCCTAAAAAAATAGCCGACTCGAAAAAAGCTCACCCTCCTCAAAGGACCATCGAACCATCGACGAATTGACCATCGGCCAATCGACCAATTGACCCGTCGATTTCAATCGCCCGTGGCGAAACGCCGGACGTTAGAAACCCTACTTCATCCGCTTTGCCAATTTCCATCCTCCCGGGAAGTTGAACCCGACGTGAGTCTCGAGCAACCCGAAATCGATAATAGAGTCATTTGCAAAAGGGTTATAATCGAAGATGGGTTATGAAGACTCTCGAAAGATTTAATTGATGTCCGCGCGCCGGATGAGAGAGTGGGGTTGTGGGTAGAGAAGGAGGGGTGGATGAGGGTTTGCATATTCCTCGCGGACTCTCGCATATCTCTCACTTCCCTCGACCCCCCCCCCCCGTTTCTCCCTTCACGATGTATAAATAATAATAATTTGACCGTGAAAAAAATGCCGGAACATCCCTCCGATGATTATCTGATCGTAAATCCCGGCATAAAGATATCGGGAGTAAATTGCGATCTTCTCCGTATGCGGAGTGCTTAACACACGCGCGTATCGTTTTTAAACAGTTGTTTTTTCTCTCTTTCTTCCGTTTCTTCTCATCGATTCCTCGTGGTTCTTTCGCTCGCGTATTCGTTATACATCGCACATCGTGCCGATCGACCTGGTGAAACGTTTCGCGATGCCGCGGTCGGTGCGTATCCCCCTTTTTTGTTTTTTTTCTCTTTTCTTTTTTTTCGCATCGTCCGCCGATATAGACGGGGCGGCAACGGGCCAATCACGCGCCGGCTACTAATTTGCTCGCTCAAACAGCTGCCGTGTTCGCCGGGGCGTCCGTGAATATTGCCGCGCCCGCGAGAATGAGAGCTTCATATAACATCGTCCCTTAAATCGGTTCTCGCTCTCTCTCTCTCTCTCTCTCTCTCTCTCTCTCTCTCTCTCTCCCTCTCCCTTTCTCTCCCTCGCTTTTCTGCCTTTCACGGCACGAAGCCCACGATCTTACATGCATATACATACCGATCCTCATCCCTTGCACGTAAGATGCGCATCCCATGCGCGATTTGATCCAGCCATCCACTTTCTCGGCTCGTACGGTGCGCGCATCCTTTCACGAGCGCGGCATCGGTAAGGACACCATGCTGGGATTCTCGATCGGCCTGAGACCCCCTAGCCTCTCTCTCCCTTTCTCTTCCCTCCGCCCTCGTATCTCGTTGTGCACTTATTCTCTCGCTCGTTCTTACCTCTGCCTCGACAGCACACGCGAATAAGAAGGGGCTAGAAGGGGAGGAGAGGAAGACGAAGAAGTCCCTTAGGAATCGTGTGCCCCCACTGCTTTGATTTATTCCTCGACTTCTTATTTCTCTCCCTTCCTCCCGTCGTTCTCACCCCCCCCCCCCCCCCTCCCCCTCCCTCTGCCCTCTTTGCTTCCCCTGAAATCCAAGACTCTCTTTTCCTTCTTCATCTTCTTCCTCTTCTTGCTCGCTGCCGCGGTCGCGAGAGTTCGCCCTTACCCCCCTCAACCGCGCCGCGGACAAAACATTTCTTAATTGGGTTTCGGGCCTTCGCATCGTGCGAGAGCGAGAGAAAAGACCGCGAGCGAACTCCTTTACGCGAAAAAGCACGCCAGAGAGAGAGAGAGAGACGCTTCAGGGAGGCTTCGCCAACACACCGAGCCGCCACAGCCGCCGGTCATCGATTATTTATTTATTTTCTTCATCCAACGACCACGACGAGCCCCCATAGCATGCGCGTATTGCGTGCCTTCGAGGCACACTCGTGCAGGTATCTCAAAACCTCAGGGCTCTTCTCTTTCTCTCCAACCTCCCTAGCGACGCTCTCTTTCTCTCTCTCTCTCTCACGAGTTTTTTCGGTTCGCTCTTTTTGACGTGGCTCGTTGGTTGACTGGTTTGCTGGTTTTGTTGCTCGTGCGTTTGTGTACACGTACGTTTATAAGCAGAAGAGATTGAGCCCTGAAGGGCCAACCAGGTTCTCCTCTCCCTTTTCGCTCCCTCTCTCTCTCTTTCACTTGCTGATTCGTCGTGTCACCCGATACCAATAACCATCGTAAAAGGGTTGGGTTTGCCGCCGGTGAAGGGAAGATAAAATTATACCGAGTCGCCTTCCGGTCATCTTGATGTACAACAACCCATAATAACGATGGAAGCTCCGGTGAGAGCTCCGAGTGTCTTTGACCTCCGTCTTCATTATCGTCGTCGATCGATCGTTTTGGAATAAATAATTGATTGATGTGATTGATTGATAATATTTTAATATGTAATAAATTCACGAATCACGACATGGATGAACATAAAAAAAGGCGTACGGTCATTTTCAGTGGACTCTCAAGAGTTACGTCAATGACAGAATTTTTGATCGTTTCTCATTCCTCTTCGTCCCTCGTTCCGTTTCTTGGGACTACTTTTGCGCTCTAATGACGAGTGATCCGGATCGTTTCTACATTCGTCAACGTCATCGACTTTCTTCACTCACTAGGGGGTTTCGAATTGTAGAAGGTGCGATTGACCGTTCTGTCTTTGAGGGGATGCGGATAAGACGTAAAAGGAAGAACGAGAAGTACGCCCTCCCACGATCTCGGCACCGTTTCGTTCCCCACAAATCATTTCTTCATCCCCTCCCTACCTCTTCTCGTGGGCTCTTTTCATTCTTATCTCTCACTTGTCTCTTTTTCTTTCTCTCTCGCCCTCTCGTTGCACCCTTCATCATCCTCTGTCTCAATCTCTCATACCTACCCTTTCTCGTAGTTCTCGTCCTCCGCTTCGTGTACATATTTCTATATACCAGGAGAGGTTCGCGTACACACGCGGTGGTGCACGAGACCACCCGAACGCTTTATGAGCCAGGCGGAATATACTCCGCGGCGAAAGATTCGCGATTAACGATCGGCGCAATTTTGTGTCGCAGTGTAAATGCGCTCCTTCGTCACTCGTTTTATTTTCTCTTATATATGTATTATATCGTATGTATATCACTTTATACACGTCGGGATAATATAGCAGCGCCCTTTATATATCGCCCTCGACTTTGCGCTCTCTCCCTTGGTTACACACCCGGTTGGTTGCTCCGGGGCCTCTCGTGCGCTTAGCTCCCTCCCTCTCTCTTTCTCTCTCTTGCTCACTCTCGAGGCCAAAACTGCCAAGCCCCGCGCAGCTATCAAAAGCGCGAGGATAGTTGCCTCCGGGACGTTTGAATAATGGCGGGGGACTTGCTCTCGGTTCGCTGGACGCGCGAGAAGATGAGAGAGGCCACAATGAAATCTCCCTCTTCCCCGAGGCCGAAAGGGCTGCTCTCGACCTCGTCTCTTGCGCCACCAGTCGACCAGTAAACCCCTCGCTTTTCTCGCGAACCGACGTACGATATATCGCGTCTGCGAGAGGGAAACGTCTCGCTCCTCGTTGCACCACCTCGTATTCCTGACCATCCTCAAGTTTTTACCGCAACCAACCCCGGGATTGCACCACCGGCCACCCCTTTCCCCGAGTCTACCCAAACGCAAACCCTAGATTCCTTTGTTCGCTTATACCTTTCTCTCTCTATCTCTGCCCTCCTCTCGTGTCTTTTTTTCTCTGTAGGTCACCTCCGCTCCTACATTATAGCATGCTTTTCTCTTCTCTCCTACACGCCATTCAGGGTTCAGCACAGGTTCAAGGAGGGTTGAATAACAGTCGATTTTGTACCCTGACCATTCTCAATCCGAGCTCGGGGTTAAAATCGTATCGATAGTGGAATTCTTTCGAGGGGTTGCTTTTGTTCGTTGGTCTTTGTAATGCGTTTTAACCCTTGCTAGTGAATCGTTCATTCGATCGATATCGATATTTCTCTATCGTCATTTCCCAATTGATTTTCGAAGAATTTTCTGAAAGAGGGATGAAAATCGTCTTCGACCGGTTCTTCGATATTTTCGTCGAATCCGGACAGTGCTTTCTCCACTTTCTCCTTTCGCGCTCATCCCTCGTTAGTCACGGTCCTTTTTTCTCTTCCTTTCTCCCACCTTTTCGCATAGAACTATACGACAAACGCACACCCTTCTTCGTTTTTTTTCACCTCGTGTTTCGCGTTCCGTGCATTGTTTTCGTAACTTTCACCCGATGCCCACGACGAGCCCCGAGTTCTTTTTTTCACCCGGGTTGTAGTGAGTCTCTCGCGAACGAGGATAAACAGAGGGGAAAAAGGAAGAAAAGAAGCAAAAAAAAGAATAAAACGCGGAAGACGATGGAGAAGTATAGAGGTGGAAAGAGCTCGGGGTTTTAGAGTGGGAGCGCGGGGCAATTTATGAGGGGTCGAAATGCCCGAAGAGCCGTTCCGGGGTCCTTCGTCTCGTTTCTTTAGCCACCTAGACTCTCGATGCACCTCGAGACTTTTTATTGCGTTCGGTAAATAGTACGGCACGTTTTTCCTGCGACGATTTTAGGGCCCTGGAAAAAAAAGTAATGTTCACCAAGAAACTTCGCGTATACTTTTATGGCTGGTTTCACTTTCCCGTCTCTCGCGGGTCGCAGCTGTCCTCCTCGCGTCTTTCCATAAGCAGACCCTCGATACAACCCGCGGAGTTTATAAGTCATCGAACGTAATGCATCCATCGAAGCTCGAAGTCCATGCACGAGCCATAATAAGCTTAAGTGAGCGTCCATTCGTTACGCTCGAACTTAATTAAGCGCGATCGTCTCGTGGACGTCGTTCCCTCTCGGTGCCCGCGATTCCATTCGCGACTAATCTCTTACTCGCGATAATTGAGACTCACGGGCTTCTTGACTTCTTTGGTCATCGCCCGTTGGACATCGAACTACTTTGCCACGTATATATAGACTATACGATCGAAAAAAAGTAGCACGACCGTTTATTTAAGAAGTAACAATGAGGAGATGGAAGGTAAGCCGATGAACGTGCGCGACGTTTCGCGAATGGCTCGAGTACGAAACGATCAATGACGATCGAACGTTGACAACTCCCGGGAAAAGAAATGAACCTTGAAATTCATTCTTCCCAGCGTTCGTATCGTAAGAAAACTTTGAAAGAGAGCAGAAAGAACCGAACCGAAGATTCCTCGGGTCTTCATTATCTCATTCCCGTTCACCGCGAAAGAAGCTCTCCTTCCTTCTCCATCGTCCGAAGTTCTCTCACGCTGATGACATTTTCTTGCCGACGTTTCGCGACGTGTTTCTCCTCGTCCCTTTGCGGTACGCCGAAGAACTATCCCTTGAATCCGGAGTTGGAATTGTACAGTGGGATATAAAGAAATACCCGCGTGTTCCATCGAAGAGAAACGGAGAAAGAGAGAGAGATAGAGACAGAGTGAGACTAATCCAATAATGGCGACGATCCTACGGCCATTTCGAGCATCGGATGCCGCGTCAGTTTATTGGCCGATACATCACCCCATCACCCACGAGGGTTCTCCAGGGCTGTTCGGTCACCGACACACACACAGATCGGACACACGTGTGATCCCTTCACTCCGTCCGGCAAAGTTCAGCCTGTCGAGGCTGCAAGCAAACACGTATACAGACAGAGTAAACCTATATCGCCGCACCCCAATGGACCTGCCTGCAACAACCCCTCTACGTCACGTGGGATTCCCCGGAATACTTTAATTACTACATGGAACTCTGTCCGGTAGGAAGACGTTCTCTCACGAATTGACCGCAAAAGATATTGGACGTTTTCATACATATATAGATAAGCCCCGTAGGATAGGATGGTTTGGGGAGGGGGGGTTGATGGGTACGCGTCCTGAGGATGTGCCACGCGCGTAATGGCGTCCCAAGCGTGATTTATGGAGCACACTTATTCGCGCGCGACCACTCTCCTCTAATCCTCCTTCGAACTCAACGGGAAAATTGGTCACAAACATTTTTAGACGAACGCCCTTACGCCGGCGCGTGTTTGCCATTTTATGAAAACATGCGGCACAACCCCTAGCGTTCCGACATCACCCCGCGCGTTTCGGAATCTACGATAATTCAGTGGGAGAATCGAATAACGCGAGGAAGAGAGAGAGACAGAAAGAAAGACAGCTCCGAGCATCGTTAGTCTTACTTAAGGTCATAAAAATCCATTTTTTATTTTGTTCCTCCAGTTGCGATTTTTCGTTTTTTTCTTTTCTTTTTGCTTGCGTTCAAGAACGAAGGGATGCTGAAATCTCGTTTACGGTGATGGCCAATCGAAACGAGTGCCTCGATATGCGAGTAGTGACTTTGGACTTTCTCTCGTACAACCCCCTCGTGACTAGCATCGATAATAGCCGCCACCCCCCCCCCTCCCGCATCGCCCCGCCAAGAACTCGATCGACTCTCCGACCTCGATAATGGCTTCTGTGTGCCTATCCACTTCGTATATGCAAATCAATCCCCCGTACCTCGCGGTTCCCCATTAAACAAATATATATACAAACACATATCTACATATATATATATATATATATATATATATATATATATATATATATATATATATATATAAGGTCACTGTGAATAAAATAGAAACTGGCATCTCCCGCAGTGATTTATTCACGTTGCGCAATTTGTTTAAGTGTATCCCGATACCATTTGGGTTTAGAGTCGGGGAATCGAGTTGGGGGTTGAGACACGGAAAGTGGAATAGTTTTGCGCGCTTCCTCGTTTGCAAATGTAAGACTGTTGCTGCCGGTTGGCGCGGCACGAAAGATATACGCGGACGGTATAAAAATCTATACGCAAACTCTTCGTGAGAAAATCTTTAGCAAGGCAGCAAAGTATAGGAAAGAAAGCGGAACGCGCGGATTTTTTCCTGTATTTCCTTTTTTTTTTAAATTCCCTCTCTCTCTCTCGTTCTCTCACGTGCCTCGCACCACGTACTCTTTGTTACAGCTTCTCCTCTTTCTCTTTCGCTCGCCCAGTTTCACATTTAAATATAAGTAAAAGGTCTCGCTCTCTCTCTGTCTCTCCCTCTTTCTCTTTACGGTCTGCGCCGGTGCAGAGTACAATCCGGGAATAGCGAAGTATTCGTCGCGCCTTCTGCCACTGGAAACGCAAACCGGGAGAGTAAGAGGCTTGATTTGCCTTGCATGAAGCTTAGAAAGAAGCCGTGAATACGCTTCGCGATGTAGCGCTCGCTCTATTTTTCTCTCCGTCGTTAAAAAAAACAGTCTCTCGGATTCTAAGTCGCGAACACTACACGGTCCATAGCTGAACCACTTGTCTTTCATTGACTTTAGGTTCTTTTTTTCCTTAAGAAATTCTCATTCCCTCACCTCGATTTCATTCGCCCTTATCATTTATTCGTTCTCGCTCTCGTCTCTCGCAATTCGTCTCCTCGCACGGTTTTCCACGCCCCGCGTATTATCTACACGCGCCGACCGGCCACCATTGCCCCTCGCTTCCATCCCGCGCCTATCAAGATTTCGTGCGACCCGCGCGAGTGTCTCATGCAAATGTAATCAGATTGTTTGCGATTTCTCTCGCAGTCTTTTTCGCCTTTAGCCCCCCCCCCCCTACCCCACTTCTCGACCCTCTTGCGCTTCGCGTCCGCCATGGTATTTTTTAGCTCGCGGTATTGTTTTTTTGTTATTTTTTTTTCTTTTTTTTTTCTTCTCTATCAGCGAAGCAACCGAGAGTACGTGCCACTGCACGTACGGACGACCAAGCGATAACGCGTTCCCCGATTAATCTCGAAAGGGGGCCCCCGCGGAACCGCCGATTTTTAATTACCGTCCCGGAGGGCAAGTATACTTTTAATTACAGACTCCGCGTAATACGAATACGTGTAACTTTGTATTTACGTGTGTCTGTGTGAACATACACAAGCACACACACGTACACACACAAATACAGATGTGTTCAAGTCGAGAGAATAAATTATAGTTACGTACCTATACGTAATACGTACTTATGGTACGTTTTTTTGTTTTGTTTTGGCTGGACAAGGGGCGAGTGGGAGGGAGATATTCCGCGACCGTCTTATCGGCCATCGCGGATCTTTGCAGTACGCAACGCTGATTCGGTATAAATAAACTAGTACGCGCGGTCTCTTTTGTATAGAAGAACGATGAGAATGTGCCGAGGGTGGAAGGGGACAAAAAAAGTAGAGCGACGGGGGAAGGGAGAAATAAATTAGTAAGTGCGGGGAGAGGGAAAAGAAAGGGCGGAAACAAAAACGAGGGCGAGACCGGCGAGACTTTGTGCACACGTGGAAGGGCTTTTTCTGGACTGAGTGAAGGAGAGATAGAGAGAAACACAGAAAGGAAGAAGGAAAGATTTCTTTTTCTTTCACTCCATATACGAAAGACGAAGAGAGAATTCAGTGAGTTCCGTGTGGCTCTCTGCGGACTCGCTTCGTAATTGGACTGACCCCGTTTGACCGCGATAATGACGACCCCTCGACTTAACTTCTCGACCCTTCCGACCAGTAAAACTCCGACTCGAACACACATCAGGAGAGAAGTCGACCAGCGAGAGAGCGGATTCTCTCTCTTTCTCTCTCTCTCGCGCTCCGAGTAATGGCAGATCATGAACTGGTCCTCGAAATACTTCCGTGATTCTGCTCCATTGCCATTTTACTCTCTCGAAGAAGACGCTCCTCTCACCAATTTACCTTGACGAAAACAAAAAAAACACAATAAAAAACATGTATATTTCGTCATTACACCGAATTTGTAAACCGTTATATAAAATTCGTAATTGTCTCGTCACGAAACTGACATCGAAACGACTTCCTGGTTGGTTCGGTCACGCGTGCGCGTATCTCATGAAAAAATCGTCCGATCAACGAAGGGATCAGTGAAATCTCAAGGAGGCCACGGTGTCCACCTCCTGCTCGTGGACCGAAAATTCGTTCGCTTATTTTGACCCTCGGTGTGAAAGTTGAGTGCGCTAATTCGGTTTACGCGCGACCCTCGACGAGAGGGATCCTGCGTTGCTGTTACAACGCAGAGAGCAAAAACGAGGATGGAGCGCGAGGCTTTGGGAGTCATGGAGCACGTGTGAGGGCCCGCGATGAAACCCTTCTCATATCTATATATATATATCTATGTATTTTACCCTCTCGCTCACAACTCAGTAATCACTCCCCTAACGCGCATTTATTATCGACAATTTAACTACTTCAACGTATAGGCAGTACGGTGTGTGCCGAGTCGAACCGCACTGCGCTCACTGCGGTTATAGATATACGGAATAATGTAGTTTTCGCATAGGTTACGTATATATATTGTTGCTATAACGCCCGTAAATATCGGCTACCGCTAGTCCCGCCGCGGAGAACGATCGTTGTCGCGATAGGGATACACTAAATCGTTACTCTGCCCTCTCCCTCCCGCCCTCTATCCCGTTCCTTCTCTCTCTCTCTCTCTCTCTCTCTCGGTATCTTTATCGCGTTTCTACTGTACTCTGGATCGTACCAACATGGATCGGATGGTAAAACGACACACAAAGAGACCGAGAGAGCGTAGACCGCAATGATCGTCATTATGCGTAGCGAATGATCCGTGAAATTCGGCCGATCGTTCGCGATTCCTTAAAGTACTGTGTAAAAGTACCACGAAGAGAAATTTACACGTTCGGAATTCAATTTACCGATTCCACGGTCAATTTTTTATCACCGTCATCAAAATCGATCGAAGTGAACAACGAATTTTGTTTATTATCGCCCAGTTTTATTAATAATTTTATTGACAAAAAAAGAAATCGTTGGAAAAAGACTTTTTTTTATACAAAGGCAGAGTTTTGTTTTGTCGGCGGACGAAAACCGTCAAAAGGCGCAGTATCGTGGAATTCCAGGTTGGTAAGTGAGTGAGGCTAAAGCGATAGAATGTCGCAGTAGAGAAAGTTGCGACGGTGCCAGTGAATAGGGTGGAAAAGAGTAACGGGGGATGGTGGGGGATGATAGTATAGTGGAGGATTGCAGTTAGAACCGTGAGAGAGCAAACGCCTACGGCCAGGGGGGTTGGAGGCTCGCAGCTTCCCTAGCGAAACAGGCGAGAGTTGAGCCAGCGTATATGTTGCATCTCACGAACACCCTCGCAGATTTCACCCTCGCCAACACAAATACTCGAATGCACATACGTATATCCAGTGATGTCAAGTTATATATACATATACCTACCTATAGGAATTCTCTCCATCTCTCTTCCTCCCTCTTTCTCTTTCTCTCGCTCGCGTTTCGATCTCTATTCCGTTCCTTGTCCGGTCGTTGGTGCATGGTGGGTGCCATGACGGCAGTAACTCGGGAATCCCGGGGCTTAAGCCGCGAGAGCGGGGGGTGTACACTCGGTGAGCGCGAGCGAACCAACCTACCCTGGCTCTGTCTATGTCCGTGTTACGATGTAACAGCGTATGTGTGCGTGTCTGTGTGTGGTAGTCTCCCGCGCCGAGGATCAGTGGGAAACTTCCCGCCGCGGCTTAAAGGCTTGGCGGTTGCTCTCTCCCGCTAGCCTCGTGTGCTTTCGCTCCCGCGCTCGCGGGCTCTTCTCCCGACGCCAACTTTTCGCCATGTTAATGGGCACAATATGATCACCCGAAGCCCCCCTCATCCCCACCCGCAGTCGAACTTTGTCCCTCCACCTGAACCTGCATCGTGAGTGTGAGACTAGACTTGAATATGCCGGTGTATACCGCCTGGTGTGTACGAGGGAAGATGAAGTGACGCATGAATTTCCATGCCGCTTTCGTGATTCAGGGTGATGAATATGAATTAGGGAGACTTGATGACTTCACTACTGTTCGATTTCGAGACCCGTTTTTTTTATTCGTCATTAAACGAGTCGAACTGCTTTTAGTTTGCCATCGACACAAAATACAAATGAATTTGATTATTTATAATAATTATTGTTTATTTTATTTTGATTTTGACCATTTTTAGATAGATCTTTCATGTCCGGGCCATTAATAAATTAAGTTTTGAAGCAAATCCTTCGAATTGGAATTTCTTCTCCCATTCTCACAGTTTTTCGGACACTCGGAAACGTTCGAGAACACCTTGGAAGCACGAGCTACCGAGCTAACCCCGATTCGAGTTCATCGACCCCGTTTTCCATTGTTTTTCGAGCCATCCGCCGTGGCTGAGCCCGGTGAAGACACAGACTGTGAGGGGATAGCCCGTTTCCTGCGGAAACGCATATGAACACGATAGATCCTAGTTGAACTAAAACACGTTGCGTCCAGCGGCTAATTGCGACTTTTACGAGGGTGGGAATTGATTTAGATGAATTCTCGAAACGCATTCGCGCGACCCACGGTATTTATCTGTCTCGGGTTCATAAATATAGTTCGTGGTTTTGCTAAGGGGGGCAAGAATATCGTACGGACGAGCCGGAGATGAAAAGAGAAGAGAGGAGGATCCTTTTGCCACGCAAGACACGCACGCCTCGCGGACGACTCTCCGCTGCCTCGGCAACGAACGAAGAAGAAAAGATGGCTGATTTACGATCTTTCTTACCTCGTCATCTACGTTCGTCGTTTCTCTTCGTTCTCATCCCCCTCGTTCCACATCCCTCTTTGCTCTCTAACCCTGTTCAACGTCGATCGATAGCGAACGTTCTCGACTGGTTGCTCGTAGTTTTCTCTCGCCGAAAACAGCCTAGACGAGGAAAATCGACGATCGAGAAAGAGAGCTTGTACGAGTCGCACCTGAGGGCATACGAGAGAAAGATTCTCCGGAGAAAAGAGCGTGTTGCTCACGCGAGCTCTCGACGCTCGTAATATATTTCGCCGACTCTCCCTGCGATATAATCGCACGCGTATACCAATTAACTTGGACACTTCCACGATTTTCTCTCCTCCTCGCATTCTTCTTATTCCTTCTCTTTCGTCCTCCTTCTCCTCCTCCGTGCCCTTTATTCCTCTTGTTTCAATAGTTATCGCGCTTTACGCGAGTGTAAGAGACTTTGATATTTATTGGCTACCGAGAATGCTCCACTTCTGTCCGCGCACGGGAGTGCAGAAAAATAACGGAGAGAAATAAAGAGAGAGAACGAGAGAATCTCGAGAAAAGGAAACAAAAATGTCGGCTCTCTTCGTGAGAGACTCGCTCTCTCTCTCTCTTGCGAGGGGTTTGCGCAGGCGCGCGTGCAAGAAACTCGCGCGCGGCTTTCTACACCCATACGTATATAGATATTTAAATACATTGATACCTTTATACACATTTATGGAGGGAGAGATTTGCCTTTTCGATATCGTGACCACGAAGCGCCCTCGACTCTCGTGAATCACCCGTAACTCCCGTTCGTTTCTCCTCGCCTCTCTTTTACCTCGATCTCTTCGGTTTCTCTCGACTCTCGACACTCTCTCCCCCCCCACCCTCTCTTGTCTCCTCTTCTCCTGACTCTTGATACTCTCGTGCCGGCACTCTCAACCCCCTGTACCCCGTCGCCCTTTATACATCTTTGCATTTACGTTTAACCGAACTTTCTATCTCTCTCTCCCTTGTCTCTCGTTCTCTCTCATGCGAGGACTTATTACGGAGTCAGAGACCTGCATAGTGGTTTGAGATTCCACGGAGCACCGTTTTGTTACGTTCTTCTATCTTTCTCTACCTCTCTTTTCCTTTCTCCCTTTCTCTCTCTCTCTCTCTCTCTCTCGCGAAGATCGCGTTACTTGAGGCGAAGAACGTTACTCTTGAGCTGGAAATCGCTAAATTAAAGGGCAATTCGCGCCCGTCGGTCGAAGATCGGAGTGAGATAGTAATATCGGGAGTTCCAGCTGCGCTTAGCGAATCTCCGCATGTATGTGTGCGAAAAGTTTTAGGTGGGCTTGGACGAAGCGATCTTCAGTGTCACGTGCTGGCGTCTCGCGTTATGGTGCGTAAAACACCTACGAGCGTCCAAAGCTCTAGCTCAGGTTTGCCTGCGGGCGGAAATTCCTTGCGTCATACACACTCGATTGTAGCGACTCTTACATCTACCGCTGTTCGGGATAGTATCGTTGCCGCTAAAAGATCCAAGCGAGACCTCAAGGTCAGCGAAGTTTTCAATAACAATCTTGGAGGCAATATATACGTCAATGAGCTCCTACCAGCGGAGTGCTATAAACTACTACGTCGAGCGAAAGCTCAGGCCGCTGCAATGTCGTATAAGTACGTGTGGACGAAACACTCGATGGTATTTGCGAGGAAGGACAACGGGCAGCCGTTGATCACTCTGCACTCGGCTGATGATCTCGCTATGATGACTTGATTGTCTAATTCATCGGTAAACACATCAGGCGATTTCTGTGCACGTGTGCCTACTGCCTTTCGCAAGACCGGACCGAACCGTACTCAATGTTACAGTTATTCTTTCATTCATCCATCGTTCAGAGTAGGGAGCAAAATGCTTGTGTATACTGTTTTTGTCTTAACTTTTCTTCGATTCTAAATATTTTGTCTTGTATTCTAAATGATTAATTTAAGTATTGTACCAACTAAACTGTATCTCCTGCTCTATTCCTGTATTGCCCCATAGCTTGCTAGGGCATAACTCAATAAATCATCATCATCATCATCATCTCTCTCTCTCTCTTTTCTTATACTCATGTGGGTACAAGAAAGAGAACAGGACTCGCTAATAAAGACATTCATATCGAGGTGGGCACATCTAGATATGCCGTGAGAGCGAACAACAGCGCGGACACGATTCTACACTGGTATTCATTTTTACAACGGCTCGCACGAGAATCGTTCGAAGTTTTGTTTGACTTGGAAAACATACGCGCCGTGCTATCAATTTTGAGCGTGTATTTTCCTGCAATCATCTTTATTTTCTCGCTCATCTCTTTCCACAAATCACGCAATCGCAACGGTTTCTTTCACGCGCAATGTTTCACGAAGGAGAGGTTGAAGCGAATGAAAAGCACGTCTCATTACACGTATTATCGACACGCAGACTTGCACGAACGTAGCGTTCTTACGGAGTTATGAATCTGGAAATAATAGGTGGTGGGTCATTTAAATAGTTTGATCAACGAACAAACTGGAAATTATCAATTCGAGTTCGTTCCCTAAGTAATTTTTCTGTAAACCTGATAAAAGCTCACGAACGTACAAGATCTTATCACGTAGTGAGAATTTTATAACAACGTAGTAAATTGGTACCTATACTTAAAAAATATTAACAATCGTCCAATTTTTGAATTAATCGTTCTAAAAAGTAACAAATCACCGAGGACTCGGTGTCGAGAATGAAGCCCAAGAGCCATTTTGAATATCTCATTTACCAAATTAAGGATGACTATAGCTTTTCGTAGTACTTGGGTCACGTTCTGGTTTACCTATAGATCATGTCTCGTGCTTTCTCCGGCACTCCGGAGAGTTTTTGACATCGAAACGAGAACGACAGATGCGAAGCGGGCGCCATTCCGTCGTCCCGCCGGACGAAAGAGGATCTCTCTTTCGTTCGTGGCATCGATCCTTGTCTCGTCGAGCGGTTCAGCCTGTAGGTCTTCGGGGAGGTTTTCACCCCTCCTCCAACCCCCTAGAATTCAGAACTTTGGCAGCCGTCGAACGAGAGTCCGGATCTCCGAGTTAGCCATTGAGTTAACGAGACTACGTGAGAGAAAGAGTATCGAGTTACCTAGTTTCCATAGTGATTTTTCTACCCCTGCTGGTCCACACCGATGGTTCGTTTGACTCTGGTGTAACGAACGCCCACATCCGCAACAATTCCCCTGATTAGACCTTTCTCTCTTTACTCTCTCTCTCTCTCTCTCGCTCAGTATCTCCCTCTTTCTCTGGGCTGCTGGACGCTCTCTCGAGCTCCCGCGCGCACCGGCTTTACAATTCGCCAATTTACCCGAAAACTCGTAAAGCATCGAAGCTGCCATAGCACACGCGGTCGCAGCACCAGCAGAATCGGGCGCAACGTGGTGTTCACTTTATACATATGTAGCGAGAGAGAGCCGCCATATGCGCGGCACATCCCTCACTGCGTCCACCCCCTTGTTCATTCTCTTTCTCTCTCACTCTCACTCTTTCTCTTTTCTCTCTCGTACGACCCGATCTATCGAGAACTGCTTCGTTTTTTTCTCCATTTCCCACTGCTGGGCTTTCCAACTACGTTTTTATTTCTATGGCTCGCTGCTCTCTGCCCTTCCTATATACATATACACGCGTCTACCCTGCACCGTCCATACACCGGCCTGTCGGCATATTGCGACTCGCCGATACGAATGGATTCGAAATTCATCGGGTTTTTTGTCCCCCATCCTCTTGCTTATTGCCATTGCGATTTGGGTATTCGATAACTCAATCGTACGAAAATCGTATTTTCTTGCATTCTTTACTAAAACAAACCTTGTATTTTTTTACTCTTGGGAATTTATTTAATTAGCAATAAATAATTACAGGTAAGTGTTTTTTTAAAATATTTATGAATAAATCTGGTAATAACCTGACGAATATTTATAAAAAATGTGAAATATTCATTTCGTCATTAAACTTGTAACTTTTTTAGAAAAAAAAACAAGTTTTATTTCCCTGACGCGTTACGACAAAATAAATAAAAAAACGAGATGAATCGATTCAACGTTATACGGAGTCTGTACATCGTCGGCCATTGATTACCGGGAGTTCGTGCCGCGAGGAGCGAAACCTCGTCTTATCTTGGCCCTCGCACGCCTGCACGCCGACTTCGCTCCCTTCGAGTCGAGGGCAATCGCACGAGGGAATAAAGCGCGCGTGAGAGAGCCCAACCTTGAAATATCTCTTACATCCCCAAAATTAATATCTGTTGAACCAATATCGTACGTCGCTGGCGTATATAGCGTGAAAAGCCCCGGGATGAGTCGAGAGAGCGCTGGGTAGAAAACGCCCTTTGCTCGCCTCGCATGTGCATGCGAGATCCCAAATGCCTGCATCGGTTCTCTCACACCCGTACGAAGAAAGATGGCGCGTGTAATACACGAAAGGACGAGAGGCATTTATCGGACTTTAGTGCGAGTTATTTCAACCGGATCAAAAATCGACGCGATTTATCATAAAATTTTCATTAAATCAAACAAATTTAATCGTTTCGATTAAAAACCATTTAATCGACAAATTTTTCAACGAAAACTATATTTTTTAATAGGTTTAAAAAACATTCTGATCGATAACGTTCGATAAACTTTGCGATAATAACGTGAGATAAAATCCGGTAACGAAAAAAAAAAACAAAAACAAAAAATGAACAAAAAAACGAATAAATTTTTAGTAAGCGGCGACGCGAAGATTGCGTGTGATAAATCAATAACGAGGTCCGAAAAGATGGAAGATTGTGCGAGCACGGGCAGTCGAATTCATACGTGTATTATACGTTCGAATCGCGTGTCGGGGCCTTTTACGAGATAAAACAATTTTCGTTTTGGCATATGTTCGTCGTACACGCGCGAGCTCCTTTTCCAAAACGATTCGACGATTTTCGTTGTAAATTCATCGTGTCGGAGAGCGGACAAGACACACGATAAGCGATCATCGTGTCGTATAAATCATCGAGCGTACACGATGTCACTTTTCCATCTACCTGCGCGCGTTCGAGCGTACGTAGAAGAACCGGGGCGTACCGCGCGGGTATATTCGTCCCAAGGGGGTGTCGAGGCAAAATGCTCTCCTTTCCTCTCTGCTCACGAACACACACACACCCAAACACACATGAACACGCACGTACGAACAAAATTGAACGTTTCGCGATGAACATCGAAAGCTCGCGTTTACCCGCGGCTCGCTCATGTCTCGATCAATTTCACGAAAATTGTACGAACCACATCAGTTGCGAGAGCCGAAAACCGAGAGAGACCGAAGCCATCGATTACCGCGAGA
The DNA here is from genome assembly GCA_964017225.1 of Netelia inedita. Classification (NCBI taxonomy): domain Eukaryota; kingdom Metazoa; phylum Arthropoda; class Insecta; order Hymenoptera; family Ichneumonidae; genus Netelia; species Netelia inedita. The sequence goes on from OZ024921.1 coordinate 38,274,145, forward strand.
TTCGCGAGATTCGAACGAACGGGGCGAAAAAAAATGTCTGTTCGATGAAGAGAAAGAGGGTGGGGGAGGAGAGAGAGATGGAGAGCGATACATCAGCAGTGGGAGCGAGAGGTGGGGGACGGGCAGGGGGGATGATCGATTTCCCGAAAATTTATAATGCGAGAGAAGAGAGAGCTCGAGTCGCGCGTCCGTTCTTTTTTCGTTCCTCATCCTCGTGTATTCGGCTCACGGATGATGCGCGACGATGATGATCCGCCATCTCGCCGCGTCTTGGGAGGTCCGTTCTTGATATTCCCCCCTCCCCGTTTGTCCCTCGCCCCGCGTCTTGATTCCTCCTCCTCCTCCTCCTCCTCCTCCTCCTCCTTCTCCTCTTCGCCCTCTCGACTCTCCCTCTTCTCAGCATCCCCGATGTTCTCTCGACGATCCATGGGCTCTTCGTGGACCAAGCAAAGTAGCAGCAACAGCGGCAGCAGCAACGCGCGCGCTACTCGACCGTTCGGCGCGTCCACCCATTTCTTCTCTCTCCCGTATCGATATATATATGTCATATATATATATACACAGGCACACGCTTCATTCTCTGTCTTTTTCCTTTGGTTCCCTTCTCACCGAACCCCTCACCTCGTATGCCCTACCATATCCACCTTCATCTTCGTCTCGCGCTCTTTTCGTCCTCGTTCTCATCGTCTTCTGCTTCTTCTTCTTCTTTTTCTCGTTCTTATTCCTCGTCTACCATTCCTTTGGCTCTCACTCTCTCTCTCTCTCTCTCTCTCTCTCTTCCTCTCTTTGTTTCTCTCTCCCTTGCTCTCTATCTTGTTTTACCCTTTTATACCTTCCCGCTGGCACGCACGTATAGGCGGTTTAAACTTCGATTCGCCCGAGAGCGCAGGCCTCGAACCTCCTGGATCAAGACTCGCTCGAGAAGAAGAACTGAGTGAATGCCAAATAACCTCGATAGAATTTCATACGTAGTTGTTGCTTCGTAACCGTTTGATAATAATCTAAGATAGATTCATCAATCGCATGATTTTTAACGCACAAAGATTGATTTTATCGCGAAAATAAAGTTTGATTCAATAAAAAAAATTATTTTGTTTTATTTATTCAAACGTATTTGACACGGGATTTTCTTTTTAATCGTTAATTGTTATTATAGTAATATAAAATTATAAAAATAACGAACTTTTACTACAAAAACCCAGAGAAAAAATTAGTTAAAAAAATTATTTTATTTAACTATCGAAATTTTCAAAGCTTATCGTAATTCGAATCAAGCCACCATAACGCAAAACGCATTTATGAACAAAATGACCGTGGAATCGACTCGATCTCGGATGCTTCGAGAATAGACTCGCACGATACGCATTTTCCCAGTGCCTCGAAGGGAAATGGAAGTAAGAGGCGCGGAGAACTAAGGGCGTAACAATGGGGGAACGTGACGCAAAAATGTGCCGGCCCTTGCTCTCGCGCCGCATCGATAAATGTGTAACGCACGTAATAACGGGCAATTTGCTCTCGGTACTTTTCGTTTCGGATAGTTTCTGCGTGTAACCGGCCGAGACGTTTGCAAAATCTTATAGCGTTGAAGACGAAAGAACGAAAAAAAAGAAGAAAATGCAAAAATAAATTTAAAAAAGAGAACAAACGTATGATCTGCGTTACGCCCGAGGCCTTTGCCAGAAGCGATATTCGCGCACGGGATTAAATATCCCTCGCGCACGTTCGCGAACCGTGAGCGAGTGTGCGATAGAAAACAAAAACGATACATTTTTTTTGTACTCAACCACAGAGGCAAGAGTCCATGGAAGGGTGAACAAAACACTCATTTTTCGCTATAAAGTATGATTTAATTTACTCCCGTGATTGCTCAGGTGATGAAGATTGAAGTATCGACCATCGAAGATTCAATCTTTCCACAAATATAAAAAGATAACTTCTTCCTCCCTTTCCTGGCCCTTTCGTCACGATTTCATTACGCCCTTTCGAATCATTTAAAAATTAATTTTTTTCCTGCGTTTGACTGACGAGCGCCATCTACGTAGACGCGTTTCAGCGGGGTGGTTTGAAAAGGTTTTTTTAGGGGCGGAGATGATATGGGAGTATGGAGAGTTTGGCCTCCAAAGTGAAAAGGGAGGGGGAAGCGCGCGTGATGTCGAGAGAACTTCAGCGCGCAATTCGTTGTCCGTAGCGCTTTGCAAATTTACGTACACACACACACACACACACACGCACACACAGACACACGTGCATACAAGCAGACAAGACGGATAAATGGAATCGCTTGCATCGATAAACGTAACCTCGGTAATAACCGGGCAATTTGCGAGAGAAGGACTTTTAGTTAAAGGCTCCGCGATCTCTCTCGGTTTATAAACGCGGCTCAATTCGTGGGTTGAGCAGCGTTCGAACGAGGTAAACCGTACGGAGAGGGTCGGCGGGAAGGGGTTAGTGGAATATAAAGAGTGGGGTGACGTGATAGCGGCTTTCGAACAGGTTGCGAATAACGAAGAAAACGGCATATCTCGTCGTTGGAACAGCGAAAGAGAGAGAGAGAGAGAGAGAGAGTAAGAAAGAGTGAGAGATGGAAAAAAGTATGCGGACAGTGAACGTTGAGACAGATGAAGGGCGAGGGGCGAGAGGGATGGATAATTGCTATCAAGGCGACGCGATCTCGTCGTAGCTCTCTCATACTGCCATTTCGCGATGACATCGTATGTATGCGAACGAAATCAACGAGAGACGGGAGCAAGGAGGTTCGAGAACGGTTTTAAAATAAGAATAAATAAATTCATCCCACAACCGTATCGGGCGTCATTCGTTATGCGCCGTGCTAAACGATGCTCCCGGCGATTTTTTAAAGCGTTATGAATAATTAAAAGCGATTGATTATCAGCGAATAATAATAATAATAATAATAATCTTAATAATGCTAAATTATATTCAATAATATTTCATTCATATCGCGCCGCCATTTGTCACGATTTCGCGGTACCAAAAAAATCGTTGCATCCGACTCCGAGACATCGCACTCGTAATCTTTTAAATACTCACAAATGTCAGAGACACTCTTCACGAATGATCGCGAGACGCTCGCGCGCCTGAAACGCGGCGAAGTAAAATCTTTCGGTTTCAGCAGCATTCGCTATATTTTATCTCCATTTCTTTTCTCGGCATTTATCTTTTTTTTGCTTCACCTTCCGTCTCTCGCGGTCGGTGAGAATCGGTTAATGATATCTCTGTAAGAACTTAATATACTAGGCGACGCGGTGAGGGCTGGGACGGTGAGGGGGAGAAAGATGACTACTTACCGGCCGACCCGACTACACACACACACACACGTATACATTTATATATTTACGAAAGTACGCTCATTCTATGCCGCGAGATGACTATATAAAGATTTTTCGCTTCTCCTCCCCCCTGAGACGGTCGGGACTCGGTAGCTCCTCGGCATATTGCCCGATGTTCACGTTCCGCCATTATATGTACGTTTATAGCGTGGTATATACCGATTCGCGAATCGGCCCGACGTCCTTGCTCGGTCGCGCGTCGTCGTCGCATTATTTCTCTTACATTCCCCGTTTTCCACTAACCCTCGTCCCGCCCTTTTTTCTCTCTCTCTCTCTCTCTATCTTTCTGTCTTTTCCTCGACCCAACTGTTTTATACCTCCGTTGGCTCGCGCCCGATTACTTAGTTCGCGGCTCGTTATCTCCGCGCGCAGTGAAGAAACTGCCAAGGTTGGTACCGTCGATTATAAAAGCGAACCGGTGAGATACGTAGCTTCGCCTCTCACTCGCTTGTAATCCGAAGTGCCGACAATATATACCCGTTCTCTCAGGGGGAAGGGTCAACGCGGGGTTAAGCGAGAGGTGCGTTACGCAAAGTGCACTCCAACCCGGGTTACGCGCGGAAAGTCCAGCGGCAATAAATATAAAAAAATCAGACTACACTGTTATCATATATATATATATGTGTGTGTGTATGTGTGCGTGTGTCTGCGTGTATGTGTCTATGTGTGTGTGTGTGTGTGTGTGTGTGTGTGTGTGTGTGTAGATTGTGGCATGTGGCAACTGGCTGTGCGATCACGAGAGAGGCTTTCGTGCAGGATCGCGACTGTGTCCAATGCGAACGCTCGTCGGTAGCCGCGTGCTCGCACCAAAATATATATATCCTCTGTTATTCTCCCGCTGACGTTTAAACTCGTTCGATATCGGGCTTTATCTCGACTCGCTACGCGGTAATTACATCGTGGAGCTGATACAAAAGCGAGACGGAGAGGCCTCCGCTGCGCTTTATGCGTTAGGTGTTATAGCTACTGGAATTACATATATATATATATGCACACACTAATATACATATGTATATATGTATATACATATATGTGTGTGGAGATAACTTGATTTCAGACAGACCGGAGAGTGCAGAGAGAAATTTACGCGATGCTTCTTTGACTGTGTGAATATATATATATATATGTACGCGTTTCATATATATTGCTGCCATTTGAAATTCTTGGGCTGTACGAGCGATGAAGACGTGTTGCTCAATCATATTTCTCGATCGACCACTTCCCATCCTCTTTTATTTTTAAACTCCCTCAGCCGGGACGAACCCTCCCTACCATTTTTGGATCCCAACCTCGGAGTATATCCGAGGCGAATACTTTCTCCACTTGTGGTTGATGGGAAAGAGAGAAAAAGAGGGAGAGAGAGGGAGAGAGATGGGTGAGCACCAACAAACAGCGAAGAGACCACTAAGATCGATAGTCACTGACTGACTGACTCTCGCTCGATCTTCCGATCTCAAACGAATACCGCCCGCTGAAGGTCTTGGCAATTTCTTGACGTCTTCATTTATGATATATGCCCGAGTATCGCGCTCCCCATATCTCTCGTCGTACCAAAACCGAGAGAATGATGAATCATTAGTTTCTCGATTTCCTCGACTTCGATCACGCGTTTGAATTGCGCCGCCCGCGTATGTGGCGATGAGAAATAAAACAAATGAGTTTCTTTCGTTTAAATCGTCTTGCTATTGAAACGAATGGATTCTTTTTTATACGATCGAATGGAGAATGTTTTTGTTGCTCTCTTCGAGCAACTCATTTTGCGATGAAACGAAGCGTGAACGCAAATTCGAACGGTAAGCCTACAATTTCCAACGCGAAACGATTCCTCACCCCGTTTTTGCCCTCTCTCTCTCCCTTTCTCGCTTCGGTTATCGACTGTTGTTTCTTTATTTTTTATTTTCTTTCTTTAATTCTTTTTTTTTAAATAAATTTTGCGACGCGATAAATTCCGATTCGACTCTATGTCGGACGAGGAGGTCTTTGGGGCTTTGCTCCTGCGGCGAGAAGGCATCCCGAGTGAGATACAGAGTGTACGGGCACGTTGTATAAGAGGAGAGTTCGACGATGCAGCCCGGTATATATACCATAAATATAGTGTACGAGCTGCCGGGTGGATTCGCCGTGCCCCGTCGCCCAATCTCGCGCTCAACATGGCGCCCGATGGGGAAAAAAAGGAAAAACGTCGACGAAGAAGAAAAATAACGAGAACGTAAAAGCGAGGTAAAGAAAGAAAGAAAGAGATTTAAAAAAAAACAAAAAAAGAAGGAAGAAAAAGAAAAACGAAGAGGAAATTCGACGTTGGAACGAACGACGAGAAACGAGCCAAGAGTTTCGTCGCTCCGCGGGGACTAATTTTTATTTCCCTCTCGTTCCTCTCCGCTTTCTCTCTTTCTCTCTCTCGCTCTCCCTCCCGCCCTGCCCCCCCCCCCCTTGTTTTTTTGTATCCCTGTAAGTGCTCCGCGTCCACCTATTTCTCATAAATTTGAATGAATTTACATGCATTTGAATTTAATGCCCTTCCCAGTTTGCTACCCCCGCCCCCACCCCTTGCCCCCCCCCTCCCCTATACCTTCAACCTCCACAACCTTTTCGCGTCCTCCGCCTCACCAGTCCGGGCATCAGCATCAGCTTCGCGCACACAGACGTAATACACAGACCTCGCGCCATACTTTATCAAAAGCAATTAAGCTTTTAAGCGCGCATTTGCATTAATCCAATGTTTACAATTACGGTGTATAATATTGTTCGTATACGTATATATATTTTGTTGGTAACAGGGCAAAAAAGGAGGAGACGAGAGGATATGTAGATGCGTATTTCGAAATTTTCGTGCGTTACTCTCTCCTGGGTGTAAATCGTCGACGGTTGTTGTACTTTCGGGAAAGGAGACGGAGGAAGTGAGACCAAGAGAGGGAGAGAGAGAGAGAGAGAGACCAATGCCACCCTCGCAAGCCTTATCAGTCTCGTTTCTCGACGCCTCGCTTTCACTCTCTTTCTCGTCCTTTCTTCGTGAGAAATAAACAAAAGCAAAAAAACATTTTTTTAATTCTTCAGTTCTCCCAACTAGTTAATTAATTCTAGTTTATTAATATTTGAACAGTGTCTATCATCGCAAAGCGCACCGTTAACAATGAAAATTAATAACTAGAGTCAAGACTGATAACTAATGTTTATGATTTCATAACGAATGTTAATAATTTCTAGAATAATTGTTCGTTAATTATATTAAATGGTACTTCATTAAAATCGTGTCCATCTGGGTTCTCCGTGGAGCTTAACCGTTCGAGTCGGCGTTCAAAAGCGATGCGAAGGAGTCGAAGAAATCTCGAAGAGAACGAGAGAGAAAGAGAGAGACGAAGAAATCGCCTGCTCAATGCCAATAACCCTCCATTAACTCTCGGTGAAGCGTCCGGCTCTTCTATTATGTATCGGCTTAATTAAACTGCGCTCTATCTTCCGGGAGCGCGCGAGAGGTCTCTAAGAACTAAACACACACACACACACCCACACACATACACACACACACATATATATATATATATATATATATATATGCATATCGCATCCATATATTTGCAGAGCGTGCGCGTGCACAGAGGCATAATATATAAGACAAGCCTCGAAGGATTAAGTATCTGATTGAATTCGTATCGAGGGAGAAGAGGATATTCAGCTCTCCGTGACATTTACAATGCGCCAAAAGAAAAAAAAAGAAGAAAGAAACGTTTCTCGATGAGAATCTCGTCACTAAAACGTCCGTCGTTATAACGACCGTTGATTCGAGACTACTACCCCCGCGACGGTCGATAGACGAGTTGGGAGAGTTGTTTATTTAACAAAAAAACAATTTTTTTTTCTTACACGTTTCTCGTCACACTCATTTACTCAATTGGCCGACTGGCGCTGATGTTCGTCCATTACCGTCGAAATCCATTAATTCCAAGACTCTGACCGTATCGTAATGTAGCGCAACGCGATAATGTGCATACGTATACTCGCACAACACTGTTGCTAATGTAAGCCACTTCGAAGCTTACCCCGGCGTTTTAAAAGCGACCGGAGCGATTATGGTTAATTAATGTGCATATTAAAATTCATTAACCGACGTCGTTATATCGACAGCGATCTTGATCTCCCCACCCCAACGGTCTCCTCGAGCTAATTAACGATGATGTACGCAACTATTAAAAATATTCGACATCGACGTTCACGTGCGAGCGGTATACGAAGAGGAAAGAGTAAATTGATTGTCGGAGGCGGCGATCGCGCTTTTCTCCCCCGTCTGTGTTTGGACGCCGACGCGCACATAAATAGCCCGCGGACGTATTTTTTCGCGAGGGTGATTTCTTCGTACATCGTGTACACGCGTAACTCCATTATTTATCAATTATATCTCCCGTGTGTGAGTGCGTGTGTGTGTGTGTGTATTTTTTTCATAAAAACCATACCACTATCTTCGTTCTCTCGATCAATAAATATCACCACATATTTACAACCCCCTTCTTCTATTTTATTGTTTTTTCTTTAAAATTGCTCAATTCCATTTTTTTAATCCTTCCTGCAGGCTGAGCGCCCTGCAGCAAACGCCGGACGTTTCTGCAGCAGGTACGCACTATTCTACATATACATATACACATAGGGAAAGAGAGATTGGTAAACGTACGTTTATACAAGCAGAGGGCGCGCGCACGTCGTCGTATCGAAGTCCTCGAGGCAACGATCGATCAGTTTGTTCAGAGTCCACAAGCATAACTCCACCGCAGCCCTTTGCATATACCTACGTGTGTAACCACCGATACACGGTAGAGTAACACGCTGCATGAACGTACCAACCCCGTCCAACTACATATATACACATATATTTATCCACATTTATGTACATATATATATATATATGTAATATGTATGTATATAAGCAACGTCGAGTTTCGCCACAGAGCGAGTCTCGCTCGAGCGTTATGCAGCTAGCGCAGAAACCGTGCGATGGCCCGTGTGCTTCTCTCTGTGGCCGCACGTAATTCTACGGGGAGCAGATTCAAAGGCAAGGCCGTACAGAGGCAGGAGCAGAGTTTGCTCGGTGCTGATGTTACACAGCCCGCGCTTCGGTTGAACTCTCTCTCTCTCTCGCGGTACGGTGTGTACAGGGGCGGAGGGATGGTGGAGGAGGACGACGACAAGAGGGCGGGGGCGGAGCGGGGCAGGGAGGGGGGAGCTGCAGAGACGACGGTGCATTGTCGCTATGATTTATGCTGATTAAGACTCTGGTAGCCGTGCGTTATCGTTAACTTGTAAGTCATGTGCTCTGCGGAGGAGCTCGCCGAGCCATTGCCACGGAGCTATATTCACGCTCTCCTCTCTCTTGTTAGTCATCTCTCTCTCTCTCTCTCTCTCTCTCTCTCTCTCTCTCTCTCTCTCTCTCTCTCTCTCTCTCTGCTTAGCGATACGCCCTGCGAGACGGAGTCGCAAACCGCTTGTTGGAGAGAATTCTCTCTCTCCCCCTCTCTCTCTCTCTTTCTCTCTTCGTGCTTGTTCGCACGAGGGAAACATTTACAAAGGGAGGTTTACGCGGTTTTTGCATATGTAGCTTTCGCGCGATCTAAAAAAAATAACGGTTTTTATTAATTTTCGTAATTTTTTTGCACATTAATCGAAACTCAATTTCGAAGGAAAATTTGCAAATTGCGTGAAATTCGATGATTTTCTGACATTTTTTAATTAATCGGCGATATCGATTCGAAGTCGTCGTGCAGAAATCGATGTAAACGATGATTTTTTTTTTCAAATTTATGCAATTTTTTAAACGGATTTTTGAGATATTTTTATCGACTTTTGATTTTGTTGAAAACGAAAGAAAGAAAATCTTGTTCTACGATAGAACGAGGCGTTTGTGCACTTGCGAGTACGGGAGGAATGCGACGTCGGGGCGGAGGCGAGTAAATATATGTATGTATGAGCGTATTTAAACCCTTACAGGTATATCGTAGGCGTGCTTCAAGTTCACGCACGCCGAAGTATGTACACCGTAATAACGATGCTGGTATAAATGTACACGCGTGTATATTCCCGCGAGCTTATACACATATTCCGTGTATCTGTACAATGTATATATGATACGCTTATGTATATATATATATATATATATATTTATATGTGTGCCTATGTATATATATATATAGGAATATATGGTAAAGGAGCGGACGAGAGGGAGGCTGAGCCCTATTCAAAGCGGATGATTCAGTGGCCGCTGTGGCGACCGGATAAGATCTCGTGCCGCGCCGCCTCGTTCGTCTTCGCACCGGTGCAAGAGTACCACCAGAAACTGGCGAACCCCGAGAATCCGCGGGCCGCTGATACGCTTTTTTACCACTTCGAAACTCTGAAAATAATAATAAAAAATATAAAAAAATAATAATAAAACAAAACAAAAAGAAAATCGGTAATTAGATTTTAAGTTATTTTACCCGAAATTTTCAAATTGTGTAAATATTTATCATCTCTTTGGTTCATTTGTTTCTCATCGAAGAGTTATGTTATTTATGAATTCGGATAGTACGAAATTCACTTCGATTCGAATAAGTTTCGTTCTTCGCTCGGTTTCGTTCCATTCGTGCGGAATAATTTCTCCATGATGTCTCTCGCCATCGTCGTAAATCCGTATTTTTCAAGTTGGTAGAACAAGCCGGCATAAAGTAGGATTTTATTTTTATTATTATCCGCACACGATCATTTGGTAGTTAAAATAGTTATTGTTCCTACCGAGAAAGAGAGAGAGAGAGAGAGTGGAGGAGGAAAAGAACGGACGAGTATGTACTACATCTCAACAGGGAGTACACAAAGTGTATTGAGTTAGTCGATCGTGTATATGTATAAGGTCTCGCTCGTGCTGGCCTGCCGCACAACTTATTTATTCCAACATCCAGTCCAACGTGCCGCGGCATTACGATCTTTCGTTACTTCTCTTTCGAGCTGCGCAGTAATATTAATACATACACAAACACACATATATACACATGTATGTATACATATGTATATATATATTAGCATGCATATATTAGCAAATCGTGGCGGTCCAATTTACCAGTCCTCACCGCCGTTCGTTTTCTTACGTATGATTTCATAAGTAACACGATTAAGAGAATTGCGATTTGAACAACGCGCGCATACTTCGAACTCGACTCGTGAAGCTGCGCGCGCAGCCGCGCGCTCCAACATCACCGAGCGGAGCCGAAGTTAGTCGACGGTTTAGTTAAGAAACAAGTGCCTGTAGTAACGTAGTATCGGATTATACCGGATGTTTGTATTGCTTAGGAATTCAAATGAGGTAAAATCACGTGAGAGCGTCGATACGAGGGACAGCCTGGAACACTTCAGAGCACTGTGGGGCGAACGTTGGTCCATTTATCGGATGTCGAGGTAAAATAAAGAGCTTAAGAGTAAGATGGCGAACGAAAGATTACGAAATCATCGAGTTTTTGCCAACAACTGATCGTACGTTTTGTTAAAGCGAGAGCATCGACCATTCGCGAAAACTCTGCGGATTCTCCAAGTCAGTCGTGCATCGGAGCGGTTTTCGTCTCGTCCCTTGTTCAACATTTCGCGAATGAAGATAGGTCAGTGTAGTCTCGAATCGTAAAAAGAATATCGTCGCAAAATCTTCCGTCTCTCTTCGTCCTTCCTCTAATTTTATTACGATTGACAAAGTTCTCGGAGAAACGTGCGAGTAAGAAAAATTATCGTCCAGCGCGTAAAATATAAATCCGTTCGTTATAAAAGATTTTCCGATTATTTCGAGTTTAATAAAATTTTTAAAAAATGTAAAATAAATCTGTAAATTTGGGTATCATTGTTTTTTTTATATTGCTGTATACGCTAAGATAAAAATAGACGAGCGGTCACGGTCTAGTTTATTTACCCTGCAACGTTTAATATATATTTTTGCACGATTTTTCTTTGCAGTAGTAAAATACGATTTGAACTCGATTCAACCCCGCGAAAAATTGCATTTTTGCGAAGCTGTGTGTTTGTGTTCGTGGGATGTTCTGGCAACGATCGGTGGCATTTTCGAATAAGAAGAACGAATGAAATAAACGTTGACCCGGAACGCATTTTTGGCAGCTACCTGAGAGCGCCATGGGCGCGCGCGCGCACGCGCGAATATCACAGAGGAGCGCGAGATTCAGGAGCGGGCGCCTCTCTCTCACTCTCTCTCTCAGTTTCGCCTGGCATTGCCGATCCTGCTCCTGCTGCCGCCGGGCTCGTTTCACGAGATCGAGAATGAAGTAGCCCGGTGTTCGCGCGAACGTTGGAACTAGTTCGGGCTAACTTTTCAGATTTATGCGAGTTCATTATTATTTTCTCGCGCCCCCGCGTGCTCGAATAATCGTGCGGCCGTACGATGCGAGAGAGGAGCACCGCGTCGCTGCTGCTGCCGTTGCTGCTACGCGAATACACACACACACACACACGATTCCTACACGATGGTATAGAATTTCTCACACAAACGCCAAGAGGGAGAGAGACACACACATATATACACAGATAGACATTTACGAACAGAAAGAGAGAGAGGGAGAGAGAAAAGGCCACGAAAAGAACCGTGGCACTCTGAATAATGGCCCCCCCCCCGAAGTCGTGTATTTTTTTTTGCCCACCACCCCACTGCACGCTTCTCGTTTTATCGCGGCGTTAATTAACGACCGCGCGAGAGTCGACGTTTCACACAAATGCATATTCGCGCACACGTACGCGTATACACATGGGCATACGGTGGTACGCACGAAAATTTTTGAGCGATTCCCATTAATCGATATCGATCTTTGCCCGTATAAGTTATACACAAGGCACATATATAGATAGGTACGTATGGTATCCCAGGTTTGCAACTGCCTAATGATCTCGTTTGCGCTCGATCGATCGATCTCTCGGGACTGTTGAAAATAATATCGGGCTCCATTTTTCGATCGCCCTCTAATCAGTGATAATTATATATTTCCCGTGTCGCGCATATATTTTCTAGGCGCGTTGCGCATAGAAAACAAGGAAATTACAGTTACCTCAAACACGTCGTACGAAAAATTGTTCGTATCTGGTCGAGATTCGACACGTATGTGGGTCGTAATGTGCAATATTGGCGGGATAAAAAAACAGACATACAGATACGGATCTTAATCTTTGCATCATCGCAAATAATATCACGATCGCGATTGCTCCGCAAAATGTGCGAATTCGTCGTTATTGGATAAGGCGATTTGGATCTCTTGGATCGTATAGGTGCGATTAAATATGGATATCTGCGCTTTGGTACGCATTTATTATGGGCGTTCGAGATAAGTTTCCATCGTTATAATCGTGATCTGCTTGTTTTTCTACCTCGGGTGTACACGCCCTTTGGTACGACGCATGTGTAACGCATTATTCCGTAAACCGTTATTGCTGAAGAGCACTCACGAAGGAAGTGAAAAAAAAAAGAAAATAAGGTTTCGATATACCATTTCGGTGTAATGATAGTTTTTTTCTCGGTTTGCGAGAGCGCAGGAAGAGAGAGAGAGAGAGAGAGAGAGAGAGAAGATCGTATATAAGCGTGATGGCGGCTTGGTTTGGCTCGGGAACCGGCTCTCCCCACTACCGACGGTCCCAACCGTGATCCGCCGGGGCCAGCACGGACCCCGGGGGGGCCTCGGGCCCGATGCTAGGACCTGCGATTCGCGCGGATCGCACGAGAGACTTCAGGTTCGTGAGACGTGGAGGGAGACGGAGAGTGGGGAAGAGAGAAGGGCTCTCGCTGTTGCGAAAAAGGGCATGATGTTAGGGGCGGAGGGGACGGTATGCGGCCCATCGTAGGAAATATATACCTGTATCGGGAGATACGCAAAGTGAGGAATCACAAATTATCAAATCATCTAGTCGAGATACTTGTTAACCGCTATACAAGTTAAGCCATTACCCCGGAATGCAGTCGTGCACCGGGCTTCGCGCGCGCGTAAACATACACACACACACACACATGTGCATATATATATGTATACATAGAGTAGTTGGATTTTGCATTATGCATTATGCATTTCCGTTGAATCATATGTGCGCGGGCATCGACAGCAACGAACGTGTATAATGAAAAATGGAAAAGCATGAATTAATGGAATAGATGGGAGGTAAGGCGTTCATCACGAGGCTCCTGTGAGCGAAAGCCGTGAATCGAGACACACCATTTTGATTTCGACGATGAGAAAAGTTACGGTATTTATTGAAAAAATTCTATTCGTGTCATAATTCTTATTATAAGATCGATTAAATGAAAAATAAAAACAATTTCAGTTGTAAAAAGCATTTTTTTTATTCAAGTAGCATTCTTATAAATCTACCTATATGAGTTACTAAAGCCTCGTGGAATTAAAAAAAATTGAAATTCTGAATTATAACGAACAAATAAAAACAAGTTATATAAATATAAAAAATTTATTCCGATTAAACAAAGTTTGATTTTTAAATAATTCAACCGAATATTATTTCTAAAGACCAATCAGTTTTTTAGATCCATGGTAGCCTTGATACTCAAGTAAATTCATAGTTACGATACAATTTCTGCTTTCTTCATACCCATGGAAAAATATTCGTAAACCCAATATCCACCCACCCATGACAATCCATATTTTCTCGGACAGTAGGCCATTACGCCCAAGTTTCATATCCCAGGTGTAGGAAATCGAGATATATCGCAGAATCCAGCTACTCTCGTTCGTCTCAGCGCAACCTTTGGTCCCATGTTACTTTCTGGTGGGCCCAGCCTTTTGTCTCTTCGCGTGTGTGTACGACAAGGACTTGGAAGGATCTCAACGAGTATTCTCGCCGTTGGTTGCATGCGTGTTCCCTGTGTCCTTTCGCCCCATCTCTCTATCTCTCTCTCTCTCTCTCTCTCTTCTTCTCTCGGCTCTCTTTCACAGGCAAACGACGCTCCACCACGTAGCTGGAAATAAGGCGACAATAAAGCATATGTAAAATATATTCTGGAATTCCTTTTAGGACGCAGATATATGGCCGTTGGCCGGTGCTGTGGGTCGCTCTCGCTCGCGCGGCCACAATCGAGTCTCGTTCCATGACCGGGACCTCGCTACATACACACGCGGGTCTCTTATATTTTGCCCCTTTTTAACGCACGTAAGAAATACACGCATGCTTCTATACATTCGCACTTCACGCATGGACGCGATCGCGCGTATGTGAAACGAAGCAAGACCGACGATCTGTTTTGTTGAAGGGCAGGAGGGGGTGTCACGGGGTTACCCACCTGCGAGTCAAACTCTCTCGGGACCACCATTGCATCTTTCCTCTCTCTCTCCCTTGGTCTTCCTTTTCCCCCGGGGGTTGTTTTTCATTTTTCTTATTCGCTACATCTTCCTTTCTCGTCTCTCGAGGCGCGAGGAGCTTGCGAGAGAAGCCCGCAGCCCCGATGGACGATTGCCCGTTTCTCTCGAAACGTTTCATCTCTCCCTCGCGACGTGCGCGGTCGTGCCGTGAATCACAAATTTTCGCGCGAGAGCGAGAAAAGCCGTAACGCCGTGAATCGCGAGCTAAAAACTTTCACGGGAAGGCACGAAGCGGTGTATGCGCGAAAGAGGAAGAGAGAGGAAGAGAGAGAGATGAGAAAATAAGGAGGAAGGAAGGATGGAAAGAGAAAAACGCGCTCTGCGAGGGACGAAAGGTGGGGGTAGCTCCGCGAGCACAGGTCGGAGAGGAATGAATGAGAGAAAATAAAAAGTTTCGGTCGGTGGAGACGAAGG
Organism: Netelia inedita; assembly: GCA_964017225.1. Taxonomy (NCBI): domain Eukaryota; kingdom Metazoa; phylum Arthropoda; class Insecta; order Hymenoptera; family Ichneumonidae; genus Netelia; species Netelia inedita. The sequence goes on from OZ024921.1 coordinate 38,289,272, forward strand.
TGGAGTTGGGTATATACCAAGTGAACGAAACTGAGAGAGAAAGAGAACTAGAGATTTGGAGAAGCAAGAGGTGTCGCCTTACAACCGGCTCGCTTCGCTTACCTCTACGAGGGAAGTCGGGGGAGCCTCCTTTGCATGCCATCTTCTTCACCATCTCGCACTCGGGATGCTTCTTTTGCTCCTTCGTTCCATCCCGTCCACCTTCTTCTTCTTCTTCTTCTTCTGATCTCCTCCCTCTTTCCCTTCTCACGACCGCAGATTCGCCTCTTTGCACGTTCAGACACCTTGGGAAGAACTGGAATTCACCGTTTCCACAGCTCTTCGCTATATGTTTGCATAATTATTACGCTTTTACAATTATTATGCGACGCTGTTGAATTCATCGACAGGTGAATAACAGGAAACTTCGGCGGATTTTTACTTTTTCTTTCTTTCTTTCTTGGTGCGCGTGTGTGTGTATGTGTTTTTTTTTCTTCTCGCACTTATCGTCTCGTGATTATAAAATATGCGTGATTGTGTGGTGATTTCACGGCTTGTGCGATGCGGAACAACATTTTTTCTCACGCGAATATACAAAATGTCTTGGTTGTATTGATAAAATATGTGCAATTCATTGCGCGGAGATCCTCGATTAACGCGAAACGCGTTGGTCAACTGTCGTAAAAGAATGTTAAAAAAATTAATCATTTTTTTTTTTCGTATTATTCCGACACGACGAATTTCAATTCTGTTTTTATCAATCTTTTTTATCTCGCGACTTTATCTCAAATCGGAATACTCAATGACGAACCGTGAATTTTAATATTGTCGCGATAATAATTTTTTCTCGTCGCGCGAAACGCAGCTGTCGACGTGCTTTTTAATTTTTCACCCACTTTTTGATTTCTTTGATCTTTGGGGCACTCGTCGTCCCGAAGTGTGAGCTATTTTTGGGCTTTGAATAATGGCTCTGTGTAGTTTGCGCCCCCCCCCCCCGCCCTCCCTCCTCAACGAGAAGAAAAAGAATTTAGGGGAGGTGTCGGAAGCTCACTCGAACTTTCCGTCTGCTAACCAGACGTCTGCTCACCCCTCTAGTCTCTCTTTCTCTTCGTGTATATACGAGCAATAATGCGCTCGTGGAAGTAACTTCTCACTGACGTTTAGAGCTGTGTGTGCTCTTGCACCGGTGAAGGAGAGGAAGATAGAGAGAGAGAGAGACGTATGAAGTCCGTTGGGAAATTCCGGCTTTCTTGCATACAGCGGATATCCCGCACTCTCCCGTGGCAACATCGAAGAGATAGATAGGTATACCCAGTGGGCACTCCGGGGCTAACGTATACACATATATATATATATATATATATTACGCCCAATCTCTCGTATTATACGAAGTAACATCCCCGTTCTTGAAACGCGAAGCTCCTAGAGTTACGAGCTAAATATCCAGTTATTCAAATTAACCAAAACTAATTCAACATCGTTAAATTTTCATTGAAAAACAACAATCATTTGAACAAAGCGAATGTAAATAATTCGTAAAATTGCAAATAATTCTTCTCAATCGTTATAATTATATCATCGTAAGAAAAAAAATATTCTTATGCATCGATTTTATTCTCAACAATGAAAATTCGTTGAAAATGAGAATTATAATTATTTTTACTCGTGCCAAAAATTATAAACACATCGTAACGTTCATTTTTTTCAAATTATTTTCAACGGTTCGCCATCGAACCGATAGTCCATACCTGGAATCGGGAGTTCCGTTGCTCGTTAGTAACGAGTTTCGGAATTGAGAAGAAAAGAAAAAAATCTTTCGATACGGGCTACCAATATAACGTAGGTATATATATGTGCCTCGTATGGCAGTGTGGCCGTTCGCCACGTCGTATAAGGAATCGTCGTTCGGTCTCCGACTCGAGCGGGCACGCTTTGCTGCTTGGAGAGCAAAAATACGTATATGTATGCATACACTCACACACTCACACACATATACATAGACGTACCCACATATATACGCCCTGCAGCATGCTTTCAGGCTCGCGCGGTGGCAAAAAGAGGGCCGGGTACGTAAAGCCGATATCTTATTCAGGGACGTTCCATTCGTTCTTCTTATGGACACTCTCTTTCTCTCTCAACCCTCTCGCCCTCTCGCTCTTTCAAGCCGCGGCACGCATTCGATTCTTGGTCCACTATGCGACTTGTGCTCCCTCCAGCTCGTTCGCGAGAGAGAACCGCGTCGAGAAACATTCTTGCTCGTGTCGCGTAACTTCGGGGCTCTGATGATGCTATACCGTAACCCGATCGTAAGAGCACCAACACAGACAGACCCTTACACGACCAGAAGAGGCGTGTAACAGCGTGGGGCGATCGGCGGAACGGCGCACGCGGAAATATACGCGCTATAACAGCTGGTAATAATCTTTCGACGCGACGATTTTCACGCGAATATGCTAACAACCGAGTCGCAGAAAGCTCGAAATTTATACACTATTATAACATCCATTTCATATATATATATATATATATATATATATCCGCGTTTATATCCCAAGGCTCTTGGAGAGATGGCGAGCGAGTGAGAGGAGGGAGAGAGCTCGTTCGTTTACTACTCAAGATTTCTTTGTCCCTTCTCCCCGCAACAATATATAACGACACTGTAAATTCTTCGTTTCTATCTGAAGCGATTCGCAACACTCGCGAGAAGACCAACGGAGAGCGAGAGAAAGAGAGAGAAAGATAGATGCAGACGTCTACCAAAGAGAGAAACTTCTCAACATGCCCTTGGTCCCTCGCGAAGCACACGCCTTTTGGAACAAGACTCCGGGTGCTCTACCAACTTCGTACCGCGCACGCAAATTGGATGCCAGGCCTCTCGTAATTGCGATAATTTCGGATTTTACTCTCATCCCCCTTCTGTACATTGCGTGTGCGCCCTTATTGCTCGAGGGAGGGAGCCCAGGAGTCGTTCGCGTATCGTACGTTTTCCGGGTGGCGTCGCGACAGAGAGAAAGAGGCTAAGCAGGGAGCGTAGAATTTTCCACGGGGGTGTGTTACTGCGATTCGTACTCCTTTCTACCCTCTCGCAGTCCTTCGACCCCCCCCCCCCCCCCTCTTCCTCTGGGGATCGCGCTGAGAACGTCGTTCCTACATACCTAGAATGGCGCATATATCGTCCTCCGTATATTCCATCTCTTTCTACAATACCCGGTACGCATACTCGTGTACAAAAGCTTGTATATATATATATATATATATACATATATGTGTCTGTATATATTCACGTATGCATATATTTATATACGCGCAAAGGAGCGAAAGCAGCAACGACAAACCTTGCTCCGTGAGCCGGAGACATTCGGTATGAGAAACGCGTAGCTACGCAGCAAGACCGTAGCTCAACTTGGGGGTACGTTATATATGTACATATATATATATGTATAGTCTTCTCCAGGAGCCGCACAAGCAGCAGCAGCAGCCTTTTGCCGAGAGGCAGAGAGAAGGTAATCCTCTCGGGGGCGTGAGTTACTGCCTCGCGTCCCTTGCGCCACTTCTCTCCCTCTCGCCATCCCTCTCTCTCTCTCTCTCTCTCTTCCTCCCTCCGTCTTTCCAAGGTATTAGTCGTGTCTCGTCCTCTATTTTCCATCTTCGTCCCGGTCTTCCATGTCTTCTCTTTTCTTCGGCAAAGAGAGACCCCCCACACTCCCTTCTCGTACCTGTCTTTCCCGGTCACACACTCGTCTTTTCTCTCCATTTCCATCTTTCCCTTTTTTGTTCCTTTTTTTTATTCCTCCTTCCTATTTTTCTTTTTCTTTTCGTTTCTGTAGTTTTTTTTCCTTCTGTGAATCAAGAGAGAGAGAGAGAGAGAGAGAGAGATGAAGCTTCAACCCTCTTTGCGGCAACATCGCTCCTACTTCGTCCCGAATACACGAGAGAACTCGTTCTCGGTCTCTCTTCCGCCATGCGGACGCTTTCTCATCCCTCTTGGTTCTTCTCTCGCTTCCTTCTCTCGTTCTTACCCTTCTCGCTCACGACGGTCTTTCTCAGGGGGGTTGGTCTGGCTCGCTCTCAGCTCTCTCCCGAGAGAAAGTTCTTCGGACGAGGCCGGAATGTAGGCGGAGTGCGGAGAAATTCTGCGAAAAGGAAAAACGTGTGAGAGAAACAGAGAGAATTACGGGGCGGGGGGGGGGGGGGGGGGTTGAAACGCCGAGTGGCCAAAGCAGAGGGGTTGAAAAGTTCACGGTGCGTGAGCCTCTCGTGCTGTTATGGCGTTACAGAGCAAAGGAAGATACACGCCGGCCGTTGCGCGCCACAGCTGGAGCGCATTAGTCAACTCTAATTAATAACTTATGTAGATATACGTTATATCTATAATACCGTAGTGTATAGGGCAACGGGGGATATACACAGCCGTGTTCTCCAAGAGTTAACGAGAAAACCGAAGGCGAACCGAAGCTTTAAAGCTTCTAAGATCCCAACGGAACGTGTGTTGCACACCTTTTGCGAAGGGTCGGTAAGCAGAGAGAATGAGAATGGGGTGGGGGGTGAAAGAAAGAGAGAGAGAGATAGAGCGAACAGTAAACCCAGGGCAAGACTAGGAACACCCCTGCCTTCTCTTTCTCGGCTCCATGACGTAATGCCTGTCCGCCATAAATACGCTCGCGGAATGGTCTAACACCCCCGGGTTTCTCGCGTTCCTCCCGCACTACCAACACACACACAAACATCTTACGAAATATAAGGGTAACGAGGGCCAGCTGTAAGAACACCCCTAGTCATTCTCAAAACCCCCCGTCCTCTTTGGCTACCATCTTGCTTTTCTCTCGCGGTGTAATATCATACCGAGGGTGGTGGCTTTAACCGGTAGGCTTTGTGGCTTTCGTTTCATCGATATTTAAAAGACTTCCACCCCTTAAGACCACTTTAAACCCTGTCTCCGCTCGTGGTCCTCAAATCGCGAGTGATTGAGGGATTAGGCATGGCAAATTTTTGTACTCAGTGCAAAGTTGCTATTCGGGATGATATATCACCCCTCGTCGATGAAAGAAACACGGAAAAGTGATTTTATCCGATTTCTTCGCTAAATATTTTTATTTTGTTTTTCTAAAAATATTAGTTTCAAACGTTCTAATCAATTTTTGTCCACGCCGTAAAATCGCCAGATCAGCCCGTAAATATAGCGAATCGATCTCGTTCCTCTTTTTCCTTAGCTTCGCATCCCTCGAAATTCGCACAAATCCAACCCTCGACGAAGCCAATCTCGTGTTCCATAACAAATTGGTATCGCAAGAAACTTACGCCTCGGCGAATCCGATGGAACGAAACTCTGCCGGGCGATCCTGTCGCTCGTATAAGAGCTTGCCTGTTCCCCCGTAAGCCAAACCTCGAAGGGAAGAAGGAGAATGACGCATCGTTTCTGGCTCGACGTACAGTACGCTAATCTTGGAAACAAAAACAGTGAAGCGTATACCGAGCACGGAAACGAGAATCGGTAGAACGAGAATCGTGAACGAGGGTTGTTTCTCCCTGCGTCGTTCGTTCCTTAGGCCCGCTTTGCCTTTAGCTTCGACGATCGAAATTGTCGAGACAGCACCCACGAGTGCGGATGTATTACGTCGTCTTCGTGCCAGCCGCAAAAGCCTGCCCCCGGGGGAAAAGCTCGTCCGAGGCCAATTCACTTACTTTGATTTGATTGGGCTTCGCGTATGATCCGGTTTCCGGGCTGCACGCACATATTCGATATACCGGCTAAGGGTTGGATTTAGATGCCGGAGGGAGGCTTGGCATCGTGTGTTTTGCAAATCAGTTCTCTTCGCTCGAGTTATTGCCACGACCCATCCCCCCCAACAATCAACCTATTGGTGCTTCTTATAGCGTTTTGGCAACTGGTTCGTTCGATCATAAATCCACCGAACGAGGCCTTCGATATTTTTCGCACACTCTTTACGAAAGCTTTGCTCCTCGGTTGATATACTATACACTCCCTCTCTTGCGGAGAGGAATAATTTAGGGTTGTAATGTACAACTCGAGAGGATAATTTCTTGAAAGGAATTCGTTGTCGTAAGGGTGAGAGGGTTGGCGGGATAGGGTTTTTTTCCGAGCGTTACAGTCTTGAACGAAGAAAAATGCAAAGTATGCCTGAAGAAATGCACGAGTAACGGAGCCGGAGGGTCGAAGAAATATTTCGGTCTTTCGGTGTGCCGGTCGTGCAACCCTCCCTCCGTTTATTCGTTGGAAGGAAACGTGCGCCTACGGTTTTCTCGCACCCTTCTTACCCTCTTTTAACATTCTAGATCTCTCTCTGTCTTCTCTGAATCCCCATCCTCCTCCGTCCGCGCTTCACCTCTCGCCTTACCGGTGGACGGGATATATATACAGTTTTCTCCCTTCGTGTGGCTAGCGAAGTAGCCAGGACCGTGCCGGGTTCCACCCACCCGGATGAAACACGTTCCACGAGTTTAGCATTAAATTCATCCACCCCTTGGTTAAACAGGCCACGCACGCCTTCTTCTTCCGCGTTCTTCTTTCTCGCTCTCTTTTATACCGCCCCGTAAGAACGTCGGTAAAACTCGAAAGTTCTATCGACTGACGTTCCTATAAGCGAGTGCGAGTGGGTGTGTGCGTGCGGGGGTGGGTTTGCGAAAGGCGAGATGCGACGGGGCGGCGATGTTGGATGAGCCCTGCGTGGTGTTTCCCCCAGGGGTTGCTACCGAACCAAAAGAAAGATGTCCTGAATAAAACAACCGGAGAGAATGAAAGAGTAATGTAACACGATGAGATAAATTGCCGCAAAAACGGGGCCACGGACCAGGAACATAATCTCGAACGCACGGGGAAGCAGAAAAAGTTTGCCACATTTTTGTTTGTACGTTATCGACGACGATCGAATTCGGTTGCGTTTGAGCGAAGAATCAACGATGATAATAAAAATGGGCTGAAGCGTTATTAGGGGAGGACGAAAAAAATGAGAGATCCACCGATGTCGAGTAAGATGGGGGAAGGTGAAAGAAGAAACAGGGGTGAAGAGAGGGTCAGGGAGATAGAGAAACCGAGAGAGAGAGAGAGGGAGATAGATTCTTCCCTGTCACATTTTCTACTTTGCCGAGACGTATGGGGGCGGCTTAATTGGGGGAAAGCCCCTCCTCTTTTATTTATAAGTTCGAGAGTCTATCGCCGAGCGACGTGAGCGCCCCGAGCTAGTCTTCGGAAAAGCTCTCCCTCTCTCTCTCTCTCCCTCTCGCTTTCACTCTCGACTGCTATCTAAGGGTGGCTTCCTAAGGGTGATTCTCTCCCTCTCTCTTCCACCCTTACTTTCTCCGAGGCTCGAGACACTACATTCTGGCGCAACGGTAGCAGTACGAACGGAGTCTGCTGATGTATATACAGGAGAGGCTCTCGGCTCACTCGGGCGCCACCGGGGGTGACAAATAACCCTTATAAACGCCGCGCTATAACTCGAGAGAGCCCCGTGCCCGCTTCGCGACGCGGGCATGACAACGCGGAATGAGAATCATGGGGAGGACTCAGGGGTGGTTTTGGTTCGGCCGTGTAGCGACGGTTACGAAAGGGTGGAACAGGGTTGGAGGGGGGAAGGCTGGAGAATAGCAGAGGCGTGGGTTGGCCAGTTGGGCGCTGGGCCACTTGATTACGTCGCGATAATAAACATGACGCCAATATGAACTAAACTCTCGCTTCTCTCTCTCACATACTGGCAAAATTCACGTTACACAGAACGTTGTGTTCGTTCGCGTTGCATTCCCAACTCCGAGCTTCGAGCATATACACTGTCTCTGTGCCAATAACAGATCGCTGCCACTGATACGATTGTAAATATGACGCGTTTATTGGGAGGATGATTCGTATTCGGGACTATTGGTATAGGAGGAAGAGAGGTAGAGAGACGGAGAGAGAGAGAGGGAGATATTGCGTGTATCTATGAATTTTCGTTTTCACGTGTGCGCGATCGAAAATCGAGCATTTCACGTAGGCAGAGGCGTGATTGGTGGACACACCGTGGGGAATCGCAATCGAGAATCATCGGACTGGTCACGTTTGCGTTCTTCGGATTGTTTATCACCATAGATTCCTCTCTCTCCCTCTCTCCCATGCGCGATACCTTTCGGTTCGTGATTTTTCGCTGTAATTTTACGAGTTGAGCCATACCCGGGGGGTGGTTTATCATCGCGGTCCCGTATGACGGGCTTAATCCCGTTAATAATCGCGGCTTGCTTTTTTTCGTCGGCATCCCCCATCGGGACAATAATGATCACCAGTCGCTCGTTTTCTCATCTCTCCCAACTCCCGGGCGCCGCGATTGAGAACAAAATGTGCTGGCAGATGAATAAAATTTGTACGCGTAGATACGGACCCGCTCGATACTACTGTAGGGAATGAAGCGAAAGGAATAAAAAAATGAAAAAACTAAAATAAAAACAATAAAAAAAATAAAGAAAAGAAGTGACAAGAAAAAGGTTGGCTGCGGTGGCACAAGCTTCTCTGCGAAAGTAAAAGGCAACACACTACACGAGTGAAAGGAGGGTCGTACAGAGGGAGAGAGCCGAAGGCACCGAGGGGTTGGTTGGGATCGTGGCGGTGGAAGCGAAACGGGCGTTTTACGAGGCAGTAACGGCCGATAAGGTGAGCTCGCGCCCCGACGGGGCTTATTCCGCTACAGCACCCAAGTGGCTGTTCAGCAGTACCACACTGGCAGCACAGCCACTCTAGCCTCACTCTCTTGTACTGCTCTCTCTCTACAGCTCTTTCACTCTCTCTCTCCTTCCATCCCATAATATACATGTATAGAGTTTATTCTCCACTTTATACCATTCAAACGTCTGTACTCTTTTACCGAGATTACTCACTAACTCGTCGTTACACGATAACTTGCATCGAATATATCCTCGGTAAATCCACTTCCATTCAGGAATAAGCATCGCTCGGATCATTCAACATTGAAAATGACTTCATGACCATCATTTTGTCAATGACCCCACATCGAATCGTACCTCTGGATATTTGGCTTCGAAAGGACTTTGAATAAGACTATTTTTAATTCTTTGACGTAAAAGTTTTATTTTTGGACCCTCTCGAGTCGCAAGGTAGAAAATTAGACTCAAAAAATCGACGTTTTGGAATTCCTTTATTTGATACATTTTTAGAGCTTATAGCGATCGGAAATTGCTCGCTGATGACGAATCTATGGGTAGTTTTTTGGTCGCGCGAAAAATGATTGGTGAAAAGTCGAAAAAACGTAAAATTTCACAGTTTTTTTGGATTTTGCCAAACAATTGATAGATATCGACATAAATACTAAGATTTCCAAGTTGCACGAGAATTTCCGGATGAAAATATAATCTTTTAAAGTCATTTTTGAGAAGAAAGTTCTTTTCTTATTTATTATTCATGCAAAAAAATGTCTCGATCGTTAGATAATTATTCTTTCATTTGCTTGTGTCTCGTTAAACATTTTTGCCACCGCCGAATTATTTTTATCCTTTTTATTATCATCATCAATTTTTATTAAAAATGATTTATGGGTCGGTAACTTGCGGGTCGCGCGAGTTTTTTTGGCTCGTATAAAGGGCCCATACATGCCCCGAGGAGAGCCATCAGCCATTTTCCTCTCGGGGCATCCGAGGCCCTGGAATTCGAAGGCCAATTAATTCGGAAAGTTGTCGCAGGGCCGTCCCAAGAGGGAGCGAGACAGAGGTAGAGAGAGACAGATAGAAGGAAAGAGGGAGAGATGCGGTCAGTGCCGTTGCTTCTTCTCCTGGTCGACGAGGAGACCGGTCATGCCGCACAGCATCTCTCCTCTGTCGAGGGGCTGGGGGAGTGGGCTGCGTGAAACCGTTCGCAGCCCGACACTCTCCGCCTATCCGTATGCTCGAGTGTACCACGCTTGTCTCATATACTACACGGCAGTATGGTGCATATAAGAAAGAAAGACGCGTACCGGAGTATACAACCGTGAGACCCTTCGATCGTACGATTTTATATCTAGGAAAAAAGTAGGAAGAACATGTACGATTATTTTTTACGCAGTAGAAAGATATAAATTATTTTCTACGGTTTTTCGATTCCTCCGAGAAATTTCCAATTATATAAGCACTCTAATAGTGTTTATTTCGATGGAAAAAATGATCACTTCGGAATGACTTATAAAGGGTATATTTTCATCGGGAATTTTCCGTAGTACGTGAATATGATAGTTGCTTGTCTGGCACGTGATAATTAACAGGTCAAAAGATTAGAAATAGTCCAATTTTACAGATTTTTCGATTTTTTTCCAATTAATGATGAATAAATATAAACAAAAATGTTATATTTATCTTGTTCGGGAAATTTCTGATCGAAATATACCGAGATTTTATCCAAATCGACTTCACAGGGCGAGTATGGAATAGCAAATTTTTCATCGATATTCGAATATCCTTAATTCGAATTTGTTTATAATTTGATACTTCATAAAAGATACAATTTTAATAAGGAAACACAATATTTCCTCATACGCAGTTTTTACGTCTATTCAACGTTAATTAAACGAAACAATTTTTTGTCCAATGTGTTCTAGGTGCGAATGGCCTGCGCAGACGGGGCAGACAGACGTACACGCGCTATCAGACCCTCGAGCTCGAGAAGGAATTTCACACGAATCACTACCTCACGAGGCGGAGGCGAATCGAAATGGCGCACGCGCTATGCCTGACCGAGAGACAGATAAAAATATGGTTCCAGAATCGACGGATGAAACTGAAGAAGGAAATACAAGCTATCAAAGAATTGAACGAACAAGAGAAACAGGCACAGGCACAGAAAGCCGCAGCGGCAGCAGCCGCGGCGGTGCATCAACAGCAAGGGGGTGGCGGGGGTCCTGACGGGGGCAACTAGGGGTACGCCCTGCACCGGAGCCCCCCTGACCACCCAAACGCCAATCCACATCATCCTCTCCTAGCACCGCAATGTACACAGCTATACTAAGGTGAGTTTTTGAACGAATTACAATCATTTTCTACATCGTCTTGGAAAAATACTTTCACAAACCACTGATAAACAAATGGATTCACGTCCTTAAGAAGGAAACCATATAAAACATCGATTTAAAAAAAAAACAAAAAAATCAATCTCATTTAAATACCACACCTTTTTCCAGGAGATGGACCTCCACACAAAAGTTCAATCTAAAAAATCGTGAAACTTATGGTTTCCTTCTTGACCGCGGCTTAATAAAGATCAACACGAAAAATCACTTAAACACGTCCAGAATGAAAAAGAAAAATTCCTTCGAGAAAAGATCAATTAGATAAAAATTCTGAAAACGATTTCCGAGTGTTCAATAAAGGAAATGTACATTTTCAACGGCCATTACTCTCAATTAATTAACCCGTCAATGTACAAGTCCATCGCTCTCCCGATTTCGATCAACAATAACCAAAGCATGAAAAACGCCGGAGATTGTAAGATGAAAAATGTCGGATCTCGTTTTCTCCTTCTCTCTCTCTGGGATATTACGTATTATCGTTGCGCGTGTATACGAAAACCGCATCTCTCGCTCTCGGTGCCTGCCCGCGAGCCACAACGAAAGATATCTTTCGACGGTATATCTAATGAGGCTAAACCGCGCACGAGCGTGCATAGTGCGAGCCTCGGCGCGCTCGCCTTCATAATTTCCTAAGTTATTCCATTCGCGTGCGGCCGCGTACGCCTCCCGCTTAACACGTACCTAAAAAGAGATAGCCACGGCCAAACCACGTCTATCTATCTATCTATCTATATCTATATATATGTATAAACTAACTACATATATAATAATACTATATGTGCATATAGGTCGGTCTCACCGGGAACTCGCGAGCGAACGAGCTCGCGGTAACGCGGTTTATGTTTTAAGTTGAAATGTTGCAGCTTCGTGATAGTCCACGTGCAAAACCGAGCACTCATAGGTACCACTTCGGTCCGTTGAGCGAGCCCGAGAGTTGCCTTCAGGTTCCACGTGTAAACGTTTATATAGAACCGAGGCTGTACCGTCGCATTTTATACCAATGTCCCGTAGTCACACGGGTCGCGGATTATCACTCCTCGCTTCTCGCCTCTTCAGTTTTATATGCACTACCGCGATCATCTTTTTTCCTTCTTCCACACTTTGTTCTCGTTTCTCATATGCTGCACGCAATGCACTAAAAAATTCACTCCGTAGTAACGAGAATATCTTGAGGTAATTACTTAATTTTTGTTTTCTTTCGAAAGATCGTAAAATGGACGAACAGCATTTCCGGATTTTTTGTTGGATAGTTTGCCGGACGGACAGCTTTGCGTTGGCACAATGGGCAATAGTGTTTTAGAAAGTTTTTCCTCGCTATCGCGCAGGTAAAGGTGAGGAGAAAAGAAGATATTCGTACATCGCTGACAATTTTATCCCGCCGTTGTATTTCTCGCCACGAGTGATTTTCTCGAGTCTGTGTAATTTGTATTTTTACAAGGGTAGTTTCTCCCTGTACCACCCGAAATTTCGGGCAACGGTCGAATCTATATACTTCTTGGCATTATATTCTTTCTCAGGGAAAAAAAGAGAACGACCCTCCGCGATCCGTCGGGGACACAACGCGCACACCCTGCGACTGTAAAAAAAGGTTCTCGCGCCTTCGACCGCCACTTTCTCCGAAAACTTTCGCCGATGCGGGTTGCACAAATATCTAAGATTTTTTTTCTATGCGACATACGAAAAAAGAAAGCAGGGAAAATTTGTCATTGACAGTCGAGACGTTTACCTACATTCTTTTCATTTTTACCTTTTTTCATATAATTTTACCGTTCATCTCATCAGATAAATATTATTTATTATCTAAAAATCAACAGTAATTATTACAAAAAACATAATTAGAATTTTTTTAAATTCTTTCTTTCTTCTATTCACGTTCGCCCTTCGTTTCTCGCGTCTAAAGTTCGTCCGTGCTACCAGATGTTTTTAGAAATGACGACAGTCCCCGGCTCCCGGGTTCTCGTCTGTTCGCGCTATACCCGGAGTGAAAAACGAGGATGAAGAATAAAGGGCTGGAGAACGAATTGAGAGGCTATATTAGACTTGTGGTAGACCAGGCGTCGAGGATGAGCGAGAAAGAAAGCGTATAAGAAGAGCTCTCGTTCCATTTAGGGACTGATTTGTGTTACGCCTCTCGCTGAACCCTGAAATAAGTATTATATACATATATCCGTCTTTCATTTCGTCCGCTATCGTATAAACTGGCGCTGCTGGTGCCGGGAACGCGTGCACTGCCATATCTATTTCCGAAGCCGAGAGACAAAGTAATTCGGTACGTACTTGCGGTATTATTCTATCTCTTTGTCGCGTATATAGAAATATATATATATGTAAGGGGACCGACCGGTGCCATCCTCGCTTTGTCGTCGTCGTCGTCGTCGTCGTCGTCTCGCGTTCCCTCAATAAAGCAAGCCCACGGAGCAGTCGCAACAGAGCCCAACGAAAAACGGTGTGCCCCGTCGTGTTCCAATCTAGCTGATGCAGGTTGAACGCGATTTTATGCAGATGGAATCGGCCAGCGGAGCGTTTATGGAAATTCCTCAAACAATCGCATCACCCACGACCGCTCTGGCGGCGATGTGACGTTCGAGCCTCGACAACGGGGAAAGAGAGAGATAAATTGTCACGGAAGTATTTCCCCTCTTTCCCTTTGGAACACGTGAGGGAAACAAGACGGTGAAAGGAAATATACGACCCGTAGGATGTTTCGTGACTCCACGATTTCTCTCCTTGCTCCTCTTTCAACGTGTTTCACATTTTCTTTATTTTTTATTGCGACGTTTTTTGTTCGTTCTTAATTTCGACGCTTTGTCTCAAAAATGTAAATAATGAATTAAATTCAATTTTCAGACGATTAATTTTACTCGTTTGAAATGTTAATATGTCGATTGAAAAAAACACAAGTACGATACGAGTCGTTGAAGTAATTGAAACATTTTATGCAAGTCGTCGAACTTCTTTCATACGATTGTAAATAGGAATCGATCTAAACCTCGATAAAGTCATTTTTCCCGGCTTGGAACATTTTGTTCGACGTCTCGATCGATTAACTCGTCTCCACGATCGATTGCCCGGCGAACATGTATATTCAGTCGATGGAAAAGCGGTGTTGAGAAACTATCGGAACTTTGTATATTTTAATACAAATGAAATACTCCCGATACGAGAACGTCGTCACTCGTTTAACGGACGAAGCACAACGAGTGAAGATCGCTCGAATCGTCGACGTGCCATTCGCACTGATCGATTCAACGAGATTCAACGACGGGTGTACACGAGTGCGTAAGCCTGAAAGAGAGAGAGAGAGAGGGAAAGAGATAAAAGATTCTTATACATAACAGCAACGAGTTTTTGTCCCGCGAGAGTCAAGTATCGCACGCATCTCTCCAGCGTTGTATAACGATCGATGGAACGAGACGAAAAAGACTGCTCTCTTCCTTATCTAAAACCTCTCACTCTCTCTCTCTCTCTTTCTCTCGGTACAAACTCTCCCTCGTCGTTAAACGATAATTGAGTCGTCCCCCTCGCGCGAATCATCCTCTCTCGCTCTCTCGTTACACGAATGCTCGCACGCGGTGAACTCTCATTGTATATTTCAATCTAGATGAGAGGCCAACGGAGAAAGAGAGAGGGTGAGGAAGAAAGAGAGATATAGAGATAAAGATAAATATACGGCATATACACACATCGTGTGGGGTGAGCACAGAGGTGAATCAGGTTTTGCTTCGCGTTCGAAGAAAATTAGATTCCATTGAGTGGAGTACCTGGCGAATGGTGTGCAATACACGTATCTCCTCCCTGTGCTAAAAAAAACACGAAAAAAGGAAGAAATAAAAAAGAAAGAAATAGAGCAAAAACGCAGATAGGCGAATAACACGTAGTGAGGAAAAAAAAGGAGAGTAACCAAATAAAGAATCGGTGGTGTATGTTGCTGGGTGTGATTCCGCGGGTTCTCCGACAGACCGACGCATGTACGATTAAATTAAACTCACTTATCGACTGGAGCTTGGCACGCGCTCTTACGATACTCCGTGTATACACACGTCGATACATTTCTATGTTATATACATACGTATCGAAGACCATCTGCGATCGAGTTGCGCAATCGAAGTAATAGGCCATTCCGGAGATAGCGGCGCCTATAACGTCGAGCTCGATTTTAGCCCGGAGAAAACGAACACACCACTGCGTACCCACCCGACATCGAATCGTCCTACAGGTTAACGCGGAGTAAAATTTCTCGCGGTGACTTAACGAGGCGACTGTCGACGATCGGATTGAAGAACGTCGCCAAGAATCGACGAGTGTCTCGTGTGTTTTTTGTTTGTTTGATTTTGTTTTCTACGCAATGTTATTCACGAGAGGCTAGTTCGTATATAAAATCGTCGATAACACCGTGTGAGCTTTCTCTCCGTCTCTCTCGATTCACAAGTCGCCGACGCACACGGAGAGAGGAACTCTTCGTCGATCTGGAAAACCTGCTCTTGGTCGATCTCCAATTGGAGACACGCTTGGGACTCTACGGGTGGCTGAGGTGGAATCGTTCCTTCGCATGAAATTTCCTAACTCGATAGTCTCGCCGGTTATACGAGAAAAACTCCTTATTTCTCAGCGTCGAACATCGGCGGAGACTCGAGATAATTGGACGATTGATCGTTTTACCCCGAACGGAGAAACTTTACGGTAAAAAATTCTTCCCTGACCGTGTACAGAGACTCGTTTTGCATAACTCGGTGTACCTACCAACGAACGACGCAAACGCATCGTGATCGTTGCTTTTGTAACGATCGCGGCGGACCGATAGTTTGACGACGATGAATCGTCTCGTTACGTCTGACCGAACTACGGTCGTATCACTAGCGAATCTCTTCCGACGGTCAATTTATCGTTCGATCGATATCCTCTCGTCGAACCTTGCGTCTATCGGAGTTATAGGGATGGGAACTCGCCAACTTGGAATTCTCGGATAGCTAGATTTTGGCATTTTTTATATTTTGTTTCTATTTTATTTTTTTTTATTTTACGATAAACAACTTTTCGCTCGCACGGAAAAAGAATTTTGTCGGATAAAATATACATTTTTCATGGTACTTCGTTGAGAAAAAATTGTGATCGAATTATTATTTCGATTCGAGATCGAAACAGCGCTGAAATTTTATCGCTTGGATTAAATGTAATTTCAATAATGCGAGAATACATTATTCACTTATAAGGTGATCGGTGTCTCGTTCGAACGAAAAATTCACAGACTGCCATTATGTTACACAGCACGATTGGCCGTCGCGTACGAAACGTGGCACGCATCCACAAAGCTGATCGAGAGCCACGGTGGTCTCCTCTCGGTCCTCATAAGTCAAGAATACAGACGCAGACCACGGAGACGAACTCGACGAAAAACCATATTAATGCGAAACTCGTGTGAGAGCTCCCCCGCTGGTTGTTGGGAGGAGATGTGGGGCGATACGTCTGGCGAATATTTTCTTAACTACAAATCCATCCGTAAGTTCCCTTTTCTAGAGCGAATAATTCACAGAAGAGAACAAAAAAACAACAATTTTATCCGGAACAAGAACTTGCGTCTTAAGTACGGTCGGCTGCTTAGGAATTTAAGAAATCCAACCAATTCGCACATTCCTATAACATCTCGTTTTATTATCTCAGCGGCGTCACGTTGTTTGCACAAAACTGATCCTCGTATTCTAACCTTACATTTTGCTACCGGCAACAGCATGAGCGAATAAAAATTAAATATAAAACAAGAAATAATAATAACAAAAATAACCCCCGTGGTGAAGGAGAGAGAAAGAGAGGGCATACTTTTCTATTTATGTATGTATGAAACAAGTTGGGAGGCTTTCATAAAGTTGTAACCTCTCCTCCCTGAAGCTATTCCACGCTCCCATCGCTGCGACGCTTCTCTCCCTCTCTCCGTCCTCTCTCTTTCCCTTTCGCGTGCTTGCAAAAAGCAAATAGCCCGAGAAGCCATTGTATTCAAAATCAGCGTAATTAATTCATAGCTAAAGACATATACATACAACTGTATCTCGGAGGGATCGAGAGTATATATGGATGGAGTGTGTGCAACGAGAGGAAACAAGTAAGAAAAAGAAACAACAAAAAACAAGATGAAAGCGTTGGGGGGCGGGGGGGGGGGGGAGAGAAAATCTCCGTTCCGGACAGAGTTCCCGGGAGTTGGATGTATCAATTAAAGTCTCGTCACAATGCTCGTCTAAATCAGTCGGAGGCGCCGATAAAAGTCCTCGTAGAACTCGAGTTCGCGGTCGTCGAGTGTAGTCTCCGGGCGTGAGTGTATGCGAGAGTGTATATGTGTATAAGAGAGAAAGAGAGAGAGAGAGAGCGAGAAAACGAAGAGAAAGAGCGAGAGTGTACGTTTGGCGAAACTCGCTCTACTCGGTGTACGAGAGTTATTGAGTGCCGGTAGCGCCATCTAGCGGCGTTAACGACGTTTCCCCTTAGTTATGGCTGCTCTCCCCCCTTGAGGGCCTCTCGTGGGCGTGGCCAGGTGGGCGGGGATAAATAATGGATCCAGTCGTAGTTGGCAATACGCGATGCAACTTTATAACGCTCGTAACATTCCTGCCAAATGTATAATTAAAAGAAACCCCGGGTGAACGTAACGAAATAATGAAAAATATATAAAAAACAAACAAACAAAGAAAAAATCAAATTCATTCAAGAGCGTAGTTTCATCTAGGACGATAGTTTACGGTGACAAACGACGATGGGTCTTTAAAAGACGTCGGCGATTTCTCGAGGTGGTGGGTTAGAGGCGAAGGAGGAAATAAAGGGGCGTGTAAAAGATTGTGGATATACCGGTATTACTGCGCGCGAGCAGTGGGGGAACTACTTTTATAGTTATTGACCATTTCGTACGACAGGTGGCAGCTCCTACATAAAGACCCGAGGAGAGTGCCTCGCTCCCGCGCTCACGACCGCTCTCGTTTCGTGTATCGTCCCGTACGACCTGTTTTACCGGCGCTCGATCGGTATATATACCCGCTTGATTTAGAAGGTCTCCGGTTCTCCCCTACCCACGAAGCACGTCACCCTCATTCGCTAGTTCGATGATCGTCCGTAATGCGCTTTATGGTTTGTTTTTATCGACGGTAGTACAGTAACTCCTCGTGAAAGTCGTTCTCGCACACACGTACTGACGGTGGCGCAGAGTTCGTGTGGGTTTCGTTCGAGCTTTGTGGAAGTGGTGTGGTTCTGTACCTCGCGGGCATTTTGAACCCACCAAACTCCGTATACCTGTATCGTCTATATATATATATATATATACGTATACATGGTTATAAACTCAACGGAGTGTGCTGAGTTGGCGCTACTGCCCACATTTTTCCCGTTCGCCGCTCCACGCCTCGCCATCACTCAATGGTTCAATAAAATTCGACACACTGCGAAGTCAAAATAAAGCGAGTTTGATTTTATTTGCACGTTGTATAGATATACGATAAAGATACCGCCATTCGCGACGGATTGATGCCACCGTTTACGACCACGTCGAAAACTTGACTCAAGTGTGTGTGTGTGTGTGTGTGGGTTTATCTGCTTGTATTCCATTGGTACGAGAGAGAAGGAAGAAGGAGAATCTTTATTGGTTGTAAAGGAAGACGTTTACGATCCATAAAGGCTCCAACGTTCGTGGATCTTTCTATCTTTTTCTCTCTCTCTCTCTCTCTTTCTCTTTCTCTCTGTCTCTGTCTCTGTCTCTCTTGCGCCTTCTCGACTGCCACTCGACGCGCGTTACGTAACCCATTACCCCTACCAAACGCGATTCCTCTCATACGTATATAGGATAGCGAACCAAGGGCGGCCACTGGCACGCGCCCACCCGCCTGACTCGAGATTTACAGGTTGTGCTCACCACGGTAACACCTCGTAAAGTTGGCTTAACGACTTTAACCGGGCCTAACTGCTTCCTTCCTGCAATCAGACCCTGACCTTACCCAACGACGTGCGTTTATACCCTTTGAAAAAAAAGAAACATTACTTTTGACGCGATCCGGAGAATCGCTTCATCGAACCGACGTCTGGTTCGTTCCGAAAGTTTTATTTTTATTTTTATCGCTGCTTATTGGGATTCGAGTATTGCTCGTGAGAATTACGACAGTAGGCGATCTTTGACGATTAGCCGAGGACTGGGTCGTGATAAAGCACGCATTAAGAACTCCTCTCTCTTCCTCTCTCTCTCTCTCTCTCTCTTTCTCTGTGTATTCTATGATTTGTTTTGATTATAGTTCATTATACCGTTCGACGCCTTTCATTATACACCCCCGATAAACTGTGCCGACGATAAATCGCGCATTGTTGATTTTATCGTGACATTTACGAGAGTCATTATTAGGCGATACAACTCGCATTTGGGAGGATCGTTAACTCTACGCCTTTGCGGCACGACTCGTTCCATTCTTGGCCACGCTGATGGGCGGAGGGGGATCGGACGTTCGGAGTAGGGGAAACGAGTGTCGAATGGAGGGGAGGCTTACGGTTTGAACGATTGTCCGCTAGACTGCGCTCGTAACTTTTACTCGACGAACGAGAGAACCGCGCCATGCTGGCATCATGGCTCTCCTCCGTCGTGAAATAACTCTACGTTCGCGTTGCTTCTTCTTTCTCCAATGAATTGTTCCTTTATTTTATTTTATTTTTCATTACTGAAGACAAAAGGGAAAACCATTGTGTCAAATTTATTAATTTGATTTCATTCTTTTTTATTACCGAGACGAACGTCACAAAAATATATATGAAAATATTTTTTATTCGTTTATATTCGAACCGTCGGCAAAATTTACTCGAAAAATAGTCGAAGTCTCTCGATCGTGTATAAGTTTCAGACTTTCCCTGTGAGTAGTCGAGGCTGAGAGGATCATCATCGTCCATTTTACGTGGCAGAGCATTACCATTTTCCCCGGTAGAGCCAATTAATTACTTTGCTAGAAAACTTTCATCCCCTCGTCGTCGACGTCGTCGTTTCCTACCCGTATGCTGTGGGCAACCCCTTTACAGCTCGCGGCCTAACAGTATGTAGCGTTGCCGCGTCATGAAAGAACACGCCGTTTGCACGTGTTACATATATATATACATGTAAACGTATATGCCCACGCAAAATTCTCAAAAGCTGGCGAGCGACGATATTAGCATTTAAAAGTGAGTAGCGGCGCCATTGGTCTGCATTTACACAACAATAAGAGTGTGAGAGAGAGAGGAGTTAGAGAAAGAGAGAGAGAGAGAGAAAAGAAGAAGGGTGTCGCACACACTCTAAAAACTCTCCCAGAATCCCGGGGGTTCGTGAGTCTCTCGCTCTTTCGCGAGAGCGAGAAATTCCCAGTTAGGTGGATAGGACAGTTGGCGAAGGAGTGAAAAGGTAGATACGATTTTACAGTCTCCGTTATATTGTAAAGAAGAAAAAAAACGTCCAAAGGGATTGGGCGGGAGCGGAGGAAAAAAAAGATGAGAGAACGAGAAAGCTTGGCCGGCTGCTAGAGAACCGCAGCAACAAACGCGAAAAATATTCGACTAGAGAAGGCGAAGAGAAGAAGAAGAACTAGAAGAGAAGAAGAGAAAAGAGCAGGCAGAGTCAGCAACGCACACAGAAAATCCGGTGTTCATTCGTGTTTTTTTTTTCTCGTTTTCTTTTTCTTCCTCCACTCTACAGTTTTTTTTGTCCCAGCGAGCTGCTAGAGCTCGCCTCTCTAGTCTCTCTCTCTCTCTCTCTCTCCATCTCTCTTTCTCTTTCTCTCGTCTAGCATACGTTCCCTTTCTTCTTCTCTTCCCGGAGCTCTACGCTCTTAGTGGAAGTTCCCCTTGCTTGTGCTCGGGCCGTCGTTGTCCTGGCATAGATATTTCTAACTCAGCAACACGCCTGTTCCGTCTCCCTTGAGCCGTTCCCGCAGCACAGAAAGCCCAAGAGAGAGAGAGAGAGAGAATTCCCCTCCACCACGAAACCAGAGAGTCATGGCGGTCCAGAAGCGCGACGTTGCCAAATTATCTTACGCGACCGGTTAATACAAAACCAGGCAAAACCGATAATTCGATTAATCACGAGACTCCTCTTCATCACTTCTTTTTTTTAAAATAATTAGTCGATAATTCCGCCAAAAACCCTTTTCTGCCACTCCTGAAGTAAATCCCACCCCATAAACACGATACTTACGCACACTACGAAAAAATTGCCAATAATCGAGACGCGCTAGCAATGTTTTTAGGACAGCTATCGCATATGTCCGTTTCTACTTGCATCGGGTATCGGTGCGCCTCTCGCGTCACGCAGGAAACGTATCGATGCGTGATTGTCCCTAATGTCCCGTAAAGTCATTTCCCGCGTACAATATTTTCCATAAATGCCCTCGACTCTGTAGCTTTTGGTACGTTGTGTTTACGCGCGTATATACAAATAATATATATATATATATGGGTTATAATGGAGATGGAACGAGCGGAAGAGTTTAATTGTCCGGAAATGTTGCGAGTTCGCTCGTACCTTCGGCATACACCCCGGTGACACGACTACTATGGTATACTGGGTTAAAATTCCGTATATACCGCTACATGGAATATTTATATTTATATATAAACAACGTTCTCTCGAAACGGAGGGATCGCACTTCGAAATGATTTTTTTTCGTTATTATTCTTTCGTTCGGATCACAATCGCGAATAAATCTGCCCAAGTGTCCGGAGAGAGCTGATACGAAACGCCCGTGTGTTTCGTATATGTGTATACGTGACACTGAAAGCAACCCCTTCGTTTCGCGAGCACGTGTGACCAAGGTAAAATACATGGATATAGAGTGGTAGGAGGGGCGCGATGCATTGGGCTCTGGTAACGAACGAGCCTGCTGCTGTTAATTCAATCACGCGCCAAGTTTTACTGTGCCGATTAATCACAAGACGCGATATATAACTATATCCGCCTATATAGTTATATGTATATGTATTTCTTTCATTTTTTTTTGTGAAACGGGCGTAACACCATAATAAGTGCATCGCACTTATAGGCGTTGGAAGTAGAGGCGAGACTCGTAATTCAAAGCGAAACGGTTCGAGTAAAACGGATCGAGCGTAACCGCACGGAACCACCGCGAGAAGTGTGCGCGAGAGCTCGTTTTCCACAGGAGGCTTAAAACGCTCTCGCGCTCGCGGGCCGCGCTTGGGCTCGCGCGCCCGCGCGCACCCCGGATCGCGAGTTACACACCGTTCACGGTGGCGTGCATCCATCATTCCTCTCCTCTCGCGTGTGTCCGCCGAGCTAAGCGTTCGTATACACTTCTCGCGAGCCGCCGCGCGAGTTATCGGGCCCGATAACGCGAACTCGGCGTGCGAGCACCTCTGAGTATTTATACGTAAATATATATATATATATGTATGTAACGTGTATAAAACTCAACGCGCGCGAACTCTGTCTAATCTCAGCGGCCTCGAGAATCCAGAGAAATTTATTCGATAAATCTCGCGCCAAGATATTCTCCCGTATATCATTATATCAAAGTTTTATCTACGATCTGTATAGCGTGAGAGATAAAGTTTTTCTTATGCTTGTTCGACAATTTAAATGCTCGACAATTTTATTCGCCCGGCAAATTCTGAATTAGATCGAGATAATAATGTCAAGCTGTGCGTATTAACATTATTATAATTATAATATTTATTTATTATGTTACGCGACAGGTCTCTTTCTGGCGCTGATCGATAAGACGTGCGAAAATTCATAAACATTATGTAAACGAAATGGATTAAAATAATTATAAATTATTGTTATTAATTACTTGATCATCCGATCTTCTAGAAAAGTTAACTCGTAGCAGGTTGAGATTGTTTCTTTCTAGGATGATCTCTAATTCTGTAATGAAAAAAAAATTAAATTCCGAACAGCCATATCGCGCGTAACGAGCCGAGATGGAGAATAGAGATTCGTGTCGCTACAACGGCGGTCCGTCGAGAATTTGCTCGTGAGTTGTAGTTGGATTGGTCAAGGTTCTCGTTGGTGACCATGTCGCCACTGCCGAGTGTCCAGTTTCCACGGAGTCGCTATATTTATACGGACCACCATCGGGACACACGAGCAACAGAAGCGGTTGCAACACGCGTCGCAAAACGTCACAATTCTCTCGATCTCTGTCAGCTTAAACACGCGTATAGAGAATCTTGTACCGGAAACCATTTGTGCGACGCGTCCCGCGAGAGACGAAGAGTTTCGTGCCGCGACTGTTTTTTGGGGGGTTTTTTTGGGGCGTCGTCCCGAGAGCTACTCAATAAATATCGCTCGGTTCACTTTATCACTTGAACTCGACGAGTCGGCTACTTAGTTCACGTCCTCGCTGGTACGTTCAATTAACGCCAGGGGAAAACCCGGCCTGTATAAATGAACTCTGAGATAAGCGTAGCGTGAAAAGCTCCGTAGTAGTAGCGAAGTGCGAACGTACTGAGCCGACGGACGCCGAATTATTACCACGAATCAACAATGTTTCGGCTCACACGGAGATGTGCTTTAGTCGAACTTCAGGATGACTTAGGGTCGTCGTTGTTGGTGCAGGGAACTTTGATCACCGTTCCTAACATTTATAGACCTAGAAAATTATCGAGAGATTTATGATTTCCTATTTTCGAGGCGAAGACGACCATCTCGTTAGACTGAAACAAGCTACGGCTGTTCGATAATCCTATTATTCAATATTTACAAAACTCGCTGATCTTGATCCATTATTTATTAATTTGTCGAACTACTAAATTAAATTCTTAATTAATATCTCAACCGTTGATCGAGTATAAATAAATTTTTATTCCATTTGAGAATTCATATAATTTGTATAATTAATTTTATTTTAATCATTAATTAAACATATATTAATAATAGTCAGTTTTATCTAATAATTAATTTCGAAGAAACTCTGTGAGAAACAAATGTGATATTTGAAACTCCGGAAACGACACTTTTACGGAAAACACACGCACACGCCCCATAATTTCACTTTTAAGGATCTCTCTCACCGCGCAAACGTATGCGCACTAATCACTTTTCCGCTTCCATTTGTCATTAGTTCTTCTGACTTTATGTCGAGTTATCTCGTGACTGTTTCGCACGAAAGAGAGAAAGAGAGAGAGACATCGTTTTCGAGTATCGCAATACTTTTGTCGTGGCGACGAGAAAGAGCTATAATAAATATTCTCGTGTGTACCGAACGGGCAATATTGTTTCTGGCGTGCAGCTCCACGTCCCGACGTCGTTAGATGTGTAGACGCGAGCGTGCGTACGTATAACTTTACCTACGCACGCGTCTCGAGCCGACGGAGCTCCCTCCGGTTAAATTTAATGTCGGCTCATTAGACATCCGACTGTCTCGCGAACTTCGTGAGTGAGCAGGCGTGGGCATCCTCGTTCTCTTCTCGCTTCGTGTACAACGTCACACGTCCAAACGTCTTCTTTCTTTTTTCACCACGCTCTTCCTCTTCCCTCCTGTCTTTCTCCTCTTTTTTCTGCGTTTAACTCCATTTCGCTGTATCATCGTTTCGAGCGTCGGGAAAAGCGGGGTAAAATGAGTCATTAAAAAACAATGTAAATTACATTTAAAAAATTAGCAAATTATAATTGTTCATTAAATTTCGTTTGGATCGACATGGGAAGTATACGAGTGCAATTAAAGCATCACTGTCTGACGAATTTGTCGTAAAATGTAATATACTTTTTTGAAAAATTTCCAGTTCGTGTCCCATTTTGCCCCAACCGCCCCTAAAGGCACTAGTAATAAACTTGTGTATTATACGAAACAACGGCATACCCGTCCTCGACCCTCCTGTACCGCCCCACTTATTCACCGTAATATTGAAATAAGCTTTCCAAAGTTTACGCGCGAGTTTTCGGAGTAGGTGCATCGGGAGCGAGGGAGAGAAAGAGAGAGAGAGATAGAAGCGAAAAAACAAAGCGGGAAGGATGGAGAGGGTGGGCGAAAGATAGAGAGGGGTGCGCGAGAGCTAATTGTGATACACTCCGCGGGGCGCCGGCCGGTTGGCCGAGGAGTAAGGGGTTGTACCGTAAGGCTGTAAGAGGAGGGGGTTGCTTTCTAGTATAACTCGAAGAAGAAGTAGAAGAACGAGCGTAGCCGGGTTGTGTGCGAGAACACGAGCGGCACGAGAGAAGTCCGGGTGGAAGCTTGGAACAGAGTGAGCGTACGAAAAATAAAGAGAAAAAAAAATAGAAGGAAGTAAAGTCCGGAGGCACGAGAGAAAGTACGAAAGAGAGCAAGAGAAAAAGAATGAAGGGAGAGTCAAAGAGGGAGAGAGAGAGAAGACAACGTAGTTAGTTATACGGCGAGCTCGTGCATGTTGGCAGCGCCGGTGTTTTTCATTTTCTTTATATCACCCTTGACGCTCGTAAAACCATTACCCGTGACCGAGCGAACGCAACTTCCATATAGACCGTATACGCCCGACTTTGATGATACCCAGTGAACTTCTTTATTTCCTACGTTCTCTCTATCACCTCGTCTCTCCCTCTCTCTCTTTCTATCTCTCTCTGTCTACTTGTTCAGGGTGCAAACACAACGTTGCAAGGAATCGAGTCGCGCGATCTCGTCGCTACTATTCGAGAACACCAAAAGAGAAGTAAAAGGCAGGCGTTCTCGCCGCAGCAGTGATATAGGTGCGGAATCGGGAAGAAACCCAATTTCTTTTTCGCGGAAACTCTCTTGCAACGTTTCTCTCTCTATCTTGCTCGCACGCTCGTGTCGTGCCATAATCTCTTATGGTCTCTCTGTGAGTCTTCTAGTTTTCACTGTAGTCTACGTTCGATTGAGGAAGCCGAATCACGTTTTCTCTCCTGTGTAGGGAACGTGCCAGACGTGCGCGGTGACATGGATCGGTTCTTGCCGGTTCATGATCGGTATCTCAAAATCGTACGAAAGCTGGTCGCGTAGCACAGGATGAGCCTGAAACAGAAAAAAATTATGTTAGAATATCGACGAACATTCGTTTTAAGATAATGATCTTTGATGACATTTTTTTTCTGGACCAAAAGAAATTAAGCGTTCGATCAATTTTTTTATGAAAAAAACATTTAATTATTTATTTATGGAATTATTTAATCTTCTATCAAATTTGATTACAAATTTGAAAAAAATCTCAATCAATTTAAAGGTATTGAAATTGTAACAGCGCAATTGATTCGCAATCCCTAATAATTTCACGATCTGATCAGATCGCAAACGATAAAGTTTTACACGGCACGAAACTTCGTCGACAAGCCCTTTCGGTCGTTAAATGGAAAATCCATTCTATTTACAAACCGTGAAACGCGTGCCCCGACCATGATGGACTTCTTCGTACATCTCTACCTCCTCGAGTTCTCAAGATGATCTTGACTGTGGATGCGTGTGTACCGCGCGTCTACCGGCCATATGCACAGCGCATATGCGCTATCGCGTACAAGACGTATCAGAAACACGTGGAGAGAGAGAGAGAGAAAAAGAAAGATAGATTTGCCGTCCGGAAACAGAGGAAGACGAGAGAAAGAGAGAGAGAGTGAGAGAGTGAGATAGGCAATGTACCTTGCCTCCACGATCCGTCCAGATAAGTCAGTTACCGACTCGCTCTAGCGCGTCTTCCCTCCTCATCGTCCGCGCGCTCGCGCGAGTTAACGATTCCTCTTTTTGCCTCTTCTCTCTCTATCTCCTCTTCGCGTCCCTTCATTTTGCTGCTCGCTCTCTTCCTCTCGCCGTTTCTCGTGTTTCTGTTCCCTCTTCCCCCCGGGCACTTCGCCAGCCGAGAAGGATCTGTCTCTCTTTCCCTGAGTCTCGTATTTCCTTTTCTTCCCTTTCGTTCCTCTTTTCAGCTTCGCCATATACCCGCTAAGAGAACGCGAGAAAGAAGGAGAGAGAGAGAGAGAGAGGAGCGCGCGTTGGTGCACTCTTGGCGGGTGATTCATCATCGGCGTCTCCTCGTTCTCTCTCTCGAGTCTCTCATCTTCTCGCTCTCCCTCCCTTTCCATCCCTATATCTCTCGCTCTCCTCGCAATACTCCGTCTTTCTCATTTCCCCGGTCTCGCCACGGCTGTCTCGACGGAGTCGGCCTCCACCACGGTCGAGCGTTCGGCGCGGGCACCTCCGCTCTCCCTCTGCGTTCCTCCGGGTCCTCCTCGTGGCCCACCTCTCGTGTCTTCCTCTCTTGCTGTGCCGCCTCGCGCACACCCCGTCCTTTTTATCCGTTTCTTTTTCCCATCTTTTTCCACAACGGATCCTGGAGAGCCGAGTTCGCGCGAGCGTTATTCCTCTCTCTCACTCTTCTTTTATTCGGTACACTTCGTTTTGTACTCCCACGATGCGGGGTTCCCGCAGTTCTCGTCCACACCACAGGGCGCTTATTCGACCGGCTGTGCGAGAACGAGTCAGAGGGAACACACTCCTCTTGCACACTAGGTGCATGTCCGACCAAGATTATACCCGGTGTATGTTCCACGTGCTGCGAAATGATGGAAGGTCACCCTTTGGGTCAAAAGTTTCGTCCGGGGGTAATTCACTCTGATACGACCATTTTTTCCTTCTCCTTTCTTCAAACACCAGAATCTCGCAGGTTCGATCATTTGGTAGTAAATGGATCATTTCGTGTCGGTGTTCCATGTTGCTTTTAGGTCGCCGCTGGGCACTTCGTTTGGTCGCTATTGAATCGAGCGCAGAGATAGGAAAATAAAGGGGTCGGTCATCCTCGCCAACATTGCCCTGAGCCACGCCAAGGATGTCGACCGATGGAATAGTCGCTCGTCTATTCACACTTGTGTTGTGCCCGTGGATGAGCCTGATGCGGTCACACCTACGCCATCTCGTTTACACTCTTACAATCATCTCTCGCTCTCTCCTTTTCCCCCCTGAACTCGTGCATGTACGATATCCATACGTATATATATGATGGCGCGACTATACACCCACCAAGAGAGCGCGAGGGCCAAGTGGGTACGCGAAAGTCGTTGTAAAATATCTCAGGCAATGCATCACCGACGCGATATCACCGGCATGAAGAGATACAGTAATATTTTCCACGGACGCCCGCGTTGGATAGCTGGCAACCCCTCCCCACTCCCGACTTCTCTCCTGTTCTTCGCCAACCTCGATCTTTCTTCCTCGCTCTTTCACTTGTTCTCTTATAACAACCGACGCTCTATACACCTCTCCATGGATCTTCTCTCTCGCCGTGCGAATAAACGAAGGAGACGGTGTAAACGCCGCGGGGGCATCCGCGCTCTCGAGCGACTCTCCTCGCGTGTGTTCGTTATTTTCTCTACGTCGTTTCCATCGAAAGACTCGAGGAGCGAGTCGAGTCGAGTAACTTTGAAGCAAAGTTGTCGGTTTCTCATGAATGGAGAATAGTCCCGAGCTGACATTATCCGGTTTCCACCCCGTAATTATGAACAAAGAAAATAAGACGTTTGCCGCGAGTCTCCGCTCGTTGGTCTTATCTAATCCTCGACTAGATTGGATTACATTCCTCCATCGAACGAGCCCCGAAGATATCTCGCATCTTGCGGCAGCGAGTCTCGTCCATAGATAGAACGTCTTTTTCTCTTCCCACGCCAATATTCCAATGCTTCTCGATACACGTCCTAGGCCTAAACGAACCAACGGTATGTATCAGGTTTTCTCATTTCCAGTCTCGCTATTCTTCGTCATATCCCACCTTATTACCATCGACCTGCCCCGTGTGGCAAGGAAAGGTGGGATTTCGGTTATTCGGTCAGGGCTCTTCCACAACTCGGTCTCGTTCTCCACCCTCCCGTATGCCTTGGAACATCGTACGAAGAAGGAAGGACAGACAAAATGCCTGGAAAAGTGGGTTGGGTACGACGGTGGGTAGTCCTCGTGGCTGCAACCGTCGGGCAAAGGGAGCTACGAGGGGCGGGGACGAGAGACAGGGAGCGGGCGACACAACGAAAAGGAGGGGGAACACCCCAGCATGGCATGGGGTAGGTTGCAGCAGCTCACGCGACACTAGAGCCATCTATATCCTGGGGAGATTTATGGGTTCTGGCTGCAGCGGCTGCTCGCAGCAACTACACGCCACAGAGTATCGCCAGCGGGATGGTGTCGGTGTCGGTGCGGATTCTCTGCGCCTGTGTGCTCTCCTCTCCACCATTGAATCTTGTATTACCTCGCGTGTGTTCCGTATCGGTGTGTGTCGGTGGATACCAAACTGGTTAGGTTAGCTAGGGTTGTTCCCTACACACATACACATATACATGCGCGCGCGTCTTTCCAACTCGTGGTAGTGGCAGACACTCACCCCCTCGTAATACGTATTGCGCTCTTCGTACGTATTCGAATTCCTTCACATTGCCAAATTGTTGGTACATGCATCACGTTCGCAGTCGTGATGGTGTCGTCAGCTACGTGGTGTTGGTAGTCTGGTACTGTGCTGATATCGTGCGCTCGCGTTCAACCTCCACCCCTTACATTTCTACGGTATATAGAAGGAGAGGAAGGGAGGGCAAGGGAGAGAGAGAGAGCAAGAGAGCAGAGGATATCTCGTTGTGTTGGTGAAAGGTCGAGCAGAAGGTGCGGCACGAACCACCGATGCGCCCGTATGAGGGAGAAGGAGACCGAAACTCCATGGAATAATGCACCGAGTGTGTTGGTCGCGTTGCACACGTTATTGCCGGATAATATGTGTATATCTCGTATTTGTATATGTGAATTTATATACATATATAAGTACGTGAGCTCTGGCCCCCCTGTCGAGACAGCACGCTGTTACCCCGCGGGGGTTACGCGCAATTCGCGCTCGTGCAACGGGGCGCTGATAAAAAGTTGGACTCAATCTCAATCCGATCCTCTCGCGCGCACGGGCGAGAGAGAGAGAGAGAGAGAGAAAGAGAGGATGCTACATCGGCTTGTGCTGCGTCGGTGCCGTGCGGCGACTATACGTATAACCTCTTCGCGATTATCTTCGCGCTCGCGTTCGTTCTATCTCCTTCTCTCTTCCTCGTTTCGCATACACGGTTTATACATCTCCGACTCTTTCTGTCTTTCTCTTGGCGAGAGATATTATTCACCGTGAGCCCCGTCGGCTGCCACGATTATTAAGCGCATAATAATGTGCGAAGGTGTGTATATACGGGATATGAGAGATATATATTAATATATATATATTCATTCGGAGAAGAATAATACGCCATTGGATTTTCGGTATTTCGCGCCAAAGATATAATAAATAAATTCGATCGCTGCTCACGAATTCAATCTATTTCCAATTATATTTGGCCCGACGCGATTGGTCGTTGAGATTGATAGGGAGTGAGAGAAATAAATAAAAATAATAATAATAAAAAGAGAAATGAAAGAGAGTGTGTGAGAGAGAGAGGTGAAAATGGGCAATCCGTCGGTCAGAAGTGCCGAGGTTTCGGAACTACCCCCTCGACAGCATCGACATCGGAGAAAGGGGGTGGTCGACCATTTCCGTCCACGTTCGCTCAACGCCCCCGTCGGCGTGTAATATTCCGCGCAGAGGTTGGCGTGTGTGGACGAGAGTGGGACGGGGTTGCGGGAGGCCATGGGACTCTCACTGTACGAGCGCATCTCTACCTATGCTCTCTGTCTCTCTGTCTCTCTTTCTCTCTCTCTCTCTCTCATCTCCTATCTATGTATGTGCATGTACTACGTACTATACGTATGCGTTCCAGGATCTCTCTGTCTCCCTCTCACTCTCTCTCTTTCTCTCTCAGTCTCGCCGTCCCATCCCCCTTGATGCGGCCGGTTTACGAGCAACCTGTGGTAACGAGAGCGATAGATAATAACCGCTTCGTGCTCAACCATCCACCCACAGAGTACCTCCACAGTCGAGAATATCTTCACCCTCTCTCTCTCTCTCTCACTCGTATCTTTCGCAGGTTCGCGTTGCCCTTGAACACAAGTATTAACGATCAAATCTCAGATTTCTTTTTACAAACAGAAAATTTGATTCAGGACGAGATAATCTGACGCCCATTTTTCATCCCACGGCTATCGATATTCTTTCATTTCCGCGAATTTCTCGAAACTCATTGAAATTCTGTTTTGACGACGATTCGACCGTAGAAACTGCGTTCTTTTCCCGTCGGTGAACACACGTGTGCCTCGACCTCTTTTGATTTTTTTAATTATTTTTTTCCTTCTGCAACTTTAAACTGTCGTTATATGGACCCTGGGCATGCGGAGGCTTCCCTCTCGTGGCGCATGCGCGTTCTACTCGCGCCCGTGCGCCAACGAATTTATTGCGGCTTAAAAAGTCTAGCCTCCCTTGAAATCCTGATAAATGTGCGAAGGAGCGAGATTCTGTCTTTCTCTCTTTCTCTACCACACACACATTCTCTCTCACCCTCTCTCGCACTATCTGTGAATTTGGTAGAGAAAGAAACGCCCGTATGGAATGGAAACCCGACGGGAGGAACGCACGGGTCGAGGATGCTGCTATGACTGCTTCTGGGCGTATTCACCAATGCTTGGAAACAGGGGAAGAGACCCTGAAGGAAAGTGCGAGCTCTAGGCCGAAGAGCAAACTCTGTTGAGCTTTATACGAGAAGAAATTCGTGAACGTATGAAACCAGAAGGAGGAGGAGGAGGAAAGACAGAGATGCGCGTACACACGATTCGCGAACTCGACACGAGAGTAGGGCCTGTACAAATATACGCATTCGTAATAATTGTACTTTCGTTGAATCGTACCGAATCTCCAAGAAGACCCTCGCTTCTCTCTGAATCGTCTTTTCTGTAGGGAACTCGAGGCGAGTGCTACTTAACTCGTACTGTACTTTTGCTCTTACGCGAATTCTTCGTCGACCTATGAAGCTGCTTTTCTTCAACCTTCTGTACCACCCCCTCTTTTTGTCTTTCTGTCTCTTTCTCATTCTATCCTTTTCTCGCTCATCTCACCGAAACCTTCGAGACAGCAGCTGAACTCTAATAGCGCTAATCCATTCGTCGTGGATGTTTGTACAGGCGCCTTCCGGCGCCCGCTGTTTTCTCCTCTCGTCTATTTTATCTCTTTCCACCTTATCTCGACCAACTGTGCTCCCCTCTCTACCTCTCTCACTCTCTCCCTCTCTTTCTCTTTTGCACGTTTTTCTCTATGCTCACTGTCGGAAAGTAATGGCTGTCCACACAGCATCTTTGCGTATCAAAGCTGGAAAATAAGTCGCCCCCTTTTCGGCTTTAGTGTTTCGTTTCGTTGAGTGAACTTTGCACTCTGTTGAAGCGATGAAAAATCAACACGAGCGTGAAAGAGATAGTTATTTTTTTATTGTTATTCGTCATCAGTAGATCACGATTTCGTTATTTATTGTTTACGCATCACTAACAAAGAGTTTGGATTGTATATTACTACGTGAATTTTATTTCCAAAGCTTGTTATTCTTATAGTTTATCAAATATTTGTTTTGAAGGAACGATAGCTCGTTCGCTGTGTGAAAGTGCGTGTATTTTTCGCGAGACTCGAAAAAAGATTCGAGGGTTGATACGATGGGGGTGGGAACGAAAGGGGTTGGTAGTCTCGAATCGAGCGCTGGCGCGAGGCCCTGAGGCCAGTAAAATGAGTCGGGTCTGCCAAGAGTTTGGAATCTCTCGGTCGTCGTCGTTGTGTATAGAGAGCGAAAAACCCACCCCACGGTACACCCCTGTATCTATTCCCTGCCCACCTCTCCTCACTCCACCCGCATCAGCTCTTCTCCTTCTTCTTCGTGTTCTCCATCGGCTCTGGGAGCAGCCAGACGTCGCCCCCGCGCGCTCCTCCTCATACCTCCCACCCATTCTCTCTCTGTCTCTCTCGAAAACCCGGACGACCGAGAGATGCAGGACAAACAACTTTTTCGCGTTCGCCTCTAAGGATGAGTAATGGGGTTTCTACTTTCGCGGAGGATATTTGGTCGCGGTCCGTTTGGCGCGCCACGCCACGTGAGACTCGCCACGACGGGGGATATAACCCGAGCACACTCTCTTTCGAAAGAGGGAGAGGTAGAAAGAGAGAGAGCGAGAGAAAGATGTAGAATCCATCGTGGCGCGGGATGATGGAAACGAAGAAGGAGAGAAAAAAGACGAGACGATGCGAGAGATGTTGAGGATGAGAGCGATAAAAAAAGGATAATAACAGCGAAAGGGGTTGTACTGTATGCGTCTCGAAGTCTCTATTTCTATAGCGAAGAAAAGGGTTGTCAAATAAAAATGAAAACGGAGAGTAAAGAATAAAAACACAAAGTTGTAAAAATAATAGCGTCCCGTGTATACAACGTTGGCTGAATCGATAATACGTGATCCGTCGGAACGCCGAAGTGTCTACTAGAAGTAGCTCTGGTCGATACAAAATAAACCACCCCCTCGCCGCCTCCGGGTGAATCCATTTTGTTGTTGTTTCGATCGTAAAATTATACAAAATCTACTTCGTCGCACGTGTTACAAATATCTAACATTTGTGTTCGTTTGTGTTTACCGTTTGTTTCAGGTGAGTGGCAGGTTGCTCCAAGCGTCTTTGTAATGCCAAATAGATGTCGATGTGCATGCCGGACCGTCCGTGCGAGATTATAGTCATATATAAGGTAATCCGGTTGCGGCGAACGGCTGCTGCACCCGGTGAGTGACCAATACACGCAAGCCCCCCCCGTCTCCCCACCTCCTTAAACTCCAGCCCCACTCTAGACTCGTTCCCATAGTCGAATACGAGACCACCCCCGCAATAAGATAAAAAAAACATGTGAGCAAAATGGCCATTTTTGCGTTCGTTACACGCGATTTGGAAACAAAAACTCGATTTTGCAAATAAAGGAAATAATCGAAATAAAGAAGTTGGTCGCATCGCGCATACAGACTGGAAACGTTAAGTTTCTTCGATTTTTCTATAATAAAAACACGGCGGTGCACCTCGACATCCGTATAGTAAAAGAAGATTTAAAACGAGATGAAAGACAAAAAAAGAGTCCGTAAAGTATCGTCCCGTAGATTGGGAATTTTTACGAAAGGGAGATATGTTTAATAAGATTTCGAAATAAATAATAATGAAGAAAAAAGAAAGAAAAAGAAAATATACAAAACGTGATTCGCCATCGAAAATTGTGGGACCGTGCAAACGTAATTCGAGCGAGCGGGGCTTTGCTATATAAGTAAACAAAAAATGGAATAAATAAATAAACAACGCTGGCTGGTTGCGCTCGAACGAGAAACGTGCAAAAAAGTGTCAATCGGCTGTGCGTCGATAGAAAAACAAAACAACAACAACAACAACAACAATATATACGTAATAATAATAATGATAATGAACAATGATGATAAATGAGATACGTAATTAAATTAATTTAAAAGAAAAGGAAGAAAATACAGAAGGCTACGAAGTATCGATTAAGTGATTAGGAATTTATTAGATGTACGTTCATTCGTGTATAGGAATTTATATATAAACGAACGAGGAAAAATAAAAAATCATACAAACAACAACGGAAACGCGCGAGTTTAGTCCGCGAGAGGATTTGATCCCGGTGAAATAGTGTATATTTTCTAGTGGATCGGTGTACAAAGTCATCGAGTTCTTGATTTCTTTTCTATTGATATTATTATTTTTAAATATTATTATTATTATTATTATTATTATTATTATTAATATTTTTATTATCATTATTATTGGTTTGCTTAGACGCAGTGAGACTTGCAAGCAGCCCAGCGCATCCGGGTTAACGAATGACTATGCGAGATGACTGCTGTTGATGTTATGAATTTTTGTTATATCTTTTTTATATATATATATATCTATACATATATATATATAGTCTGCGATCGTTGATCAATCATCTTTCGCCGATTTTTCGCTCGAACGAGCGTATCGAAAACGATCTAAACAATTTATAAAATTAAATTTAAGGAAAACTAGCCCAAAAAGGGGCCGTCTTGTTTGAGTCGAACCTGGCGAGAGCAGTTTTTTTCCGATCGTAGCGAGATATTATATTAACTATACGTGTATACGTGATCGTATACGCGTATGTATATTAATGTTCGAAAGTTTTGTTATTATTATTATTATTATTATTATTATCTTATATAAAAGAGATGACAAAAAGAAACGGACTTGACGAATTCGCTCAATACCCAAAACGAAAGAAAAAAATGACTCGAGGGTAGCGGATTGCGCCCTGTTCGAATCCAATACCTTTCCTTGGAATTTAAATATATATATATATATAAAATACGAATATAAATAAATGAATATATATATATATATATATATATATATATGTGACATATTTAAGGGGAATTTCGACGACCTCGTCCTCGATGAAGAAAGACGTAATACGTAAATTGAGATAAATGATTTTTCTAAAAAAAAATCACACATTGCGAGCCTGACTAATACGTGAAAACAAAAAAATTTTGAAGAACAATGAAAATACCTATATACGTACCTACCTAGTACCTATGATGCCAGAGTTCCCAGAGAAAGTTATTGAAAAATGAACAAAATAAGAAAAAAAACGAAAAGAAAATTGAATAAAGTAAGGAAAAAAATAGACAAAAGACGAGGATCAACGAATGGTGGCGATACTCTAATAGTAATTTTATTCTAGTTAACGATTGTATACGAGTAGCTGCTAAGCGAGATCGAGAGAGACATCGTATGAAAGAGGTTGTATCTTTTTTTTCCCTTAAGGCAAACACGTGGATGGATTGTGGGTGATAAGAGAGCCGAAATAGAAACAACGCAGTTAGTTTAGCGAGATAACGAAGAAAAAAAACGCAGTATTTCTAAGAGGACTGTAATGTTAATGATTATTTATTTTGTGGATCTCCGAAAGAGCCCTATGATCGCTCCACTTGTACTATACGTAATTATTGTAGGTGATTAAAGAAACAAAAAAAACGAATAATTAGCAACACAAGCTTTAGGAGTGTGACGTTGTGAAATTACGTTTAATAAGAAACAACAACAAGATGAAAAAAAAAACAATGCCTGGTAGCCGTGTGTGTCGTGTGAAAGTGTAAAACGTGCGATGAAAGAGAGAGAGAGAGAGAAATGAAAAAAACGAACATATTTCTCGAAAGAGATATGGAAAATCCCTCTTAATTCGTTTTGTAATATATTAGAGTATTAATTATTTCACCGACACGATCCTGATGTATGTATCCAAAGCGGCCAGGGCCGCACCTGCTTCCTATTGTCGTAATGTGTATGAGAGAATAAAAAAAGAAAAACGAAGAATAAACAATAAATAGTATGAAAAAAACAGTAACAAAATAAACCGCCGTGTGTATGACCGCATCGAGATTACGACGACGAAGATGAAGAACCTAAGAGAGAAAGGGAGAGAGAGAGAAAGAGAGGGAGAGAGAGAGAGAGAGATAGGAGCGGTTGCCGTTCTGAACGCCATTACTACTGTTACGCTGATTATACAATTGCTAAAAAAATCAATAAATACGAATTGAACACGAAATATTAATGCGATTTGCGGCGTGTGGATTCATTTTGACCGCGAGGTCACGAAACCAACGAAACTCATTCACGATCCAAAGGTCCCATCATGCCCCACTTCCACACTCCTCTCGTTCATTTTTTTAGGCCAGCATTGAAAAAGAGGAGTGTTGGGAGTTTCACTCAAACGTGAAATTATTGGTTTACCGTAGGTACACTCAGATTTTTATTAGACTTACGTCGAAATTATGCAAGACTAAGAGCCGTGAAGTCGAGGTAGGATTCTCAGGTTAAAAATATAAAATTTTCATTAATTTTTTTTTTCAATCATTTTGATGACTTTGAGGCGAAATATTCGATTTGGGCTCCTCACATTGACGATAGTGTCGAATAACGCGTTATCGAATAATTGAGCACTTCATTTAAAAATGATGCGTTAATAATAAACAAAAAATTAAAATAAATAACTTTTCTTTATTATCATTCGATTTTAACTACAAAAGAAAACTTTTGCCAAGTCGCCATAAGAAAGAAAAATTATATTGCATGTACATTTTTATTTTCTTTCGTTTTGGATTCAACGAGGCGTTAAAGTGACGACGCGAATATTCTCGAACATAACACATCGACGTTTCGTCCCGGCAAGATTTTATTCGTCATTAAGCACTCTTTCGCATCCGCCCCTTATCCGCCCCGAAGCTCGTCTCGTATTTCGACCGTTTTCGTCGACCGTGTATTTTTGCCCCATTCTTTATCAATTCTCGGACAGTCCGAGGACCGGAGGATCCCCCACAGTTCGTACGTGGGACGCCCGTTTTACGACGCTTAAAATCATTCTGCACGAGAATTGCACCGAGCTAGAAAAACAGAGGCAGAGAGAGAAAGAGATGGCCAACGATATAAAGGGATGTCAAGATCTCCGTGTCTCGTGCTGTAATGGCCGGTCCCGATTCTCTCCACACAAGATGATCCGACACAAGGGATGTGCCGAGCGAGCTTTCTCAGGATCTCAATATACTTTCATGCACCGTATATATATATATGTATATATTCATACATAAACATACAAAAACACACATACATACAATGACAACGATAAGTCTCGACCAAAAAGTCTCCGAGAAAATACCTCCCGTTCTACGGGTTCGCGATATTAATATGTTATTGCGAAAAGACGCCCTCATGAAAGTCGACAAGGATCGCCAGAAATATGTCTCGACGTTCGCTACTGGCTCCATTCGGCCATACCGCCATTATACTCGTGCGAGGTACGCGTGAGGAATGGGGATGTGTTTTTCCGCGCGGCCGTATGTATTGTGTCGAAGTTTGCTCTAGGAGGGTTGTAGAAGGGTGTTGGGAGTGGGAAGAGGGTATTTCGCTATCCAAGCCTTGTACGTACACAGCCACGCGTATTTATTCGAAACTTCGTGAACAGCAACACAAATCGAGAAGGGGTGGAAAAGACGGGGGTTGGGACGAGGGGGTAGTTTTCCGTCGACGAGAGTTTGTGTACGTGTATTTATGTATCGGTATGTGTGTGTGTGTGTATATATTGCAGGGTAGCACTGTTGGGATAGCACATATAGGACGGTGGTTCGGGTAAAATTCAACAGACGCCATTTGTATTAATGAAGCCCGCAACGACAATGGTGCACGCTCGATGAATTATGTACCTGCTCGATCGAATTGCGATACAACCAAACGTTATACGTATATTCACCCACACGAATGTATTGTGAGTTGAAATCTCTGCCGCATGACTCTCGGCAGGTTCTCCCAGCTTTCGTTACACAGTGTGTGGGTGACTAAAAAGTAGGTTGCCATTTCTCACGAATAATTCGGCAAAAGTTCGATGCAAAAAGTAAAAAGCCCGGAGACATCGAGTCTTTCCTCGTAATGGGACGCGGGCGAAATTTTTCGTCGTAATAATCTATATCGAGGAATGATTTTTTTCTCGTTTTCAATTTCAACCCCGAATCTTCTGTTTTGGTTGGACTACGAATGATCGAGAAACATCACGAGCGAGGGTGACGCGAGAGTAAAAAATGTCTCAACGTCAAAAAGTAATTGTTTCCTTGAGATATAGAGAACGTTGAGTGAGTGTGAGAGAGCGGTAGAGAGAAGGGGGGAGGTTGAATTCTTTATCTCACCGGATGATACAGGAGAGGTTTTATATACCTATACGTAAGGGCGACTTGCGTAAAGCGCGCAAGCCATTATCCGGAAGACGTAGCAGGCATCCATCTCGACGTTCCCGTGTGCTCGCCCTGGGATAAAACGACCGCTTTACTTTGGATTACACCGGGCGCAATTTACAGCAGACGGGAGAAGGAGAGAGAAAGAGAGAGTGAGAGCACCTGTTCGTTCTTGGGAAAAGTAGAGAAGATGGGACGTACGGAGGGCGCGGTTCGCTCTGAGGAGGATTCGTACCACCCTCTGTGCTTTCTATCTTTCTCACTCTCCCACGTACACCGTAGATCGTAGTACTTGTATA
This sequence comes from Netelia inedita, assembly GCA_964017225.1. Classification (NCBI taxonomy): domain Eukaryota; kingdom Metazoa; phylum Arthropoda; class Insecta; order Hymenoptera; family Ichneumonidae; genus Netelia; species Netelia inedita. Next base: position 38,328,200 of record OZ024921.1, read on the forward strand.
CACGTATATGTGTATATCTTCGCTGCGAGTGGTGGAATACGGGGGAGAGAGGAGGGATAGCGTGCTTCGCAGACGTTGCGGTAATTGAATCCCAGTAAGTCCCCACGTGCACGAGCGAGTATACATATCTGTTCTATGTATATATATATTTATTTATTTATTTGCTGAGGATGGACGAATTGTTAAACAAGTTTTGGGATACATAGGCAATCGAGACGGCTTAAATAAAAAAATTCGGCTCACCAGAGGGTGAAAAAGAAGTCGCTTTGGATTTTCTCGTCGAAATGATCGAAAGGTCGAAGGCTTTTGTACCTGAGGAGTTCACCGATCGACCTGTCGGGGTTGCATTTCTTCGTATACATTTTACGATCGAAAATACCTTTGGAATATTTTCACGGTTAGAATTTTTTTCTTATTTCACTGTCGCATATTGAAGTATGTGGTACACGAGAAATATATTGCTACACGCAGGCTCGAATAATTTCCACCCTCGCGGGGATGAAGGAGGGAGGGAGAGCCCGTAACAGCGGAGAAAAAAATCTTGGCTCTTATCGAAGCCAGTGGCGGAAACGATGGGACGTGAATCACCGCACACCCCCGACATAGCTCTCCTTCGTTCTCTCTCCCTCTCTCCCTCTCACGCTCTCACTCTCAATCTGTATGTTTGCGTGTGTATGTGTACGTGCATGTGTGTATTTTTTATATATACACAGTCGAGAAGAGACGAGAGTACGCTATACTCGCTCGTGGATTTCTATAGAAACACACCTAGTCCGCAGGATTTCACATATTCCAAGGCAATAAATGGCAATCTTCCATCTTGCGCCGAGGGCGAGATAAATACGCGTATCAGAATACATTTTGTGTATTCATGCTGTCGTATAAAGCGCCAACGATTTACTGCGCCTTTTTTACCCCGGTACAACAGCTTCTCAAGATGGTTTTGGCAGGAATTTTCGTTCGAGGACGCGGAGGCCGAGGGAATAAGACCGGAAAAAAAGTGGCGGTACAGAGGTCGGTGGAGGTCGAGACGCACTCGAATGGACTGAAATACCGAGAAATTCGGAACGAACCATCTCTATCGCCTTGACGACGACGACGGAAACACGACGCAAAAAATAAAATCGAGGAAGCAAAAAAAATCTCACCGAAGAGGGGAAGAAAACCGCGAAGCGAAAATTTCCAAGGAGCGAAGACCTCTCCGAAATACCTTGAGATGAATCTTCCTCTCGTCGCTCACGGGTTCGCGCGAAGAGCGTTGTGAAACACGCGGATGGGTGTTGGTAGCGTGTTACGCCCTCATATAATTACTTCTACGAGGGAGGCTGAAGAGAACGTGGTTGGGGGGAGAAGTGAGAGACTAAGGAGAGGTTGGAGTGCGGAATATTCCGACGAGGACCAAGCGAGGCACGGGGAGGGATTTGCTTCGGCGTTTCTACTATAACGAAGAAGAGAGGCCTGAGCATGAGATAGAGAGAGAGCGGAGGTTGCTCCGTTGGATATGTTGGTTGCGTGTAGTACGTGCACGAGTTTGCTACCCCCTCGTATATCCCTTCTAACTACATATATATAGAATATCTTTCATGCAACGAGAGTGGAGAGAAGGCAGAAGCGAATGAGAGACAGAGAGAGTGAGATAGACCATGCAACACTAGGCTATCCCCGGCGCGAGTATAAGGGGTTGGCAGGGAAGCAGGAAGGTTATTAGGCAACGCGGCACCTCATCCCTCATCCGCGTAACCGCGCCGCAGCGTGTATTATGTAACAACACGGAAACGAAGCGTGCTGGCGCGCGCGCGAGCTTCGCCAGAGGGCCGGCGAGGGGAGTGGCGGAGAAGGGGGAGTGCGAGGGTTGGAGATGCAGTCGAGATGAGAGGACTGTGGTGGAAGAGTAGAAGTACGAGGGACGAAGTGTATAGGTGTCATAGTGATAGAGGGAGAACGAGGATGCCACTGTTTCTGAGTGTGCACGAGGCTTCCGGTTTCGCACACACATGCAAACGCATATCTCGATACGCCAGAGATTCGGTCGACGGTTCCTTCCTGGACTCGACTTGTCTTTGATCATCGAAATAATATCGTTCGAGATCGTTATTGTTTTTTTGACAACGGTTTCGACCCTTGTGCTTGTCACAACTTTGACTTTGATTTTATTAATTCGGTTGACACTGTCGGGCTCTCTTGAATCAGACTCGGGACGTACGGATTTGATTTTGCCGTCAGTTTACCTACTCGTTCGTTCGCTATCCTCGGGACTATGTCGTCGATGTAACGTCGTGCGACGTAGTGTGGTGCCACTCGCGTCGCACCAACTTTAGAACGTTCGCTCGCTGGGCGTGACCCGCGCTTTCAAAGCGGATTCTTTCGTATCTCCCCTCGATGCGCACTACATCCTCAGGGACGCGAAACCGCTACGATCTCGGTTTACCCAGTTGGACTTGTTTCTTTTTTTCGTTGTTTTTTTTTGTTTCTTGTCTTTATTTCCTCACACCGCTCGCCACCGAGAGTTTCTAATTTCGTATACGAGCGAGCGCGTCTATAAAAATGTCGCGTTGATGCTGCGAGAATCGTGCCACGTCTCGGCTGATGACGCACTGTATACAACACCGGACGCAAAAGCGACCGTGCGAGTTGGAAAGAAAGAATGACTCTGCGTTTTTGTTCAATTTTTCTTTTTTTTGTCACTACGAGAGGTGCGGGTTACGAACTTTCAACGGGAATTCAACGCGTATACGTGTAGGTATATATATATATATATATATATATATATATATATATATATATGTGTGTATATACGCGTATATGTACGAAAAGTATATAACTTATGTACCTACATACTCGTACGTTAACGCGCGGAGGAAAGAAAGATGGAGCACACGCTCTCCCGTTCTCGCTGTTTTGCGTGTAAATACCGTAAGTCGCGCTGGCATCACCTGGTCCAAAAGACGCTTTGATCTGCTTATCCGAGCAGTTAAGATGTCAGCCGTTCTTATTAAAATAATTTAGGCCCTCGGGTGTACCGCGCGACGATGCGTCGTCGTCGTCTTCTTCTTATTCGTCTTGGTCGCTTCCACGAAGCCCGTATGTTCTCTTTCCTCCTCAACCGCGTTCCCCGCTCCCGCAGGGTTCTTTGCAAAGCAGCCGTTCTCCGCACCGAGAAGCCACGGAATAATTCATTAATTTCCTTGAATTAATTTCGCTACTTCATATACGAAATATGGGCTCGTGTGTATGTGTGTGTGTGTGTGTGTGTTACTATATAATTTGGTACGTGTAATTTCGTGGCTCTCGGCTGAAAATTTTTCATTCCCTGCCTGCTTGCGTTAGAATCATTTTTTAAATATATAATGTGTATAATAATTATTATTATATTCATTGCATCAAATGTAATATCATATCAGGGAACATAATATATTCAAGGGCATATAATTCGTTCGCGTATCTCTCTCTCCCGGTTTGCCAAATTGTGATTATTAAGAAATATTCGAAATAATGGTGTATGTATCACCCTTTTCCATGAAAACCTCTCGATATCAGACATTGGCAACTGGACCACGTCTGGCACACGTTGTCCGGGGGGTCGATCCTGGTACGAATAATACAAGCGAGTTAGAGCGACATGAAAGATAGACGGAGACGGAGTATTATATCGGAGGGAGGGAAAGGGTAGGAAGAGGGATGGAAATCGAGAGAGAGAGAGAGAGAGAGAGAGGGAGTGAAAAGGTGGACAGGGATGAAAGAGGGTGAGAAACCTACCCCCTTACTATCCGCACACCCGCCGCCCGCAGATAAATCTTCCCGCCCTCTAATTGGCCTTCCCTCCATTTCCTCGTTCCATTTCTCGACCTATTCCTCCTTCTCTTCCTCCTCCTCCCTTTTACTTCCTCTGGTTCGCTTTTCTCTCGCTACCTCTACGTTCTCTTTCTCGCTTCCGATTTCTCGTCTCATCCTTCGTATACGTGCGTCCGTGTGTACGGGCAACGCTCCAGGAAACGCTCTCTCACCCTCTTCTTAGTTCTACTCCACTCTCGCACCCTCGAACGTGGTAGAATACGGTGTGAGATGCGGACGTTGCCTGAGGGGGTAGGGTGCGCGGGAGGGGTTTTCGCTACGACGACGCTCGCCCCGCGAATTATTAGAATTATTAGAGATTATATTGGCCGCAAAGTGTCCGTTACCCCCTCCGCGTACCACCGCGGAGAACTTAATTATGAATTAAGTTCCGGTTTTCTCGGCATTCCCCGAGATATTATAATGCATGCTCACGGTTTTCATTCCACGGGACGAATTATTCGATAATTTCTACGACTTTGCCTGATTCCAACTTCCGTAAACTCGTGGGTCGTGAATTTACGACCCTCGACGACACTTTGACCTTCGATCGAGAACAAAATTCCAGCTGTACCTAGACGTCCCGCAGATTTTTTTCCAAATTCTTCGAGGTGCAAGACACCTCTTATCGTGAACTTGCGCCCAAAAATTCCAAGTTCTTCGCGAACTATAGAACGAATCCATACCTGCCGTCCACCGTGAAAGAACTTTTAACCGTTCGGCAAAACGACAATAAGACAACGAGGGTCGTTCGGAAAATAGAGCAGAGGTGTATGTTTCGCTCTATATCGATATAAGGGTGCAACATATATATAGGGCACGGTATAAACGTTCTCTGGAGTCCTCGACAAGGTCTCGACCTCGAAACTTGGCCCGCGGTATGGTGATTTTCCAGGTCGCATATATATCTATATACACGAACTATGCAATAAACGCGGTCAATTTTTACGACGCGGCGGCGAGCTCGAGTGATGCACCCCCTCGTAGCTGGCCACGAATTTTTGCGTAATTCCGTAAAAACCTTGGCCCGAGGGCGAGGTGCGGGTGGTTCGTAGCGTTGACCGTGGGGATCTTCTAACCCCCGGGCCTCTAATAGGACAATTGCCAGCCGTGCGACCTAACGGTATCTCGACCGTGTGGTCCTCTCGAGTGTTTGCGGAAACGGCGGCCGCCAACTCCGTCACGCGACAATCTCCGTTGCCGGAAAATGTGTTCTTTCGGCATTTGCCAAGCGATGCTTTTACGAAAAATACATACACGGGGCAGCGAAGTCACGGAGAAAAAAATGGTCAGGTCTATTGTCCTTCGCTATAAGAAGTCTGTGAGAGAAAGAGAGAGAGGGCTGCTCTGATTTTTTTCGAAGACCGGAACGAATTCTCGAGGCACCGCAAGTCGTAAATCTAAATGGCTGCCCAGTCATCCCTTATTTTTCTGGGATTTGCAGCTTGGTCGTCGTGTTCGCTTTTTTTAGAGGCTGCACCCCCTCTCGCGTATAATTTTTTTCCAAGCGCCCCGTTGAGTTTTGTCCGCTCGTCAGTTCCGAAAACGTGACTCTCGCGTTTGTTACCGTCAAACGGGGTTATTTAACAGGTTTTGGAAGGTTTTGTAGGTAAATTTGTTTAACATACCAAGTTCCAACTTTTTTCACTGCAATAGAACAATGTGTTCTCTGAGTACCAAATGTAACAACCGTAACACGAATATCGCCATTGTAATCGTGATATATTACAATTTACGGAAATACTCGACCTTTTCTCCGCTGCGAACACATTAAAACCGTATTTTGGCGCTCTGTTAAAGTAGCCCCGAAAAATGTCAAAACTACCCGTAATGTGAATGTACCCCGTTTTACGGTAACACTTTTGAAAGGACACGTCTATTCGCGCTTAACTCGTGTTGACAAAGTTAATTTTTACCATCGTTTTTTTTACTTTTTTGATGACGCGTATTCTCGGGAGGTCGATCTAAATAACGGCTGGAATCGTCGATGAATAATCGGGAAAGTCAGTATGGCCGTTCCGAGCCATTTTGATGACTCGTTGATCACGAGGGCAAGGGCGTTGATTGCTGCTTGGAACTCGACACCCCGATAATTCAGAAGTGAAGAACTATCACGGAACACTTAAGCCTCGTACATTTATTACCCCCGGGTAGAAAAAAAACCTTTCGTCCAACGGCGCGAGGTTGTTTGATAGCGAAACAAAGAGCGCAATAATTGCAACGGGAATCTCTCGTCGGGTTCCTCCCTTTTCGCGATGAACAGCGGTAGCACACTCACCTCCCAAGGGAGCAACGGAGTTAATAACAACGAGCTCGAGACAAGCGTAACAACCGCGAGAGAGCGAGAGAGAGTGAGAGTTAATTTGTAATCGTTTTCGTGGTGGGCCAATGCGGGCGCGCCTTTTCTCTATTGAGTGGTTGGTACAACGTTCGCCAGTGCGAGGGGTGAGAGTGCCAGAAATCAAGAGAACGCGAGAGAGAGAGAGAGAGATTGAGAGACAGAGGAGGACAGACGAAAATAGCGAAGTGAGCAAATGAGTGGCGGATAGGGTGGAGAAAGCGAAGGGATGAAAACACCATGATGGTTATGCAGATCAGGGACGAGGGGTGGTATACGCCGCCTGACATCGTCGTAATAACCACGGGGCCTCCCCGAACGAGCGTGTGGCACACCGCAATGTTGTTCCTGAAAAAAGCCCAAAAAATAAAGGCTCGCAACCCTTTCAAGCCCCTCTTTTTGAAACGGGTGTTAATGAAAAGGTCGATTTTACACGGGAGTCTGTTCGTCTGGGACCGGCAATTCTCATCTTGCGATAAATTATATTTTGTACACCTCTCGGTTGTAAATATACCGTCGAGTCCGGGTGGCCTCAAATTCGAAGCACGCCAATAACTTTTTGTATTAAATTCCAATATTTTTCTCCTTACACGGTGAGACAATTAATGGTTTTTTTATTCGGTTAGGGTAGTTTTTTTTCTTAAAGAAATAAAAACTTCGCCAAAGATTCGTAACCGAGAAATATCATGGGCAAGGTCATCAATTGCAAGGATATATAGGAATTTAAACAAAAATGAAGAATATGAAGAGAAATAGGAAGGAAGAAGAAGAGAACTGGGCGGAAGTATCACGAGGCCAGTGTCCGGGAGAGTCGATTTCAAGAGTAGCTGCGGGACAGTGCGCCACGTCTTTCGGTGACTTATGGTAGCAGCACTCGCGGTACAGCGAGAGAGCGAGAGAGAGAGAAAAGATCGAACGTTCACGAGAAAGGGGTTGGCGGGTGCAATCGAAGGGTGGCTACGACACGGTAGCTGCGAGTAGTGGGAAGAGGCTGTCCCCGGGGCTGGTCGAGAGAGCCCCTCGCACCCTCATCCGGTGTTCCCGATGGCGAATAACGAATGGCGGATAAAGCGCGACGGAGATAGGACGAAGGGAATGGAACGAGGAAGGAAGAGGAACGAGTCAAAGAAAAGTGAGAGGGATACACAAATCGAAGAGAAGATCCTCGGGTTGAGAAAGCTTCGAGAAGCTAAAGAACAAAGTAAAAAAGGGAAGAAGCAGAAGAAGACGAAGAAGAAGAAGAGGAAACGGAGGAGGGTTGAAAGCCTCGCGATCGCGAAGCTGCCCAGGAGTGCGACGAGGAAAGAAAGAAAATAAGGGGTTGCACGGCGCCGCCGGCCCATGCTTGGCTTGCAAACTGACTTCCGTCCTCGACACAGCGTCAGCGAGCAAAAGCGCGAGCCCTCTCCCTCTCTCTTTCTCTCTCTCTCTCTCGCGACTATTCAGACGCCGATGTCGGGTTTTTACCAGTTCGCTCGAGAACGGCAAGGGAAAAAGGGTTTGAGAATGTCGAGGGGGGCGGTTTCTCTCCGTTCGCGATGGTGAGATGGCAAGCGAGGCAGGGGGGTACGCCTCGTGTGAGCGAGGAACCAAAAAAGACTCTGGACGAAATATATAGCCAAGAATCGTGTATATAGATATCCATAGACTCTCCAATCTTTCTCTTTCTAGCTCTGTACAGCAGGAATACGTAGAGAAGTCTCGCGAATTTCTCTCTGTCTCTCCAACCCCTGACCCCTCTTCTCTTTCACACTGACGGCGAATCTCCCCATCTCTCTCTCTCTCTCTCTTTCTCTCTTTCTCTTAGTTCGCTAGCGGGCATTTCTCCCGCAAAAGCGAACGGCAGAAGCAGCAGCAGCAGTCCACGGAGACGGCAACGGTCGCGTCCATAATATATCTCCGAGTCTTATCTGCCGCTCGCTGTTTACTGCCCGATAGACTCCGCAGATAGTGAGAGGGAGGTGAGGAGGAAGAAGAAGAAGAAGAAGGAGAAGTACCTATACAGAGATAGCGAGACAGCAAGAACGCGCGGACCCACAGCATCAGTTTCTCTTCGCCCATTCACCCCCTTTGACTTAACTGTATCTTTTTCCCGGACGAGAAACTCGACTCGCTTTATTTTTATAAACGACGATGACGCTCCGCTCGGTGATGCGCCAGAGAATACATAAAATGTGCGATGGTCAATGGAGGAAAAGGCATGTTGGGTGCCTAAACCACAATGTTTTTTTCGTCCTTTCGTCTCAACGTCCTACTCTCTTTCGGTCGGCAAAAGGTCGGCAAGGTCACGAAGACGTTCTCCCCGCTTTTCGTGGAAAGTTTTTCGTTCGCGTGCACAGCCCTTACCCCCTCCCCCACCCCTTACCCCGATCCTGTCGGAAAAATGATTTAGGCTCTCCCAACGCGAGACGATGAGACAGGCCGATGCTTTACGAGGAGGTACACTTGAATTCTCGTGAGAAACGACCGGGATAACGGACGATGTATATCTCGTTTTAGTTCGTGTCTTTCCTATCCGCTTCCACTCCTCCTTGTTCTCTCTCTATGTCTCTCTTTTCCCTCGAATCCCCATTTCTTTATCTTTTGTTTCTTCTCCTCCGGTACAAGTACGGTTTCGAGCGTGGTGTGGCGTCGCATGGAGAACTCGCGACTATGATGTCTCGACGTTGGATACTTCTTTATGTCTCTTTTGTCTTTCTAGTTGTTATTATTCCGGTGGAGATTTCACCGTTGAACATGTCGCGCTGTCCGCGAGACGTTCGAGTCGAAGACGAAGTTAACCAGGTTAAGATGAGGAGAGAAGATCCGACGTGACTTCTGTAGGAGAGGGAAGGGAAAGGTGTTCAGTCAATCTCGCCGATCTGTACAGCGAAGATCGGATCGGTATACATGTAGGACGTGTCATCTTGTCTCTGCGACTGCGAGTTCACGCGTCTCTTGGCAAATTAAAGGAAAAAAATATGTCGAAAAAACTTACCGTTCTCTCTCTCTCTCTCTCTCTCTCTCTCGTCTCGTAGCTCGCGATTAATCCCAGGGCGTGAAGCACGTTTTATCGTTTCCAATACCTGTTGGATTCGTTCCATATAACGTTTTATAGTAATAGCTACTCCTGCTACGTACGATCGGTCGTCGTGTTAAAACGTTTAGTCAGTTAATTTTTTTGTCCCGTTCAATTCCATCGCGCCTAGATCAGATTTTCTTTTGGTACGATTGAGCGCGTTTTCCGGTCTCGCCGGGTTAAGAGCCTCGAGCGTCTCGAGAAAACTCGTCTATGGGTTCTATAGCGATAAAATGAAAAAAATAAAATAAAATAAGCAAAAAAACGACACCTTGATCGATTGTGAATGCGTGCGGGTAGACGAGCGAGAGTACCGCCTCGAAAGTTTGTCATCCCCCAACGTGACTTATATATCACGTTACTCTCAAGTAGCTTAAAGTCTCTCAAACTGTGTGGCAAGAAAAGTCATGACTTAAGTAGTGTACAGCTCTGGAGACTGTATACTTACATAGTTTGTATTTATATACATGCTCATGGGGGGGGGGGGGGGGGTAGGTAAGACAAGACTTGCGTCCCCGTGTCCGCTTGCATCCGAGGCAAGAGTGGCAAGTTTACTCCGCGAAGAATAATAAGGGAGTAGTAGAAGGAGGAGGATGGTAAACTTGGCACTTTGGCCTCTATGTGCCTGGAGCTTCGACGTGGTAGGAGAGACTACACTGTCTTTCTCTCTCTCGCTCTTTCTTTTCCTAGGGTGAATGTATACGTGTACGCACACGTGAGACAGCTTGAACGAGACGGAAATTAACGAGACTAGTTGTATGAAAGAATAAAGATACACAAGGAGAGAAAGAATAAGGAGAACGGTGAAAACGGACAGAAAAAAAGAAACATAAGAGAAGTAGAATTGGACGAAAGAAGAAGCAAGAACCGAGTTCTCTGACCTTTCTCTCTCTCTTTCTCTGTCGTCGTACCCGGAACTTCCTTCCTTCCTTCCGCCCGGGCTGATCGACGAGCGAACTTTTCCGCGCTTCTCAGATTTGGGTCGTGGGATCTCTTTTTCCCTCTATCTTTCTCTCTCCTCTCTCCTACCCTGACTCGCAGGGCTTTCATCCCTCGCTCGTGGCTATTTTTCTTTTTCACCCTGTTGTGTGTGTTTTTTTTATACTTTTTTTTTCTTTGCATATCAATACGAGAGTCTTCGTATCGCTTTTCTCTATTTCGAATTCGTGAAAAAAAAAACCTAACCGATGCCCGAAGGATCGGCCCGAGTGACTTTCGTGGAGGAATCGAAACGCGATTTTGTCCTTGTCTTCCTCTCATACCGAAGAGTTTCGACTGTGTATAGTTATGGATGAATACTGTATAGCATAGTTTTGCGTCGATGCTGGCCCCCGATGCGTCCTCATGAAAATTCTATCCGATATAAAGTCGAAGGAATCGAATACAAAACTCCACCCTTCTCTATATAGCCGGTGAATTTATTCAAACTCCGACAAATAGCCGGAAAGTGTGGAAAAATTTACGATACACCCTGTACCATGAGGACGTTCGATACCGTCGACGAGAAGTTTTGGGTAACTTTTGCTTCAATTCTACTGCTGTGTTCTCACTCTCCCTCTCTTTGGCTCGCTCTCTCACTCACACCGAAAAGGGCGGAATAAGGTGGACCGAGGCCATTTCTCGATCCAGTCGGACGAACTCGGGGGTTGGTCCCCATAGCTCCTGTAGAATCGAGTTCACTCGCCTCCCCCCTGCTTATATTTTTCTATCTACCCGTCTGTGTTATGCCGACTGTAGTTTACAATTCGAAGTTCCAGCGAACAGCTGTCGTTCAAGTCAGGACCGATGCGAATCGGTGCTTCGTTACAAAGATCATCATAGGGAAGCTGTTTATCTCGTGGACTAGAAATGTCTAAAAATAATGATATGACTTTTAAAATCCTAATGTCACAAAACTTTAGTCGCGGCCGCGAATCGAAGTTAGATTTTTAATTCAAAGGGTGGCTTTTGCGGTTCACCCCCGCAAAATCTGGTGTCACTCCGATAAAGGGGAATGATTTACGTCGGTGCCTCGGGAATATGATAATAAATGTAAAATATGGATCACACGGAACGGGAAAGATGGAGGACGAGGCGGGGTGGTAGTGGTGGTAGGACGAGGAAGGAGAGTTTAGGAAAGTAGCGTCTCTCGCGCGCTATCCCTCATATCACAAAGCCTCTGGCTCGATAACGCTTCGGCTATTGGAATCTCGATAGAAGCGAAGCTTCCGATCGGATTTGAAGCATCTCTCCGCGTCATTCCCCGGAAAAAGAAGCGGCTGGGATAGGCTGATGTGAGCGGGGGGAGTGGGGGGGGGGGGAGAAGGAAGATCGCGGCATACGAGGGTTGAAGGTTGTTCCTTTTATACGCGTCTATACGCGTGCGAGCGAGAGAGAAAAGAAGTGGTTGATAGAGGTGGCGTGCCATGGTTGAGGCACGTGTGCGAGAGTCTACGTGCGCGAGGGTTAGCCCGGTTTCTCCCAGGCGAGGATAAAATGTGGATGGATGAGCCATTGATTTATTCCGATCCCTCGGTAATATCGTACCTTGGCGGGGGTGTGTTTCTACGCAGAGGGTAGTGGAAAGAAGAAAACCAAGAGAGGAAGAGAGAGAGCAGGGAAAAAACCCAAAGACCTTCTCGAGGGTATGTTCCGGGCAAAGTTCACAGCGATTGGCACATCGAAGGACGCGATCGAATATTAGTCATTGGCATGCTTTCATCCCCCTTCGTTCGCGATGTTTTCACTTGCTCTCTCGCTTCATACGTCGCCATGGTCAATATTTTTCTGGTGGCCACATCACCCTGTAGCGTTTACCACCCCTGCACGATATCGCGATGGCGGAAACGAGGAAAACTCTCCCTCCGTAGGGTCCTGTCAACGCTTCGTGACCGTGATGCAAGCCGATCGGTTGCCGATAACGTTTTCGCTCGCTCCGGGGATTTATTAAAGACCGGGACATTTACGAAAGGGACTTCCTGTATCAAACTGTCCGATGGTGCAACCATGCTATATTTATATATATATGTGTAGCAGGGGGTAAACACAACCCACAACATTGAAGATGTCCAGACGCAATCACGCCGTCCTAGACTGGTCCCCCTCGACAGTTCCACGCTGCGTGTATCACGGGTCGAGAAATCTCCGCGGCAAAAACAGGGATTCTCTAGTCGTTTCGCTGTCTCGCCCCGAGATAAGACTAGTGAATTCCTTCCTCCGACGTTTTTGTTTGTCGTTTGCAACGACTGCGATCGCCCGGATGAAGTAGCGGGGGAATTACTCTCTGGCTCGAGCAATGAATCCGACCACCGCGGAGCTAACATACCGTGCTCACTGTATACCACGAGAAAAGAGGGATGTTTTGGATCGATTGCAGCCACTGGAGTGCGCCTCTGTTACAACCGAAAAGTATATACAGTCACGGACTAAAAAATTGGTCTCTCGATCGATTTTGAAATATCGAGGGTTGTTTTTTCCATTCCCTTTATTCATCCCCTAATTAGATCCTTCCTCATGACAATTAAGATAGCCGAATTTATTTACGACGAATCCGTGAATAAACGTTGAGTAGGGAAAAAACAGGCTAGAACCATTGAAGTCGTTGATACAAACGGGGGTTCCTTTCGTCGAGCGTGCTCCACGGTTTTACGAATTTATATATATAAAACATCCTTTCCTCGTGATTCGCACTCTATCCCATAAATATCGAGCATCGAAACTGGAAACAAAACAAGCTAGCCATTTCTCTTTCTCTCGTACCGTGACAGGAGCAGCCAGCATTACTTTTTTCTCAAAAGAAGTCGAGTCAGCGGGAGTCATCGAAAGAGCCGAGGCGTCGCCAGAATACCGAATGCGACGAGATGCGAGAGGGAATTGCTATGCGCGGATGTGAGTGAGTGAGAGAGAGAGAGAGCGAGAGGGAGAGGAAGAGAGAGTGTGGGAGGCTATGCGAGAAAGAGAGAGAAAGAGATAGAAGTGAGCTACTCGTGATGGGAAGAGAGCAGAGGGAAGGTGGTAGGTGGGTTCGCGGAGGGATGCGGGGGAGAAGGGATACCGTAGCAGATATATATCCATGGCCATGCGTTACGGGTTCAGCTAAATCCGCCATGATGAATGTGTTGGCGGGAATAAATCCGCAATGCACACCCCCACTATGCGCACCGTTGCTTCCTATCTCGCTCTCTCTCTTCTCCCTCTCTCTCTTTCCCTCTCTCTCATCATCATCATCATCATCTCTCCTCTCTTACCCTCGCGCGCACTCTCTCTCTCTCTCTCTCTCTCTGTCTCGCCCGTAGAGCCACGAAGGGAGCAGAGCAGAGTCATTCTTCGCCGCCATACCCGCGTTGTCCTCGACCACCATCTTTCCAACCCCCTTGTCTCTGCCGCCACTACCGGTACTTCTCCTCGTTCTTCGTTTCTAGCGTACAAGATCGCGAGAAAGTCTATGTATTCCTTACACACGCGAATGACCAATCGAGCGAGCAAAAATCCCTGTAAAATGTACAGAGGAAACCATCTCGTAAGTTGAAAGCACTCTCTTAAGGTCAATTCCCCTACGTGCAATTCCCCATTCAATTCTCCATCGTGATAAATTCGGACCACTAATAGAAAACTTCGAATGGTCAAACGATCATTCGAAAACGATCGAATCGATGCAATGAAATATCGAAAAATCACAATTTCGTTCATCGTCTCCTCGCATCCACCCCTTCTCTCTTTCTCCCTCTCTCTCTATCTTTCTCTCTCTCTTTGTTTTTACTTGAGAGAAGAATTTAATGAAGTTTCGATATCTCCGTGAATCAGCCATTGCCGCGGCCCAAACAACGCTCCGTTGGCTTTTCACCGGTTTACCTACTTACGTCCGGTGATATACGGTCCCGAAAGATTTATCGGTCTATTTGCAAGTACATATACCCCTCCCCCCTCCCCCACCCCCACATACACGCGGATAGTACGTGTCCACCGTATCCGCGTGTGCGTATATATTTCAACATGTAGGTACATGAATACCAAAGCACACCCTATTTGCGTCCAGGTGTATATCCGTTTCCGGAGAGGACTAGGTATTCGCGGCCTGTTTGCGTGTATGAATCTAAATGCGCCAGTGTCTGTATGCATGTGTATGTGTGTGTGTGTACATGTGTATCGTGTACGGATGGCAGACAACTGGACGCCTGTGAAGGGAAATGCGCGAGCGTTGTCCGGCTCCGTGATAGGAATATTCGGTAGCTTCACCGACGAGCCTTCGATACATATATACCGAAAGCTATATATATATAGCGAAGTGTCTATCTTTCTCTCTAGCCGTCGAGGGCCCAGTGCGTTCGTTCTCTCTCAGGCTCTCCCGAGTATAGCTCGCTGGTGGAACGCCGCTAGAACACGAAGGATAATCCTCGTGGATTATTGCGGTATCACGTGGGTCCATGCGCCCACGAGGCGGTCCGAGCGGTTTCCGCTGGCCAGCGTTAGCTTCTGCACGCTGTTCGCACAGAGTGGCTGCTGCCGATGGCCACACTCTGCCGGAACGGAGTTGCCCAGTGGCAAAGGCAAGCGTCCGCAGTTGGAAACAACCCCTTCGGCAGGGGACGTGCCCTGGCACGGGGTTAACTATGTAGTAGGCCGAAGCGTGCACTCGCGGGGTGAGAAGAGCCACTGCGCTCTCTCTCTCGCTCTCTCTCTCTCTCTCTCTCTCTCACTCGGCGTTAGAGCCGACCTCGGGCATGCCGCGATACCCTAATTCCTAAATCTGTCGCCATAAGTCCTCGTTACGATAAATATCCTACCATGGTCGCCCCCACCTTCCCCTCCTGAACACTCCTTTACCCCCGGCAACGTGCCATGGAACTCTCTTCGACCCTGTCAACTATATACATATATATTTATATTTATATAGATAGACCAGTCGCCAACTTGGTGACCGTCGTTAGATTCAGGAACGTAAGGGTTAACACACAGGTACACGAATTCTCGCATTATATTATTATATCTGCCGACTTTCGTATAATGGTCCATGGCTACTGGCCAGCCTGTTCCAGATCGTTGATGTATTTTCAAACTTGGGTCCGATGCCGAATCGAATCATTTACCTACAGTGAAGATCTTAACTCGGGACATGACATCAACGAGTCGAAGTTTTCCATTTAAATTTTAACAATCTCACAATCATTAATCGTTCGATGACTTCGTCACGATCCTTTGCCTCCCATTCACATGGAGAAAGGGGGAGGATAAAAGGATGTTTCCGTTGTACGTGTAGATGTGCGTAGCGATATATATATCTACCTATAACTGGAATACGCGAAAGGACAGCCGGTGAACGGAGGAAGGAGCGCACGGATGACGGGATTCATAATTTCACGCGAGCTTATTGCCGACGGTTATTTATCCTCGAAGCTTCGGGCTTTCTCTTCCTCCCTCGTTCTACATGCAGGGAGCTCGAAGTTTCCCCGCGACCCCGCGGGATTTGCCCGCTTCCCTCGAAACTCCCCTCTCGTACCTGTACAAGAAGAACACGTCGCGTACGAACCAGCCTCCAGCTTCTTCTCTCATACGTTGGTCCCACCGTTCGTTCTCTATTTCTCCTTTTCTTCTTCGTCCGGCAGCGAGCGGACGTCGGCACTTCGTTCTCGCACAAGCGCGATGACTCACGATCGCACTTCGGCGCGTACGGTTCCACCGATGTCCCACGATGTAATACTCGCGTAAACTCGAGTGTCTACCCGAGAACCCGAGATATTCGAAGCGTCTCGGGGTATGAGAGTTTTACCTGAATATCCTTCACGTATATACGAGGTGTTATGCTCTCACCTTTCTCGCGCTTTCAGCAAATTCGCGTTAATCCCTCGTAAGACAGCGAGTTGAAAATATTACCGAAAGAGAAAAAAAAATATCAAACTTTCCAGGAAATGATCCTTCGAAGTAAAAGAAGTGGAAGTAGCGTGTCTCGCGTATCGCTACGACAATGAATTATTATTATTGTCATCCATTAATAAATCCAAAGTTCAAATCTCACCCACCTAACCCCCTTTCTCCCTTAACTTTCTCCGTGTATACTTTTTTGCCCCTGTTGATATATATATGTATACACGTACGTGCTCGAGCTACCGACAGGATCAACAACCCCCGGGACAGTTACGTCAGAGGATCGGGAGAGGGTCGGGTGGTGAGGAGGGGTGGCTTTAGCAAAAGCGGGGGTGCGGCAGCCACAGAGTTATACGCGTATTATATTTATTTGTCGAGGGCTCCGAGAAGGAGAAGGGATATATACCGGCTTGGAATTCTGGCGCGGGTTTCGCGAGAAGCGGTCTGGTTCAATCGCTCCTCGGTATACCGAGCTCAATTCCTCCACCCTCTCCTTTTCGTACCGACAACGGGGGTTAAAAAGAGTAGGTGGAGGGGGAGTGGCGGCGGGGGTTGGAACTTCGGCATGGCTTTCGTTCCAGCAGCAACGGCAGAAGCAGCAACGAGTTCTACGGGCGAATGTCCGTACGCGACTGTGTGCAGAAGCGAAAGAGAGCGATAGACGAGTCGTAACGGTGTGGCGGGAACAAGGCGGAGGGCGGAAGTGACGCCGGCGCCTCGACGGAGCCGGTTCGGGCGCCGGTGCGCTCCGCTGCCTTCTCGTATCGTCCCTTCTCTTTTTCGATCTATCCTATCTATATGTATGTATACACACACATACACATACACACGTTCGTATATATATATATATACATATATATATTTCTCTCGTTTTTTTCTCCCCCATCTCTCTTTTTCTGCCAGGAGGATACTGCGTCTTCGTTATGTCCTCTACCAGTCACTGCTGTACGCCCTCCCTCCTAACCCCAGCTTCGACGTACGTCGTATATCTATTCGCTAATATTTCTGGTCGAAGAAATTTCCAGAAAACTCTGTGATATTGAACGAAAGGCGGTGAGGGGCGTGGGGGGGGAGGGGGCTGGTTGAAAGAAGAAGAATGGTCCAACTTTCGCTCTCGTTGCGAGTCGGGCAGCTAATTTCGATCTCGTTCGCCAGGAAAAGACAGAGGGAGAGAGAGAGAGTATTCGGAGGGCAATGCTTCGAACGCAATTTTATGTACCTCGAAAGTTGCATATAGCAATTGCTAAAACGTTTTTTTTTCACGCAAAGAATCAAGACGTTTCCCTGTAATACACAGCGACCTTTCGATCTCGGACACCGAACTCACGGTCCTCTTCGTCTCTTTCACTCCCTGTATGTCGAAGTTCGTGGTCAATCGTCGCAGGCCCCCAATAAGTTATTCTCGGAACAATGAGCAACCGTACGGGCCCAGCTCGTACGGTCCCAGGTAGCTGTGAGCCTCGATCGTGATTTCCTGACTAACGTTCTGTCTCGTAAGCGCATGAATACACGTTTGTATATATCCTCAGCTGAGAATCAGACACGTCGTAACAATACGAGACGATGTCGTATTCACATTTTGCCCCCCCCCCCCTCTCCTCTTGGTATGAGAGTCTCGATTCGATCGAACATTTCTAATGTGACGAAGATAAATATCACGTGTCACGCGCAAAAAGAAAAAAAATGAAAGAATGACGAAGAAATAATCCTCGTGACGTTCTTCATGATATCTTTTGACACCTTATGCATAAATTATTAATCTTGACACTCGAATGTACGAATTAAGAATGACGATGAGACGCACCCTCAGTGCAAGGATACTACGTGACCGTTGCTCTCGCTGTGTGCGTGATGTGCGCCGAAAGCTCTAGAAAAGCAAAAGCGATGGTATTTTCTATCGATCGTGAACGCGTGTTTATTCGTTCTCAGCCCCTTCTCTGCCATCCGAGTGATATAAACACAAACATAAATATATACCTGTACATGTATATACAATATATATATGTGTGTGTATAGGTATGTATATATATATATGTAGCCAACTGCCAACTGTATACCGGCGTCGTTCGGTACGAGGTTTGACGTGCCGAAGATTAACTACGGGCACGTAGCATCATCCGTCTATCTCACAGCGTGTAATCGCATGTACGCGACTAAGTGCATCGCAAGAGTAATCAGCGCCGTCTCGCCTTTGATTAATTGAATCGACCGGCCTCGCGGCAGCAATACACATAAGAAAGACGTACGTATACCAATGTTCGTCGACACGACGGTCAGTATGCTTTGTATTTACTCCATCTATACATATATATATTTATACATATGTATATGTATGTATAGTTGAAGAAGTAGCTAGAGGGCTGCTGGAGAACGGCAGAACGTGAGTTCTCCCGAAAGAAAAAAAGAAAACCGCAATCGCTCGTATGTGCGCTCGGTACACAGTGGCAATGACGATCATGCGGCACGTATAAACTCGTGAGGAAGAGAGAGAGAGAGGGAACGAGCAACCGTGTACGGCCACTTTCCTCGGCGAAGGTGTCCCTTGAGAGTTCGATTCTGGCGTTTGCACATACACATATATACACACACACACACACAGAATGAGAGAAAGAGAGAGACATACGTATCGAGAAGTCACGGTTTTATCTCTGATGCGCCGCGACCGACACAACGAGCGATCTTGATAAGACCCGCGACCTGAAAAGGATCGGTTAACCAAGTCCGCGCGAGACTTCGATAGTTTGTTTTTTCACCCGCTCTTTCTTCCGAGAAAGAAATTGTCCTAGGTTTCAAAAAAACAAATACTAGAGGCTTTAGTTTCCATAATGGAGAGATGAGGAATGTAACGGGGACCTAAATGTCCGGCGGCCGGTCGTTATCGTTAAACGCACCTCTTAAAAATCAATTCTTTTTTTCGGACACCAGATTTTGGTGGCTTTCAGAGATAACGCTGCGGAATTAAATGTTCATTGATAGGTGTAAGATATATAGTGCCGCAACTGTAAAGCAGCGTGATGGTCCGCGGGGATTCGAAATGGTCAATCCTATAACGAACGGCCCAAGAGTGTAACCCCTGATCGATAAATATATCTATATATATATACATATATATGTACATGCGTGTGTGTGTGTGTGTTTGTGTCTACGCGTTCACGTTCGATTTTCCGATCACATTATCTCGCCGCCACTCCGCTCCCGTTTTCACGACGCGAAAGGGTTATTAACAGCTAATTATTTATAATGGAACAATGGAATTTAAATTAATAGTTTTGTTTCATTAATTATGGTGGCGTAATATCGGCGGTGGTTGCACGACGTCGAGGTCTAAATAAAATATATGAAGGGTGCGAGAGAGGGGTGCGGGAGGGATGAGTCCCGTTACAACAGATATAGCAATAATGTTGGTTCTCTCTCGCGTATCTGTACCCTCCGTCCCCCAACCCCCTCTCTCGACCACTATCTCTATGTTTCTCTCTCTCTTCTACTGTCCAGCAACGAGAGCATTGCACGCCATAGTGAACCGGTGAACAACGTATTATATAGCCGCAACGTAACGCGGGACGCAAACTCCCCGCGTCACGCGCTCGTTATGAACGCGTAAACACGTGCCACGCGGTTCACGAGAACTGCTTGTCCACTATCGGGGTAAATGATGGTGCATTAAGCTTTTTCATTCGCGCATATTCGCTCGTTTACCCTCTCGCTGTCTTTCTCTCTCACTTCCGAGCTTGCTCTTTCGCGTAGATTTTACCGTGACTATGTATGTACCCTGGTTGCGACGAACAAACGCGAATTTCGTCGCTTTTCTACTGGACACAAATTGCCGAACGCCAAGTATATACATAGTTATACGCGAAAATACGTGACGGGACATCGGCTTGTCAACTCGCGATTCGCCATTTTAATTCATTCATTCGTTAAATTACGAGCGCGCGGGTTCTTGCGGGTCACCCGATTTGTCGTTCTGTAATCGAATCGATTATCCTTCGATGAAGAACTCATATAGAGTTCATATATTGAATTTATCGATAAAAATGAAATAGTCCGGTACTTCGTTCTTCTCGAATGTATGAAAATGTCATAAGCGTCGATGTGAAAAAAATTACAATTTTTTTGTTCACGCGTGATCGATCTCCGCTCGTCGTCAAACACGATCAATTCTGATTAACCGAAGCCGATCCGTCGTTGGTTCTTTTTTCTGTTTCGCGCGATATATGTTCTCGCGAACGATTATTCTAGAAGGGTCTCCGGGGGATTTTGGTGCGTGAGAATAAGGGTGGAATTCTCCGATAGAGGAGAGAAAGAGAGATAGAGAGCGTACATATATACCAAAGTACCAATCCCATCCACCTATCTCCCCCTCGAGAATGGAGCGCGACTTCTTTCGTTATATTTTTTTATCTCGTTTCTTCGAGAGGAAAGAAAGAAGCGAGAGCAAAGAAACCGCAAAGACAGAGAGAGAGAGAGAGAGATAGAGCCACACAGCACCAGCAGCAAAGGGTGAGGATGAGAAGGCGGTAGTAGTGGGGGTGAGGCGAAGGAGGCAAAGGAGGGGTACCATGCGGCGAGGGTGTTATCTGGGTGGCGGTCGACCGAGTACCACATAAATATTAGGCTCCTCGTTAATGCCTCTGGTAGCTACTGGCGTTACGTTTCGCAGTAAGTAAATTATGCGATATGAAATTATTAGCGCCATTAAAGAAATTTATACTTTTTGGCCGGCGTAGAAACCAACTCACTCCCTCGTACCACCCTCCGCCTTCTTCTTCTTCTTCCTTCAGGACGCGCGAGCGCGTCCTTCGCGTTGACGATTTTTCCACTTTTATCTGAGCTCGCCTCCCCCCTCGCCCTCCCCCCACCCTCGTACTTACACATCGGTTCTTGTATTCTTCGCTGTACCAGAAAAATCTTTCCTTTTCGTTCTCGCCATTCCTCTATCTCTTTCTCTCTCTTTCTCTCTTTCCTCCGTGAACACCAGAATGATATCAACCCCGTACTCGCAACCTATACAACATCCCCACCCTCTTGGTGTACAGTAGCCTCACTTTTCCTCTTATTCTCGTTGCGACCGATCTCTCTCTTCCTCTCTCTCGCGCTTTCTCCCTCTCGCCCATCCACCTCCGGCGTTGGGTGCGCGCCGCCTAATGTATTTGCAAGAGCCAATTCCCATCGTTATCCCCCCGTATGATCTACGGTTACGGCGTTTTGATCGTCGGATACCCACTGTCGTTTACTCGCCTCTGGGTAACGTACGTGTGTACACACGCGTATATGTACAACAGTGATATCACGTGGTTGAGAAAGATGTACGAGTTTAATGCGTTTCTAGCGATGTAATGATACTTTTTTTCGAACTCGATGAGTCGCGATACGACCGTCGTACCAGGATGCAATTTTATCATTTTATCCGATGAAAAAGATACTTGTTGAACCGTCGAATTAAAATGAAACCAGTTTCACGTAGTATCGTATCTTCTTCGCGATGTGTTAAGATCCGAAGAAAGCATTATGGTTTATCAATTTTAATGCATTTTTGGTATCGATGCTAATGACGCATTTTATTTAAATTCAATGAATAAAATATGTTTAATTTTAATGCACCTCGCTGTATCTTGAAAATTATGCTACACGTGGGTCGTACGAAGTTTCGACATTACGCAAATAATCGGCGATAACCGGTATCAGCAAGATAACACTGTCATATTTTTCCGGAAACTCGTTTTCTTCGCTCAAGCACTCGCGCGCGCCCGTTCTTCTTTGACTCACCGCTGCGTCCATGGACTGTTCGCGTTCGGCATTTCGCCGTGTAATATATCTAACTATATATACATTCTCGTGCCGATCCCTCTCGCTGCCACTCGCTGGCGTGGCCATGTTTCGTATGGTTTCGTGGTCGTCGTTGGGTATAGTCGTCCCTCGTCGTTGGTCGAACAGACCGGTGCTCTTTCTTACCGCGGCATATCGGCTTGCGCAACCATCGAACGAATTTTGAGACTGACTGTAGGCTACATTCTTGCGCCGCCACGGGGAAAATAAAACCGTGCCGACCAAGACAACATTATTACGAAGCCCTGCCAGCCATTGCTCATGCCCTGCGCTTCCTCGACCTGTGTGTGTATGTGTATTCCCATCTTCTTCGCTTCTACGAATATCACACATTTTCTAGGCTAACGAATCGTACGAAGTTAATTCGTGATCGTTCGAAAATTTTCCTTGATCTACAAATTTCAATAACGAAGATATGATGATTTAAACTTTGGATAAAAAAGTAAAAAATAAAAGATTAGAAAAACAAAAATGAATTTCTATAGCCATTATTCGGTAGACTGCGGATTTGGTTAGATGGATATCGAGTATTAATAAGGGTTAAATAATGGATATAACCATGGGAACAAGTTTATACGGATTGGCGGAGAAGAAGGCCATAGAATAAGGGAATAAAGTGGTGCGGAGGGATCGGGCCTACAATGGAGTTGGCAAGCACCACGGTCATAGAATCATAGCTGTCTATTCAATGAGCTCGAAAATGGCCTTCTCCTAACGGATATCTGGATGGCTCCCGTGTAAGGGTGTACTTTATGAAGGCCTCTCGCGACCCCAGCTCCTTCGGACACGATATCATCCTTGCGTAATATACATCTTAACTATATATATATTTCTCTCGACTAGTCTTCGATATTTCGACTGGGCGAACAGCTTTCATTCATTAAAAAAACATCTCATTCATTTATTCACTTATGTTAATTCAACTTCGCGCAAGATTTGTTTTCTTTTTTTTTGCGCAAACTTGGAAACGGCTCGTTATCTTACACGAGAATCTTCGAATCCGGTTTTTTCACGCATTTGAAACTGTACGGGGCTCGCCATGTGTGCCGAAACTTTCGAGCATTCGTGTCTCGAAACGCTGAACCTGCGAGCACGAAGAAGAAAAAAAAAGAAACAACAAAAAAACAAGGAAATATTTCGCACACCTCGTCTCTATTAATACGGCGAAGAGTTGTGGGACGAGACGCAATTTCTCGTAACTGCGCGGTCAATGGGCGAAATCTTGAGAAAAAGAAGGAACAAAACAAAAAAAAACCAAGGAGCAACCATGCCATTCGTTATTTCGTACAGCGATAAAACCGACCCGGAGACATTTCTTTCTCACACTCTCTCGACGAGATCCCAGATGTTCATATTTTTCGAAGGTTTCGCGTTCATTGGTTTACACGGTTAACGAGAGGGAGAAAAAAGAACGCCAATGCGCCATTAGCGACATTCGCACATGGTTGAGGGAATATTTATGCCTGGCGTGGAACGCTGAAAGATCGAGCTCAACATCGGGAAAACAGGACCGAAGGACCGATACACGCTCACTCTTGAGTCAATGAGAATCTCCGGATCTTCAGCCAACGTTCATCATCGGCTCTGAAACACCACTATATCTTGCAAAGAAGACAATTTTCTCCTAACCTACATATGTGTACGTCTAGCCTTCGTCGTCGAATGACGAATTGCCATTTATCCCGCGAAATAAAGTACCACTTCCATCCAAAGCGTCTGCCGTTTACATCTTACCAAGTTCTTGCAAAAAGTAAATAGCTCGATTCAGAAAAAAAACAAAAAACGATACAAAGAGCACAAAGTAAGAAAAAAAAGAAATTTCGATCCATCGCGAGAACAGCGTAACGGTTCCGGCAGAGTTCAACGCGAGAATTGTGGAAGAAAGACGTGTGTGGCTATATACGCGAGGTGAAAGAAGAAAATGAGAGAACGAGAGAGTGAGAGAGAGAGAGAGAGATTTAAAAGTGTGTTACACACGAACGAGGTAGAAGGCACAACGTGAGTCGGAAGAGAAAGGGCGAGAAGAGGGTGAATGTGTGCGGAGGTAAAAGGGTCGTCCGGGAGGTCACTGACGAAGCAACGGTGTAAGAGCGTGAGGAAAGGGGGGTTTGGGCAATGGTGGTGTTTCGCGAAGAAGGGAGTTGCAGCGTAGCGTTGCGGGGGGAGTGCGAAGGGTGGACGAATGTTCGGGGCAGGTGGGTGTACGAGAGACGAAGAGAGTGCGAGACAAACCGTGTGGAACGAAGGACGAAGATAGGGCGAGTGTACACGTAGGTGAACGAGCAGAAAGGGGGTGGTTGGAGGGGTGCGAGAAGACGAAGAGAGGAGGACGAGAGGTTGCCCTCCATGAATCACGACACGGAGGCTGATTTAGAGGCCCAGAAGTCGCCGTTATATAGGTAGTAGTGTTGGTCCTCTCTCTCCCTCTCTCTCCTTGCTGGCGATCTCACTCGGTCCTTCTCCGTTTCTCTAGTCCCTCGTGCTCACCCCTTGGGTACCGTGAGTGTACGGCCAACTCTCCGTACTTCGTCTCAGTGGTTATACGTACTTCGGGGACTAATATATACCATGTATTATTATTCCATATGCAACCCTCGCTCACGCGTGCTTACTACACTTCGATTCGCAAACCCGAGAATCATAATGAAAAAAAAAGCGTAAGAGATACAAATTTAATCGAGAATAAAACTGTCGCCATGAAAAAAGAATCTCGATAATTCTGCAATAACCGATGCGAAAACATACTCGGACACGTGGAAGATAAATTCGTTGTCCAAAATTGGTCGAATTAAGACGGTGTAATATCAAGATTGTGCATGGAACGAAGGGGGTGGGAGAGAGAGGGTGGAGAACAGATATAGCCACGTGAGTCCCCTCTACCGGTTCGTTCGCCACACGGACCGAATAAATTAAACGTGGTACCTGCCCATCGTCGTTTGGACCTGATAAAATCCATGTATGTATATTCTCTCTCTCTCTCTTTCTCTCTCTCGATATATATATACTACACATAGTACACGATGCATATATATACGTGTACGTGTTAACCGTTCGCGTCCTCCGGCTACCACTTTCGCTTTCTCGCACATTGCCAACTCTCATCGATATACGTATACTCGTGCGAGATGACACACGAATGCACACGCTGTCATCGCGGATGCATGCAAAAACACATACGCGTGCACGAGGGAGGATATTTCGGCGGCATGTGCACACACGGTCGACCGCGACTGTATCGCTGGTGGGGAGAGAAGAGAGGTAGGACGAGGAGCCCGGGACTTCGCACATGTATTTTACATTCTCAATTTGGTATGAGCAGATTTATTGGAGCTCACGAGTCCTCTCCCTCCATGCCCTCTTTCTCACTCGTAGGGTCGCGTTCACCTCCGCGCTGGTTTACATGCAGCCTGCGTACCATCCCCATACATGTATATTCGAGACGCGTGAGTGGTACGGTATGAAGCCAAAACTGGGATCCGCTCGTATGTATAGTGAGATGAAAGGAGGAGGAGAGAGCGTAGTGTGTGTGTGTGAGAGAGAGAGACAGAGAGAAAGACAGGGGAGTTAACGCACGTGGGGTTCGCACTACTGGGCCGCGAGCAGGTCAAAAAGGGTGGGGGGTGAGAATTCAATGGGGGTAGTTTGGGTTACCCTACAATGGCAACTCTCTCTCCGGCAACATGGTCCACGCGATGCTGGATGAGCCGTTTTCGACTCTACGTGCGCTGCTAACGGGTCGAGTAGGACGTCGAGGGGCTAAGAGGGGGGGGGGGGGGGGGGTGAGTATACGAGTTAGTTGGGTTATAGGAAGCGAAAGGGTGGGAGGAACGATGGAGAATTTGCGGATCCTAAACCTATGCAAGTTAGCATGAGAGACAGCGAGAGAGAATCGTGGACGAAAGGGAGAGACGGAAATGGGAATTGAGCGAGAGTGTATGAGGGAGGAGGGTGGCTGGGCGGGGTGGAGGGGGAAGGGGACTGAAGAGAGAACGTTCGAGGGAGTGAGTGAGCAAGTGCGAGAGTGGCTCGTCGCTTCTCCATTTCAAGCCTAAGCGCGGCCATTCATCAGGATTTCGGCGCGCAGACGTGCTTTATTACTGCTAGCTCGAAATTGCTATCCTACGACTCCATTCCGGGGTACGCGGACGCGCGCGCGCGAGCTTGCACACCCCGTCTCTCTCTCTCTCTCTCTCGCTCTCGCTCTCATGTATGGAAAGGGAGCCGGCAGGGTGCATGGCAGCCTCTCTGCCGAGAGCTCCGCCGGTAATGCATTCGAACCTTATATAAGGTTCGGTCTCTCTCACCCCCTTCTATCTCTCTCTCTCCCTCTCCTTCCCTCTCCCTCTCTCTCGCGCTTGATCCGATGCGTTAACCGGGCTTCAGCCAAATTCCGCTCACCTTCCAAATCCTGGCTAACGTATCGCCTCGTGAATGCGTTCCGCCGGACTCCGCAGTTGGCTAGGACTACCGGCGCACCTGGTTTATAACCATGTTTAAACCTGATTTCTCGATGATCTTTATCTTACTGGCCTACAAAATCATTGAATGATCGCGACGATCGACGACGTTAATGATACCGATACCGGCAAACCTTTCAACCGTACGAATTTACGAAACAACGTCCTTGTCCCGATTAATCACGACGTTTTTATTAATCATTTTCTCCGATCGTCCCGTCTCGTCTTAGTTTAGAAAAAAACGTTCTAATAAATCAAATAAACCGGATGGGCATACCACAAATACAAACATCGTATTATTTTTCCGCCGAGGAAATTCATCAATGAGAGAAAAACGCGAAATTCTCGCTCTTCGTCCCATACGAAAGGCGCGCCATAGCATCTACCCTTGATGTCCGCGAGCGAGACGCTAATGTGACAGCTACCACATTCCTCGAACTCCATAACCTTCCTCGGCTTACTCTCGATACGATAATAATAATTTCACCGGAAGCACACGAGTACGTTTGCTTCACGATAATCTCTAAATCTTCCTCGATACACCGAAACAAGAAACGAAGGAAAATACACTTCCCTTCGTTCCTTTCACTCCGAAGAAAGGACGCAATAAGAAAGCTTCGAAACGCGTGTCCGGTGAGTCATGTAACTTACTACATGTGAAAATCTTTACGGGTATTTCCTCATTTCTCGCCCATTGCAGGAACGAGAAGGACGAAGAATGGAGAAAGAAATATCTAAACCATATCAGGGAGTATATATACATGTATCTATGGAACGTACATGATATGTGTATGGCATGGTACACCGTGATACGCCCCGCGAACGAAATAACCCTCTCTTTCCCGGTATACTTCTACGCTCATGGTACGGCGCGGGCAATGCGCCGCGTACTGGAGAACTGGGTGAAGAATAAGATACCAGACACATATTTTACGCTAGCTCTCTTCAGCAACGCCCGCCGTACACTGGCTATATATATATATATATATATATATATATATATATATATATATATATATATATATGTCCGTGATACCGGTACGATCTTCGCGTATTCTGAATTATCGTCTCGCGAGGCGTTTGGCCAAAACGTACATACGTCTTGTTGCGACGGGGCAAGAGAATCCGCTCCTCGCATATGCCATGTATATTGGTCCTGAGAGTAAAAGCGACGCGTCGGCGTCTCTCTCTCTCTCTTTCTCTCTCGTATGGAGGGGTGTACGTCGCGCGTGGGCACCCCATCGTGAAACGCGAAAGAGAAGAACACTCGCTGGCTCGCTCGCTCCCTCGCTCCTTTAATACTCTCATCCTTACCAACTTCTTCGCCTCTTTGCGCACCGTCGCGCGATTCTCCATACCATGGAGAAAGAGAGTGTGTGTAAGAGAGAGAGAGAGATGTCTTTCCTTCATGCTGCAATATCTTTTCTCGCGGCGTTCACGTGAGAAATCGACGATTTCCAACTTGTATCTCGTATTACCGAGGCATATATAGCTTTTACGTTTATATATATATATATATAAAAGAGTGTACAGACTACACGTTTATATGTACATGAAACGCCGCCGGACTTTATACCAAGCCGATTTGATTTACTGCGTCATTGTCATTCGTTCTATATCGTTCATTCGTTTCTCGTTCTTGCTGTTTTACTCATAGATGTGGTATAATAGACACATCATTGGCGCGGCATGTGTCCTTACGAGACACCAAAATCGCTACCGTTTTGGCTTCTGCAGTTACCCTCGACTCGGAGACTTGCCGGATTTAATGGAAATGTCAACGTATTGAGCGAAAAACGATACAAAATTCACATATCGGACGTTCGAATGTCCGAGCAACGAATCATGAAAAAGCGATTTGTTTGAATCGAACGAGTTCTGGGTTGAGAAAAATTCATTTATAATTTTTTATCTCTATAAAATAATTCGCCTCGATTCGTTCAATTTTTACTTTCGTCAAATATAATTTAGTTAATGTAATGATTACATCGCTCGTATTTTTAATCGAACAAATCCATATTTCTCGATATATTTCATCGTTTATTTTATCGCTGAAATGACACACGTGATAAATATTAAATATTATAATGTCGTCATGACAGACCGGTGCGTTGTTCCTTTACACCGCGGGGTCGTGTGGACACCCCATGGTATATCGTTCACGTTTATAGCGAAAAGCCTGTGTAGGAATATAAATATACATATATATGAAACTGTTACTACGCGTGTATACTCAAGAACACGTGAGAAATCGTCGATGCCTCGCAACTTGTACATCGGTGCACGCGCGCATACGTATAATTCACATATGTCTTCGTGTATGTATATATGCACACTATACAATATATCGGTTATATGCATATACAAAGATATAGGTAGAGAGAACAAGTGTGTGTAGAACAGGTAGAAAGCACACGTGAGAGAGAAAGAGGATGAACGGCGGGAGAGGAAGAGAGCGAGAGAGATACACAGAGAGAAGAAGAACACGCCCCGCTGTCGATTTGATATACGACATCATTGTCATTCATTCATTCTCGTTCGGTTCACTCTCGTTCGCGTTCGGTCGATCGTTTTCGCGCGAGAGCACCACCGCGAGATCTCCCTCTTTCGCTCTTTCTCTCTCTCTCTCTCGTTCATTCATTCGTTTCGCTCGAAGCGCGCACAAGCACATATGCTCGATGAATCGACGACGAAAGAGGATGAAGACGAAAGGAAGAAAGAGAGGGGTTAGAGGGAGGAGGACATATCGACGATTGAACGCGTCCGATATAACACGTATGATTCTTGATACATCGGCAATCGAGCGTGTATCTCCGTGTACGATACGAATAACATTCTTTTTCGACTTTTGTTTTATTGTTTCTTTTGTTGTTGTTGTTATTCTATCGTTTGACTCTTCGACGCTTTCTATCCTTGGAGAGTTTCAGGGCGCGGGGTATGTCTCTTGTCTAGGATACGCGGGACGATACAGGTATGTGGAGGATCAAGAGGAAATGGGAGAATGCTAGCGGTCGACCTCCTCGGGGGATTAATCGACGAGATTGCCGTTCTCTCGAATCACGCGCGCGCCCGGCCTTCGGAGAGAGACTTGAATCGCGTTGATTCGTACGTCGATTCGTTCTCCCGTTACCGCTGATACGCTCACCGGCCACCGTCGACTGACAAACGCAAATATATATGCGCATACATATATATATGTATATTGCGTCGGTGGAGATTGCTCGTTTCGCAAAGCGTGTGTGCCCCAGCGCCGAATGAATTATTTCGGTCCGCGAATCTGTCGCGGATGAATAATTCGGAGTGCGGGTCTCAACCGCCCCGTGTAGCGAGTCCTGTCCGCACTCGGACACGACTCGAGAGTCGGGCGAGCGCGAGGTGAGGGAGAGATCCGTTCTATAAATTAACAACTCATGCGTGCATGCGTGTGGAGGGTTTATTTTTGTTTTTATTTTTTTTTTATTTATTTATTTATTTTTCTTTTTTTTCCATCGAGCATCGAAAAAGTCATGCGTGATGGGCGCGCGGCAAAAAGTAATCTTCCTCGGTACATTTTTAAAATATTCGGTCTGTATCCGTGACACTCGTGTTAATATGTGAAATATACGTGAAATATCGAAGTTAACTCTATATTTGCCGTGTGAAATAATAATTATTGATATTCGTAGCGATGAAATTATAGACAACGCGTCAAATCGTCTTTTTTCAAATTACATCGAGAGTATTGCTAATAATTTATCATCGATTTTATTACACGAAGCACGAAAGATCATCTTTTTTTACAAGACTCTTTCGAGGGATTCGATGAATCGACTCGAGGCGCATACGCTTCCGCACTCGGCCGTGCGAGAAGATGCAGAGGAGGAAGAAAGTGCTAGGAATGTTAATACAAATATTATGATTTATCGATCGAGAATCGGAAGAGAGGAGAAAAATAGCCTCTGCGGGAAAAGAAACGTGGGGTGGTTTTGTGGGTTGCGAGTGGACGACGAAAAAGACCTCGGAAATATACCGAGTACTCGGAGGGAGGGTGGGGGAGAGGGTAGAAGAGACTGTTGTATATATGTGGAATAAGAAGGAAGCAAGAAAAAAAGGAAAAGAAGTGGAGAAACGAGTGAGGAAGAAAGAGTGTGAAAAAAGAGGGATGAAAGTCATATATAGCATCTACGAAGGAGGCCGACCGGGCAAAGGGGGTGAGAATGAGAGAGAGAGAGAGGGATGTATGAAAGGGGGAGAGCGCATGGCGGCGTTTTTCTTAGTCGGCTGAGCCGTCGGAGATTTATTTCCGGACCCACCAAGACAAATGGTGAGATTGTGTCCAAAATTTTAACAGCGCATTTGGGTGAACACGTCTACGAAGCGCACCACGTTCGTAGAGCGAGATGAACGGAGGGCAACGAACAAGAAGAGAGAAAGAGAAAGATAGAGAGAGAAGAAAAAGAAGAGGGAGAGAAACGATATGAGACTCCTTTTCGTATATATCGCAGACTATAACAGCAAGCTACACGACACCCGCGACTTCCCGTAGATTATATACATATATCTATATAGACGTAGAGGGAAGTTGGGGGGTAGGGGATGGAATGCACGCGAGGGTTGCAAGGATGAGAAAAGCAGCAGCGTCTTGGGGGTTGGTCGGTTGCTTGTGTCCCGAGGAGAAAAGAAGTTTTCTAGTTATCGCAAACCCCTCTGGACGAAAAAAAGTAGAACCCGGGGGGTGGGACGAGAGGAAGAGAGAACGAGAGAGTAATGTCCCGCGTTCGCGAAACTCACGGCTCGTGACAGAATCGAGGCGTGAAACGAGATCGGAACCCCACTGTGATGTTGCCTCGTGGATAACTGCCCTGCCCCGAGTTTATTCCAATTATTGGCTTTCGATCGCTTCTCTCTCTCTCTCTCTCTCTCTCTCTCTCTCTTTTTCTTTCACTCGCTTCGTATATAGATATATAGATATATGAGTCCGAAGGAAAAATCTGTGTAGGCTTCTTCGTGATATCTTCGCAATCCCGCAGGAACTGCCTCTCTGCGGGAACTCCACCCTCCGACGATGCGAGCTTAAACGGACACACCGACCCATACGTCGCGCGCATAAAATTTTCAAGGTGCCTTGGCCCCCGTAAGTCTTTTTTTTATTGCTCCAAACTTAGGTGGATTTTTTGTCTTATTTCTTCGTTCCTTGCGCAAAAAAATCGTCGTTATCAATCCTCGTTTAAATTTGTTTTGCGGCTTAAGCCGTGCGATGCTAGGAAGCAGAGCTTTTTCAATCCCACGAAACAATGGCGCGGTGAAACTCTGCTATTCGGGATTAGTTCGAGGATAATGGAAAATACGCAACGCTGCGTACGTTTTGCGTAGCTCGTGTACCTACGGTGGAACAGGCGTTTAAAGTCAAGGACGTCTTATTATCTGGCACGAAGGGAATTTGCATGGGGACAAAAGATGCGATGCTCGCAAGCTCCCAATGGTGTTTCCACTGGTAATTCGCGTGGTCAACCGTGCGAGATTATTATTTCCTACGAGAATATGCGTAAGCTGCTTCGGGAATGAAACGAGCAGAAAATACAGAATTTCGTTTCGCGGGCATTTAAAAAAGACGGGTTAAATCAGAATAACTAAGTAATTAAAATACGCGCTAAAAAATTTTCAAATAATTTATTATCAGAGAGGGCAAAATAATAAAATATCTTCTCACCAGATATTTTGAAGGAAATTCAACAATTTTCATCAATCGTCCTCGACGCGAATTTCACCCCATTGATTAATCCCTAAACACACGCTCGGACTGCTCGGAAGAATGTGTTTATTCGAGTCAGCGGGCTTCCTGAAAATTATTCGGAAAATGTCGTTCGGCGTGAGAGTCGGAATATATTATTGCCGGGTCACGTATATATTTCTGAGGAAGAAGGGGGCTGGGAGGCGTTTTGTCGCGAGTGAAGAAAGACCACGTGTCGCAAGAAAACGTCGTGACCAGGAACCACATCGCACACAGCCGGCACGAGCGCATACGTACAACAGCGTGGATATACTATATAGTAGAATGGGCGAGAGATGAGCGCGTGCCCGGCATGCTCAGGCACCAATTTCGGTCCTCGTATAAATAATACAGTGAGAGATGGCTTCTTCTCGAAACGCTATAGCGATCTCCGAACCTCTGCGCTCGAGAAATCCTCCTTCTCCTCCTCCTCCTCCTCCTCCTTCGCCTCCTCCTCTCGTGCTCTCGAAAATTAGATTTCCTATCTGTCTCGCGCAGCACAACGTAACCGCGGTTGGTCTCGCCACAGCACCAATGTTATATACAGACACCCCACTACTTCCCTCGGTCCTTCCTCGCAGTGACGGGGCCCTGCCTTACATTTTTCGTCGTACCGGAGGTTTTTATTAGTTCCCGTGGCAAAGAACTAAATTGCCTCTGGGTACAGCGCGCCCAAGAGAGAAAGTGTGTGTATGAGAGAGAGAGAGAGACAGAGAGCTTCGAAGATCATCGGAGGGTCTTGCGAACCAATTACCTTTATCTCGCAATTCTTCTTCTCCCTCTACCGTTCTTCCGTCTTCATCACACACTCACTCTCATCTTCCTTCTCTTCCCTCGCTTTCATGACATACCGAGAGAAATTTATTCGTTCACTCGGAAAAAAAACTTTCCCAAAGTTATTGAGCTAAACTCGACAGCTTAAATACTTTCTCGTTCGAATTTGCATAAGTATTTACCAGTCGTATAAACTATACGAATAAAACGTTGTCAGCATTTGTATTTATTTGATTACTTTTGATATTCTTTCTTTTTAGCGTTGGGACAATATTCTAGCGTAAGGTGCGAATCTAAGTCGCTTATATCCAGGCGAAAAGAGTCTTATATAGAAATTTATCCAAATTTCGACCTACGAGAACATAAATGTCAATAAAATTGATGCGCGAACCCGAGGAATCTCCGAAACGAATATAGACGGTTCTTACTGATCGAAATGGTCGTATTAAAGAGAACGTGTCTGGCCGAGGGCGAAAATAGAGACTTAGGAGCTACGTAGGCCTAGGGGGTTGTGTGTGTTATTCGTTATTTTCGACAGTAGAGGGATGATAGTCAAAGTGGGTAAAAGCAAATATGCTGCCGGGGTTAGATACGCGTATATATGTGCGGATACTTATACATTCAAACATATTTACCATATATAGAAACACACATGTGTCTGTACAGAATTGGACAAAAATGGTGACTGAGAGATTGCTAAGAGTCGAAAAAGGGTGGCAGGGGGTTGTGACACGAACGGTGGGAGACGAACGTTGGCGAGAGACGAGAAATGAAGTCGAGTACAAGGGTTCAGGGTGCGAGGGCTGTCGTGGATTCGATCGTGACGCGGGGGTGTAGGATGAAGGACGCAGGCAGAAGGGTGACCAAAGCCAAACGCGATATACAGGGGTAGGGACTGCGAAAGGAGCCTGCAAGCGAGAACGAGATATTTTCCGAAGGAGGGGGAGGATAGCCGCCTTCCCGCGCGTAGACTGATAGAAGAGATGGGTGCGAACGGGGGGTGAGTTATAGTCAAGGCGCAATATCTCGCGCGAGCGGCCCGAGAATTGGTGGACGGATAAAGAAAATAAGGAAGCGAGGGCGAAGCGAAGGATGCGAGAAAACCCAACCCCCCCTTCTTCACGCTCGAACCCCCCGTCGGCGTTCGTGACCCGAGGCCAACAGTCGGCCATGACAGTTTTCCTCGAGGGTGCCTTATAAACCATACAGGCGAAATCCACGGAAGCAATATAGATTCGTTCGTCTGTTTTCCACCTCGCACTACCAACGTCAACTACTATTTTGTTGAAACAAAAATAAAACAAGCTTATCCAAATTTGTTGACGTTGAGAAATAAATGAATTGTTTTGAAAATATGTTAATTACGAAAAACTGGATGAAAGGATTGTAACCACATTTCTTTTTAATGGAGTAGAGAAACTACGCGCGAGATAGACAATTTTAAGTACGATACCATTTACGAAATGAGGTGGGTCACATTATTTAAGTCTGAGAGATTTATCGTTACGTAAACCAAGTATAGCGGGAAGGTGTCCTGGCTCGATTTATCGGATTCGCGTAATAGTCCGCCAGCGACGCAGAGACTGCGAGACAATATCAAACCTACCCGGGGTCTCTCTCTTTCGGTTCGCCAGTGAATCCGATGCTACGTTGGAATAATGTTCCGAGCTTGCACTTTTTCGTCAAGAATAAATTACGTACGCGCATTCTCCGCGTAGCAATAGTTAGCTCATTCGATGAACTATCGAAAAGCTCGGGCGATTTTATCGCATTCTGATCCCTCGCCGGGCACCTCCCGCCTCGGAAAAATGAGAATATTACTGGAAAGAAAAAAGCCGAGGAAGGGAAAAAAAGGTGAAAGAAAACCTCGCACGCAGAGTTGGGCAAGTGCAATATAAGAGATTTACGGCGTTGCCACATAGGATTATTCGTACGTGATCGAGGCCATCGAAATGCCACACGTTTAATCCGGTAGGCGTCCAACCCTCCTCTCTTCGACTGTTTATTTTATATGATGGATGATGGAATCCCGGAGGGTTGGTGGAAAGGACGGACCGACGAAAAAAAAGCTCGACGATGGGCGTGCGAGGAAAAAAGAAACGGAGGAGCCGGGGCAAAAAAAACGACGAGTGAAACGAAAGAAGAATAAGGGTGGCTATGGCGAGAGTTCGAGTACCACCCCGTAGAGACGGGTAGAACGCGAGAGTCGAAGAAACGAGAGAAGAGAGATGGAGAGCTTTTGCACTGGAGCCGAGAAAAAGGAAAAGAAAATAACACTGAAGGAGATGGATGGATAGGAGAGAAATAGTGCGAGGGGTTGGGTAGGGTGGAGGGAGAAAAGTGGATGGCTGGGCGCGCGAAGGTTGGGAGGCGCGGCTGCGTCTGAGCTGCTGCGGATGTATGGGCGCATCCCTCTGCTTTCCACCCACACCCCTCTCGCTCCGATTCGCTTTTCTCCTGGCTTCCCTGTAATTTTTTGTTTCGACCAGCGGCGTCTCTCCCTCGCTTGTATCAAATTACGATAAATAAAAGGAAACGTCGACGCGTGTGTGCTCCTGGCATGGGCATTCGTGCCACGACAGACGTACGTCTCTGGGCATAAGCCCGCGAGCATACTTGCCCTTATGTGAGGGTTGATATTAATTCCGCGACCAACTCCCCCCAACGTACATCGATCTTCGTGATCCGATATAAAAAAAGAAAATCTATTTTTTCATTTTTATATTCCAGTAACGGGTTAACTCGATGACTTTTCTTTGTCAAAAATACATTTCGGAAAAGTTTCTTCCGTGGTTTTAGCAATTTTCTAGTTAAAGATGAAAATGGTGAGATTTTAAACATTTTTTTAAATTTTTGACCAGAAAAATTCTTAAAACCAGACATAACAATATTGTATTCATTTTCTCGGGCAAATTTGCGATTTGAAAGGCACTCGAGGATGCCGGTTTGAACGTAAAAAATATTTGACGAATTTGGCCGATGGCCAAAATTCATAGTTTTACTGGAATGGCTGTAACTTCTATTCCCGACGGACTCATAAATTTGTGCCTATGCTTAATCGGTGCGCTATCGTTCAAACTTCAAAATGACGCCTGGTTCATGCAACTGCGGTTTTTTTGTCGATTTTTGACCGACTTTTAAAGTCGGGATGCTGATGGTTGATAATTTTTCCATACAAACCAACCCTTTTCGGATCAAAATGCCGTTTTTCAAACCGCCTCTATAATAGTGCGAATTAAGATGCCAGAATGAGCATAACGCCATTCTCTAAATCTACTCTCAGGATTTCTAAAACTCCGTTAAAGTTAAATCGATTAAACTGAAATAAAGCTGCAGCCATATGAAATGTCCAACCGCAAATATCTCGCAGATCACAAATATTATAGGCTCCTGAATTTTCCAAATTCCCGAGAAAAAAACTTAAAAAACAGGAAATTCAAACTGCCATGGCTGATAGTTTTAGCTCGTAAAAAAATCTTCGGAAGCGTGAAAGGAGTACGAGACTGCGTGGCGGGAACAAAATACGAAAGAAAAAGAGATACGAACACAACGTTAGTGCACGAGTCCTGGAGCAGAACTGGTACAGAAATAAGAGAGGAGTACGAGGGGCGGGGGGGGGGGGGGTGTACGAGAAAAGACGATGGTGAAGCAGTGGGTGGGACCAAGATTATATATATCCAACCAAACTCCATAATGTAAAGGTTCGTGCACACGAATCCTGATCCCGTAGCTCCTGTGTATTCACTAAGCATGTCCTTGTGCGCGTACGTTGTAAATGTTGAATTCAGCGCGAAATTATCTCTGGTATTAGTGGACACAGCCGTAGAATAGCACATAGGAAAAGAGTAGGTGGTACATATCTATATAAAGTTCCCCAGCAAAAGAGTATTAGTGAACTGCCCACCTATCCCGGCGGGGTGCGTGCGAAGGATAGAAAACACCGCGAGAAAGAGGCACGGGGTCGGGGTTCGAGGGGTCTCGCGGGCGGACTCGCTGCGATGTTCACAGTGGGTGCGGGGTTCGAGAGGGGGTTGAAGGGGGTTGCACACACGAAACCGAGACAAAGACAGAAAGGAGAAACGTGCGAGTATGTATACATATATATAGGTGTGTATGTATGTACATGTACGTATCCATACACACGTACACACAAAAGCAGCGGGTGAGAAAGAGCGAGAGCCAAACGAAAGAGAGCCGGCCCCGCATAGAGTGCGCGAGAGGTGGATGGAAGAAGCCCACGTAGTGGGGGTTGACAGAGATGAATTCGTTTCATTTCACGCTGGGAAGCTCTCGCGTTCCCCGCGTCCGATGATTTACTGGGCTACAATGTGGTAACCCATGATTTATCGCTACCAACACGCCGCCATCGCTACCACGCCATACCTGCTCTCTCTCTCTCTTTCTCTCTCTCGTGTGCGCGTTTTCTCTCTCTGTCTCTCTCTCTCTCTCTCTCTTTGTCTCTCACACACTCACTTTGTATGCCGCGGTGCGGTGATGCGCTTTCTGTCTTTCTCGTGTGAGAGCGCGCACGGTTTAAACTGCGCGTATATAGTTATATCCTTATAATCGTTATATACCGTTGGCCCGGGCCCGGTTGGTGTATATGAGCTCTCTCGCAGCATTTTCGGTCCGTGGTCGCGTCCGGCATAGCCAGCATCCACGGAACTTTCATGCCGACGCGTTCGGGGTGTGCATTATACCTGGGTACAACACACACTCGGTCGTGTCCGAGGGAACATCACGAGTCTATGCGTCTCTTCGCTTTTATGCTGCGAAGTGCGGCGAGAGAGTGAGGGAGGGGGCTGGATCGAGGGCGGGGAATGAAAAAATCCCCGATCTCCTTAGAATCGTACGCTCGCGCGATGGTGCCCGATACACCAAAAGCTTTAAAAGAGAAACATTATATACATCCTAGATTTCTTACGAAAGTCATAAATTTCAACAAGATTGTCCAAATTTCTATTCATCAGGGAAAAAAAGAGAGAAAAAAAACATATTTCCATATTTACATTTTTGACTCTATAATTCAATCGAAATTGTGTAACTGTCTTTTTCACGGGGATGAGACAGGTATAATCGAGCGCACAGCGGGACAAGCCTTCGTTGATGGTTGTTTCGTTCGGTGCTTTGGTAAGCTCCCGAAGATGCTTCGATCCGAGGTACCAGAGACGGTACGGAACACTGGTACACGTATAACCGGTCGCATACCGACCGTTCTGGTGGCGGATATTACGTCTACTTGCGGTCGCATCTCGGGCGCGAGTCTCTCCTGCCTCCAGCGAGAAGTCTTAGCTCGAGCGTCAAATCGCTCGGTCTACCGTAACGTGACCATCGTCAACCGTATACTACCGTTTACACGAATGTATAGATATATATGTACATGTGCATAAACCTACTAAGAGTCGAAGACGAAGAAGGTCGAGGTAGGAGGGGTCAGTGCAAGAAGTATACGAGGACAATTAAGAAGATGCAGGGAAACCAAGTACGAGACTGTGGTTGTAGTCGAAGCGAGAGGGCAGCCCTTGTGCTCCATGGCGACCTTATACGACGTCCGACACACGGACACGAGGAGTTTCGGGCAAAGCTTTCCGCAGTATTTCTGCACTAGGTGGAGAACCGCAACGGCTCCCGAAAGTAGCGAGAAGCTCTCGGAAACTCGGCCGTCCAACTGTGCGCCACGGGGATAAGCACGTGCTCCCTTACCCTCTGTGGCGACTCCTCAACTTTGCTCCAGCTCGCTTCGGCGCGCATCTTCCACGTTAGTTCCGTGTCTTACCGCTACGTATAGCTCACCCGACCGCGATTCGTGTTGCCTTCTTGTTGCAGTTACCGTATGCCCGTTCTTCTCAAAGGGCGGTGGTGGGGCTGACTGCAGGAGGGTGTAAGGGGCCGCAAGGGCTGTTTGGGGAAGAAAAGGGAGGACCGAAGGACCGGCCTGGTACGAGATACCAACAAGCCACAGGACTGGCGAAACTTGCCGTGTCTCTGGCGAGGATCACCGGAAAGTCAGAAAACGCGTAGGTAGATACAGTGAGAGACGCTCGTGGCTCGAACTCCGGGCTCTGGCTGGCTTCGGGGCTCCTCGCTATATCCTCCACGACGCAGGATTCATTAGGGATCTTGCTGATCCGACTGTTTAAACCTTAACTTCCCCTCTCGACTCCCCTCTAGCTTGCTGTGCCCCCTTCGCGAACTCGCGGCTTTCTCTCGCAAGATTTATCACGACCGAGAAAACGTTCGCGAAACTTTGCTCGAATACACTGTATATACCGTTTTCCTTGTTTCCTTCTGCGAGGAATTGGAGAAGGGGCTGGATACAAAACAGGTGGAGATTGAGGGTACGATTAGCGATATGTTGACTGTCATTGTAGACTTACGACTAACCCAAGCTAGATCGTGTGCAAATTTTATTTTAAGAAATATTACCTCGTACACGATCGAAATAATACAAATTTTAAATAGTTAATTCTATTTTTCATAATTAATATCTTATTTGAGTTAAACAAAGACATTATCGGAACAATTCGTGTTCGTTTAAGAATTTCAATTATAATCTGTCGGTGAATCAGGAGACAGAATTGCCTATGCACGAATATATATCTATATATGCGAGTTATAAGTCACATCAATTCTATTCCGTTCTCCGCATCGCGGTTTTTCGTCGTGACCCACTTGAATTAACATTTTAATTTGGAACCGCGCGCGCTTTTCGCCCCAAGCCGAATTATAAGTTTTATTGTTGTTAATATATATGATAAAGCGAATGGCAACGGGGCAACAGGGGGGTTGCCGGTGGATATATATAGAAGACCCTTGGGAGATATGTCGTCGTCGTCGTTGTCGTCGTCGTCGTCGTCGTCGTCGTCTCCCTTTCAGCTATGTACAGGCTCTCTTGCGTTCCACGAGCAATATCAGTCACGCTTCCGGTACCGTCGAGTTCTTGCAGCACGCCCTATGCTCATCCCCCACCCTCTCCCTCTCTCTCTTCTCTCCGACCGTTCTGCAGCCACCACGGTCTCTCGCACACACCCTATATTCCTGCTCCGTTGTACCACCGAGGAACTTACATATTTCCACGTACAATATTGCACGGGGGTGGTTCGGGGTATGAGGTACGTATATCGCCGTCTCACGCGAGCAATATGCCGAGACGCGCGGCATCTTTGTCTCTCTCTCTCTCTTCCTTTTCCTCTTTTTGAGGAGTGTGAGAGAGAGAGAAGGAGAGATGGCCTCGAGGATATAATTGAAAATCGCCCACCATGTGTGAGGGGTGTTATACGTCTATGTGCGAGTTCGAGAGAGTTCCACGTAAGACAAAAGACGTACCAGCGCGGCCGAATTTCTTGATATTACGTGCGGATCGAAGCAACGGAGTACATATTTCACATTTTTTGTGCACCTTCTTTTGTTTTATTTTGTAATTCTTATTTTTTTTCGAGGTTACGTGTAGTTTGTGTTTTTTCTCGTAATTACCGAGAGTAAGACTGTGGCTCGGTTGGTGAGCCACGACCTTACAGGATCTTGCAGAACGGCATGTGAATTTCCTACGGGTCCGAAGTCTCGTGAACGCATCGTGTATTGGAAACGAAGTACAACGCTCGGCACGACGCGAAGCACGTCGCAAAAATTCCGGTATACCTTTCGTGCGTGTACCCACTCGCTGTGGTGAAATCGAGACGAATTTTTGAGTCCGGTCCACACTTTTTCAATGGTGATTAATTAGCTCCGGGTTTGCTTGGCATTTGCAGGATCGAAGAAGTATGTCGATTGTGCACGAATCTTCTTTCAGTTTAAACATCATAAAATCCCTTTATAATCTGCATGAAAAAAGTAATAAAAAAATAATGAAATTTTGTTGTAAAATTTGTTTAAAAAATGTATTGTGATTCAAAGTTCCCAGTTGGCGTTTCATTCGCGAAACGGAAAAAGAAGCGAATGGCAAGAAAAGAGAGGAATAGTAAAAAAAATAATATAAAAAGAAAGGGAGAAGAGCTTAAACGCAAACCGCTGTGGTCATGGGATCGGAAGAGCGGCCGGCGCGCAACCTGCGGCCTTGCCGTGATTTGTGACCGAGCTCGGAGTCGTCCGTCACGTTACCCCGCGTGCGCGATATAAAAGATGAGTTGTAAAAACACGAAGGGCAAATGAGAAAATATACGCGAGCTCAGCGCATACGTGAGGGAGCGAGAGGGTGAGAGTGAGAGAGAGCGAGAGACTGGGGGTAGTTCACCCTTTTGCACACGCGGCGATTCACCGGGGAGAAAAATAGTACGGAGATCGTAACACCGTTTTATGCGAGAGAGACACGGTCCATCCTCGGGAGTTGAGAGAATTTGCGCCGACCATCTACTATACGGGGGTTGCGCGCCAACCCTCCCAACTCGATTTTTATAGCCCCGTTGTATCGTCGCTCAACATTCGCGGTCACTTTACCAAATCTTCTGAATATTCACGCTCGACTTTAATTTCGAGTTAACAAAAAAAAAAATTCCCATTCAATTTTTCCTTCGCTCGTCCTTTTCGTAACATTCCATAAAACATGAGTCAGATCTTTAACGACATTCCGTTGGCTGATTTAATGTCACAGCTCAACAAATTCATCGCGACGTCTTCCTCGAACGTGGATAACGCTTAGAATATTAAAAAAACGATGGCTAAGTCGTCCAGTCGCAAAAGAGAAAGGATAAAACGTGTAGGAAGTGGCTATCCCGCGGAGTCGAAGGACACGCGTTGGTACACGCTTCTGGCATACCGCCAATATTCAAAAGTGCCACGTAGAATTTTACTTCCCGACTCAAATCAAAACGAGAAAAGCCACGGGATTTATAGTCTTCGGGAAGTAGGCACGATAGTGCGGATGAGACATACGTTAGTCATCGACCGTGATACTTTTATTCGTTCCATAAAAATTGCCCGTCGTGTCGCGAGAAATAAAATCGTTCGTCAACGAACGCGAGAGAGAGAGAGAGAGGACAAAAAAGACACGATTTTTCATCGTATTACATCGCAAATGTGTAAGCAAATAAAAGATTTTAAAGCGGATGCCGGTGAGACTTAAGAAGTCGTGAAACACTCGACTGTAAATCAGGAATAACAAGCAGAGGGTGTACACGTACATGCGGAAGCGTTTTCGCTCAGAGAGAGAAAGAGAGAGAGAGAGAAAGCTCTCTCGAAAAGGGCTTTTTTGACGCCATAACGGCTTAGCCCAATTGCGCCA
The DNA here is from genome assembly GCA_964017225.1 of Netelia inedita. Taxonomy (NCBI): domain Eukaryota; kingdom Metazoa; phylum Arthropoda; class Insecta; order Hymenoptera; family Ichneumonidae; genus Netelia; species Netelia inedita. The sequence goes on from OZ024921.1 coordinate 38,370,290, forward strand.
ACACGCGTAAGCGCCTCGGGGGGTTGCGTGACTTGTGTCACACTTTATCGTCGTCTTCTTATATTCACCCTCTCTCTTTCTCTCGCGTTCCCTCTCACCATACTGATTCTACAACCCCTTACGCACTATTTAACGCGAAGATTCTCGCTAGAGGGGTGGGCCAATCCAAGACGCTTCCTGTTTACCGAATTAGACCTGGATTTACGAGACACCGGGACCCTCTCTCGGAGACTTACGCGCCTTATACTACATCAGAGCTTGCACTGTGTACAGGCTGTAGTATATAGTACCTCGCTAGGAGAGTGCTCTGCACAAGAGGAACACCCAGCAGGAGGGGGTGAGTTGTCTTATATATATACGCCCGTTCCCGGCAACGAAACGAACGTCTTCCGACTAATTCATGACGGAACCCGCGAAATTTCTGGCTCACTGGTGCGAGAAAGAACTACCAATTCCATCCGTTCGAGGCAAAAAAAAGGAACACCCTCGTGAAATAATGTTCGAAGTGAAATCCCGAGCGAGCTCTGGAAAAAAAATCTATTCAACCATCTTGTCGCAATTCTTCCTCGGAGCAAAAGCTCGAGACAATGACCGAATCATATAGTTCGCAAATTATTTCAAACCTTACGAGTCTAAAAAAACACAACACTTTTTTGCTGAGATCCACAGGTACACGTACATCCTTGTATTTCGCATTGCAGGATATTTCGTCTTCAACGCGACGTTTCTATTTTCCGTTTTCCAAGAATGACGGAATACTCTTGTACACATACGGGGGTTGAATAAATGTGTACCGTAGAATTCGCGAGAGTGCGAAGGGTAGATATACGTTTAACGGAAGAACGAGGGAAAAGAGCGAGAAGAGGCGAATAGGTTGGTTGTACGTGGAAGGAGGTGGAAAGAAGAAGTCGAGACGGGGGTGTATAGAGTGCACACGGGGGGAGGCCCCGGTGAATGGAGCTGGCGGAAGGGCTTCGGAAATTAAACGTCTCGCGTGGATGGTCTTTTTTTTCGTCACGGTGACGTACGAGCTTCTCTCGCGTTTTCTTCCTCCCTCCTGCTAGCCAGTTTCTCTTCTTCTCAGTCTTTCCTTGCAACCCTTCGCTGCTTCATCCTTGCTCGCGTACCTCCTCCCTCGCCCTTACCACTTCCTCTTCACTTGCAGCGTGCTGGTATGCTCATGGAAGCCAGAGGAGCCTGCCACTGGCGGGCAGGACAATTTCGCCGCGATAAGGAAGTAGATCGGGCGGTGAGATACTACGCGAGAATCCCCTTTTCCAGCTATACACGTATATACATACGACACTATGACCCCGTGAAAGAAGGGGTGGTACTCGAATACTACGGCTAAACTACGAGACGACTATGGTGCATAGACCACTCTCTTGTTGCCCGTGATACAATTCCAACTTCCATCCACTCGCCCATTAATATTTTTCTCGCTCGTTTCGTCGTCAAACCCCAATCGCCTTTTTCTTTCTATTTAACGTGTTTGAAGCAAGCTGGCGGTCATCCGGCCCTATTTCATTAATCATTCCTTCATGGTAATTTGATCTATACGTAAGTACGTGACTACACGAGTTTAATCGACTTTAGAAACAAAATAATGCATAGACGTTTGCTATGCACGAGTCGCTTAGAACGTATCGTTCTCTCTCTCTCCCTCATACATACTCTCCTTCCCTCCGGAGCGAGGAGACGTGCAGCTGCGGAATAATATGCGTTCCACGCGAGCACGGAAATCGAACGGTACGGTATATTCGCATCGGGGAGTCGTTGCGGTGGTTTCCATCGAGCCTTCCTCCTTACGATGGTCACACCGATGTCCACGGTGGACACGTTTCCTCGCGTGCGTGTCAGCTTCTCTCTTTCCATCTTTTTCGCTTTATCCAACATGTAATGGCTCATATGTGTATATATATATATAACGAGACATACGGAGAATCGGCGAGCCTGTACGATGTCTCTGGACCACGAAGAGGAGGAAGAAGAGAGCGCCGAGGAATATAAGCTACTACGAATAGGACGAAGCTATGCGTGTACGCGCGGAAGCGGTACTTCTGTGGCTCAGCGACGACTGTGTAAATGCGCAACGAAGAAAGAAAGAGGAGACCAGCCTACTCCGACTTCTGCCGTTCGACTACAGCCGTTTATAGATGGTCGCGGCAAATGGTCGAACTCGAGCGTCGTACCCACCGGCGATGTTATATTGAACCAACGATAGCTTCGCGAGTAGAGCCATGCCATTTACGTATATGGGAAAATCCTCGCTAACGTTCAGGTATGCAGTGGGCGCGAGTCTTCGTACGCATCGCCGATACACGCAAAACAAAGCCCACGTGTACTCTACGTGCGGGAGAGAGAGAGAGAGAGAGAGAGAGAGAGCCTTAGCGTCTATAGAAGTTTGATTCAAGATCACACGGTCTCCTTTCATCGAACGCGCTATTCGGTATCGACTGTGCATTAAGTATGGAAAAAAAGATTGTACGTAGGAAAAAGAGAGAGACGTTCGTTTGTTCGTACACAATGCGCATTTGTCTTGGCCATTACGTTCGAACGCGATCATCGAAGATATTATTCTCCTCTTGGAGAATTGACAATGGGCGTAGGTTTAGTACCCGTTATTAAGAAACTCCCGACGATTTATTCTTATTCAACCCCTTTGGCATCTCAGGGATGCTGCAGGTAGTGAGTGCACAAGTCGAATTCTCAGTTTTCCAAGGGTTAATGCGTCCTTGGTTCTCCATAGACCTGTTGGTTGGGTCGTAGGAGTGAGAAAATTAAGGGATCGAGATCAGCTACCCGTTGACGAATTCGTTGTTCGCGACGACTCGTTACTGTCAAAATATTGTATCGTGGATGAAAGGACCCTCCAGGTACTATATAACGAGTTGCAAATTACTTCAGGGTGTGAAAACAGCTTATAGCTACGGGGAGCGATACCGTCTCTCGGGACATTATTATCTTTTGCTCGACGACAGGTAGTTAAGGTCCGTAAGCTCTTTCTTTCATCCCTGGTAAGCAAATAACAGCGACTGACTACGACTGACTTTCACTTTTACTATAGGGTGCAACGACGACGCTCTGCTCGTGCGAAGGGCTGGGATTGATGACTCGCTGCCAGTCTAGCTATATATACTTTTTCCCAACACTGTAATACCGACTGCGATGCGTAACTGTCACAATATTGAAAGATCTTCTCTCCAAGTATCGGCACAGATGCTTAAACGCTGTGAATAAACTCGCAGCGAACAAACGAATATGTATATATCTGTAACAGCGGTAGTTATATCGTTTAGGTTTCCACTCTCGATTCTCCAACATTCTAGCGATCCGAGAATAGCTATAGTGGGTTCAGTTATTGTTTCCGAGGCAGCTTATAGACACCGGGAGTCGTTATTGCCTCTGTGGTGGCTAGATATAGATATATTTACATCCATAAGTAGGGTAACGTTCAGCATCTACACGTTGTTATGTGCAAGGGTACAGCTTGATTCAGAGTCATCATATTTTCAATTCGAGATGTTGTGAAACAATTTTTAAAAAATTTATCTAATTAATCAATCAATTTATCTAATTTAAAAAATCAATTTAATTAATTAAGGTTTGTCCAATCGGGACATAAATTATTTAAGTCAAGATAAATTGGGTTGAATAAAAATTAAACGATTAAATGAAATAGATTAATATTGTTTTCGAGTTTATGGTTACAATTTTAAAGATAAAATGTTTTTGACTATTTTTTTGGTAAATTTTGTCGTTTGTGGCGAACAAGGGTTTCATTCTAAGGCACGACTGGTTTCTGGATCAGCCTGTACGCGTGCGAATAACCCACCCTCGCAAAGTGTAGGCTTGCCCGAGCTCGCACCTGTTGGCGCCTCTACGATTATGACCGCAATAACATTCCGTCAAACTGCGAATGTGCTCTCTCTCTCTCTCTCGGTCTCTCCGGGGCTACACTGTGCCATTTCCGTGGGACCCGACCCAACCTCTCCTCTCTCACCAACGAGTTTTCCCCGCCCGCGAGAGCACGTGGTATTCGTACAACCACGTTTCACGTACACGCGATAGATATTCATTCACGCGATTCTCCGTTCGTAAATTTTAACTTCATTTGCACATTACTTCGACGAATATGTTTTTAACATTAATCATCAATCGTCGGGCCAAAGTTCGATTTGGCAGAACAAGTTCGAAAAACATCTTTGGGCGGTTTCGTATTGTAAAATCAACCCCTAAAAATGTCACGCAAAATCGTAAGTTACAGATGATGTTTTTAAAAATGAATTTAATAGACATTCATATTGTCAACCCGAAAAGAGCCCTTTGTATTCCTCAAGAAAATTTATTAACGGTTTTTCATCAGCCGGTGAATAATTTTGAAATTGATTTTTCAACGAACATCGATCAACTTTGATAAAACATTATCGACAGTGACAAGTTATTTCAAAATCGTGTCTTTTTTAAATAATGTTTTGTCTCTCGGCCCTGCCGTTTCAACCGTGTTATAGACGCGACGGTATATTTGCACGTCGGATATTAATGAAAGTCGAGAGTACAGAATTCGCTGGGCTCATTGATTTTGCGTCGGACAATATTATTTACCGTGGCAATATATCGTCGTCCAGTTGTCGATACCAATCGTAGCGTCGTACACGAGCCATAATAATGTAATATCTTTGCCAAAATAAAAGTAAATAAAACAAACAAACAAATAAAAAAATAAAGGACAAATTTCATATTCTCGGCGCTGAAATGCTCGAGACGGATGGATGCAATTTTTTGTTGTTCCAAGGATTTTTCCATGCATTTTTTCGAATAACCGGCGAAATAAATATCGCATAAAAAAGTACGCGGTCGACTCCATCACTCGTGTCAGAGAGTAGAATCGCCAGTACTTTCGGCGTTAAATTATTTTGCGCGTCACGCCGGGATGAAAGGGATGAGCAAAAGGGGGACGAATGTATACGCACACGCCCTCTTTCCCTCTTTCTCCGTAGGATGGCGAACCTCGGCAATTTTAAATTCACGGCGCACCAGTGTGGAAATTGGCCGTCGGTGAAAAACACAATTTCGCACACTGAGCGTTCGGACGCGATGGTGAAAAAGTCCACAGCGTCCCGACCGGGCCAATGGAGGGATGGTGGCCGGGGGGAGGGGGGGGGGCGTTTGGTCAATCCAATTTAAAGTGGCGATCCGAGAACTGACCTCGTGCGCGGAGGTAGATCGAGTATTAAAACAAACGAAAAAAAACAAACCAAAAACAAAAAATGAAAAATAAAAAAAACAGCACGACCAACGAAAACTTGACGTTGCAATCAATTCAGCCCGCACGGCAAATTTAATCGGGTGAATTCAATTAAAATGAGTGCCCCGACTCCGCAAACATAGAATAATCTCTGCCATCGCTAATCATCCCCGACGTGTATTTCAATTAAAATCGCATCATCCTCTTATCGCATTGATCGGCCATAAAACGAAATTCTTTTTTGTTTTGTTGTTGTTGTTGTTGTTGTTTGTTTTTTGTTGTTTTCGTTACCACCGCTTTGACGCGATTTTTAATAGTCTCGCATTACACACGCTATATTCCCCCGGGGCGTTGAATAAATAAAATTTACCGGTCGCTACTGCGATCGTGCGCTCTCTCTCTCTCTCTCTCTCTCTCTCTCTCTCTCTCTCTCTCTCTCTCTCTCTATCTCTCTCTTGCTCGATGTATATTACGTGTTGCCGGTAGGCGTGAAATAAACGCGCTTTTAAAACCGCTTGCTCCCGCGCCCCCGAATGATTAAGAGAAGAAAACGATTGGACCCATCGACGATTCGTATCTCTATTGCCCCGTGTGTGTTCATATAAAACCGGACACCACGTGGATGGGCGATCGAGAGCCAAGCGGAGGAGGAGCAGCAGGAGGAGAAAGTTGAAGAAGGGAGTGGGGAAATGAGAGAAGAAGAGACTACGAGGGAAACCAAGAGAAGAAGAACGAGAGAGAGAGAGAGAGAGAGAGAGAGAACACGCAATAAACGAGCAGCTTCTTCGCGAAGAAATCGGCAAAGAAGAACCAAGAAAGAGAGAGAGAGACAGACAGACAGACCGAGAGAGAATAAAGACAGAGCAACTCTTGCACATGTGTGTACGCGCTCGAAGCAGCGCAACAAATCACCATTACTCGATGTGTATCGCGACGCTATATAATTATAGCTATAACGCGCTCGCGCTCAGGCTACACCGGAGCTCAGGTAATGGCTCAATCCTCCCTGCACGTGCATGTGATGATAACCGCAGCCTCTCAGTGAGCTCCGTAGCCCACCAGATCCGCGCAGCCAAGAAACACACCAACGGGGACACGTTACACGCACACCTCGTTCCTCGTTTCTTCGTTCCTCGTTGCCGCGCGCGCACGTTGCCTCGCGGACATTTCCCTTCCCTCCGGCATAGACGACCTACCCTCCCGTTCATTCGTTCATTTTGGCGCGAAAATTCGAATCTCGCTCGAAAATCCCCATCCAATTGGTCGAGTCCCGATGGAAGGAAAAAAGAAATCACGTGGCGGGATTGCGTCACCGAGCGTGCGTGTCCCGCTTTCCGCTGAAAGCTCAACGAGCACGACCGAGAAATATATCTATGATACACTCGCCGCGAAGAGCTATGGGCAAGAGGCAGTGCAACTGAGCGAGACGGAGGCATAAAGTGTGGAAGAGGAGCAAGCTCGCGGAGAGGACGAGGAGTACGAGAGCGAGCGATTGCAATGGGGGCACAGAGGGGTGGAGGCAAAGGCGCAGGGGGGGGGGGGGGGGATTACAGTATACCCTCGGTCTCCTCCACTCTCTTGCGCTCACCCAGTCAACCCCCACCCCATCGACTGCCCCTTCCCGCGCTCGGGCGCGCGCGCGCGTCTCTTCCCCTCCTTCCATTAACAACGCCCTTGCATATAAATCCCCGACTCTGACGTTGTGTGCATCTACGTGCAATGGCTGCGAGTGTGCCTCGACACATATACGCATCGACACACTTGTAAAGAAACACATACTCGTGGCCGCACACGAATGGCGAAGAAACACATATTTATACACACAAGAACGTAAACGTACGTAGGCATACTCGCACACAGTTATGCGTACACACAGGTACGCGCACACACCAACACACACACACACACACAACACACACACTTTTGGTCTATACATTCATCTCACTTCGACTCCGAAGCTTTGGGGATCGTTCGTCTTTCTCGCGCATTCAATCTCCCTTTCTCCTTCGCCGCGACATCGTATACCATACACTCTCGCAATCTCGTTCTCTCGCTCGTATACACATCCAGCACGAATCTCGCGTCATTCTCGCGCACAACCCCACAGGTATATAGTATCTCCGTCTCGTTTATTCGTCGCTCGTGTATTGTCTCGCTCGCACTTCATGGTTTATCTACGAGCCTCTCAGGCTGACACACCGGTCAGAGAAGTGGGAGAGGAGGGGAGGGAACGTAGCGTTGGCGGTGGTAGCCGGGTTCCTCGGCATTGCCAACACTGCCCAACGATGCGGGGCGAGCGAAGAAGGGGGGTGGCGACACACATAAACACACACAGACACATACAGACACACGAATAGAGAGAGAGAGAGAGAGAGAGAGAAGTCTAGAGCGAGCGGATCGTTGGGTGGGGATTGTGAGGGACGAGCACACGAGGATAGCCTAGCAGCCGGAGGAGCGGCGCGGCACGAACGGCAGGCGGCAGCAGCAGCAGCGCCTCGTGGTGGCTCGTGGTGGGGACTATCGGCCGTAAACCATCCGCGGTGAACATTTAACTCACGTATTGCCATCCGACAAGTTTGCTTTGGCCCGCGAGAGAGCGTAACGCGAGTCCCGCAGGAGTCCGAGAATCGGGGAGAGCGCATAAAAGCCGGACCAAAAAAATTATTCTTGCGTCCTTCGTCCTGCTTCGTTCTCATTATTCGTTATCGTCGCTGTTCCTCGTGTTACAATAATAATAATAAAAAAATAATAATAAAATACAAAATATAAAACGCAAAAAAGGAAGAAGATAATCTTCATCGCACGTTGGTCCTCTTTCATCCTCTGTTTTCTCATTCTCTCTTCCTCTCTCTCTCTCTCTCTCTCTCTCTCTCTTTCTCTCTATATATATATATCACTATCTGACTCTGTCTTTCTCTCACGCACACACGACTCAAATACTCCCGCTCTTGCGACGTATTTATTACTCGTCTCGATCGTGCGTACACGCCGTTTGACATGTGTACATCGTAAAGAAAGAAATATCCAGAGGACGAGTTCGACCCCGGTACGCGAAAACGTTTTTACAATAATCGTGCCGCGATATTATATTATTTATCCGTCGTACGTGAGATTATTTTTCCCGGGGTTTCGTTTTGGTTATCGTCGAGAAACGTGACGGAGGATCATCGACTACCAAGGAACGAAACGAGGCGGGAAGAAAGGGATCGAAGGAGGAAGAAGAAGAAGAAGATTCGTGCCGGAGGACTGAGGCACGAGGGTGGAAGGAACGTGTGAGAGAAGAGTCGAAGGGATCGAGATCGCAATACTATGACGGGGAGGGAATGGAGACTTCTTCCGCAACCGGCAACACTGTTCCGCTGAAAAATCGACTTCGCCGCAGTACGGTAAGTCAGCTGTTCATGATTAAGGGCACGTATGGCGACTGACGAGAAATTATATCACGAACGACGAGCAGGACGATTTTTCGAAGAGTGCGCAAGGACGATAGATTGACAAATGATTTTTTTTTCTCGATGGAACGATCGTTATAAAAACCGTGCAATATCGCGATGACATCGTTTCGATAGTTGCTACACTCCCGCCAAATTGCCGATGGCGCATGCACGTGTCCCGTCGGATAGCGAACGACGTGACGAGCTTCTTCGCGTCGTATTTCCCCTGAATATTCTTTAAATATCAGCAATAAAATCATTAATTATCCGACAAGGAGATACTTCATTTTTATACTAATGAAATGGTATCGTTGTTAAAAACGATTAAACAATCACGCGAACCACGTGCTCTTTAAATAATTCTGATACGTTAATTCTCATTATTTGACAATGTGGATATATTGATTTATATGAATTGTCGATGGAATTTGCAAGCTCTGAATTTTTGTATAGGCGTATCAATAATAGAATAATTTTGTTTTTCTGTTTATGGTGAATTTTAGAATTGTTTGATACGCTCGATTCAAGTTAGGCACAAAATGGAACCAAGCCCATGTTTTACACGTCGAAATAAAAAGTTGTTGTCGTGAGATTATTATTAATTACGCGAAAAGCTGCGAAATAATCAATGATATACCTCGCGATAATATCCAATGTCACAAAATGGTTGAAAAAACCGGCGCAGAAGCGAGAGATTCGCTTTTGCCGGTGTTGGCACGAAATAGTAGCAACGTGTAAGCGAGCGCTCGGGTCTTCTGTGACGGAGGCCATAAATAAGGATCCGACGGTCGGAGAGGCGGCTGCAGCCGATGATAAGCGTTCTTTCGCCCGTACTCTCTCTCTCTCTCTCTCTCGTTTCTCTCCACGAATCGTGGGGGTTTTCCGTTTTCTCTTCGTCCGATCTTTTCGCGACCCTCGTTCGCTCACCCACCTACGATATCTCAAGCCCTCGACAAGAGTTTTCCACGTAGTAGCAAGGCCGACTTCCATATCGGAGACTTTTTCATCGCGTTGAATTTGCTTCTTTGCAAAATGTCAAGCTATCGATATTTTGTTTTCGCATTTTGGCACACAATTTCAACGATAAGGAATCTCGATGAACGATCACCGAATTAAAAATTATGGATTCACTAAAAGTCACTGTAGCGAGACCATGAGTGGAACATCCGCGTGAATTCACACACTAAACGCTTCGAGGTAATTTCAAAGTTGCTCCAACTTCGTGTTACAACCCTGGAAAGAAAAAAGAAATCAGGCCGACCAGGCTCACCCACCCTTCTCCTTGGTAAGGGCTGCGAACGGAGGACTTGCCAAAGTTTCTGATTTATTTTGTTTTCTCGAATCTCACGTTCGCCTCTCTCACCTAAAACGTTAAGACCGATCTATATAGCGACGTTTCTGGACGAGACGCGTCACGTTTACCACTCTTGGCGCTATAACCAACACTTTCGTCCTGTTCTCTCTCACTTTGTTATATATCGGGTACAACGTGTACTATACGGTAACGCACCCCGGGACGTACTACCCTGGAATATAACGAATAGGTGGTCGCCGTGCAGCATCGTGGGGCCCCCACGGGCAGCACGAAACGCTCGTTTCTCATATCAGTTTAGCCCCCCCGACACTTTCGAGAACTTGGTATGGCGCTACCGTACCACCGTCGCTACTGCCGGTGAAGCCGGGTACGTTGTACCCGGAGGGGCGTCGCAACGTCACCCGACGCCTGCTTGCGCCTCTCTTGCCTGGTTTCTCTGGGCAAGGACGAGAGAGAAGAGACGGAGCGAAAGAGAGAGAGAAGGAGAATGTGAAGATCGGGTCCAACCCTCGGGTTTCGCCAAACCCCTCGCGACACCTTGCACCCCCTTGCCAACTCGACATTCAAGTAGCTCCGGACTCTCCGCAGGCTTTGCCTCTTCTTCGTCTTCCTATCTCACTTCTTCATCCTCCGCACGTTCTCTCTCACTTTCGAAGCGAGAAAGAGAAGAAGAAGAAGAGAACGGAGAATGCCCGCGGCCGCGAGATAAGTGACGCCCGAAACTTAACAAACCCCCGCGCGCGCATGATGAAGAGTCCCACCACCCCAAGGACCTCGATCAAATTCACCCTCGAGAAAGAAAAAATGAGGCCTGAATAAGATTCAAAGTCGACCGTAAAGATTCACGCACAAGCGTATTCTTTTTATTCTAGAAAAATACGAAAAACAAATATTTTTTATTCAGAGAGCCGTTCGTGTTTGTTGTTTGTTTTTTTTCGTATTTTCGTTGGGAATAATTCTTTCGCGCGAGCGGATCGCGGATTAAGTACGTGTCTTTTTATCCGGGGGAGGTTTTTCAGCGAGAGGACGAAGAATTTTCCCCGAGGCCATTTATCAGGGTCGCGATACTATTCTTGTTTCTACCAGTGGCTCGTGCAGCGTCTTTAATCATGATTAATTAGCGAGGTTGCGAGCAACGCGCACGGGCAGCGTGTAAAACCCGACGGTGGTGTCGAAAAATTTATGTAACCCACCCCGACCGTTACCATTGCGATCGCGAGCGTGCGAGACGCGACCTGCGCGCGATGTTAGTCCACGAGCGTATAAAGCGAAACTCGAGTGGGCCACCGGGTATATCGAGCTCTCGAGCACGCAATCGGGATTCGAACAATTTTTCCGTCGTTCAACCGGAAATGGTGGCACCCGGCCCGCGCGTGCATCGATCGACGAATGTTGATGCAAAACGCGATTCATGAACACGTCGTGTAAGAAAAATAAAAATGAAAGAAAATGAACAACACGTCCTGTGACTGAGGTGGTTTTGAATCGCGCTCGGTTTATCGGTAAATGTATTTTATTAATATTGTGTGGAAGATACGAGAGAACGGTACGGCGATTCGTCACACGGGGAATTAGACCTCTCGAAACGACCCCGCAGAGTGTGCGGATTTATACCGGCTAGAGCCCGGGCTAAGTTTAAATCTCCCCTATTTCCCCGTTCCCGCCGCGTCTCTGTCTCGTTCCGACGCCACTAATTATCGTAAATTTATCGCTCGTGCCCCGTCGTGCCCGGTCGCCGAGGCGAAGGTTTCATTGATCCCACTTTCATCGTCCTCTAGGTCCGGCCGTGTTCCGTTTGAATTTCTAGATGTGTCCGAGACAATTTTCGGTTTATCGAACGTTCTAGGAAGACCCTTGAACTAGCCAAGTTCCAACAGCCTCGACCGGTTTCCCTCTTTTTTTTTCCAACAATCTAACTCGATATATCTTCCACCAATATTCTCCGGCGGATAAAAAACAATTTATCTATCACGAACGATCGATACGAAATCAATCGTTTGTTTTCCTTCATTGACTATTTTATTCTTCCGGCGATAAAAATATTGAATAATCATCGATCGATATTCGAGCCATAATATACCTACTCCGAGTAGTACAAGCGAGTTCAACAATTGGTTGGTTAAATTCCCGAAGCGAGGATCCGGCCGATTCACAGGGACTGTTTACGACGGCTAGAGGGGGATTTTCTCCATATCGTGGCACACACCCCGTTTTCGGTAGTACAGACGGGACGCGAGAGAGAGAGAGAGAGAGAGAGAGAACGCGAGAAGTATATAGCAGTAGCAGCATGGATCCAACACGGGTTATGGGGGTTGGCAAACGTGCCAGGGGGTAGAGGGTTGAATCGCGAAAAGGATGAGGGTGAGAGACAAGCGTTGCTGGTGCAGGAATAGTTTCGGGGTAGAGGGTAATACGGAGCCAGCACAAAACGCGAGCGGGACGATGACGCGATTGCAGTCCCGTTGGCCCACACGGAACTCTCCGACTCTTTTTCCATCTCTCTCTCTCTCTCTCCGTTTCTCCGTCTCTCGATGGCGGGCTTCTCGCCACCACGAGGAGAGTTAGCTTTACGAGTATTTAAATGCGCCAGTTCCATCGCCATAACGGCATGGCCGCCGTCGGATCGCGAACCACGCGCTTTCCGTCTTCTCCGCCGGTTGCTCTTAACGCACTTACTACATTGTCGCGTGTATCTCTGCCCGACTTCGCTTTATCTACGTTATATCGTCTAGTTGGAAAGATAAATGACCGACGATGGCGCCGTGATCGATGCTAATATGACCGAGATAAGGCGTTACGAATTAACAGATGTTATTAAGAAAACAAAAATAATTTTAACGACGTTACGATAATTTAAAAAAAAACTCATTGATAACTCGATTTAAATTATCCTGAATTATTCGCATCTTAAATTCTTTTTTTTTGTCAAATTGTTACGTTCGATCGACATTCGACACTACGGTGACGTACGAATTTCAAAAAATCGCGTTGTTTCAAAATCTTCCAGGTGTGAGAACGACGCTTGACCTCGATAAAAAAAATCCGCTGCGTGTAATTTTTTGTTCCAATAAATCTTACAGTTGTAGACACACGCTTTTACGATGTTTGCACAAATATTCGACTGCGTTTTCTTTATATCCCATTTTTTCTGGTCGGTCTCGAGGCGACGAAATGCAAATGGGCGATTCACAAAAGAGACGAGAGGGAGAGACTCGGTCGGTCGGTGAGAAAAACTTTGCGACTTTGTTCCACCGGGGTGCGAAAATGTTTTTGGTGCAAGGTCATCGGCTTAATTGCGTCACCTGTTAGAAGAGGACGTCTTTTCGTTGGGAATCTTGGAGTCGGCCAGGTAAAAGCTCTGCGGTCGAGGGAGAGCCCCAATTCTTTTTTTCCTTTCTTTCTCTCTTTCTCTCTTTCTCTCTTTCTCTCTTCCGACGACCCTGACCATAGCGAACCTCATCCCCCGTCCAAGCCGTAAATTACGCGAGGGGGGCACACGCAGTTGTAACGAAAAAAGAAAAAGAAAAAGAAAAAAAACCGTTCTCGTCTCCGTACAGCACAAAAACTGCGCGACACGAAGTGCGTTAGAAGGTAACGGTAACGGGCGTCCTCGGTCGCGAACACCGCGAGGACAAGTCCACGGAAAGAGAGAAAGAGATGGAACGAGAGGCGCACGGTTCTCTCGATCTCTCTGCAGAGATTCTCTTCCATATCCTCATGGTTCTCTTTTCTCTGGTTTGCGAGGGCGCGCGCGCATTTCTCTCTTTTTCGTAAAACCGGGATCAGAAAGAGAACCGTGCTCGGAGACATCCTGGCGAGCGGTCACGTTCGGGGTTCCAGTTTGCTCGAATTCTTCGGCTTTCAAGGCTTTTTTTCTCTCGCGACGGTACAATATCGCTCGTCGCATTTTGCTTCGTGACTCCCGGACCTCGACGTTGGTATTCTCGATTTTCCAGCGAGTCTCGGTAGTCACGTCCGCAAAATTTGACCTTGTTGTTAATGTTTTAAAAATATATATCCAAAAAAAAGATCTCGAGAGACGACATTTGTTCGCGAAGAAATGATCGATTCTGTAAGATATCTGTACCTACGCGTGACGATTTTCCTCCTGAATAAATTCCAAACGTCAAAGTCATTGTTTGCCGTCCTTCAAATCTTCAATTTATAAATTTATTTCGCTGATTTATAATAGTTAATCGTTTCTCTCTCTCTCTCTCTCTCTCTCCCTCTCCCTATTTCTTGTTTCTGTCTCGTCCTGTCCCGATTTTTGTTTTCGTTTTCACGATCCTTACGTGCCGTGTGTGGAACACATCACAGCGCAGAATGGTAATACGTGAGTTGTTTCGAAAAAATCTTTCGAGAAGGACGAGAGCAATGGGGGAAATAGGTGGGTGATGATGTCACACAGCGAGAGAAAGAGAAAAGGAAAGAGTGAGAGAGAGAGAGAGAGAAGAACCTCGAGAGAGCGAAGCACACGTCGCTCGTCTCTCGTAAAAGATTCGACGAGAAGCGACGGTGTATATAAATCCGTTTGTGCTTCTGGGGTCCTCGAAGAACACACCGACGCTCTCTCTTTCTATCTCTCTCTCTCACTCTCTCTCTTTCTCGTGAAAAGCTGTATAGAAGAGAGAAAGGGTAAAAGAAGCTGAAGAAGAAGACGAACTCCTCGGTCCATCGCCGCGTGGTGCTCGCTACTTTGAGCGAGAGTTGTCGCGATGCGACACGTAGATTGTCCGATACACTTTACGAGCCCTCTCTCTCACTTGGCTCAAGTGTCCTTCTGGTTACGTGTATCAAGATAGTTCTCATAATAAGTCCGCATTAGCCGCGACCGTTCTCGCGGCCTCTCTTTTACCTTCGGGTACGAGAGCGCGAGTGCGCACCCTTCTAGCCACCCGTTTCGTACGCATTAAAAGAACGAGCTCGAGACAGAAAGATAGATAGAGATAGAGTGAGAGAGAAAGAGAGGGAGAGAGAGAGAGAGAGAGAGAGAAAAGTCGGTAGAAAAGTACGACGTAAATGTTAACGAGAGGCAAGAAAAGCGTACGAACCTTGTCAACGCAACTAGTCAACATAGTCAATTAACGTTCTTCAACTTTTATACATAACTAACGAGTCGTCGATATAAATAATAGACCGCCGGTAATCACGAGAAAATTGCGACATCTTCATGATTTTACGATGAGATCGTACGGACGTTGGAAATTGATTGAGTTATTAAAACGTATCAAATTGGAATTTAATAAATGCCATTATTTCACGTAAAATATTTATACCGAGTGAATTTTCCCGATTTTCCCGCATTGCGCATTTTGCAGAAATACAAAAGCTCGATGTAACGCGTATTTACGTATGTATGCAGGAATTTAATCTCCCAGAATCAACGTTTATCTGGCGCACACGCACTCGACTCTTCGAGTTTGGCGCACACGAACGTTTCTCGTTAGAGTTTCCACGTTTACCACACGTATGAATCGCTCTCGATCTCTCTGTCTCTCTCTCTCTCTCTCTGGCTCTCATCGCGCGTGCGTGTATTCCCATAAGGATTTTAATATTTATGAAGATTTTTCCTAGCGTCGCGCGATCTGCTCTGTCTCTCTCTCTGTCTCTCTCTCTGTCTCTCTCTCTCTCTTTCTCCTTGTATCATCCTTTGTGGGCGCAAAAGCGCCGCGTTCCCGCATTCCTGGCTCCTGATGTTGACTACTGCGTATCCATATAAACGCGTGCTCGAGTATCAACGAGAAGCGAGTACACACGTTGGCACGTTGCAAAGGTGTACGAATGTGATACGGGCTATAACGCTCAACGATTCATCAATGCTGCATTTAAAAGGGTATCGGGAGGTGCGGTAAGAAGTATATGAATTCCCAAGAGTTGAACCGCTTACGATTATACAGAAGCGAAAGAGAGAGAGAGAGAGAGAGAGAGAGAGAGAGAGAGAGGAATAAGAAAACAGAAGATAAAAACAGCCACGGTATTCCAACAATCCCGGCAATGTCTAGATTCCCACTATTATATTATCTCGACGCTCTTATCTCCCTCGGATATAATATAATACCCATTAATAAAACTACCGAGCTTTATCGGTTCTCGGTGAAAGGAGCAAATTCCTAATTTGTAATCTAAAATAAAATTTATGAACTCGTCGAGAATTATGTGTATTTGATTTCAATCGTTCTTGAACGAACGAAGCGCAAAGTCACCAATGGTATACGATTTGATGAATTCCTTTCAATTTCCAATCAATTTTAATCAACTCGAATTAAATACGTCGATTAAAACTTTCTTATACTTCCTCTAATTTTATAAATTTCTATTCCTCGATAATAATATTGCAAAAACTCGTTTACGCAAGAATCCGACACGGAGAATTCGCTCGTTTCGCGAACTCGCAAAGATTCACTCTCGTCTGTCACAATAGAGATGTATAATATCCCGGCAAATATATATCTATATACATATATAGATATATCATAAAATATGCATAACTACTGATAAAGTACTTTTCGTAATTGTTCCGGAGTCGAGACATAAATCATCGCAGTATATATATACGTATATATAAAATAGAAGAATGCTCTTCGCACGGGTCACGCTGACTCCTAGAGCTCCTCATCCTCTCCATACGTACATACGTATATATACGGGCGCAATGAGAAAATATGTTTTATCACTTCTCTCATGCGTGAAACCGCGCTCGGTAGCCGCGACTTTGCGTACAGACTAGCCGCCGGCGGAGTGGAATACGTATGGATCGTATTTGCATATGTGTGTATTACCCGGGACTATATAGAGATACCACTCGCTCGAACGGGGTTGGTCGACGAGAGAA
The DNA here is from genome assembly GCA_964017225.1 of Netelia inedita. NCBI lineage: Eukaryota > Metazoa > Arthropoda > Insecta > Hymenoptera > Ichneumonidae > Netelia > Netelia inedita. The sequence continues at coordinate 38,387,119 of OZ024921.1, forward strand.
CGAGGTATAAAAGGGATAGAGAAAGATGAACATATATATATTGTGAAGGGAGGGCAAGGGGGAGAAACGATGCGAACGAGAAAAAGTAAAAGCGAAAGAGAAAGACGAAAGGCGAATATAGTCGCTGATTAACATGGGAGAGCCCTGAAACACCTGCACCTGTTATACCAGGCTTTCTCGTTGCTATTCACGCTTAACTATATACACGTACCCTTTACTTTCATTCGTCGTTATATGCTAGATATATTCATTTATTTATTCGTATAACGCCCGGGACTGGATGCATACGATGATGATAATAATCGTTTCTCTTTTTATTCCCGTTTAGACTAATTTTAACGAGCCCATACCGCCTCTTACATTATATTATGGTATACACGAGGAGAACGAATTATATAGGCAACAAAGGCGTATCACTTATCGAGAAAATATAATTATCTCGATGGTCTCGAACTGTAATGTATCGTGAATTACTATTGTGTGGCAAATGAGCGTAACCGTAATGCGAGGTAAATTAATACGCAATTGATTAAACAATTAAGTGCGTGTACGCTTATTAAGATCGAATTATCTGCTTCCTACATCGTACCGAACGTAAGTCGTACTCTCGATCGTTCCGTTATTCGAGACTTCCGTAGACCTCGATTATCCACGATAATTCGTTAATATTAATTACTCCATGTAAACACGAATGAATAATATCACTTTCGTTCTAATCGATCGAATTCGTTCCCTGAAAACGAGAAAACAATTTATAAAAATAACATTATATTTTTCGGATAAATAATCACAATCTACGATCGTTTGCGCAACGGCAACCGTGTCATAAAGCCCCGCAAAATTCAAGGTAAATTTCCCATCGTATCGTTGTACATCTGACTGTGTGCAATTATAACAAACGCATCGCTGACTCCGAGTTAAATCTCGAAATACATATAGAAAAACAATTATATTAATTGGAAATGAGATAAGGCGTGAGCGATGCGGAAAGAAAAGACAGGAGGATCTTGTGGCATATCGTCTACGCCGGAATATATACATGTATATACATAGATAGAATAACACTATCACTTGAGCGGGCAATCACAGAGTGGAACGTTTCCTGTACAATATTACGTTGATCGAGTGTGCCTGTATGTGTGAATGTTTATGTGTGTGTATATGTACGATATAAGACAGTGCTGGCTCTCTCATGCCACCGCACGACTTCAAGGTGTATTACTGCTTATGGGGATTCCCTCAAATGGTTTATCCGGCATACGTATAAAATACCTAAGCTTTTCGCACGAGCAATACGAAGCATATCTCTAACGGAGAAGCAAATTACACACTCGTTCTATATATTATTTATTACTGCAATTGAATAAGTGGCGTTACGACGGTTACCATTCGCTTAACCCACTACCAATTATGGCACTGTGTACATAATACCAACCGTAGCAAAAAATCAGTCTCGTGTGTCCGGACTGTCCAATTTACGTTTTTATTTTTTTTTAAATTTATTTTATTGTTATCTCGTACCGATTAATAAATGCCATTGGAGAACTATATTTAATTGGCGTATAAAAAATAAACCGGAGAAAACACTGTTTTTCTTTTTTCATACGGTTTTTGTTTGTCTTGTTATAAATAATTGTATTATTTATAAATATTAAAAGATAATAATAATGATATTTATAATTATCGGTAGGAGCACGGTGAATACCTCTGCGAGCGATTTCACCGAGCGCGCAAAACGTATATATCGATGCAATAATTACTCAGAGCGTTCGCGCGATCCGCACAAGCTCGAGGTGCATTATAACGAGAACGTGTGGTGCGGTCGCGCGGCCCGATAAAATAAGAAAACGGGTTCGTGGTCTCGTCGTGGCGATTGCGATAAAGCCGTTAAACGATAACGAACGCGAAATGGGCGCTTCTCTTTCTCTCCTACCTTTTTCCTCCCCGACAACCCCCTCCGCCCTCTTACGTATACCTACACACAAGTATAGAGATATATTACAATGCATGTACAAAGTTTTCGTGCCCATCGTGAACGAGAATGAAAGGGAAGGAATAAACGAATGAAGAATAAAGTGGCCTCGCGCAGTCCCGCGAGAGACACCGCGCGCGACCACGCGGCCTATCGACGTCTCTCTTACGCAAGTTCTTTCTTCTTCCTCCTCTTCTTCTTCTTCTTCTTCTTCTTCTTCTTCTTCTTCTTCTTCTTTCTTCGGTGATGCTGTTGCAGCTTCCCTTTTCGTATAATACACTCACCGCAAACGCGTCTTGGTCGTCTTCGTCTTGGTCGTCGTCTTGGTCGTCGTCTTGGTCGTCGCGCGTTTCGTCCATCGTCTTGTTTCTATCTCTCTCTATCTTTTCTTTTTTATCATCTCTCTCTCTCTCTCTCTTACCGTCTCTTCCTTCGTTTTGTCCTACTCTCACCCGCGCCCTCTCTCGTACAGCCTCTTGGGGCTGCGGATTTACGCATGCCCGCTCCACCTCGACGTACCTTAATTAAGCGTTCAAGAGATGAAACTGGTTCCCTGAAGAAAGAGGGAGAGAGAGAGAGAGAGAGACGGAAAGAGAGATACGTATCTCTCGCTCTCTCGCACTCTTGTACGGTCGCAGATCGCGAACGCTATACGTCGCTCTCTCGCGAGCCCCGTTGTTCTTTCCCTTTCCCAGAGCACCATCGTGCCCGCGGACGTCGCGGTCCCCGACGACGTTGTACTCCACTCTGGCCTCTCTGATCGCTTTATATATGCTCGTGTATGTGTGCCTCGTCTGTGTCTGTGTGTGTGTGTGTGTGTGTGTGCTAACTTCTATCGCCCACCGCGCATCGAGAGAAGCCTTGAGAGACAGAGAAAGAGAGAGAGAGTAAAGTACGCGACGGTGAGCTCGGGGGACTGATCAACATGTACACCAAGATCAGTTTCGAGACAACTTAAATTTTTCATGTTCGATAAAACGACAACGATTACATACAACTTTTGCGTATCATGAAAAAACAATAAATAAATAAAATCAGTCGGGTTTGAATGATTTTTTTGAAAACGTTTGAAAATCAATTATTTTCGAAAATTGTTAAATTTCAAGTACTTAATTGGCAACGTAATTAACTGGTAATAGAACGTAAATTGGAAATCGTGCTCTCTATCGTAACATTACGTTTCATCGAACTGTAAATTCATCGTATCGATCGTTACATTTATCTCTCTTTATACATCACGGTAATTGCTTCCACCGGCCTTATACCTTAACACCCAGCCCGAGACTTTCGTACGTAGTTCGAGACAAATTTCTCATAGTCATGAATCACGATCGAACGGTTCGTAAGAGTGATTTTCTTATGATACATTATAGAATATTACAACTGGCTCGTGCGATAAATCTTTCGCAATCAAAAATCCGGTAGTCGAGCCTACCGTGCGCTATCGGTTCCCGATGGTGGTCGGTGTCGAGATCGAGAGAGAGGGACACACAGACTCTCGTATATACAGAATCGATATATAAATATGGCTATACGTGTGAGTGGAATAGCAGGGAACAGCGAGAGTTGCAACCAGCGGCAAAACCACCGTACAGAGATCTCCGTCTCTCGTTCTCGGTTCTTGCCGGTATAAGTGCACGCGTATGGGAGAAAATAGTAATAGATGTACTACGTTCATATATATATATATATATATAAACGCTAGGCCGATCGTGTGGCACAAACTGAGCGTCGCCGATCGTGCCGAAGAGAAGGTTCGCTCGCGCTTCGACGATATAGAAGACCGATGGTACATGGAAAAAGAAGAGAGGACAACGAGTTATAGATATATGTACGGTGAAGATTCGACTACGTAAGTGAGAAAAGAGAACGGATAGATCGTGGTACATCGAGATGCGGAGGAGGACGAAGGTGCTCTGATCGGGCTCACACGTTGGTGTGACTGCGTCGAGCTTGGAGGATGAAGGTTCGCAAAAAGGGAAGGGGATTTTTATGTATATATATGTATATGTCTACGTATAGAACGTAAATGGTGAACGGCAAACTAGAGGCGAACGACGAAGAGCCTCCGTATGACTGCGTGTGGGTGTAGGTGTAAAATCAGCCGCTATATAACTCTCTCTCTCTCTCTCTCTCTCTCTGTCTTTCTTTTGCGCGCGTTCTCTTCGGCCAAGAGCCCGTGTGCCTCTTGTGCCGATGGTGGAAGTGGCCGATGGCCAGCGGTATAACGATGCCGGTGTTGTAAGGGGGGTCGACACGAGAGGGGGAGTGGTCACCCTTCTCGCGCTCGGAGAGGCCTCGTGTGTGCTGACCTATTCGTTTCTGTGCCGTTGCCGCGCGGCACACACACCGCGCAGTGCATTATGGCCGCTCGGCATGGCCTAAGCGATCTTAGACAGCTCACAGCCATTGGCGCACCCGTCCATTAGATATTCTTTTTTAAATCGAACCAACGCTTCGATTCGACGAATTAAACGTCAATATTTAGCGAATTGACAATAAATTTAATTATAAAAAAAAATGTAATTAATTCAATCGTTTTACGAGTAATTAAAAATAAATATCGAATTGAAAAGAATTCGGGATAATATAAAATCAAAAAAATTACAAATTAATTTTAAATTCGTGATTAAAATCGTATAAAAAATATTAACGTCGATATATTTCTAAACAACCGCGATAATTAGTCCTAGTGCGTGTGAAATGTGATCGGTCATTAATTAAATTCGAAATTTTATCAAAACACGAAAGAAACATTCTCCGATCGAAAGATTCGATTTTCCTGTCATCGTATCAAAGTTTTCCGTGAACTTGGAAACTGTAGTAAAACTGTTAACCCTTGCGAGTGTACGGGACATCTCGCGAGGGTGAGCGCTGGGGTGGTAGTTTGGCGAGGATCGAGGATCGAGTCAAGGGAGGCTGTTCGTGAGCTTCGGAAAGTGAAGGGCGAGAGTTCTTCCTCGTTCCGGGGGACAATGGGACCACCGGAACAACCTCACGGTGTGAGTACCGTATACACATATATATGTACATACATAAATCCATATATATATACAGATAGTACAGAATACAAGTACAAGCTCGGAGAAGCTTATAAAGCCCTTGTAAGAGAAGTAACGCGTATAGAAACGATTCAGAGTCCTCGGTGCGAGACGATCGGGCTTCGGCTCTTGTGCATTAGATCGCGCAGGATCGAGTCGCGTGTATTCGTTCTTGCAGTCGGAAGGCCAATGTGATTCAGCTATAGTTATGCAGTTAAATATATATGTATATATGTGTGTGTGTGTGTGTGTGTGTGTCGGGTATATAGAAAGGAGATAGAGGAGGCTTCTCCGAATGCGCGTTTTGCCGTTACCGTAAGTGCAGTCAGGCCGTAACTATATGTATAAATATATATATATATGTATGTATGTATGTGTTTGTATAGGTAAGGACAGAGCTTGAGAGAACGCGAGCACAGTGTGTCGTGTATACTTTGGAATACGCTCTTGCCTGGATTAGAGATTCCAGCAGAGGGTTAAAACGGTCTTGGAAATGGTTACGTTGGCATGCGATTGTGTGTACGTGTGGATATCTAAACTGCCGGAACACGAGGACTTTGAATCTGTGTGTTGTATGCGTATGTTTGTGTGTGTGTGTGTGTGTGTGTGTTTGTCTGTTGAAGAACGCGCATGGGTGGATTTCATTCGAATCGTCGGACACACAAAGCCCGCTGGCACTGTCGGGTCTCCGTTGCAAACCTGTACTGCACTCTATAGATATAAAGAACGAACGGGTTGAAAAAGGAGGGAGAGAGGGGGAAAAACGAAGATTCGTGGTTCGCTTCTTCCTGCGGTCTCGGTGATAATCAAAATTGCAAAATTGCTATTTAAATAACGTATCGTGTGATTATCCTTGCGATATTTGCATAATGACTTTATCGCCGTTTCTTATGAATGTTTGAGCTACCGGAGGCAAAAACAATAATACAATTTTTGTAGATTTATTAAAATTGTTCAGGTAGGAAGAACGATCAGAGATTCGTCGAATGTAACGAAAAATATGCTTTGGAAATAAAAGGAGAGCGTGTTCGTTGAATAGTATCGAATGAATAAATAAATTGATTACTGGAGGCAATACGTTGGAAGGGTCGAGGTTTCGTTTGCTCGATGGGAACTTATATCGATAATAAAAATTTGATATTATTATTTGCGTCGAGTATTGGTATGATTATCCGTTATCTATATTTATATATAATTTGCATGATAACGTTCGATATAATTTGAAGATCGTTTAGGCTACCGTAGAGGAGGTAAAGAGATACATCGAAAATTTGCTCGTTTTTATCGCTGGCCGCCCAATTTACGATCGTACGTTATTTGGTTATTGGCAAAAATTATTCCTCGTATATTATACGACGAGGGTTATTAGTTTAAAAAAATAAGTTATTACTCGCGGTGATTTGATCCAATTACTGGAAGAGAAAGATGTCGGGGTAACTCCGTTGCGTCCATATTATACAGATGCCGTGCGTCCATACTGCGTGTGGCCAGCCAGAAATGTTGAGGCATGGGGTCGCATGGGTGGGTTTTATATATTCGGTTCTGGTTATAAGCCCCTCCATAGCCCGGAGGCGCCTCGTCCTCGTTCGTTTCTCTTCGCTCCGGCAGATCCGGAGAGCTTAGAGAGTAGACGAGAGAGAGACGATCCCAGCGGGTCCAACCGGTTGGCCAGACTTTGGTTGCCGCCATCTTTTCACCTCTCGTTTTTCTCTCTTGTTGGTATACGAGTATTTTGCCACTATATGACACAAGAAGAAGCTACGAACTCTAGCATCTTTATGATATTCCTTATCGACTCCTAATCCGATGAATGTACCTAATTAAATTTTTATTTAAATTTTATAATATTTTTCAAAAATTGCGAAATATTTCCTTCTCGTGTTTTTGTCCCTAACGATTAAGATATCCATCAAATTTGTTCGTCTTTTCGAACTACGAGGACGATTGCGATCGAACAATTGATACATAGATATATACTTATACATATATATATATAGGCCATTAGTGATTTGATTCAATTACACGATTCGAGTTTTCAAGATGCACCGATGATATTTACGGTCGACATGCGGCCTATACGTACGTATAACACATGTACTATACCTGTATATATAAATATATATATATATATGTATATATAAATATATATAAATGCTGGTTGTAGTGTGCGCGCTCTCGCACGACCTGCATTTGAGTAACCTACTTGCAATGCTGCCGGGGTCTCTTTCTCGCTCTGTCTCACTCACCGGCAGGCTGGTGTGCGAGGTAGCTATGTACCGAGTTCGCATCCCGCTTCCACGTATTCTCCTCTGTTCTACGTACATTTATTACACCGGTAAGAATAACGCATACTTTGCCACAATTCACTCAGTTACGTCCAAGTCGTACGAGAATACGCGCGTGTGTGTTTGAAAATACAGTATGGTATAACATTCACGCAATAGGAATACATAAGGCTCGCCGAGTTCTCCTACAATCTGCAGCTATCCTTGCGAATCTAACCGTACTTCTCGCGAGAGTAAAATATACCATTGGAAACATCAAAATTCTTTACAATCCGATATCGATAAATTTACGGATTTTGATCATTTATATTTAATGGAAATCGCAGAAATTGTTAAATTAAAAAAAATATTTAAATTATTCCTGGCTTCGATACTCATCCTTTGTATCAACACGTATCTCGTCACGCATAATACCCCCCCCCCCCCTCCCCCAAAAATCGGATTTCCTCTTATTTGGAAAAATGATTTATTCTGCCCGTTGCGATTTTTTTTGTTATTGAAAAGTTTGCGATCGTTGGGTCGTAGCCGATAATCGTGAAATTAATTTGAAAAAATTGTCGGGGCATTGAGGGCGCGTCGCGTTTGTCAGTTATGACAAAATAGTAGCGTTCCGGCGTATAAATATATCGAGTAGAACTCTGTCACGTACGCTCGACGGCCGATTAAAGGTGCGCGACGCATGCGAGGGTAATTCCCGCGACGTGTAAATTTGCATCCAACGCATAGTTAAATAATTCTCGACAAGAAATTCGATAATTCAGTCCGGCCGAAAAGTTTCAAAACACATCACGACCATATAAATCGAAAATTAATGAGGATATTGTGTTTGATATATTCAGTAGTCATCTCGCTATCGGTGAAGATCGTGCGAGTCACGAGCGCCGACGGTTTATAACATTATAAATTAGCCTTTTCGATGACGCAATAACGGCATCGACAGTCGGCGTAATATAATAGCGACGAACGCAAATGGCCATAGACCTATCCACATACAAACCGTTTAACACGCAGATTCTCTTCGAGTGGTAGAAATCGACGAAAGAAGAGGACTCCCGTTTTGTATATATATGTTTCTCGGTATGTCTTTTATTCCCTCTCGATGGCGCTCGTTCTGGAATAGACCAACGATACTTTCACAGGCCGAACGTTTCTACCATTTAAAAACTAAATATATATATATATTTTATATAAATATATTCCACAATGCAATCGCTTTGAGAATCTCTCGATACTCACGCCTGCTTGGCTGCCGAACCGCTAGTAAAATTTACCGCGCGATTCTGGCGCGACGAGAGACACACACGCGCGTTAGAAAACGCGAGAGAGGATTCGAAAGAGAGTTTGGCGGTCTGGGCGAAAACCTCCGTGAAATTCAAAGTGAGCGAGAACGAGGAACGTAGAGTGCTTGTAGGAGAGAGGGAGAGAGAGAGAGAGAGAGAGAGTGATAGAGGCGAAAGAGCCACGTGAGAGTTGCAGCTAGACGTTTAGTTGGACTAATGATTAATGAGGTGTGTAATTTGCGAGGCGCGCGCGAGTCCAAGAGACGCGCGTCCAGCTCTGAGACTCTGTCTCACTGCATTACACAGAGTGTTATATATATTAGTAGCGTGTATATATACAATATATATAGGTATATAATACATATGTATAGCAACGAGACAGGAGACGCCCTACGAGATTATGTCTCGCACCCCGTCTAACTAATTGCATCGTTTATCTTGCGTCCTTAGTCGTGTTTCGAGATCAATTTCTTGAAACGGATAATAAGGACACGTACGTGATTATACGCCCGAGTAGAGAAACTTCGCGACACCGTACATCGGTAATCGTGATAAACAGGATTTTTAACAAATTTATTTTCGACAGATTTATATTTTAAATAAAGAAATCATTTTTGTAAATAATTAACCGTATAATCGGTTCAATCTTTAACTGTAAGAAAAAGATGCAATTTTTTAATTAGAAGAATATCGAATTAGGGTTAAAACAACGTATAAGCGTAAATGGCAAATCGTAACAGTGGCATCGAGAATGATACGAGTGCCATATGTACCTGGGTATAGCTAGTCGATGATAGGGGAACGGGACGAGAGACACGGTCAAGAGAAAAGGGACCAAAGCATGAGAGGGTGAACGAGCGAGAGACACAGACGCGTGTGTTGTTGCGTCTCGCAAAACGGAGAGGCTCTTATATATCCTCGGGTCTCGAGTGTGTGCGCGAGCCAGCGCGTGTGCGCCTGCGCGCATGATCGCGCTCGGGCGCATGCGCGCTCGCGCCTATGTGTGTGTACAACACAAGGCAAGAGAGTACATGGCATAGGTACCTACAGGCGCGTATGCGCGAGAGAGCTTATATTCACCTGCCTCGTCGTCGGCGCGACGGCGACGACGACGGTCGCGAGCAGACCGCGCGCGCGATCGCGAGATTCTCCCCGCGCACTCTCTCGCCGCTCTCGCCTGCCGTAACCGGCTCGGCAGCATGTCACCCTTTGCGCGGGTGACTCTATGCTGCTGTTGCTTTTGCTGTTGCTCTTTTGCTGCTGGGCTGCTGCTCGCTCGCTCGCTGGCTGGTTCCTTTTACTTCGCAGTCGTGTCACGCCTTGCCTTCCTTGCCCACTAGCACACGCGGAATAAAGCAAGGATCGAGCGCCGCCGTCGTCGTTCCTCGAGCTCTTCGTGCCGGGCCTGGTGAGGCCCGGCACGTTTATATACTGCTACATGTATGTATATATATATATATATGTGCAATGTTGACTATGGGGACACGATTCAAAATTTATTTCAAACCATCTAGCAGGTCATTATATGCTAAACAAAAAAGATTTTTGTCCGAAATATACATAAATTAATAAGAATTTTTGGACTTTTCCGTGGAACGGCTATTATAGAGACCGCGATATAACGTATACTTTGAGGTCTTATATATATTTCCATGAACTGACGACTATGAGGACAATATAAAAGTAGATTTTAATTTTGCCTTTAACGCAAATTCATCAATAAACTATTTTATTAATAAAGGATATGACGATATGATCCGGCATAGGTTTGTCACTATTTTTATCCAATTAAAAACGATTTTTTGAATCTTTTTTTTCGCGTTTAGTTCATAAATTAATCCATTAACGACCAGAAACCCATGATTTTTTGCCTATCTTTGAGCATTATTTTTAATAGGAGTGACGTGAAGTTCTTCAATTTCAGCCATGTTTCCTTGTCACTCCTATTGAGAATAATGCTCAGAGACAGGCAAAAAATCATGGGTTTCTGGTCGTTAATGAGTTAAACAAGTCATTAGGGTTAATTTGAAGAAAATGATCATGGATAACGCGAACAAATTTTATTTTTATTTTGCAGCTTAAAATTTGTTGTTTGAAAGAACATTCATAGATAAGGTAAATATCATTTTACATTTTTTTAACACAACATTTTTCAATTAGTAATAATAATGTTCATTTATAACGTAACCAACATTTTACATTCTTTGGCTCCAAATTTGTTTAAGGGAGCATTTGCTTTTTTTCGTAAATTTTGTGAAAAAAAGTAGTAACAATAGTAACAATGTTAAAAAAAACTTAAAATCACGAATAATGCCAGTGTTTTAACATTGTTTGAAAAATTATTACTTTTTTAAAAAATTAATAGAGTACGTATGTTTTTCAATATGTTCATACATTATGTTTTTTTTTTTGAGTATGTAGCCACGTACGTAATTGTGGCACAGTTCGTCCCTGTAAGCATGGATTTTCATTTATTATTTTTTGCATTTCGTTACCGGATGGCGTTTTCCCTTTGAATAAATCTTTTTCGAAAGCTGTCATGACAGTTGAACGTTCAACGTTCGACCATCTGCGCGGTGTTGACATTTTTAAGCTGTTTCGCATCGATCTAGCTGATTTCTTTGAAGTATTAAACTCAGAATTATCGATAATCGTTTCGTCAATTACAGTTTGTTCGTGATCGCTCGTTTCCGATTCATCTGACGAATTGTCGAGACCCTGCGCGGTTTTAAGAATTTTCGAAATTTTTACAATATCCGTTTCGAACACCGGTTGACGATAAATTTCCTTATGGATCTTTTCTCGATGTCCCATAAAATTCGCCAAGTCTGACACCTGACCATCTGTCAAATTCAAATTTATACATCGTGTTGCTATGTGTTTACGAAGTTGAGTCCCGCGGAGAGTATGTGGAATTTCCGCTCCACATTCCTTGGAATATTCTCTTATGAGATCGCAAGCTCTCAAGTATCGGAAGCGATCTTTATCATTGGAAGGTAAGCCGAACAAGTATTCATTTCGAGATGGCACGCCCGCGTTTTTTCTGTGCTCGATTAATAAATTTATTGAATCTAAAAGATCGGAATGGACTAGCACTGGTACTCCACGACCAAGTTTACCGCGAATTTCGAATCTAACGTATTTTCGTGCGAGAGCTTTTCCTTCCGCAGTTAAGGCGTTGTACGATTCCTTATCGGCTGTGATGTCGATTCCGCGGTAACTTCGAAAATCGTTTAAATATAATCTCTCTATCTCCCCTGGTCGGCGGCGATTAAAAACCTGTATATTGTGAAGTAAATAAAATTATTAAACAATTTAAAATATATTTATGAATAATATACATCGAACTCAATTAATTACCTGCAGCGACAACAGGGTAGTTTCCGCTAATCTTTTCCACGTTGCGTACGTGTATTTTTTTTTCAATGCGATAAAACTTTTGATCCCTTCATTTTTCAAATACGTATATAATTTCTTTATATCTTCCATTGTCGGAAGAATTATTCGTTTTCGTCGATTATTTTGGGTTTGCGTCTCCGCAACAGCTCTATTAATGCTCGTTCCATAGTCCTCAATCAGTAGTTTGATAAAATCTTCTACTCGTTTTTGTTCGTATTCTTGTTCTCTTTTTATATACTCTGATCTTAATAAGTCGCCTACGTGCTTCAAAAGCGTTCCAATGTTAGACGCTACCGCTGGATGGTCAAACATTCGAGAGTCTTTGTGAAAACTAGCCACAATTCGAACTGCGGCTATCATTGCATCATAGCTACGTGGCTGAAAAACATCGGCAAACGTTGTAATCTTCGAATCTAATTTTTTCACCGCGATGAAAAATCGTCCCAACAGACGCAAGCGAGCCCTAATCATCTGATAATGGTGCTGATGACTACCATACTTTTGGCATTGTTTGTTGGCGTATAAAATAATTAATTCATCGTATCGTATATTTCGAACGACATCATCTTCTCTCATGTACGGGAATATGTATTTTCGAACGTCGGTGCTTGCTTTTTCGTGTAGTCTCGCTGACAACTTTCGACCTTTAACCACGATGATTCTTTCGCGTTTTCCGTCTCGTTTCGTGCATTTTCGCCAATGATGCCGGATCACGGTCCTTGCGTATTGCCCCTTGCAATTCCCACATGGAATAAAATCTTCTGCTCTTTTCTTCATACGCGAATTTGGGCGTCGACAGACGATTAATTCACCGGTATTGTGTCTCCGATCAGAGTTATAGAGATGATCACCGTTTTTTCGTATGCTCGCAATTATTTCCAAGCGCTCTCGTGTTTTCGGCGGTAAGGATATGAATTTTTTAACGTCTGTTTCATTAGCATGTACGATTTGTAAATGGCGAGCCAATTTGGACTGAAATTTTTGGCAATAAAGACAAAAATGTTTTTTTGCGTTTGAAGTCGTTGAAGGAACAACGTAAAGATCTGCATCGTCTGGAGCTGAACCTTTATATTTGTTTTTTAAGTCCAAAGTTGAATTAAGATACTGCGTTTCTTCATCTGTCGCTATTATCGCGTTTGTATCCTGTAGACTTGCTTCGTACGACGAGGAGGATGGTTGATAGCTTTTGTCTACAGAATCATCAGATTCTTCATCGTTGCTCTTGCTATATGTTTGAATTTCCTTCGGCGTTGACTGCATGATCGGCAGAGTCATGTCTTGGTCCGAAAAATGAGGGACTTGAAATGAACTGATGTTTGGCTCCATGCTTGTTCCCGAATGACGAGGATTCGAATCGGTATTTCTTCGTAATTGATGAGGCGGTAACGGCATCTCAACACGTTCGTCAGAAATGATTCTCGGCTTATTTATGTTCGAGACCTCGGCATTAATAAGTTCGATTAAACTTCCGTCACATTCGAGTATGCAAATAGCGTCTTTGATGTTAGAAACGTCGAGTTGATGTGATGGCAAAGTCAAATTTGATAACTCCAATGGATATTGTATACTATCGTCAAATTTCGATAACATATTTATTGGCTTTTGCACGAGAGCGGCCTCATTTTTTTCGGATTCTTCTACTAGTTTTTCTTTTTCCGGACTATCTCGATCAACTGAAAGTGAATCATTCTGTTGGTGTATTTGGTATTTTTGAAAACTCAATTCATAGTGTGTAAAAAAAGAAAATGTTAATAATATTAGAAACAGAGAAAAAATGTAATTATTTGAATGGATAAAAAAATAAATAAAAGTATTCAGAAAAAACTTGTGCATATTCGGTAAAATACAGAAACACAGAAATAAAAAAATAGCAATATCAAATGAGAATCCTAAATTTAGAAAATTAAAAAAATATATGAAAAATTTATCATAAAGAATAATTCTAAACAAATAAGAGCAAAATAATAGCAAATCAAATAATTAGTTATTTGAAAATAATCAACATAGCGCTAACATGAGTCACATGCATCGAGAACTTTAAAAAAATGCATGGTACTAATTAAAAGCATACAGTACCGAAACAAAAACTTTTTCACTTCCTCAAAAAAATGTGTACCTTCATTGAATTTTTCTTCCATTTTTTCCGATTCCTCTTGCATTAATTCGTGTCTTATTGCCTCCAGTTTTTTTTTTGTCAATTTTTTTTCTTTATTCTCTTTATCGACTGTTTGTAAAGTGTTCTGTTGTAGTTCTTGTTGTGGAAAACTTGATTTTTTTTCTGTATAAAATAGAAAACAATAATAATAACGGTTGAAGAAGAACATAACAAAAGGTAAGTAGTTGTGTATAACACGTTAACATAACTCTTAGGCCTGAAAACATTAGAAAAAGAAAAAATTTTAAAATCATCAAAATTATTGACAAAAAACTCATGCATGTGCGGTGGAATACACAAGTACAGAGATAAAAAACAGTTATATCAAATAAAAATAATGTTTTTGGAGAAATTTACAAAATAAAAAAAGCAATAACAAAGAATAATTCTAATCAAGGAATAGAAATGATAGCAAATCCAATAATTAGTCATTGCAAAATAACCAACAAAGAGCGAACATGAGTTACATTCACAGAGCTTTTTTAAAAAAATACATGGCACAAGCAATACTAAAACAATACTAAAACAATGATACAAACAATACTAAAACAGAAAAAGAAACATTTTTCACTTCCTTTAAAAAAAATGTGTACCTTCATTGAATTTTTCTTCCATTTTTTCCAATTCCGCTTGGATTCCCTCACGTCTTTTTTCCTCCACTTTCCCTTTGGCCAATTTTCTTTGTTTCGTCTCTCCATCAATTGTTTGTGATTCTTTTTTTTTTGCTTCATATTTTCGAAAACTTGACTCTACGTCTGAAACAAATATAAAATAATAGAAATAATGGTTGAAGAGCAAAAACAAATACCGCAAATGTTTATGCGTACTATGTTAACAGCATTTTTAGGCTTGAAAGAAGAATTAGAAGAAATATATTAGTACAATCAATTTTAAAAGGATACAATTTAGTCAGAAAAAATGTGCGAAAATTTTGAGAATATACATTTGAAAAATAGCACTGGAAATTTAATTTTAATTGTTTAAAAGGAACTTGTGAAGAATCAGATTTAAAAAACAATATACATAAAAGGAATTGTAATTGAAAATTGAATAAAAAATATCTCTTACCAAAGAAATCTTGTTTCCTACAAGATTTGTGTGAAAAACGTTTTTTTTTCGTTAGTATAATACTCGCGTCTATATACAATGCGTTTTTTCCTAAAGAAAATTAATTTTTTTGGTAAATTGTGAAATAGAAAGTAATTCAATATTTGAGTACGACAGAACTATTTTTTCTTCACCTTCATCTTTTGTTAATTCGGCGATGACTTTTTTATATGATAGCAATCGTTCGTCTGAATTGACGCAATGCAAATCGGTAGCGTCTGTAATGCCCTCCAAATTTTCGAAAATTTTTACCAAAATCATTTGGTTATCTAAACAAAATTTGAATGTTTACAATCATTTCGACAAAAATTGTATTCTAAGCTATATAGTTTCGAAAGTAAAAATGGTACTTACGGCTAACTGCTAGTACACGTGCTGCATAATATTTTTTGTCCGCGTATCTTGCCGAACACTTTTTTTCATACACATTCACGTTTTTCACCTCGCACACGAAGTGAACGTTATCCGTAAATAATACGAGGGCATGCATACTTGCATTTCAGCAAAATAAAACGATCACAAAGACAGTGAGAACGGCAATAAAATTTCCGTGGTATCGGCACGACGTCTTCTGGCGTATTAACGGCGTGGAAGCCACGAGAACTTGTGTCCTCTTCGCAACCTCTTTGTTTACGTTTGGGCACGGTACGCCTTGTTCGAAAACATCACATTATTGAAAGCGATTTGAGTGACTTTCAAGCAAAGATCACGCTATATATTATGAAAATCTGTCGTCGCACTAGCATTACTACCAACTCTCGAAAAAGTTTCATGGTTGGCAAAACTGCAAAAGTCTCCGATTCATAGAGTATCCAAGATGAGACTATTTTATTATCTACAGTAAATAAACGAAAATACAAGTTTCATTCTCTCACATTCACAAGTATAGCCATCATAAATCTAATAAAATAAACACGTTTGTTTATTGTGAAACTAATTTATCTGCGAAAATCTAGCGAGTCGGTAGGTTGATTATTTTAAAGACTATTTTTTAGCCTACGTACATTTTGAGGACAGTATTTCCTAGTTTTCGTATACTTTGAGGACTGTCCGTGAAGGATACAAATCATGGAAAGCGACGTCCCTCATGTATGCGAAAGTTAAAAAATATTCGTGATCTATTTTTAGAATTGTCCTCAAAGTATACACTTCGCAATCAAATATTCATACAGCTATTATGACATGGGATTATTTCAAATTAAAGAAATTCCTTCCTTTTCTCGGTAAATTCATATTAATATAAAGCTATCATGGCTCATAATTGTATTCTAAACGCTATTTTTTTCGCAAATTGTCTCGATGTCGGTCATGATAAGGAAAAACAAATTCCTGATTATACTTGTTGAATCACCTAGGATACATTACGGAACATTCAGATTTGGATCTCCTTTCATACCCACAGCAAAAATTGTGAAAATCGACTTTGTATTCAAAGAGTTGCATCATAACAATGAACAAAGCTGTGAAACGCAACACGTAGACAACAGCAAAAATAAAAGCCAATTTCGATCGTAAACTGTATTTCTACAATTTCGAGGATATACCAATTTTCGAAATAATCGTATTTCTTCAAAGTAAAGGTTCGCAAATTAAATGATCAATGAAAAATATTCATTTTAGTTGTTTTTCGACGAATCATTCCGGTAATTGCGATTATATTTCACAGTAAATTATCGTTTGAATTAAAAAACTAAATTATCTGCGAAAATCTTGCGAGTCGGTGTATTGGTTATATTAAGGACTCTATTTTTTAGCCTACGTACATTTTAAGGACAGTATCTCTTAGTTATTGTATACTTTGAGGACTGTCCGTGAAGTATACAAATCATGGAAAACGATGTCCCCAATGTATGCGAAAGTTAAAAAATATTCGTGATCTATTTTTAGAATTGTCCTCAAAGTATACACTCCGCAATCAAATATTCATACAACTACTATGACATGGGATTATTTCAAATTAAAGAAATTCCTTCCTTTACTCGGAAAACTCATATTAATATAAAGCTATCATGGCTCATAATTGTATTCTAAACGCTATTTTTTTCGCAAATTGTCTCGATGTCAGTCATGATAACGAAAAACAAATTCCTGATTATACTTGTTGAATCACCAAGGATACATTAGGGAACAATCAGATTCGGATCTCCTTTCATACCCACAGCAAAAATTGTGCAAATCGACTTTGTATTCAAAGAGTTGCATCATAACAATGAACAAAGCTGTGAAACGCAACACATAGACAACAGCAAAAATAAAAGACAATTTCGATCGTAAACTGTATTTATGCAATTTCGAGGATATACCAACTTTCGAAATAATCGTATTTCTTCAAAGTAAAGGTTCGCAAATTAAATGATCAATGAAAAATATTCATTTTAGTTGTTTTTCGACGAATCATTCCGGTAATTGCGATTATATTTCACAGTAAATTATCGTTTGAATTAAAAAACTAAATTATCTGCGAAAATCTTGCGAGTCGGTGTATTGGTTATTTTAAGGACTCTATTTTTTAGCCTACGTACATTTTAAGGACAGTATCTCTTAGTTATTGTATACTTTGAGGACTGTCCGTGAAGTATACAAATCATGGAAAACGATGTCCCCAATGTATGCGAAAGTTAAAAAATATTCGTGATCTATTTTTAGAATTGTCCTCAAAGTATACACTCCGCAATCAAATATTCATACAACAACTATGACATGGGATTATTTCAAATTAAAGAAATTCCTTCCTTTACTCGGAAAATTCATATTAATATAAAGCTATCATGGCTCATAATTGTATTCTAAACGCTATTTTTTTCGCAAATTGTCTCGATGTCAGTCATGATAACGAAAAACAAATTCCTGATTATACTTGTTGAATCACCAAGGATACATTAGGGAACAATCAGATTCGGATCTCCTTTCATACCCACAGCAAAAATTGTGCAAATCGACTTTGTATTCAAAGAGTTGCATCATAACAATGAACAAAGCTGTGAAACGCAACACATAGACAACAGCAAAAATAAAAGACAATTTCGATCGTAAACTGTATTTATGCAATTTCGAGGATATACCAACTTTCGAAATAATCGTATTTCTTCAAAGTAAAGGTTCTCAAATTAAATGATTAATGAAAAATATTCATTTTAGTTGTTTTTCGACGAATCATTTCGGTAATTGCGATTATATTTCACAGTAAATTATCGTTTGAATTAAAAAACTAAATTATCTGCGAAAATCTAGCGAGTCGGTGTATTGATTATTTTAAGGACTCTATTTTTTAGCCTCCGTACATTTTAAGGACAGTATTTCCTACTTTTCGTATACTTCGAGGACTGTCCCCGAAGGATACGAATGACCGAAAACGCTGCCCCCAATGTATGCGAAAGTTAAAAAAATACTCTTGATCTATTTTTAAAATTGTCCTCAAAGTATACAACTTGCAATTAAACATTCGTACAATTATTATGAGATCAGATTTCTTAAAATTCGAAAAACTCTTTCTTTTTCTCAAAATGTCCTGATGTCAGTCGCGAGATTGAACAAAATTTCGTAAGTGAACTTGTTCGATCATCATGGAATCATACGTCGAGGAACATTCATATTCGGAACTTGTTTCATGCCCACTGCAAAAATCGTCAGTGCCGGGGTAGACTTTATATTCGAATAGTTCTTTATGATAATAAATGAAACTGAACTGCAATACTTTCATAAAAACAATATTCAAGCCGATTTCCATAGAAAACGGTATTCATGCCATTTTTAAGACTATTTAAGACAAACTAGTCAAAAAATTAAAAAAAAAAATTTTTTGACAATTCATATTTTACCTATAATTATGGCTCTTTATGTGCATACAAATTTTTAGCGCAAAAAAATTGTCGCAAAAACAATTTTGTTCCCATACTTTGAAAAATAAGGTACATCCTTAGGAAATATACCAAATTTCGTAATTAAATTTACATACAAAAAGAAACGAACACCGCGATCCATGAAAGGGAACAAAGCAATAGATTCGTAAATAACGAATCCGCAAATGTCCTCAAAGTGATCGTTCAGTGTATAGTAACTTCGAGGACAATGTCCTCGTTTATACTAATGATGTTCAAGGCCTCAAAGTAAACATTTCACCTATTATGGCTTTTTTGAGGACTGTCCCCAAAATGTACAGTAAATATATAAAACATTGAGGACTGTCCTCGAAACAGCCAGCGGTCCTCAAAGTAAACTATACATACCCGAAAATGGTCTCAAAATCTACGTTGTATATATATATATATATACATATACGTAGACGTATAAATTCTTTGCGACGAGGACCTGCCGGGCGTTCGTTCGTCCGCCAGGACTCGTCGAATAACTCGACGCAAAAGAAGAAAAACAAAAAACAAAAAAAAAACAAGAAGAAAAAAGGATACGTCGAGCGATGAACGAGAAACATATCGATCGCATGAAATCGTAATGTGCAAAGGGGCGGTAGGGGAGGCTTTTGTCGAAGCGAATTCCCCCGCGAGGCTGGTATAACGCGCGTTACAATGTTTCGCGTGGAAATTTTTACGATCCCCTCATTTCGTAGTTCGATAACGTTTCCACGGTGTTTATACGTTTTTTTAATATATTTTTTTTATTGTTTTTTTATTTCTGCAAATCGAGGCTGCATTTTGAAATTCTGACGGAACGACGCGCGACGTTACATTCATAGATAACGCGTTGGCATTAGACGTGCGTATTTTATACGTATACGTTATTGCGCCGACGTATCTGGGCAAACGGAGAGCAAAGGCGAGTTCGCGCGCGCGCGTACCGGTTCCGTAACGAGAGGATTACTTCATCCGTCTTGTCCTTCGCGATTGAAGCAAAAGCGCACATATGTAATGCGTGTACGTATGTAGAAAAATCGCAATACGCTTGTGCGTTCGGCCTCTTTGCCGAGAATATGGAATACTTTCATACATTGTAGTACGAGTCTTATTTATTGATCGAGATAATTGTCAAGGGATTTTTCTTGGATTCAAAATTTTTCCTAAAATCAATAAAAATTAATTTTCTATTTTATCTGATTGGAGAAAAAATAAATAAGTACTCGAATTGACAATCGATCAATCGTATTTTCATATTTCGTAATGAAGGGTCGTTATTTCGTCGTCAACAAAATTAACGTAAATTTCATCAATCTTACGAATCTTCCAATACGCTTCGACGATCGACATCCCCAATTCCCGATCGACATCCCCTTTCTCGAGAGAAGACCTTGCCAAAGGACAGCGAGCGATTCGATAGTCCCAATCTGTCAAGACGCCCTCTCTCTTTTATCTTCTCGTTCTTCTTTCACCGCTCGCGAGAGTGCAGCAGCAGCCACTTGCGAGTAAACCCAAACTCACACACGTACACACGAGCGCAAGTCAGATATAAACACACAAACATACACACCCACATATATATATATATACATATATACATATACATACGACTTACGATCTTGGTCATCGTTTCTCTCCACGTCGTGCGTTGTTATGTAAATATGGAAAAGGTTCTTGATTCATGCATGAGCAGGACGGCATGAATCTCGTTGTCTTGTCCGACGAGCCGTGAAACTGATGCATTTGTATCGCCCGCTCTCTCGCCGCGATCTCCTAACCTCCCTTCTACCCCCTTTGGCCCTTCCTCAGCTTCTTCGTATCATGGTGGCGCGCGAGTCGCGAGACTCGCATGCTGTGTACGTACTCAAATGTACGGGTAGACCGGGTTACGGGTACATGTTCTCTGTGTACGAATCAGCTATATATATATATATATATATATATATATATACGCAATACAAACAGGACTCGCCGTATATTATTGCCCGGTACGTGTGCCCGTGTTACACGCAAAGTGTGCTATATATACTTGTATATAATAAAGCACATATATACAGTGGTGTACTACCTATACGACATATAGAGTGGTGCAAGCCGCTTCTGGGTTGTCCGCACGCGGCTCATGCAACGTGCAGCGAAAGAGCGAGAGAGAGAGAGAGAGAGAGAGAGAGAGAAGGCCGCGTGTGGTTTTACGCGGGGATGCAGTATCGCGATAAAGCTTTTACCCACGCGTTTATAAACCGCGCCGCGTTCCCTGTATACAGTCGGTCGTGGAGTATTTCTCTCTCTCTCTCTCTCTCTCTATCTATCTATCTCCCTCCCTCCCTCAATCCTTCTTATATTCTTGATCCGATTTTCGCGCGAGACCAGCACGCGGAGAACACACGTTTGTTCGTCTTTGGTTCGAAGGTTTACTCGCATCGCACTTTGCGAGGTTGCTACTGCGCGTTTGTAGAGGATTTTGTTTCTACCGATCGTCGATCGTTTCATTCTCTCTTTCACTCTTTCGCTCTATATATATTATAATATATATTTGCGCTCTATAGAGAGAGAATATATATATATATATGGCTCAAGTATTTATATCGCAAGCACGAGAAGCTCGGTGCGATTTCGTTTCTGGACTTGCCACTGACGTGCGTGCGCCAATCGCTCTATCTCTCGGCATATCACGGAGTAACTACATAGGTACATAGAGAATATTTATTTATATCTTAAATATATATATATATATATACATTGGTATACAAATATATATGTGTGTCGTATGTCTTGTGAGCTACATTCGAGCGTCGAGACAGGCGAGAAAAGTGGGAGGGGAGACGGATAAGAGAAATAACGCATAGGCAACAACCTCTTCCCCCCGCCCCTTCCTCGCCGTCAAATGTAATTTTGCCAGGGAGTTGTTTGCGCTGCTCGGAAATTAAACGAGTTCGCGTGATCAGCAACGGGGTTGTACTCTGTCTCTCACATCTACGTGTAACTCTGTGCATTTATATATCTATATATCGAATACGATCGTGTGTGTACATTACTTATACAGATATACGAACGCAATGCTGCACTTGTGTACAACGTAGTCCTGTGACAAGAATCGGCGGACGTTTTCGCAGCGCGCGTGTTGTCGCGATATGTGCTTGGAATGTCTCGTTTCAATTAGTATCTCACCTTCGGTATATCCGCACCAGTTTCTGTTACAGTGATCTTGCCTCTTACATATTATATATATATATATATACACATATATGTATAAATATATAAATGTATATATATATATATTTACCCGAGCCATCAGCGGATGCGAAGACTCGCGCGTTAGGCAGCGACGCGTTTTTTCTCGCGGCTACACATCGGACCGAGGCAACACCGGATGAGAGAGAAGAAGTCTCTCTCCGCGGGGCTGTGCGCATCTCCCGCGTGCAGACCGATCAGCGGGCACCCGGCTGAGATATCCCGCGAGTTGTGCTTGTATGTGTGGTGTGCGTGTGTGTGTGCTCGTGCGCTCGTGGGTCTGCGCATGTGTCCGCGCTATACAAGATTCTCGCTGAGCGATCCCATTAAAGGCTTCCATGCCTTATTTTCTCTCTCATCGGCACCTCCGCTCACGCGCGTCAACCCGGACGATCCGCGTTCCATCTTGACACTCCTTTTTTGTTGTTGATTTTTGTTTTTATTTTTGCTTTATTTTCATCGACGTCACCCACATCCCGTTTTTATCGGCGTCCCGAATCGATTGTCCAACGACACCGCGATTAATTTTATTCGTTCATCTCGTTCGCGCCTCGTACGGGACTAAATCGTCGTACGTAAAACGTTTGAAAGAAGTCTTGGCGGGAAAGTTGAACGAGTGTAACGAGTGTCGAGACGGTATAACGTAGCGATAATAGAACGCGCGTGTACATTTGTTCGCGGCAAGTCGCGAACACGGTCCGCTGCTTCGCGTCACGAAGAATTATGACCAGGGACAAAGTCGTCTTCCGAGCGGGGTGGAACGGGGAGACGGGGTGCAAAACTCGTGGGAGGGGTGGTCGTATCTAGGGGTTGGTCGTACGAGGTAGAGGGAGAACCTAAGTCTACTCCTGGTTCTCTGGCTGGCAGAACGAGACCAACGCGAGCATAAATCAACATTACTCCGCATTAGGAGCCGAGTTGGCGTACTAGCCCGCGTGTACTGTGCGGTGTATACTGCATATACGCATATATATATACACACACACACACACATATATATATGTATATAGATATATATAGATATGTGTATGTAGACACTAGACTTTAGACCACGAAGGTAAACTCGGAGATCCCTGAGAGGGTGGCCCGAGTGAGACGGTGAGAGAAAGTGCGACCGTCTCGCACCCGTGTGACTCCATGAGTGTTTGGCCCGCCAAGAAATGGTGTTCGGAGAACACGAAACCCGTGACCACCTTGCGGTGGCTTGTTCCCGATACAAATGCCCCTCGGTAGGTCTGTACAACCGCGAGCGAGATAGTACTATAACACTGGTTATAACTACTGGCGAAATATACCAGGGGCAGACCCAGGCCTATATACGCGACTTCCAAGTTACTTGCGTACTTGGCCACTTAGGGAGTCCACGGTCCTGTCGCGGTGCCTCTCTTCTCTAGGAAACAACCCCCTCTGCGAAACCTACCCTAGAACTCAGGCTCGTTTATCATTCAGTCACGTGATACACGTGACCGTGGAATATCTTTGCGTTCGGGCGTTCGTTGCGATATTTGTTTCTAACATTTTTGTCGCAAAGATTTCCATACTTTGGTATCTAAATTTAGTCCACTCAGAGATTATTCTTTCACGAAGTTTTATCTGTATGAAATATAATCGAAGCGAACGAACAAACGTCACTTTATTCGTTGAAACTAAATCTTTTTCTTCTAGTCCTTGCATCCATTTGTCTGGACTTTTTGGATCGACCGTCCCGAGAGTGACAAATGTACGCGCGAATACGTTAGATAAGGATCGGAAAACACAACACACGCCACGTTGTGTAGAATTTTTAATGAAGTTTTGGTGTCGTTATCTTCGTAACATTATACGGATGGTAATAAATCCATTTATCTCCTGACATCGCCTACGCACTTTGGAAGCTTTTTTTTTCTTCGCCGGTCTCGATGAGCTAGGAAAAAGGAAACGAGTGAATATTGTAAAAACTGAAAGAGGATTCAGGCCGCTTGTATTACGACGTCGAGTATGCTTTTCGATATACCGTGTATGCCTAAACCGAGCGAAACGTGGATATATATTCCGTTGCATTGTACGCGAGTAGCGTCTAATTTGCATTCAAGCATAGACGAAGAGAGGGAGAGAGAGAGGGTGATTAGCATAATCTGTATTACGAATATTTATACGGAATTAGCCCCGGAAGACCGGGCAGCTCGTACGTCATCGTACACGTATATGTACTAAAGCAAACAGAGACGATGGTGAGAGAGGGATACCCGACGTCCAAGGTGGGTATTAGTTTCGAGAGCTTGCAAGGATTTTAGGCTTGACTATCGTCCTTCGTTGTTGCACCATCGGGGCATCTTCACGATCCGCTTTTTCAAGCCTATCCCATTTCACCCGCGATACCATAAGCCGAAGATCCCCTCCGATAAGTCACATTCGAAGAAAACAAACAAAAAACGTAACCAACCGTCCCAGACGACACCAACGAGAGAAATCGGGTCTCCCTGGAGACTAAATTTCGCATGATGATATCGTTGCGACGATATCTGATGGCTCTTTCAACAAATCGATGTAAAATTTAGCAAAAAACTTCGAGGCTGCGATGATCGATACGATCGTTCTCGTGTCGATCGTGAGAGAGGGCGCTGAAACGTATTAATACAAGTTTGTATAAACCATTATTTTACGTACGTTATTACCCATATAAGTATAAATACGGGTATGTATAAGAATCTGGGGGATATGAGACGCATGGAAAGTGACGAGAGCTTAAGAGTGAGTGGATTATAAATGCTGCAGGCACGATCGTCCACATGTATATATATATATATATATATATATATATGGGAGAAATAAGTCGCGAAAGTCTGGATGATGGATTCCCGTCAATTATGGAGGCAACATCGTATTGTTTTACCGTCGGACGGGCAACATTGATCGATGGTTGCCGGGTCCTTGTAGCTACTTGCCTTCTTGCGGCTCTCTTGCTCGCGGCTCTTGCGCGCCCCTTCTCCGGAGTGGTCCCGACACATCCGTAGGGGTTCGCGCGGCTCTGGCAGCACGGGGAGGAAGAGAACGAAGCGGGCGAGGGGAGAAGGGAATTGAAGGGATTCCCAACAGCACACACCAGCGATCCGACGATGCGGCGTCGCGTTGGCGGACGTTGCATGTGCGCTGTGTTGTGTGTTCTCCACCTCCGGTCAGGTCCGCGAGCTTGGTATATGTTCGTCTTCTCTCGCGCGGCCACTATGAGATGACCAACGCGACGACGAATACGACGAAGAGCGAGGCCTCTCGTGAACCCCGCGAACGCGGCTTCGCGACCAAACTTCTTGCTACGCGGGAAGAGACTTCTTCTCGTTCTCTTTGACTCATATTCTCATCCCTCTTCTCGGCTCTCTCTCTATCTTTCTCCGCTTTCGGCCACTCCGAGTTCTTCGATGATCGGACGTTCGTCTGGTTCTCTCTTTCTTTGGGTCTCTCTCACTCGCTCGCTCTGTTTCTCAGCTCAAGCGCCAGGCAGATACCAGGGAGTCCGCAAGAACGGGACGAGACAACAAGGTGTACGAAAAGACGCGAATTGATCGCATTCCTGCGGGGGTTTCTCGATCGCGATCAAATGAGAATGTGGTAGTAATTTCTTTTGGGAGCAAGAGAAAACGAAATCTGTGATGTCATTCGTGTTTGAAAAGTAGGCTCGAAGCGTGGGGGTATGGTATTCTTTTTTGAACGGAGAGAAAATCATCGTGACGCTTTGATCATCGCGATAATGATAATGTATTCGCTATTGGGAATTTATTTTTAGTGTAAACATGTTTTTTTCGAAATTTACGATCTTTCCTTTTTTCAAAATGGTCGCGTTCTTAATTTTCTGGAAGAGTCGAGGATTCATGGTGAAACGATCGAGAGTAAAAAGATCGTGGGGTGTATGGCGATAAACGCGACGAAAATTCGTAAAACGAAGAGCTGCCATCTGTCGTTCTCAGAGGTTCGTTGGCCACTATTTCCGTCCGTTTTGGTGCTTCGATGGGAGGCGATACATCGTTATAGAAGCCACCATATTGCTATTAACCAAAGAGCTAATACATTCGTCAGCTGACGCTTTCGTTTCGGAGGAGGGTACGAGAGCGTCTGGTATTCGAGTGCGGCGCGTGGATCGAGTCGACTTTGGCCGAAAGGTGTCGCGCGATGTTAATAAATATATCCTCTCGCGCCTCTTCGCGCTCGGGAATCATTCTCTACGTCTCGTTCCATACGAAGAGCTTATAACGCGCGTGTCCATGTAACGGATCGCACAAATTTTTGGCGATCGTTCCTTACGCTAAACGGTGGATGGGCGGGAACAAGGTTCTCGTTGCTGTCACCAAACGATGGTCGACAGTTTCTTCGCGAGAATTACCGATCTTCCTTGTTTTCCACGAGATTCATCTTGCAGGGACGAGTGTAATATTGATTTATTCTTTTCTCGACAAAAAAATATTATTCGTTAACTGTCATATCGAAATATAATTAATTTTGTGCTATTTTCAAAATAAATTATCTCTTAATTATCTGTTTTTTTATAAAGTTAATTATTTCAGTTTGTAAACTTTATGGAAATAGAGGAAAAATCTCTTTCTCGCAATGTCTGTTTAAGAATTAAACAGTACTATTTTCGAATCGTAGAATGAACCCTGAATTGGTCTTTATGAATTTCAATTTGCGCGATTAATGATCCTGACGTCCGTCGATCTCGTTGGAGTCATCCAGTGAACTTTGCTGCCCGCCGCATCGTCGAGTGTCGCATGCACAGTGCAATGCCTGACTTTCGTCGAGACGCCATTAACGTTCCAAGACGCACACGGCTCACATGCACGCATAATATACGCGATGGACGCTGCGAACGAGTGAGATCGAGAGAGCGAGAGAAATGGGGAGGAGAGACAAAGACAGAGAGATAGAGAGAAAGAGAGGAGGATGGCGACGAGACATATTTCAGGCTTCGCGAAAACGTCGCGCGCAACTTTCTTATCGTTCTTGTTGCGTTCCTTCCACAATCCCATGCGTTAACTGACTTTTCGTTCATATTTTAGCTTCCAAGACGCCATTCCGATATTCGTTGTACTCGTACACGGAAAATTTAATCTTGTCGCAAGTTCGATCCCCACCAAGCAACCATTTCCAAAGCTTCGCATTTCAGACCGCGAGCTTCTCGTCTCACGCGTGTGTATAAATATAGAATTTGATTTTTGCGCTTGCAAATGGCGTCCGTAGGAGGAATTTCATTTTCTTCTTTCAACCCTACTGCACGTTATAATTTTCTGTCCTTGAAATTTATGAATTATTTCTTCATTCTTATTTTTATGATTTATTTTTATGATTGATTAATACGAGTGCTTGAAATACGAAGAAACTTTTGGTTTATAAAGTTAGTAAAAATCTAAACTATCGGACGAATTTGTGAATTTATCGTGAGCCGATTTGAAAATTGGGTCAACGTTATATTCCACCTGCTTTTTATTCCTCGTTCTGTATCCCTCGTTTCATCCCCTAACGTGAAATTAAATCGCCATTTCTCGTGTCGGTCCGGGAGGAAAAATGAGCCCGATAGACCCGCGGGAGCATAACTCTTTCTCTTCGGCAAAGCTCTCTTCGTTTCTCGGTGCGCTGAGAAAGAAAGCTGCGGTGAGCACTTCTGTCGTATTTCTACATGTTGGATATATACCGCATGAGAACTCGTTATTGCGAGCACGGATGATCCACCGGGGTAGGGCGTAAACGCATCGCAAATACATTTCCATAATTTTGCATACATGTTTTGATAATTGAGGGAGCCTCGACGCCATACTACGTATTAATACAACGCTGTATACGTATCGCAAAACGTGGTATTAACATTCCTCGCTGTACGAACGTTCGTACGGCGTTGTTTCTGCTTGGACCCCACACACAGTTTTCGTATAATAATCAACTTTGTATGACAAATGATTGCGAAGAAAACAAATGAAAAACCATTCGGACAATTTTACCAGCAAGATAATTACGAATAATTATTATTCAAACTATTAATATCCATTTTAATCAGAAAAATTTATTATTTTTATAGAAAATTGTAATGTATATTCGCTTAATCGTCGCGTCTAGCAAATTTCATCGGTAAAAAGAAAATTGGGAGAGATGAACAACGAGATGTCATGGTCGAGGTAAAAGCGAAGAGGAGCTTACAAGGGGTGTAATTCTTATACAAAGTCTAGAGGCGATTGTCGTTGGCGACATGAAAAGGCAAAATGGACATTGACGTATGGTACTTTACACATAGAGATACAAACCATAAAATAGAAGCTCTCGAGCAACAAGATAGAACGATCCAAGCCAAAAACGAACGTAGTAGCAATATCGCATGGCGGAGTGAGAACGCGAAATAGAGAGAAGGGAGTTATACCAACATACAATAAATGTGCTTGATGGAGAGGCTTCCAGCTTATTCTTGGCAGCCGACTTTTGGACTCTGCCGAAGCCCGGAGCAGTGGGCTTTGGCTCTCAAACGACGAGAAGCTTCCAGAGTTGACTCTCCTATTTTACTCCCTTCTCTCTTTTCTCACTCCCCGAGCTACATTCGAAGCGCCCAAAGGTTACAGTCATCGTCCCTTCAACGATATCACCATCCATTGGCAATTCCGAGTCTCTTTCCATCCCCTGTCTATCCTAGGCCGATCAATGCGGTATGACGAAGAACTGTACCTCACGATCACGCGTCTTCTAGCCTGGCATGGAACGACCTACCGAAAGAGCAACGAGGCTATATAATATAGCGTAGAACGAGAGGCGAAGATAGTAAAGAGCGTCTGGCGAGAGAGCGTGGTTAGTTGGCTCGGAAGCTGGGAAAGACTCTCGCACTGTGGCTCTTAGCCTTTTTTTCTCTTTCTGGCCTCTGATGTGCACGAGCGCGTTGCATATCAGACTCTCGAGCCTATCCTCTCTATCCCAAGAGACAGATGAGAACGCGCGAGGAGCCGAAGAGACAACTTCTGTGTGTGGACTTTGGCTTTAGTCACATCGGTACATACGCGCGAGTCTCATTTTCTTCCATTCTCTTCCTCGTCTGCCTCCGACCTAGCGGTCGTCGCTATCGCGTTTCTCCACGGATCCGAATGTATATATCCGTCCACGATGAGATACACTCTCGTCGGCAAGTGTGTGACTCTCTTAGAGTCGCTTTAGTCCCGAACCACACTTTACCAAAAACACACACACATACACACGTAGACTTGTGTATATATATAAGATATTTCGCTCTCTCAACACCGTGCGCGACCCCGAAGCCAAATATTTGGAGCCAAGCCACTAAAAACTTTGGGCGAGCCAGAGCACACCAACCTCGCGGAGTGCTATACAGCATGGAGAAAGTGAAATAGTGAGAGAGAAAGAGGAAAGAGCATTGCCGATTTGTTACACTACATCACTGTGGACCGTTCCTTTTTAACTCTTGCATCCTTCGCTTCTCTCGAGAGTTGCCCTCTCTCTCTTTGGAAGAGAAATAGAAAGAGTGGAATGAAAGATAGATAGATAGAGAGAAAAAGAGAGAGAGAGAGGAGTAGTCTGGTGGAGAGGAAGAACTGGCACCTCGGTAATATATATCGGAGTTTCTTTCCGTCAGCCTCCCGAGAGAGAACAACCCCCTTTTGCGCGGGCGTACGCGATCTCTTGGGTGGGGGATGAGACCACCCTTTTCTTTGTCTCACAACCACTTCTTTATATCATACCCCTCTCGTTTTCTTACGCGAGCTTCTTCCCTCTTCTTCTTCGTATTCCTCTTCTTTCCCTCCTATTTCTCCTCTTCGCCGCTTCTGTCGAGCTGAGCAAGCGACTTTCTTATTCCACTTCCGTGGCATATGTTTTATGAAATGCAAATTTCGCTCGTGCCAGCAGCAGCAGCAGTGAACCCCCTTGGCGATTCTCGTCGGCTCACCCCACGTGGCCACGTACACCTCCACACACCCTGTCCCAACCCTTTCTCATCCCCGTGTTTCTTTCGCTCTCTCTCTCTATCTCTTTCTCTCTTCCACTCTGCCTTTCTCGTTGTCTGAGCTGTGAGCAACTTTGCCCTCAGCGTGTTTGAGGAATCCCTCCGGAGGGTCAAGCTTGCTGACTCTCCAAAGGGAGACGTGATCCTGGGCTTATTCTTCATGCCCTGACGAGCTCTTCAACATTTCGGGCTATCCAAGGAACGTCTATGATTTTCGTATTGGACGGGAAATTTCCGATAAAAATGTACCCTTTTAAACTCATTTTTGAAAAAAAAATTATTTTCTCTATTCCTAGGCACTTTTTTTGGTAGCTTTGGTGACTTCCAAAATTGTATCAAATTCTTTTTTCTCTTAAAGCACTTTCCTCAGGCATTTGTAAAATCATAAATTTCTCGTTGATCACAAATATCGCGAATTAAAGAGTTTTTGGAGGAAAAACAAATTTTGCCCCATCCTTGGCTATTTTTGTCATATTTTTGAGATATCGGGAAAAATAACGCCATAATCTTCATCAACGAGAAACTCTCGTTCAAATAGGTACTCGTGACACGTTCGATACTCAGCACAAGACTGCACGTACATTATGTACATTGAATAATACATGAGCATGTACCTATGTACACTGAACATTGTTAAAACTTTTTTTTATCATCATCGTTAGGTCGTGAGATAATTTATTGGATTTTTACTACGACTCAAGAATTATTCGAAACTCTTTGCACCTTCGGAACTCGACAAATTTATCTTTTAAGCGGTAGAGCGATGTCCGAGTGCGTGAAAATAAATGTTGGTCGAAAATTTATTGGAATAGAAGACTCGGGCTTATAAGCCATATGAGAAGTGATCTTAATAAGTCACTTCGCGTCTGATTTATCGAACGAATCATCCGAATAAATCCACGAATGTTATAAGCCTCTGTTGACTTGAAAAGTCAAAGCGGATAATCTCGTTCTCGTCGCATTCTCGGGCGAATAGTTAGTTGAACGAGAACTAGGGACGCGCTATGAGTGAGTGAGAAAGAGAGAGAGAGGGAGAGACGACGGTATCTTCTCGTGTTCGTATACCGCGTGAAATTAATTAGTTAATTAAGCACCGTTGCGATGGTGTCCATCCAATTAAATCCCCGGGACCGTGTCGGTTCGCGATGCTGCTGTTGCTCGGTCGTGGCTGGCGCTATACCGACATCCGAGCGGCTCGTCTTATATACATTGAGCAAACTACCAACGCTTATTCTTTCACATTCATCAATTCATAGGCGTGAACAGTTTTTACGATTTGTGAACAAAAATCTACTCACTTATCAATCCTTTCTATCAACTATAATCCCGGAATTTAGTAAACTTCCTAATTACGGAGCTTACAAAATAATCGTTTCGGCTAATAATTGCTTTATAAATTTTCCTGAAAAACCGAGGGAGTCAGGGTCTCGCGGAATTTTGATTCGGGAATGGGAGAGAGAAAAGCTTCGTTCTCTATCTCTTTCTCCCTCTCTCTCGTTTCACCTTGGCCGCAATTGTATGGTGCGAGAAAGTGTAAAAGGGGTTGAACGGGGGTCGCTCTTTCGCGCACCCCTTTCGCTCTTTCGCGAAGTACGATAACGGATGGATGCACCAGCAGCCCGTGGACCAACGCGATAGAGGAACGCGCGAGGGGTTTTGGGGTGGAGGTTCGCCGGAGCGATTTGTCCCGTCTGTTAATTAGTGAAAAAACGGAGTATGAATCTCGAGCGATCGTATATTACCACGGGCGTAATGGATGGGATTACAGCTGCTGTGTTAAATTAAACCGAGCGGCAGCCGCCCGGCGCGGGCTCTCTCCTTTGGTTATACCGTATCCATGGGTCATGGTAGATATAGCTAGCCCAGCCACGCCACGTTGTATCCTCTTTTCCACTTTTTCCATTTTCTCTCTCTCTTTCTCCCTATCGTTATATATCCATCGCTATGTATTTTTTTAGTGTAGCGTTTTTTCATCTCAAGTACCTCTGTAGGATTTAACCACTCGGTGTAGCGATACATCGTAATAACTTCCTATTAGAGAACTTTTACCACATATAGCTTGAAAATCTACTCAAACTTCGATTCAATTACGATAATCTTCGAATTCGATTTATTGTTCATTTTTTAAATTAGTGGATTTTATTAAAAACTTATTCCATTTGTGCCACGGATTAAATACAACTAACTCGAACATTGTACTTTTATATCTTTGAGAATATCTTAACTATTCATCTCAGGATTATGAATTAAAGCAATCTCTAGTTTCCTAAACAAATACGCTGTAATATGTAATAATGATCGTGTATGATTCTGTATGATTAAATTCTTGTACCGTTGTATTTAGTAAGCACATCCTCTTTTCGTTCAATCCCTCGTGACTTTCGTGTATTCGGTCTTCCCATATCGCTTCTCTCACTCGTGCGATCTTTTTCCTGTGTTTTCTCACTTCTATCGCGATCATTCAGCCACTTTCGATCCCCTCAATCCCTCCCTCGCTTACTCTCTCTCTCTCTCTCCCCCGCACTCTGTACTTCTCTATAGCTCGCACAGTAGTTAAGAGTGTGAACCACGCTCCGCAGAGTCTGGATGCAACTGATAGCGCGACGAGAGCGTAACGAGCTGACTGGCATTGAGCAAGATCCATGTTCATTCATCACGAGACTGTGTGTTTGCCGTCGTAAAACTCGAATACGAGAGTGGTCGCTCTCTCGTTGATTCAAGAGTTTTCATTCAATGATCGGAGCAGCATGTACACCCAAACGAAGACAGGGATAGAGGATGATGAATTAAATAACCTTAAAATGTTTAATTTTAAGTACCGAACAAAAGGAAGTGCATGGTGAAAAGTCTACTTAATATAATTAATAACGAAACATCCACAATATTTAAGTCTAAACGAAAAATAATCTGGAAAAACGAATTTTTCTTATAACTTTGAGATTTAGTAAATCTAATGTTGAATCTGACAAGTTTTGAGAAGTCGAGAGGGGTGAGTACTGTCACGTGCGAAATTCCTCGAAATGTGTCCTGTATCCACAATTCCGTATTATTTTTGTGCCAGACGAGAGTGAGACAGAGAGAGAGAGAGAAACAGTAGGGGGTAGATTCGAAGGTGAATTTCGTGGGGGAGGGAGAGCACAACCCCCGGAGACCTTGATGAACGATCGTGTACGAGCACTACGTCACTCGGAGCGAAGTGGTGCAGGTCTACATTGTATTTAGCCTACGTATATGTACAACTATGTACAATTGAGTCTGCGAACAATTCGCTACTAACGCGGAGGAGAGGCTTTTCCCTCTATACCCCCAAAAAATGGAACACTACCACAAAATCCAACGTATCTACGTAAAGAAAATATCTCGCATAGTAAATTCACGAGGTAAAGAATTACTTTTCAATGGAGTGTATACGTTTTGTAAGAACAAAGCCGAAGATTGTTAACGTATATAAAAATCACCCGCATGCCCATGCACCCTCTCGCTGACGTAGCCATGAAAGAAACCCCCGAGAGATATGTCGTTATGGATCCACTCTGTCCTCTTGGGTTTCGAGAATAGTATAACGACAGAGATAGAGCGAGAGAGAGAGGCGATAGATCGCGGGTTATCCGAAAAGGAGAAGAACACAATTAGGCCTTCTGGCGTTTCTGTACCCGAGATCTACCCGTAAAGGACAAATCCCTTTTATCTGTAAGGGAGATAGAAGAGACTTTTCTTTTTCCCGTATTTCTGTTCAAACATATGTGTATGTATATATGAACGGATTCGTGTATAGAGTGGTATATATGGTTTTCGAGTGTGTTTCATTCGTCTTTTTTTTCGGGGGTGGTTTGTGTGTAAGCGAGTGTGCGCGAAGAGGGTAAAGTGTAGAGAAGTAGAGGGCTGGTTGGGATGTCGAGTCCCGCGAGAGGGTGAGAGAGGGAGCAAGAGAGAGAAAGAGAGAGAGAGAGGGAGAAAGAGAGATCCGAAGCCCCGGGAAAAGAAGAGAGCCCGCTCACGCTCTCTCGCAGAGGCAAGGAGAGATAGATTACTCCGCCATTCTTGCAATTTCCCTGTCGTATCGAGGCTCGTAAATTCCCGGTGAAATATGCGAAGGGGCGCCTGGTGCGGGCAGCACGCTGCTGCTCTGCTGCTACTGCTACTCTCACTACTCTCACTACTCTCTCTCTCTCTCTCTCTCTCCCTCCCTCTTTCGGTCTCTCTCTCTCTCTCTCTCTCTCGAGCTCGTATACGCGCTCCTACTCCACTCGTCCAACCCACCCTTGGCATACAGGACGTCTCGCTCTCACCGCCCTCTCAGCCTCCACCACCCGCGTACCAAGGGGTTGGTAGAGAGCCCAAAGGGGCTGTGTCTACCAGGGAATACTACAAGCAGCGAGCAACGTTCGAGCCCCTCATCCTCACGAACTACCCCCGCCATATCCAAGAGGAATCCAAGGGCGCGAAACCCACGAAATTAGCTCTACTTTACTCACGAACACGTAATCCTCGAACCCTTCTCGCTGTTTTACCTTCGGGGTAAGAAAAAGGCCGAGGGTGATTGTATCTATGGAAATGGACGAAATGTCTTTTTATTATCATTATTATTATTATTATTATAAGTGCGAGCGTGGACACAAATGGCGATCTCGAAATAATTCGACCTGCGTAAACTACTTAACAAAGATGGACAAAATTTGTCCTCGAATAAACGACGAGGGTATGATTTTCAACAAGAAAAATAAATCGTGAGGTTTGTGTAAATTTTACTTGTCCAGAAGTTCATTTGTCCACCGAGAACGTACAAAACGCGGCTAAGTGTGAGAACATTTTAGAAAAGTCGGGGTAATGCGGGTCATTAATTACATTTTACCTCGTTCCGTGAGCGTCCTTATAGAAAGGTCAACATAACTCGACCCTCTTTCGACCAAGTCCTTATCGCAGATAGTTAAACCTTAGTGAAAAAGTAAAACAATGGTCGCTGCAAAATTAAGTCGCACAGGGGCTGATATTTTGCTTCAACTACAATGTTCATGACAAAAGACACAATGAAACGAATGTCTAAAACAGAAACAGCTCGACGTAGTTACAATTTAGTGCATGAGTGCAAAAATTAATTCACCAAAATTATAAGGAGCTACTTTTTCTCGACGGACTGCAATGATAAACAACTCGAGCCCAATGCATTTTGCATTAGCAATAATATAACGTCGTGAGCATTTGGTGCATTCACTGCATTTTGCGCTTTTGGAGCGTGCGCTGCGCGCGAAGTCTACGAAATTTAATGAACTTGTAAGAATGTTATTTTTTTTTCTGTTAATGACGCCAAAGCCTCGTGTTGAACTAGAGTGAAAAGCGATTCATCGTTCAGCTCACGTGTGACGCTCCGTAGAAAACGTTTCCCGGTTAAACACGGTAATTACGCGCGTCGCAGTAACCCAACCTGTTTTTATCACTCCACCGGCCTTCTGCACTCCGGCTCGTTTTCTTTTAATCAGGTTATGCAGCCACGCGAGAGTAAGAGAGAGAGAGATAACTTTCTTGTGAATGAGTATAGGCCATGGAATACCGAGGGAAGAAGACCCTTTATATATACATATATGTATGTATACATATGTATGTCTTATACCGAGTATATATATATATATATATATATATATATATATATATATATATATATATATATATATATATATATATATATATATATATATATATATATATACTTATATATATATATATATATAAACACTAATAAGAAAGGGGAAGCTGGCTGAGCTCTTTTCAGAATTACTCCGCTCTGCTAATGCATATTCAATTAAAGAGCGACCGTTACACGCGGTGTTATATAGTATTATCCCACACGCCACAGGTCGATGCGGTAGGTAAACATCCACTCGGACTCTCGAGCAATGAACTGCGAAAATTTTATTCAACTAAGCTTCGGTTTTGGACAAAATTCCGTGTTACCAAAAATTTATAAATCTTTAATTTCTCGATTTACAAGCCGACTTGAACGATTTGGTTCCCTAAAGTAAAGGTTTTTTATCGCAGTCGAATATATCGAAGTTTCACGCACTGTGCCAACTTCGATGAAAACAATGACACGAAACAAGGTATGACTACAAAAGAGAGAAACTTATGTAGGTGCTTTTTGGAATTTACCGCATGTGCGCGAAACTCGATGAATACATGGAAGTTGGAATAGGGGTAGGGGGTTGCGAAAAATATGAGATTCGAGGGTTGGTGGGGCGTTCATGCACAGATACACAAGAGGGGTAGAGAAGGGTGAACGGTCGGTGTTTGGAGAGATGGGGTGGCGAGAAGAAGATGGAGGGTGGGCGATGGGCAAAGAGGCTGCGGTGGCAGATAAGAGGCTCGAGTTAGGAAATGTGTGTGTGTGTGTGTATGTTCATGGCAGCATTGTGGGCGGTTGGTACGCCCGGAGGGTTTGAGAGAAAGAAAACGAAGAGAAGTAGAGATCGTTGGAAGAGAGAAAAGTTCTATATCTGTACGACCGCCACAACTGCAATTCGACCCTATATTTAATTTCGTGGGAGAAAGAGCGAGAGCACCAGTGAAGAAATCGTCGTTCTCGGGATATGGGATGAGAGTTTTCGTCTCTCTCCCTCTCTTTCTGTCCCTCCCTCTCTCCCTCGCGCACGAGCACATAAACCGTTAGAACTGGGAGAAGGAATTGTCGTTTAATCTAGCCGCGGCGCACTCGATCCTATCTAGATGGAATTTATCATTCGATAAATTGCACCACCGTATATCAAGCACTTCCTGCCGAAACGTCAATATCGTCTGTATACTCGCTTCCGCGGGT
Source organism: Netelia inedita (assembly GCA_964017225.1). Classification (NCBI taxonomy): domain Eukaryota; kingdom Metazoa; phylum Arthropoda; class Insecta; order Hymenoptera; family Ichneumonidae; genus Netelia; species Netelia inedita. The sequence continues at coordinate 38,424,205 of OZ024921.1, forward strand.
GCTTTCTCTATCTCTCTTCGTTCCTCTTTCACTGAAACTCGACGAGTTCTCTCGCGCACTCACTCCGAAATGTATATCCGATCGGTATTCATCAACCCCGACGGCGGAACATAATTAAACGACGAATTGAGAATTGTCACAAGTATTATCAAACTCCGAAATTATATAATACATATTTATCACGTCTGTATCATTCGCATAAACGTATCGCCTAGAGACTAAAATTTCCGCTGAAGGTGTTGAGGCCCTCGCGGATTGCGAACTGATATTATTGTTATCAACCTGGAAGTTGTAGTAAAAAGGAATCAAGTGTAATTTGCGGTCGGCGCTGAGTATAAATCGAATCAGAAATGAGATCGAGACTCACCCCTGTTGAGAATGAGATAGGAAGGGGAGGTGAGAAAAATGAGGAAGAATATATATAAATGCAGTGTAACTAAGTATATAGCAAAGTTGACCTGCGGTCATACAACCAACCGATAATATCGGGGCAATCGATTCGCGACGTGAAAGAAAAATGTTCGCGATCGATTCCGTAGCGTCAAAAAAGATCCGCGCGAAAAGACATAAAATGGTCCTATGTAGTAGGAAGTTTTTACATCGATATACTTCGATATAAATAGTTATATAGGTATCGTTTTTATACGTCCAAGAACGAAAATCAAAGAGCCTCGTGTTCAAGGCTGTGAAACCGAGTTTCGCTGTATGGAAGTAAGCGTGGTTGCTGGTTGGGTAATTGCTGCTTTATGAATCGTATCCTCCCTCAACCCTCTTTCGTTTCTAACGTCCTTCCTCTCCCCACCCAAGCAACGAACGAAACACTTGGCCACTCGTTGCTATTTCCGTGTAATTCTCACCCAGTGTACCGCGTACTCTCGTTTTAACCCTTTCTCTCTCAGTTCTGGCTCGCCATATCGCCCCCTTGCCCCCTCTCATACCTCGCTAAACTTAATGCTGTTTCCCCTCACTCCATTAAAAGCCATGGCACTCGGCTCGTTTCACTTCCCACTCTGCGGTCACCGCACCACTTACCTATAACCCTCTCTCGTATATTCCATCTTCGCTATTCTCTTTGTTCCTCCTTCTTCCATACCAAACCCTGTTATTTCTCAACCTTCGAATCCGTCCATGAGATACGTCATTATCTTACTATTAGCACCGTGACCGACGACAAATATCGCTGTACTTCAATTTCTAAAAAGAAAAATCAGATGAATCAAGTGGCTATTACTAACCGTGCATTAAAACTAAATGGTTTAACACTCTCGCAAGAATTCATTGCTAGGAAGAATAATGGGGAATAGCGCGAGGACGGAGTGAACGAGCCAGCTAATTTGGCACAACAAGAAGGGTTGTGTATACGACTCTCATTTCCTGTCGCGCATGTCAAGGTAGCGAACGATGCGGACTCGTCTGTACAGAGGGGCGAAGAGAGAGAGAGATAGAGATAGAGAGAGAGAGAGAGGTATGAATGCGTCGTGGCTGATCTAGTTTGGACTAGTGATGACAGTTGTGCATCTAGCATGGCGATGCTGGCCAACTGGGGTGACGCCGTTCATCACGAGACCCCGGCAAACCTCCGTTCTCTCACTCTGGCAAATGCTTTCCTCTCCGCACTCTGTGGAGTTTGCTCCATCCGTCGTGTTATATCGCGCGGGTGGGCGACCCCACCTTCCTCTTTCTCTCTGTGCAGTTCTCCGGCCGCGCAGCCAGTGCAACGACTTGATATACACACGCGTGGACGAGTAGAGTCGAGGCTCGGGAGTTCGGCAAGAGCCCGAGTGTACTGTTACGTAATACACTGCTGCCATATTACCAACCCCGCTAACGTTCCTTCTCACTCGCTCGCTCCCTCACTGATTCAACACGGGGAGTATCGTTCTCCGTCCTTCTCACGGAGGTCAGAGGGCGCATAAGCCTCCCTTCGTCCGTCTGCTTGTTTCCTATATCGCACAACGGTCGACCCTTCATTCCCTTGCGCCCTTGTGACGCGTTGAGCTCGCGCACCATACGAGCCGGCATGGCACGGGACCTCCAACCCCTGGATTACTTGTAGATGTGTACGAGTTCACTGTACCCCCTTCTTCTCTCCATCTCTCTCTCTCTCGCTCTCCATCCCTCCCTCGTCATGGAGCTAGCGTTCTCGTGCTATGCTACACTGCCGCGTAGTTAATATACTGGTTTCTCCTCGTTAGTACGAACAACATTACACCGTGTGTTCAACGTGTACATATAACGTACTACGTAGTCAGAGAGAGAGAGAGAGAGTGAGAGGCACCCCAATGCCTCACACAGTACGCGGAATAATGTAATTGTAATAGAGCCAATCAAGCGCTCGAGCTGCTCGAGTAACGCACCCTGAAACTCGGCAACTCGTGCGTCAATGTGTTTGTACGTTATATACGCTCGCCGAGTGGAATTGACTAATGTATGAATAAAGCGAGCATCCTATATTCACCGGCTGATTCGATCTCGCGTAACATCGCGAGAGATTCATTAGTGACTTGTTCCGATAATACCTATGTATATCGTTGAAAAAAAACTCTTGTTGATCGCGTTTTCTGGTTACGAACACTTATATTATTCATGAGTAAATGGCAATGTGTCGTTAAATCACTGCTATCGCGCGAAATCTTCATTATACGCGTGTGGATCTCCGAAGAGGGAGATGCACGGTGTATGGAAATTGCTCGATTGTACACGTGACTCTACAGGTAGCGTTAGGAAAAAATCTATGCGCCATCTCTGGACAATGTGCGAGTCTGCAATTATCCGAATCGGACGCGATAATCTAATGATTTATTGCTACTGGCGTCTACGGGGTCAGAGTAACTTGGATGTTATATTTTTTAGGAAAAAACGTTTACGGGAATATAAGAAGCTCGATTAGCTACGACACCTGCGACTACGACGCGACAATAACTCTTAACTCATCGAGAATGATTTAATATCCTAAGTCGAATGGTTTTTTGATTTTTTTTCGTGCGACTAAATATTCGAATAAAATTTCTTACAGATAAGTTTATGATTCAACCGTTGCATGCATCCAATAAGTTTCTGTTTTACATATAAATCCTTCGAACGTTTCGTCCGCCACGGATCTTTCAAAATAATCGCTAATTTATTCCCGGGCACGGACTGAAGGAAAGAAAAGTCAATAATACCGACGTCTATCTCTGTCACGCGGGGTAATCTTTTCTAGTTAAGCTTGCAAATAGACGTTTGTTCCTGAGTTCGTCGATGATTGCGACGACCCGTTTCATTGTCATACGCGACACGCGCGATGCACCGAAAATATAATCAACCCGCTCTGCGTATAGAAATAAAAAGGAAGATGCCTCTTCTTCCGTACGAATGGGAAGCACCGATAGGATAATTTCATCGGGGTGTGAACTATAAAAAAAGAAATGAAAACCATTCGTCACTAGGCTCGAGTCTAACGTGTATAAATACTATTAATTTCGTGAAAGGAATTCGTCGACCCGTGAAAAGTCACTGTATTCCTAGACACGATATATTCGTAGAATATACGAAGGTAAAAATGATATATTCCTAGCATCGCACGAGAAAATCTTCGCGTTCATTGGCTCGCGCACCCCGTCGCGACCCTATTGTGTCAAACATTTTTTTTCAACCCTCGAGCACGTTTTCAACGTTACCCTATACTAGAGTGATTGGGGGAGGGTTGGCGTGAGCGGAATCAAGCAGAATTATGAAAGATCGAGCTCCACCCCGAACACGTTTGAGCGACACTCAAAGAAATGGCTACGACAAAATAGCCCACAAAATTTCACATCTTCCTACACCAACTGTTATAAATTCAGGAAAAAATTTTTTTTAATACATTCACTTTTGACTATTTTTAATGCTCGAGAATGGTCCGGAAGAGCAATGCTTCCCCTACGTCTTATTATTTACATACATAACTCTCGAATCGCCCTTTCCTACATTATACGGACATCAAATAACATTCCCATTTATAATAATCCACGTGTCTCGTGCCAGCAGTTTTTTCATCCCCTCCCCACCCCCCTGTTATTATATATTTGTAGAAAAAAGAAGAAAAAAAATGGCTCGCAGCGAATTTCGGCTCCATCAATTCAAGGGCGTATTAATAAAGGCCATAAGTCTTCCATAAGCAAAAGCATGTCGGTGTAGGTGAATCCGGGACCAATTCAGGCTGTCCAGTCAAAAACGATTATACGCGAAGCACGGGTAACCCCCTCCTCCATGCTGGTTCGCTGCTGCTGCAGCAGCAAAAGCCGAGAGAACATCGGCACAGCATCCCCCCCCCCCCACACACGCACATCACATACATGGGGTTGCTCTCTGCCTGAGAAGCAAGAGGGTGCCGGTTAACCCTCGAGGATGTAGGATCAAGCCCCACCCCTCGATGAACGCAACCCCTCTAAGCCCATCCCCCATCTATCCCCCGTAGAACACACGCTATATACAACCGAACGTCGAAGGGACTTTCTCACAAGTGGCGTGTGCGTTGCCGGAGGAAGCACGAGTGTACCAGAGCCCTTAACTGTGGCGGACAGGTCTACGGGAATACCGAGAACTACGAGTGTACGACGGAAAAACAGCCGCAACAAAAAAACCCGTCCTTGAAATCCGGAAAAAGGAACTGTTTCGTTCGACCAACTTGTCTCATTTTCAAAGTCTATCTAGTCTAGTCAGTTTAAAGGATTTTGAAGTCGAATGTTAAGATATCAAACTAAAGAGTTAAAGGAATAAAAAAATAGGATTAGAGTCGAATCGACGTTTAAATGAAGAAATAGATCAATCGGAAGTCTCCAATGGAAGAATAGAACCGAAAGTGTAAGTGCGACGTATAATTTTACGAAGAAGAATTTCTAACCTCGGAAAAGGTTTTATCCTAGAAATGGGGTTGAAATCGGAAAGATCTACCGTTTTCTCGATGTTCGCTTGAAGGTTTCGAGGCTACCGAAAGTGTCACGAGGAACGAAGGAACGGGATAGGGTGAACAAAGTCCCGGTGACTGGTTCTCTCTTAGCCTCGAGGACAAGAGAGAGAAAGAGAGAGATAGGGGAAGGGCTTGAAAGCACGCCGAGGTAACTCTATCCCCGGGGTCCATGCGGTAGAATCGCTTATGGCTCATAAACGCCTCGTAACTTAAAGGGCTGGTGGAGGCGGCGGTGGCACGCGCGCCCACGTGAAGGAGATAGTCCCGGAGATCCCGGCGTAGGATTCTCAGACCGCGCAAACGGTGTGTTGGGAACACCTCATATTATATATCTGCGCCGTCGGGGAGGTCTTGTCCCCCGGCTCGAAAGAGAGGCACGCGAGAGGTCAACTTAATATACCTTGAACGCGTGACTTACCTTGGAAAAGTGTGTCGCGGTTTACTCGGTGTAATCTCGCGTGAACCTTATCAACGCGATAATAATCGTTATTATGGATGAATTTGGATTTTTTCGTGGCATTAACATCGACTCGACATCCCCTATCATCGTATTTCGTACAGGTAAATATATCGTCGTAAGCACGAATAACCTTGAAAAATCTATACAAAATTATTACAATCATTATCCAATCGTCGATAAATTCTCCATCGAGAGTTCAATTTTTCACATATTCCCCCCTATCATTTTCTTCGTAAATGTCAATTTCGACGAAAATAAATGTACGAACCATCGGAGAGATGGAGCAGAAAGAGGAAATGAGGGAGACGAGAAGGATCACAGGATTTGGAAAATCGGCGTAAAATAGGAGAACGCACGAGGCGAAAGTACATTACAGACGCCCTGGTCGCGTATAATATGTACATACGTGTGCGTATGTGTGTATGTATGGTACGCGAAACGCGCGAGAGTTTCAGCATTACGGGGCTGATGTATGTTCGGGGCGGCGATCGATCTCTCTCACACGAACTGCTAATTGTGCGGCGTCATAACTCTCCGGCCGGTTCGCTTGGCTCGCGACTGTATGTACCTATACGTATATATACATATATATACACACACACATATATATATATATATGTCTGTGAGAGTGCGCGAACGCGTGGAAGTTCGTCCGCGAAATGTACCCCACGTAGTACACTGTACAACGTACGTAATGCACATATTATATATACATATATCTATGTATACGGTAGCTCACGTGCGTTGGCACACTCGCGGGACTTAAAATATATACGTATAGGTTTCGCGGTAGCGTATTAATGCACATATACGTATGTATACGCGTATATAAATTGTATACGTACACGCTAATACCGCGACGACCGGACGAGAGTTCGTGACGTACAACTATAACGGTCGCGTTCACGCGCTCACCGGAGATGAGATGAGTATAAAATAGCCGCGACGAAAATGCACGCCTCGACAATTTGTTTAAACGCCATGACTCTTTACCGTCGCAATTATTTATTCGCTATACTCACGTTATAAGGAATGTTAAGATTTTGTTTTTATCGCTTTGACTCTAATATCGCATTGCTTTCATCGTTAACGTCAAAATAACATTACACGCGAGACACTTTGATTAAAAGGAAATTGTCACGAGGGGGTAGATTCGCGAGTTACAAATTAAATGCAATTATTTTTCATAGAAACATTGTAATTCGTAAAATCGTGAAATATTTTCGCGAGTTGTACGTGTAGATACGAATGTTGGTGTTGTAATATTATGTTGGTTGGCCGAGCTACTTTGCAGAGACTAATTTACGTAGTCCCACCAATCAACGAACTTTACCATGGACCGTTCGTCTCGCGAAGAAGCTAAGATTTTCTCTCGATAAGCATTGTGAATGAAGATAGAGAGAGAGCTCGGTTTGGCGATAGTTTTCTTCGTGAATTTTCCTCCGCTTTCAAACTCGCTTCAACCCCTTGGGAATCAAGCTCAGAAGGTTTTATCAATATATATGTATACAGATAGGATTGAAGAGACGGAGAAAGGTGGATGAAGTGAGGAAGACGCGCTTTTCCTCGATGTCGTTCGGTCCTTTTTTCTGGAAAAAGTTTTGCATTCCGGTGCTGTATATTCGCGAAGAGCGAGAGATATAGAGAGACAGCGGCCGGCTATGAGCCCGCGTTCTCGTCCTCGTCTCGCAGATAGGGAAAAACTCTTCGAGCTTCTCTCGTCTTCTTGCTCGCACTCGTGAGAGCGCTAGTTCGACGATAGAAGGGTAAAAGAAACGAAGGAGTCGTGCAGGAAAGAGCGAGGACGAAGAGAAACAGAGAGCGAGTGAGAGAGACGCGGAGGGTAAGGAATGGGGGATGCGAAGAAAAAAAGAGAAGTGGGAGGTACGCGAATAATAAAAATCGCGACGATAAATCAAGCGGACAACGTCTGGAGGAGGATGGGCGAAGCTTCTTATCTCAGAAACCGAGAGAAACTTGCGGGGGTGACGCATTAGCGCGCGCTGCTGCACAAAATTCTCCCTCCTCTCTCTCTCTCTCTCTCTCTTTCTTTCTCTCCAGCAGCCAGATTGGAAAAAAATTGTTTAGCTTATGTATAATTCATGTATCAATTTCATCAAGTACAAATTGTATGCGCATAGACAAAAATAAATTTTCTCGATCGTGATCGATTTATCCGTTGCCTAAAAACATTGATGATCGACCCTTCTCGATGAAACTTTGTATACCGCGTTCATGAAAATCCAGGCAATTGAAAAATTATGAGAAAAAAGAAAAACATTTATCCTGGGCCAGGATTTCTTTTTTCACGAACGACGAGATGAAAAATTCTCGCGCGCTCGACCTCGTAACATTGTGAAGATTCACGCAACAGACAGTCGCCAACGATCTCGAGTAGAACAACACGTACATATATACATAATAAATACGCACATATATACATATATATATACATATAAATATACATATATATGCGTAGGCAATAAAACTGTGCGCTCTCACAAGAAGTACCATGGCCGTGGCGCTATAAATCAGCGTGTATCTTGCAATTATATCGATAACGTTTGCTCCTCGCGAGAGAAGGTCCAGTATCGATGGTAAGAGAGCGCGGGTCGCGAGAGAGCCACCATCAAGATATCCTCGTCTCTCTCTCTCTCTCTCTTTCTCTCTCTCTCCTCGTCGGCACGAAATGTAGATGTACCTCGTATATATCTACATATACGTATATTTATATTCGTTTTATGTATATATCTGCGTCTCGTATACAACGAATACATAGCGTGATGATATACGAGAGTACCGCGATACATATATATATACATGTCTGGCAATGCGTTGTATTTCTATGAGCAACGACGTCTTTATCTCGAGAGGCGCGCACCATTGACCGACGATTGAGATATTAATTAAGAGATTCTGTTTTTTTTTTAATCATTTTTCTTTCTTCTAATGAAACCGACGGTTCATTCATGACGCGAGTATGAATTTGACTTACCACGCTACGCGACGGCCGATGGGTAATCGTTTTTTTTCTTCGCAGATTCGATCAACCCCTTGGAATTTATTTCTTTGATCAATGTAAGAATTATTTATTGCAACAGTCACGATCGATACAACAAAAAATGTAAAATTTCTTATTTATCAATCTCAGCTAATTTCTGAAATATATTACACATCTCACCCTCGATTGTTGTCGACACAATTACTCTCGTTCTTACGCCCGATACCGAGTTTCTCGAATTAACCGTTCGGCGATCGTCGTTCGGTAAATTCGCGTCGACGTTTTATAAAAAAAAAAAAAAAAAGCGGAAGAAAAACGATCGGCAAGAAGAGAAGTAAGAGACTCGAGCGTTAAATGACACAACCGGGATCGAGGAAATCGTAAATTTTACAAAGACCCCCTTGCATTTGTCGAGAGTTTTGCTTCGTGCAGGGTACACACGCATCGCCCCCTTCGGTGCTTCTCTTTCATCCTTCGTGTCTTCCTCTCTCTCTGTCTCTCTCTCTCTCTCGGTCCATCGTTTGCCGTCGCGCGAAGAGAGTTCAGTCGACTATCGACGGATTCTCTTCGCTTCTGTTCCTGTTTCGAGTTCCTTTGCCATTGCCACAACCGACTGTGTCTCTCTTGCCATTGCCGTCGTATGGGAGAGTTGTCCATACACGAGGTCCGGGAGGAAGAAGCCGGTGGTTGACGCGCGCGGTTTTCTAGAGTCCCCTGGGCTCGGTCCCGACGGACCGCATTCTTCGACGCGACGCGCATTGTTCCAACCTTCTTGTTCCTCTCTCTCTCTCTCTTCCTTGGATCTCTCTTCCTTCACCTTGCTCTTCTTCTTCCACCTTACGTTAATCGTACTCTCCTCGTTTTTCTCTTTCTCTCTCTCTCTCACGTAGCTATGTCTATATATTTATATACATATATGATATATATGTATATAAATATATGGGTGTGTGTGTATGTACTCACGAAACAGCGTCGTTGGCTTGCGGTATCGTCGTCGTTGCTTCTATAACAAGCTGAACGACGACGCTCTGGGTTTTTTTTTCTACCTCCAACAACCACCGCCATCCTCCATGTTTTTTTTCACTCCGCGTTTTTTTTTCACTTCTTTCCAGAGTTTTTTTACTCGCTTCTCTTCGACGCGCGAGCCTCGGCTCTCTCTCTCTCTCTCTCTCTGTCCGCCATGATTTTTTGTTTTTTAATTTTTTATTTTATTTTACCTCGCTCGAAAAGCTCTCGGGAGTGGATTTATGGCTCTTCGTTTGACCGACTGTGGTTTCTCTATCTTTCTTTCTCGGTTTTGTCTCCTTTTCAACAATATATATATATATATATATATATATATATATAGAGAGAGAGAGAGAGATATGTATGTATGTATTTATTCCGTCGTCGAGAAATACACGAATTCCTCGTGCGTATGGACCACGGCGTTTCGAGAAATGACCTTCGCGAATAAGGTGGACGGCTCGTCTCTCGCGGTCACGAGGAGAACAAACGATGGGAGAAATATAAATTGCTACGTTCCCGAAGACCTTCGCACGTGCTACGTAGGCTGTTCGCCGAATTCGAACGTTCCTTCCGGTGTGTCGTTTTCTACCCCCGAAAGAACGCTATCTCGCACCTCAGCGATCGTGGCACTTTTATGCTTGACCTTGACAGCTTGATTCTTTTTTTTCCACCGCACGAACGTCTCGAGACCGTCCCTGTTTCGACGGGACAAGGTTCAGCGTACTCTAAACTGCGCAGGGCAATAAAATTTTGCTCGACAGTTTTTGACCACGGTCTCGAGGAGACCTAACGGTACGCGCCACTTCTTTGCTGATTTTTGGGCCAACCTGTCGTAAAATAGTCCTGTCAATCGAGTCGGACCTTGAAGAATCTTCCTCTTCGATGTTTCGTGGATGTTCGGTGGCAGAAAAAAACGTGACTTTTATTGGTATGGCACTGTTCAGGCTGGGAAACGTGAATAAAGTCGAAAGGAAATCTTCTTGGTCGTGAAATTTTATGTCGGAGCATATTTTATATTTTATGTTTCTCTTTTAAGGGTGCTTGAGTCGAGACCTTATTACTATAAAAACTTATGCCTTGTCGGGGTGAAATGTTTCGTTTATTTTTTAATTCCTAAAGAAAAATGAAGATGAGACAAATCGAAGTGTCCTTGTCCTGGTTCGTTCAATCCTGGGGAAGAAATCCATTGGTACGTGATGCAGAAAACCAGGCCGATAAATTAAGTCGAGCCACGAGTGTGTCGCGCGTTAAAAACTTCTCGCGCAGATTAGGCTAATAATGAATATCCGCGGGTTCGGCACACGAGACGAACAAATTAGCGAAATACGGGGTGTGGTAAGGGAACGATGGAGGGGCGCGATTTATCTTTGCAGCACCTCGCAGAAACGCGTGTTTATATCCAATCTGACATAGCTAATACATTTATATCTATATAGCTATATACATGTACGAACGCACACACGCGAACGAGAATCTCGATGAGAAGAACCCACGAGAGGCGCGTTCTCGCGAACGATATATTTAATTTGCGTGCCATGCGCGTATACGGTCACGTGTGTGTTCCCCTCCAACGAGAGAAATAAAAAAAAGGAAGTGCAGCGAGTTCGGATTAAATTACAAACTCTTCGTTCCAAACGGTTTTAACGCTTCTCGCAATATTAAAACAATCGAACGATTATCCGATTTTACAAGAACGATAATCCCGATTAAATCTTAATGAAACACATAATTATCTTTCAACTTCGCCAACCTATTAATTTCTGTACATTGTAGATTTCTCTAAATTAAGTAATTAAATACTGGGAAAAGCTCACTTCGAACGCAAACAAAAATTAGAAAAATGTACTTACGCGTCTCGTAGAAATTCTTGTCTGAAGAACGACCCGCATTACCCCGTTTCTCTCGGACGTACCGAAATGAGCGTGTGACAAGATTAAAGGAAATGTCGGACTCGAACGTAGAGTAGAAAAAAACAGGACGGAGCTTAGACGAATAAGTACAAGAACGAGTAAAAGGGAGATGGAGAAAGATGAGAGGAAGAGAGAGAGAGAGAGTGAGTGAGAGAGAAAGCTGAGAGTTTGTGTGAGCGTACACGCGCCCGCGGATTAAAGAGTTATTTGAGTCTCAGAGTCGGCCATAACTCTCGTCCGAGCTATTCCCGTGCGGAGCGCTAGCGGCGCGTTGCTCTGCCTCGGTTCGCCCACCGGAATATTTTAACATTGGGGGTGGGTGGTTTTCGGGCTCTGGAGTTCTTTCTCTCTCTCTCACATACACACACACACATGCATACACGCGCGCTCTCTCGCCTCGTCCGTTTCTGTTTCTCTCTCGTGGCGGATGAGTTTCGGGTGTAGGTATACGTGCCTGGACGGCTTTTACTCGGTGTGGCGGCTCACCGGGCCGCGCGCGGTCGAAGGGCGACCCAGAGGCTTTCAAAGAGAAAAAATAAAGAACGAGAGAAAGAGTAAAAGAGGAAAGGAGAGAGAAAAGGTGAAGACCCAAAAACGAAAGAGAGAGAGAGAGAGAGAAAGAGTAAAAGAGAAAGATAAATGGCGGGAAAGAGAAAGAGTAAAAGAGAAAGATGGAAAGACTGAAAAGGGAAGAGATGGAATGAGGGAAAGGCAGAGAGAGAGAGAGAGAGAAAGATAGAACGAGAAAAAGAGCGGAGGGTGGGTCCCCATCCTCCGAGCAGCTGACAGCTGTTCCCCCTCGGTGGGACGGTCGGTGGGGAGGATTCAGCCTAGTCGCGCCCCTTCTATAATGGCTCCCTTTTCTCCCTTCTCCTCTGCCTTCTCGCTCGGACACGTGGTGCTTACAGTAGTAGAGAGATTGTGTATCAACTTCAGTATGGCTGGCAGGCTTTCAACTAGTTACGTCATCGCGCAGGGGGCTTCGGCCTCATTTTCACTGTCTACGTTTGATGTCGTACAATACTCGTCTCGCACGCGAGACACTTACGGGACGTAGTCGCGTTCTATCAAATGATGACGTTTAATATCGATGAGTAACGAGAGCATGTCGAATGACGGGTTTTAATTAATTTTACGAGCGGAGAATGATAACTCGTTTACCTAATTTACTACGGGCGAGAAACGAGCTACGCGACAAAATCGTAGTAAAATGTTACCCAGGCAAAAACTAAAATTAGTAGCTGGTTAGAGACAATGTAGGCCTTCGATGACCAACGATGATTCATCTATGTCTTCTTCTCACGGGCTTCGCCACCGAGTGATCGATAATTTTTTTTTATTTTCGTAAATAAATCGTTTTTTAAAAATATTTTTAATACTCAATAATCGCATCGCTTAATTAATAATTAAATAATTATGAGATTGCTTATCGAAATAATAATATGAAAAAAGTTGCGCGCGCGCGCGCTTTAAGCGCTCCGCGGGCCACGTGGAGCGTAGAGCGAAGTAGGTACAGCCGGCAGACGAGCGAAGTAGGTAGGTATAGTAGTCAGACGAGTTTGGCGAGAATGCCACGTGGTGGCGGCACCGCAAGCGATACCCGGCAATCGTAAAGCAAGAGTTTTACGATCCTCCCGCTCGACCGTGAGTGCGAGCGAGCGAAATTTCCCACACGTACACACACACACACACACACACACACACACACACCGTGGGAGTGAATGTACTGCCTGCGTGAGTGAGAAAGACAGAAAGAGATACACATTCGCACTTCTCCCTTCCTCTCACACCCCTTCGCCGGTTTACGAGCGCATAACAGCCGCGTTTATGGCCATGATCACATGGCTCTTCACATACCTACGGCTATATAACCGGGCTCCATCACCCAGTTAACCGGGGTAAACAAATCGTAAAGCTCGGTTTCGGATTTACTGACCTCGTGCAACGCACCCGTTTGAGTCCTCGCTCGCGCCCCGTTCGTCGCAAACTGCCCGTGGTAATCGATTCGATCGTGTATTTCCGCGATTTCGCGAACCTTTTTTCTCCCCTACATTCGCCTCGGTCGTTTTAGGGCATTCCCCTCGTTCTCATTCGATTATCATATTTTTAATGTAAATTCTTCGCATTCCGAAAGGGACATTTTTTACGAGACTTCCGCTTCGATCATCATCGACGATTTATCATACAAATTTATATGAATTTTGACCCCTCTCTGATAACAATTTTGAAGGAATAATGTGCGTCAGGTTTTCATCAATTTTTGTGGACGAAATCGTGGCTGAAGCGTGTTTCGAGAATTGTCGAAGAATTTTTCGGTCTACCTTCATCGTTCGACAAATTTTATGAGCAAAATATACGCTCTTCCGATCAATGGGCCACGCTGGTTGTATGCGCGCGCGCACTCTGTCTCTTCCATCTCCATCGCGCCAACGTCCTTTCTTGCTCGCTCTTTGCCCCCACTTCTATTTCGAAGAGAGAGGGAGAGTGAGAGCGCGAGCTCACTCACGCTCTTGTTTCGTGTGTTCCACCAAACGCCGCCAGATGCCGGGAGTGCTTTACGACCCTCGAAATGGGCAGCGATGGTTAACTCTCCTCTCCGTCCGCGTTTTATCTCTCGCTCGTATCCCCTTGTCCGACGGATTTTATGCTCGTCACGAAACTGCATGTTTTTTTTTTGTTTTCACGCCCAATAAAATTTAACACTCTTGGTGTCAATTTGACGCGACTTAATCTCCGTATAATAGCAAATTGCAGGGACGAAAAAAAAAATGTCTCGTAAATTTTCCAACGAGCGTTATTTTCTCCACCCTCGCTCACATCGAACAACTTCGTCCCTATCGTTAGACCAATCCCCGCGAGATAGCGACGTCATTACAAACGAAAACTTCAACCCTTTCTCCCGGTTCGCTCTTTCTCCACTTTTAGTACGTCTTCTTCTTGGTTCTTCTGGCGTAGCTCGTAGCGTTTCAGGGCCTTGGGGGTGATTTATTCGAGTTAATTCCAATTCCATTGGAGCCGCAACGGCGGTGGTGGATATGGCAGTGTTGGGTGGGTGGATAGAGCCACCGGTCGCACGATGGCCAGGGCGGACGAACGGGAGGGGGATGGTGGATATTCTTATGCAATTTGCCAGAAAGGTTCAAGAACCCGGGAGATCCCGCAATTTATCTTGCCTTATGTTACGCCGAGCCAAGGCAACGGAAGATAGATGGTGTCACTGCTTCTCCGCACCAACCCCCTTTTCCCTCCCTCTTTGCTTCTCGTCCAACCTCCCCTGAAGGCCGTTGCCTCTTTCTCTCTCTCTCTCTCTCTCTCTCTCTTGCTCATTCGTTCGCTCCCTCGCTTTCACCCCCTTTTTCTCCCCTTCGAGCATCGTACAATATACTATATATAGCCGCGGTGTAGAGCTTCGCGGCGACCACCTCACCCCCAGCCAATGAGGAACGACCGCGGTGGCCATCTTGGATGGAGAGTTATTGAACGAAAAAGATGAGTAAGAAACTTGATACGGGGGTGCGTTTCTCTCCTCCGGCTCTTTCGATCTCTCTCGCTCTTTTTTACTACGTTTGGTTCTCCCGAATCTTTAAGAACCGTATGGAGCTGATGCTGCGCTGACGGTAGTTCGAGGAATCAGACAGAGAGAAAAAGCGAGGGTGAGAAGGGGACGCAAAGAGCGAGGGGTTGGGGCGATATATTGATCAATTGCTTCGTCGTGCTTTGCGTTACTTTTGCACCCGGTGATATACGCCGTGAGTTTCTCCTTCTCGCTCTCGCACTACGGACTGATATATCGTACCAACGCGAAAGCACAAGTTTACCAGTCTGCGCGACTTGGACTAATTATATAACGATCGTTAAGACCGAGAATGCTATTTTTTCTCTCCTCGCTGCTTCTACCCCTCGGCAATTTCTGCGTGCAATAGCCACCCTTCCGTGAAAATTAACACTCAACTTTTTTTATTTCACGTCTCTCGTGTTATATGTCTATACACTTATACATTAATATAGTTGGCTAGAAATTCACCGTCTATTAAACAATGCACTCGACAGTGAATTTTTATTTACGCTGGTCTCTCTCTCTATCTCTCTCGCTCATCTGGTAGATTCATAAAGTCTCGGGGTGTCCGCTTGTACGTGTGCAAAAGTGCTATTTCTGCATCGTTCGTCGTCGCGTTGTCGTCGTTGCCGGTGTAAATTAATGGTCGTGGGGGTATATGGGAGTGATTAAAATAATGAGCCTTCGCATGCTGGTGCCGTGGCACTTTCTGTCGCTTCGCCGAGAGGTAAAACCAAGGAGAAAACCCATGGGTGGTCCACCCTCGCGAATTCTCGACGCGTTCTTGTTTTATGGGCGCGTGCGCGCGCCACGTCGTCCAACTAAATTTTGCGACGATGATGACGAAGAAGATTTGTCGCACTCCCGTACAGGCGCCTTTTTTCTATCTCTCCTTCTCTCTCGCTCTCCCTCTCTCTCTCTCTATCTCCCACTCTTTCTCTCTCTCATTCCTTCCCGTTCTCACTACCACGGTATGAAAAAAGATGGCTCGGCGCAAGAATATCGGTACGTGATTTGTATCGCAATACCAAATGCCAAACGATTAAGCAAGTCTCAGCGCCACTTCGTCAACGGCCCATTGTCTTCGCTAATTTCTTATCCTTCACGGACATGGCTCTCGAAATGAATACTAATTCAACATTGCCGCGCGATATATTGATGTATCGTAAGCCTTAACAACGTTGACACGAAGTACAATTGTAAATCACTACGAAGAAAATATCTCTTGCCTCGACGCGAGCGGTAACGACTCGAAAAAACAAAGTTACCTTGTTACCGTCGACGAGGGTAGTTATCGGCACCCTTCCCGCCTTTTTCCTGGCGAGATGTTTCGGCCCTTGGCCGAGAGATGGAGCCAGCGTCGAAACGATGCAAGCGACATCTCTGTCGAGTCGGCTGAAACTTCTTGCCAATCCCACGTGCTCGAGCCCCACTCCAAGCTGCTCGACGACTACGCGCCGCTGTGAAACGGAGAGGGGCAATCCAGCGTGTGGGATTCCCCCTCTGTGTGCGCGCGTAGCGTCTATACATAGAAAGGACGTTCCTGATTGTGTGGGGTTCGCGAAAGAGTGGTGGGGAAGAGTAGAGAAGATTCAACGCGGTGCCCTCCACAGCGCAGAATCCCATCGATCATTCCGCCGTTTCTCCGTGTTTCACGCCGCCGTGTGTTGCACCCCCGTGTGTAGAAACCGCTGACTCTCCCATCTCTCTCTCTCTCTCTCTCTCTCTCTCTCTCTCTTACTCCGCGCTTCCCTCCACTCTATACATATATTACTCGAATCCTCTTCTTCGCTTGTATACGTATATATATTTATATATACGGTTCCTTTCAGCTCTGACTATCACGTCGCAGCTCATTCCTTCGTTATTCCTGTCTCCCCCACCAACTCCCCCGCGCGAATTCCCCTCCAACGGGGCAGTACTATCATCGTCAGAGCAACTTTGAAGAACGTACGAGGGGGAGAGAGAGAGAGAGAGAGAGAGAGAGAGAGAACTCGTGACGGTTCGGCGGGCAATGCCGACCGACCATCACGCGGCCGCAGCCTACCTTCCTATTATATTTATGCGGTGGCTCGCGGCCAGTAAGGTTTATCGTGTGACGTTTGAAGTACGCGATTCCCGGCTTTTGTCGCATTTCTCCTCAAAGTTTCCAATCTATGTTTTATTTCTCAAGCCGTTATCGCGATATTCTCGTTTTATCGGCCGATCGTAACGACCGATTAAAGTTCGATTTTTAATCGATTACAGTGATCGAGTTTAACTCCACGTGGATGTGCGCTTTTCAATCAATGGCAACCGACGAACGGTGCGGTGCGCGCGCCAACGCGCCGCAACGTGCGCACATGCATGCCTCCCGTTTCGGTTGACAACGAATTTAAAGCCGGTGCATCGGAGATCCAAGTGCGAATGCGTCGAAGTGTGCTAGATGTCAAAATGTACCGGAAATTTTGATAAAACCGGTGATATAGTGACGATGAGATTTGCCGTTGCGTCCTGACGATTCGATGGGTAAATTTTTCATTTTGTCACAACTTATGTAACAAACGAGCGAAAGATGACAATTAAAAATACGTCTTTTCAAGCACAATTAAAAATACAACTTTTTTCCCAATTTCTCAGTAAACGTTTCAAAGACAATTAAAAAAACAAAATTCTTCGTACACAATTTCCGATATCACCGAGACAAATTTAAAACAAACACTTTTTCAATGCGCACCCTTTTTCGTCCAGCCTCCTTATCGCTTTATATCCACGATAAAAAAAATACGTCCAGACGAAAGAACGTCACGTTGAATTATCGACCCAACAATCATTTTGACACTCCGTTGACAAATTTTCACTGTCAATTGTACGCGTCACGTCTGTCGTGTAATTCATAAACGAGTCGTACGTACGCGCGTTTATGATTTGTACTTGAAATACATAGGATATCATACGTTTGTGTATATATAGTCGAAACGCCTAATATGCTCGTATCGACTCGGTAACACCATAAATCATATACGAACGTCTACCTATATATATATATATATGTATAAACGAACGGATAATATGCACGTCGTGTTTAACCGGTGTTCTCTTCAATTTATTGTTTCAGGTAAGTGACGTCGGACCGCCCCGAGTGCCGCATTGCACATGTGAGCATCCACCGTTCACGTCATAATGTAAGTGCGCCACGGCACAAGCACGTTACACACCGACGTAAAACTATACGCGTACACGAACATTTTTATATTTTATTTTTTCAGTATCCACGTGGAATATAAAATTCGATGAATAAAAGATCTAATGATCGAGATAAGAAAATATAATGTACATAATTCTATGGTAAATGGATCGGTTTCGATAAAATATATTATCGTAATAGCAATGAAGAGGGTGGCGGGAGGGAAATGAGGTGGGAGGGTTGGGGGGGGGGGGGGAGAAGATTTAAAGGGTTACTTCGCGCGGACGCCCCGGGTGACTAATAAAACATCTCGTTGAATGGGAAGAGAGTTGCTTACGCTTTACAGGTGTAAAACGGGTTTAAACGAGGTGCGCCTATTAAGGGAGAATCGCACCGCGGGAGTTTGTGGAACTCGGTTAGAAAATTATTTGTAGGGAATGAGAAAGGAAAAGAAAGAAGCAAGAAAAAGAAATTAAAAAGGAGAGAACGATGCGGGTAAGATTGGTGCGTCGTTCGAAGGGAATAAAAATGAAAATACGAGTTTGAAAATTCCTTACGAAGCGAACGTTGGAGCGAGAGAAAAGAATGATGATAAAGGGAGTGAGGGATGAGAAGGAGAGAGAAAGGTGAAGGGGTAGCGAGGGAAGGGAAAATGGGAGGGCTTGGTTATCCGCCTCTCGTCAAAGAGCGTAGCGTGGATGGGCCACACACGGCCGAGCTTGTAAAACACGCGGTGAGATTAAATGCTTCATTAATGTGATTAAAGTAAAAAAGCTGCTTGAGTAATGAGGGACCGGTGAATCATGCGCGCCACACGGCGATCTCTCTTTCCCTCTTTTTCTATCTCCCCCTCTCTCTCTTTCTCTCTTTTCATCGTCGCTCTCTCGCGTTCATCGCACTTTGCGGAGCTCGCGCGTCCTCCCCACCACGAAACGTTTCTCGCATACTTTTTTAACCGAATGCTCGAGCTCACCTTTGATTTCTGTCTCCGCCGAGAAAGAGAAGAAGGGAGAGAGAGAGAGGGAGATCAGCTTGTGAAACTGGGCCTCGATAAATATTCCTGGAATTTATTTTTACCACGTTTTCTCGTTTTTTTTCTATTGTTTCTTTACTCTCGTACGTCGAACTCGGATTGGAGAAAAAAAATGAAAAACGGGTGTTTTTTTTATACAACCGCGCGTCGCACCTCCGGAGAAACGTACTCTTGGTGTTAAAGTGTAGGAGGTGGGGAATGAAACGAAAAAACAATAAAAAGATTGAAGAGACGGTGTGCGACTACGAGGACGAAAGGCGCGAGAAAGCCGTGCGAAGGGCGCGATAGAGCTGCCATCGTGTTGCCATACAAACGTCCCTACGATATACATATGCCTCCGCTTCTGTATACCACCTTTATTTGCCATTTTGCGTTTGAGCGCGAGGTAAAAAGGACAAACGGCGGGAATACCGAGGGTGTGTGGGAATTCGCGGGTTTGAAGTGAGTTGAATTCACGCGTTTTCACTCTCCCGCGCGGTCTGTGTGTGCGAATCTAAGAATATTTTAACCGCGTCGCGTTATGGTCAACGCCGTTCAAGAACCCATGGGAATCTCAAGCCTGTGGGAGAATCCAAGAAAAGCAAGAAAAAAAACAAGAAAACAAGCAAGAAAAACAAAATATTAATCGAAATGAATTTCAAACTGTTTGAATTCCACGAAATATCGCGGCAAAATAAATATTAAAAATCGATAATCCAAATTGTTTCGAATCATAATTAATTGTCAATTAAATAGTATCTAATTCGATACGGTCGCGTCGTAATTAAAACGTAAAATACGTTTCATCCCTTATCGTCGTAGTTTCGCCGATAACGCTCGAAATTCACCGCTAGATGTCGTAGTCCATCGTTTCTGCGCATCGCGAACTGCGCTGTCGTTCAATTTCCACCAGCGCCACCTATTTATACGAAAGTCAAGCGCGTTGGTAGATACGCGGATCTACAAGACGTTGGATTGTGCGAAAAGTAGAAAGAGGAAAATAAGAAAACGAGTAGAAAAAAAAGGTGGTGTAAGGATGAGGGTCCGTATTGGTTCGGAACAGTCGAGTGAATGCCAGTGAGCGTGGCGGAACGCGCGAGCAAGCACAACACACACACACACGCGCGCACACAAAAGGTGTCGAGCTCATCCCCTGACGCAAAGTGCAAGAGCAGATGCGATCGGCGATTATGCACTTACGGCGTTACCGCGTGTATGTATATAATAAAACGGTGTAAGCGGCAAAGGCATACGCGAGGCGAAGGGAGAGAGAGAAAGAAATGAGAGACGTGGAATGAAAACCAAGACGCGAGACGTACGCACATGTATACCTATGCATATGGGGGTGTGCGTGTGTGTATACGGCGTGTGGAACGTACATAAGTAAAGTACCGAGCTCCAATGTACGTAAGCGTATGTATACGTACGTATATAAAATGGCCCGAGTCCAGGAGGAGCAATGCATCTTGCTGCGTGACATCGGGGCCTCGAACTAATCGCGCGACAATCTTCGCCCGAACCGGCGAAGAGACCGGGGTCTCTTCTCTCTCTCTCTCTCTCTCTCTCTGTCTCTTTCCGTCCTTCTGGGCCAGTCAGGCGCGCGCGCGCGCTCGTTGTGCGGGACCAGCATGATGCGGTGAGAAAAAAATAATGCGAGCGCAGCTCGACGTACACGTAAAGTGAGAAAAACGTTCTTACATTGTACGCCCGTCATACAAAAGAGGAATTGAACATTCGTCTTGGAAACTTTTACGGAATTTGACTTATTTTCTTTTTTCTGTTTAAATATCCGTTGAATTTCCGTTTGAAGAAAGTTTGTTTAGTTAAATATCCATAATTCTATTTCCGGTTTATACCTTGGGTTAAAGGGAGGAAGAGAAACGTGAATAAACGGCGCTAGGACGAGAGAAAAGCGAACGTCCGCGCTCACATCCTGCGAACAAACGACAATCGTATAATTAGGTGTCTCACGTTGGAAACACAGAGCAAACGTGAAAATATCTTGAAAGGTGTACGAGGTAGAAGGAGAGAAACGACACATTGGTTACAGGCCGGCTTCAAGTACGGGCGACGGTATCGCCCGTAATCTCTCGCGGCTTCTCTCCCTTCACGTTGCACTTGGCGCGTACACTTTTCGCGTTCTCCGCTCTTCTCGTTGTACCTCGACCACCATCGTACAACCTATACCTGCATATAACATATATATATATATATATATGTATAAAGGGACAGAGAGAGAGAGAGAGAGAGAGAGAGAAAGAGAGACTGCCAACAAGTCCCTATCAGCTATCTCGATGCGAGCGCGTAATATGCCCCGTTCAAGCAGCCTCGCGAAAGGGTCTCGTTCGATATAGCTGAAAAAAACAAGAAACTGAAAAAAAAAGAAACAAACAATTCGAAGATGGTGCGAAGTGTCGATGCCACTGCGATTGTGTCGATTATGGTAACTCGAGGCGGAATACGTTTTCTCATATTATTTTTAATCTCCCAACTCACACGACGTCAACAAACACCGATCAAATTATCACAGTCGGTAATTTCAACGATTTTTACATTAAAATACAAACTTTTTACAAACATGGAGAATTTGTCATGAATATAAATGTAAAAAAGGAAATTTGACATAAAAGCTTGTTTATTCGAGAAATTCATATCTGAAAGTTCAATGAATAAAAAACGAGGGTGGTACATAGAGTTTGGATTAAAAAACGTAACCCAAGAGGTTCATACCTGAAATCCCAGGGAATAATACCGAACACACACACATATACAATAATATACATACCTATATATAAATACAAATGTATCACGAAATCGTTTCTCCGAATTTCCGCGATGATTGCGTCGAGGCAATCAGCAATCACGAGACGCCGATTCGTGTTTGCCCGCGGGGGTAGGCGAGTAGCGTACAGAACCACGGATATATCCGTCGACACACGTATGTATTGCGTGGGCGAGAGAGTCGATTTTCTTATTCGGCCGAGGGTGAGACAGTTATACGTACATGTATACGTCGTATTCGGTAGTTCTGTAACCAATGAGAGAGCACGGAAACCGGCAGCAGCTGGACGGATGGCGCCCTCGAAACGGGACTGAATATATACACCTACATGAACTCACATATGTATTTTTGTATATATATATATATATATATATATATATATATGTATATGTGTAAGGATATTTATATTTATACATACATAGGTCGGTATATCGCACGTAAGCCGCCAGTCGAGTTCCGAGCGATTGGTATCTATCGAACGCGCGCACGGACCTCTATTCCTCGGTGTGTGTCGAGCGAAGGCCAGCCAAGCACTAGCTAGAACATATATACGCCCCGAGAGCCGGTCAGCGCACAACGGCAACCCCGTAATTTATTCCTCTTTTCCCCTCCTACGCTCGCTGTCTCTCTCGCTCCCTGTGTCGGCTTTGCTCGCGCGCCGAACCCTCTACCCCCTCTTTCACTCTCTATCTCTCTCCCTCGTTTTCCCTACGCATACCTACCTTCGTTCCTACCTTCGACTTCAATACAATCATTATAATTATTTGTCTACCCTTCGAACGTTGTTTGATAATTATCCGTGAATATTTACAACGTCTACCGTCTCTGTGTACACGTGCGTGCGACAGTCAATCGTTACACCATACAATTTTATACAATGTTTCATATTCCTGGAACGTTTAGCATTTTCTTTGAAATTAATTATTCAATGCAAATCACAAATGTGCGATAGGATTTTTTGTAATTTTTATTTTTTACGAAATCGATATTTTATCGATCAGTTTAGATATTTTTCGATTAAAGTCGATTTAACGCTAGGGAACAAAATTTGTTTTCATTATTTAAACTGTAATTGATTTATAGGAAAAATATGTAGTGAGCTTACGATCGATGGTTAAATGATATTAATTACTATGCTAGAAGATTCAACCTGAGACGGATATTATGATTGCCGCAGGTCGATTACGGTTTAACCGATCGACATTTATCTCGATCCAGTTCGCTCGGATATGCCAATTCACGAACGATCTCACAATGTATACATATATATATATATATATATGTAGTATATATCGAGTCTGCTCTGCACAACCCCTTGCTCATACGGTAAACTCGATTAATTACACGATGAGAATCATATTCGACTATTTTTATTATCGGAATTCATAATTACCGATCTCTCGCGGCGCATTCGCCAACTCCGGGTGCAAACCGCGAGAAATATGATACCGCGATATTCCCGCCGGTTTCCGGGTAAGATCGATCGATTACGAGAATCGATCGAGAAACGGGTATCAAGGAACGGGCAGATGAGTCTTCGTGCATGTGACCAGAAAGCGAGAGAGAAAGAGAGAGAATATATTATTTCTTGTCCTTCACCGCAATTTCAATACTTGGCAGAGAATCTCGACGATACTATGCATATGTAGCATCGCACATCGATGTCGGTATACGTTGGCTTATACACGGAGAAACTCGCTCACCTACGTATTTTCGATCAGGCTTTGAACTTATTTCATCGAGAATAAAACTTGAAACAGGGGCGACATTATAAATCATATTTTGCGCTCAATTTTTACCCTCTCTCTCCCTCTCTCTCTCTCGCTCTCTCTGTCTCGCACGCGCGACCAGCTCACACTGTGCGTTCATTTGTACGTTTTCAATTAACGGCGAATAAATTAGTGCGATTGCATATCTCGCTGTTTATACAATGCTCATATATATATATATGAAATATATTTCTTTTTCTAAACCTTTAATTTCCCATGGTATCGTTCAATTTCTATAATTACAGAAATTTATCATTACGATCAGAAATACAAATTGCTAGGAACATGTTTGCCATGTAATCGAGCGTCCGAGGTTTCATCGATCTTAGATTTTATTGAATAAAAAATATCAAGACAATTTCTACGCAGGTTTATTATCGTTCTTGAATCCTTCGATTATTATTATTTATATTATTGTTGTTATTATCACGACTGTTATTACTGTTATGTACACCAGACAGTCTCGTGAGACGACATTGCAATGGGAAAAAAAATATACGATTCTCCGATAAGCAAATGGATATACACAATTATACATAATCGTTCTCGACCTTTCCTCCTCGAAGTGATATTCCATTGAGACGGTATATAAATTATATAATAAATATGGCGTGTATGCTCGCGCCAGACTCGCGGTATAACAGTCGCGCGATCTCGTCGTTTTTCTGTTTCACTTTTGGTAACATCGTTGTAAAAACCGGAGGGACACGGGGCTAATGGTACCGCGTCACGACAGCAAAACACACACCTATTTTAGCGAGGTAACTCGAGGAAAAGAATGACGGTGGTGTGCGACGAAGACAGAAATGGTATATAAGACGTTGAATATCGAGAGAAAGAGGCCACGTGGATGCTTAAACGTTTATACGCTGCTACATCATTTTCATCGCGGTGTCGAAAGCTCATTTGAATAAACATCGGTGCGAGACTCCCGTGTGTTTGTTGTCTCGAGCGGCGACGACAGACGTCCTTTTTGAAACGTATCTGGGTTTTGGGACTACCCTCGAGGTCTCGGTGAGCGACGACGCCGAAATTAATGAGAGGTATGCGATGATTATCGACGAGGGAAGATTTTTTTATAAGAATCACATAATTAAAAAAAAAAAAAAATTATTTCACGTTACAAAAAAAAAGTTTTAGTGCCAACGAGAAGCCTCGTACGGTATTCTAGAATACGCGCGATCTCTTTCACCTATCTCCCGGTTTCACGGTAATAACGTACCCGTTATATACAGGATATTCTTGGTATACGTTATATAACTATATATTATCCTTTTGCGAATCCCGAAATAATATTCCGTTATATTTCCCAAAAAGTCGAGGCCGCGAACAGTCAACGTGCGAGAAGACGCGAGTGAGAGAGAAAGAGGTATGCCTGAACTCGGAATACGTATATAGTAGGAGGTATTAAATGTACTATGTATGACTTCGTGCCGTGGCCACCTGCACGGGGGACCACGCGGCGGAGACCGGGAGCGTCACGACGCCGCCGTACCAACGAGTTACGACCACAAATCACGCGATACGTAATTGCTACTACCGACTGCGCGATTTTACGTGCCGGCTCGACTCTCTTTCGCTCTCTTTTCGATTCCATGTATACTCCAACACGTTGTGCAAAAACACACCCCCCTGTTCATCCCACCCCTCGTACAACTCACCATGACCGATCATCCTCACATGCGCGAAGAGGCACGGACAACCCATCGACATTGATTGCTGCGATTTTTCAACAAACTCGACCATTTTACATAAAGCTGTGATAAAGTTAAAAAAAAAACAAATGAAAAATGGGGATAATTGATTACAGTCAATTTATTAATTGAACGAACGACTAATGAATGTTTTTGATAGAAGGGCGGGGGGGTAGTAAAGATATAAGGAAATATCGCGATGACGTATTAATTCACCCTCAGGGGTTGAAAAAACTACCCTTAATCGAAACGCCGAATGTTTTCCGTCAGCACTATTCCGCGTCTCCGTTTCCCTCGATTCGTAACACCCGAAAGTCGTAGCGGTGAGTTCCGGTACGGGGCTAAAAGCATTCCCCGTTACGAAATGTAATTACGGGGATACCACACACTTTCTTCATCGAGACCCGGACACGCGCAACCCTCGCGCCCTCTTACTCACATTTCCGCATCCACCGCGATGAGAGGACCGGGGGAGTGTGGGGTGGTGCGAAGTAGGCGAATCGCCGAATCGAGTGAACGAAAACACCCCTGCATGGGGCCCCGTGTGTGCAGCCGAAACGAGATTGGAATTGACCAAGAGTACGTTAATGGCTAGTTCTAGCTCTCCCAGGGATGAACGAAGAGAGAAAAGCCAGCGCAATGTCCCAAGGGTTCTCAGAGAAAGAACGAAAACCTTTTCCGCCTTCACGCTTTCTGGTCAGCGACTCGCGCCATTTTCTTTTCCGTTCGGCCTTTCCCCACGAAGTATCGCGAACGTTCCAGCTAAATAAGTGACGGAGAAAAAAATTCGAATAATTTAGATTCTAGCTCAACACCACTCCACTGCAACGGTCAAGTTAGTCGAGTATTTCCATGATTTCTGAAGCTTTCGACACCCGAGAGAGTCACGGGTGTCATCAAAAGGCAGGAGTCCAAATTATGACAGATTCGTTCATTAAGTTATTATTAGCCATATTTCCATCCCTCCCGTCCCCCTTCATCCCCTCCAGTTGCTCATCCTTGTTCTTCTCATTTTCTCCCTCGTTTGATGTCGGCCTCTTTCTCGATCCTCGTACTTACGTATAGATATAGAAAGCGGTATATCAGCAAAACGAGACCCACCACTTCGTGCTGCCCGCACGGTGATACGTGAACGTTTTCTGCTCGCTGCGTGCAACGTGTGTTCGTGTGTGTTTCCCGCGCGCGCCCGCTGACGCTCCTGGCTGCTTGCCTGCCTCACTGCTTCCTTCACCTCGCCGTCCGTTCTCTCTGTCTCTCTCTCTCTTTCTTTCTCTCTCTGGCTATCGTATCAAACATCGCACTTCATAACCCTGCAGCAGTGTTTCCGCGCGTCTCGATCCGTTACCTTATGTTCGAGCGGACGCGCACCGCGTGTCCACGGAAACGTACACGACCGCTCGACGATCATCCGGAAGTTAGAAAATTCTTCGGTTTACAACGAATCCATTATTTTTCGAGCGTGAATCGAGGTAATAAAAAAATAAGGGATGAAATTGTATCAATTGATAAAATTATAAACAGCAGTGAACAGTTTGTTATTTTGTAATTAAAAAAATCGTGATATCAGAATTCATTTCGACTCAATTTTGGAATTTATCGATCGGCGATTTAAATCCAACCAAAAACCGGGAGAAAATCCTGTATGGCTCGTTAAACTCTCGGCTAAACAATGACAGTGACGTGTGATACGAATCGTTAAATTTTGTTCTTCCTTCTTTTTTCAAATTCCAGAAGAAAGATCGCGAATGGTGCTCTCGTTAATTCATCGTTGCGCCAGCGTGAAACTCTCCTCCTCTTCTATTTCATGAGATTTCTAACCCACGTGTTCCCGGGTACATATATCGACTTTTCGAGAGCGATAGGATCGAATCGTGATTCTCGTGTATTTCGTAATCTTTGGCGTTGAATTGCTACGATCTCTCTCTCTCTCTCTCTCTCTCTCTCTCTCTGTCCTCCTCGTGCGCGTGTGTGTGTGTATCGTGTATCGAAGTTGTTGGGGTGCTTCGTTTCGTGTATGGTGCGCAGTGGGGTACGACCTTCCTCCGCCGTGGCGAAGGAGCGGAGGGATCGACGCGGGTGCGAG
The DNA here is from genome assembly GCA_964017225.1 of Netelia inedita. Taxonomy (NCBI): domain Eukaryota; kingdom Metazoa; phylum Arthropoda; class Insecta; order Hymenoptera; family Ichneumonidae; genus Netelia; species Netelia inedita. The sequence goes on from OZ024921.1 coordinate 38,451,576, forward strand.
CGTTCCGATAGATCGAGATCGATCGCGATCTATCGATGTCGAGGAACACACGTGAAAGGTACCGGCTCGAAGATGGAATCTCTCGTACGGATTTCTGAATCGATCGTGTTCCTCTTTCCATCAAGCCAGCCGGCCTAGTTGTTCTCGTGTAACGTTTTCAATATAATCGGTAACGTATACACATATGCAAATTCTTTACGTACAGATATATATATATATATATTTATCGTTTGAAGGAAATTGAATTGATTCGACGCAATCGATGACGTCGGTGTAATATATCGGCAATTATTTTCCTCTCTCTCTCTCTCTCTCTCTATCTCTGTCTCTTTCGCTTTTGAATGTTAGATCGTTTCGTTCATTCGCTGAATTTTCCTTGTCGTTCGCGACGACAAATCCATCTCTCATTAATTCCTCTGTCTCTCTTTCGGTCTCTGTCTGTCCTCTCTCACAGTCTGTCGCACTCGCTACGCAAATATTCGCGTTGCAATAATACGTCTGTCTCGTACTGTTGCGCATTAAGCGTCGAGATCGGTAGCCCGTTCGAGACGATTTACCTCGTATGTACCAAGAATGCTCGCTCTCTGCATCGGAGAGAAAATACATACACGTAGCGGCTCAGTTTCCACGATATGCTCTCTCGGTACGGGCAGATCGAGAATACCGATCTCCCGAAATATACGGCCACCTGTCAGACTTAAGCAATGTGTGCTCTATGCGCTCTCTCGATACTCTTTCTGTCTCTGTCAGTCTGTCTGTCTCTCTCTCTCTCTCTCTCTTTCTCGATGGCGTTTATGGGCTTCTGGATCGCTTAACGTTTATTCACGATTTCGCTCGAGGCGAGAGATAGACGAATCTCATTGAGAATGGAAAACAAAAGGGCAGCCTTTGTACTCGAAACTTTTATTTTTTCTTTAATTTTATTCTATAATTCTCGTGTCCCATGGCATTTTCTCTTTACTTTTTTCTCTAGCATTTTGCTCGAGGCTCTACCAACCGCGGTAAATCAAGCAGTCCGCGCATTCTTCATCCACGTTGAAAAATTCATTTTTTTCTCACTCGAGAGAATTTTTGCGTGAGGTTTTTTTAGAACCATTTATGTTTGTGTGCGTGAATATACGGGAGAATTTTATATATATGTACGTAGAGGGAAGACACACGCAACTCAAGAGTCTTGGGAGAGAGAGAGAGAGAGAGAGAGAGAGAGAGAGAGAGAGAGAGAGCTTCGCCACGCTCGAGGAGAGGCTTAAGTTTAGGTGTAGTAATTTGCCTTTCGGCCTGTGGGTGGCTGATACGCTCGCCAGCGGTGCGAAAGCGTGAGAGAGAAAACGATAGAACGTTGCTCATTCTCGCTGCTCGCTTCTTATTCCAGCGTGCCGGATTGGCCGGACGTCTGACAGTTGACGGATGATGAGGCGGCCTCCGCGAGGTTCCCCTTTTACGCCCCACGGCACCGCCTGCCCGTTCTCACTCGCTCTCTTTCTCTTTCTCTCTATACCAAAGGCCCGCGATCTTCCTCCATTATAACCTAGTATACGTGTCCGAAATCCACTTATCTAACTTCATAGCGCTCGCACTTAACTCTCCGGCTCATTTATATCCGCGTTTTGTAAAAAAAAAGGAAAAAAGGAAACAAGATCTACATTAATAATACGAGCATAATCAAAGGGCGAAGATAGAAACAAAAACTCGTGAATTAATCACTTTTATAAAAAAAAAGTTGCAAATAAAGTGAAAAATCGTCGCTGAAAAGAAAAATATTTAATCGAATATGAAACATGAATAATAAATTAACGTAGGAAGGGTGTTAAAAATCGAAAATGTTACAGTTGGACCTTGGAAATAAATTATAGGACGAATATTACGATTTTTTGGGCTGTTTTCGAGAATTAAAAAAGAAGTGAGATAATCCAAACTGGACGTAAACCATGTCCGTGTGTCTCCGCGTTCGTACAGTGTTCCAGAGCGCGAGATAAAAATCTCGCCTCGTCCACGTCCTGTGCGGATGCGTTGAGGGAGACAGAGAGAGAGAGAGAGATAGATAGATAGAGCGAGAGAGAGAGATAGGAAGAGAGACCGCGCTGATGAAACAGGTGTCCTCTCTCGCGCTATGTCGTTTTATACAGCGAATGGGCTAATTGCCGTTCGGCTATCCAACTCGCATCGTAACGGAACGGAAAAAACTCTTCCTCTCTCTCTCTCTCTCTCTCTCTCTCTCTCTCTACATTCAATTTAAGCGAATTGTCATAATTCAAGCTGTCACCAAAAATTCTCCATATGGGACAGAAAAATGTGTCCTTCACTTTCCTCCCACGCACGGTCCGAGCAGACAAACATATTTACCTCGACATATTTATACTCATTTAATTACGAATTAATATTCCACGCGCGTATCAATGCAATTTAATCACTCGCGCTATCTAGGCAAACGAAAAATGGAAACAAAAGACGACGAATGAACGAACAAGAAACGGAGAGAGAGAGAGAGAGAGAGAAAGAGAAAGAGAAAGAAAGAAAGAGAGAACAGAAACGTGCCTTCACGTGCCACGCAGCCGTGTAATAATAGACCTTGGCACCTTGCTGGCCGCGGGTTCGCGAGCTCTCGGCAGGGACCACCCAAATGGGCTTACGATGAGGATCCCGCAGAGTCCCCGCTGCGTGCGTTCGAGCTTTTTGCATTACGTGTGTTCCAAAGGACTCGCGGCTCCCTCATCTATATGCTTCGCGATTTATAGCAAAAACGTTATGTACGCACGGACGCACTAATACACGGTGTGCCCAAGCTGATTGGTATTACGAGAGCGAAGTTATAGAGTCGCGCGATCGAAGTCGATTGATAAGCATCGCCACGCGCCTCGTGGACGCGGAAAAGGCGAGGTACACAATTCGCCCGTGGCGACCTCTCCCCGCGAGGCTTCTAGACAACGTTTTCAAACCCGGAGGTCCCTCGAGCAGTCATTTTCGTGCCAAGAAGCGTCCCGTCGATCGTCTGTCCCACCCCGTTCTCTACACTAGGATTTACCAAGAGGCTAGAGATAAATTTTCAATTATGTTCCATATTCATCGATATTCAACCCCGTAAATACGCTTTGTGATGATTTACCGCGCCAAACACGACGGGACGTTGATCAATGTTTTTGCACACTTCTCGATCGTTCTCAACAGTAGGTACTCGTACTTCGAAGGAAGTCGAGCCTGTAAATAAGCCTAGGTCTTGTTTCAATTATACCCGAGGAGAGTTGCGGTCGCTTGAAAGATGCGGTGCGATTTTATTTTTTTCTCCGTACGACACGTGGACGGAGAACCGCACGCGCCAGGAGGCCACCCCCGAGGCTCTCCTTCTCTCTCTTTCTCTTGGTTCACGATGCTAATTGGTATCTACACGTAACATAAACGAGCCGAGAGAACGAACCACGTGCCCGCTTTCTCGCGTTGCCGTACACCACATACGCGAGAATGATTTGTATCGCTCGTTGGAGCGTTGCATACACACACGAGGAATGTAATTGACGAAGGCACTCGAGACTCTCTCTCTCTCTCTCTCTCTTGCTCTCACCCCTTCTGAATCCTCATGAGCTCGCTCCGTACGTAACGGCACACACTTTAGCTCGCGGCAAAACGCGCTGAACTCGTTTCTGTATCGCTGTTTTACTTCTGTATAACCGACCGCCGAGAGTACCGTTGCGAATTCGAGGGTGTTTATTTCTCGATATAATTCTCAGTCAATGATCGGACATTTATTTATTTTTTAGTCAAACTGAATTTTAACGATTCCGAGGTGTCGGAGAGAATTGAGCGATAAAGACTTCGAGGGTGAGAGAACAGTGTCCTAAACGCGCCATTAGATACGAGGGGGTTGAAGCTTAGGGGTGGAGAGTGGCTCTTGTAGTTCGCAAATTTCCCGCTGCGACACCAGCGCCGGTCGGCCCTCTGCACGAATTTCTGGGAAACCAGAAGCCCGGAGAGGAGTTGCCGGTGGAGTACCGAGCGATGGCGCTTTCTCGTTGGCAACATCCGGTACAGACCGCCCCGTTGGTACAGCGCGCGGGTATCTCGCTCCGGCCGCCGGTTATATCGGGTAGTCGTGAGACTCGAGCAACCCTCCGGGTTTCTACCGCTGCTATATAGAGCTACGTATATCTGTATATATTTGATGCTTCTCCCGGCACAATCTTCCATACCTCGTGGCGGGAATGCCGGGATTTCTGTTCGATGATGCTGCTGCTGCTGCTTCGGGGTCCAGATGGTTATGTATCGTTCTCTTGCTCCCTCCTTCTCTCTCTCTTTCTCTCTCTCTCTCTCTCTCTCTCTCTCTCTCTCTCTTTCTCTTTCTCGCTCGCTCGCTCGCTCGCTCGCTGGCACTGACCTAGGAACGCGTGGACCTTTCATTCGCCATCACGCTGAACGAGCTCTCTGTTTCTCGACCGCTGCTGCTCTTCGGTGTGCGTCCGTGCTCTTCGTCCACCCCTCTCGCCTCCCGCTTTCCCAACACTCACGATTTATGAATCCTCGCTGGTATCGCGAACCGGCATCTCCGCACGATTATCTGCCGTTAAGCTCGTACCTTCTCTCGTGCGATACGAACAAAAAAAAATTATGAAAATGATTCGGACGATGAAAAAAAAGTAAACAGGAATAAAAATGGGAGTGAGAGAGAACAAAAAAATGAGGATCGAAGTGCCGGGATGCATAATAGTGTAAATATAGGCTACGCGCTCGCGAGAAGGGATTGGGATTTATAGTTCCACTTACGCTCGAAGATTTGCCGATGGCCGGCGTTCTTTTTCTCTCGTGCATTCATCCAGGATATCGAACCGACGATAATCTCTCTTAGATTCTATTTTCCGCCGTGTGCGTTCCTCGAGGGCGCGACGATCTCCCTTATTTTCCCGCGCTTCGCCCTTATTTTTTCATCCCTCGATAAATCTCCGAGACTATGCAAATTTGGATCGACATTATTTGCACCTGTTTCAAAAGACATTTAAAATTTATTATTAGTATTTATCCTATTATTAATTTTTTTTACTTATTATTTATCGATCTATTTATTTCTATAATGAATAAATCATTATTTCCTCAGATCATTCATAATGATAAAATTTATTTTTATACAAATCAATTTTCGTTAATTCGCCCAAAACTGTCACAAATATTTCAATATATTTCTATAAGACGGGATGAAATTGAACTCGTGTGGGGTGAAAACGTGTGCAGCTCACCGACAACATACCGAGCAGATTAATCGCGTGATGGATACCTAATAATTACGCGAGAACGATTTATGTGAGAGAAAGTAAATATTTTCAAGGACGTGAGAATTTATTCCCAGTTTGAATATTTTAGCGGATACATCTACTTATTGCGAGTACGTGTAATTTAAGTATGTGTAAGAACGCGAATATACATTACTCACGCGTACGTTACTGTTGTATTGATCAATTGAACGTATACGCGCGTACGAGAATCACGATTACTATAATTAACCGCACCCACCATGTTGTCATCGTCCTCTTCGCTTATTAATGACGCGCTTATATCGCCATGAGACGCGCGCAACAATCTTACCAAGAGGAGAATTTCTCTCTCTCTCTCTCTACTCACGACGATGGAGTAACGGATAATTTATCGTCGCTTAACACACGTCTACGCGCTCTTTACACGAAGCTATATCGATCAATGTAAACCTATACACTATCGAAAATACACGGATAGACCACCTCGTCGCGTTTAATACCAACTTTTGTTCACTGCCCCCTCCTCTCGTCCACGTAGTTTCCCTCATTGAGAATACGACAGAGCCAATTCTGGCCGATGCATTTGAATAGTAAACGATATGCAAATTTATTTACCCCCGTACACGTATCGGTACGATTTCGCCGTTTCCCCGAGGCCTCCGGTGACTTCTGGCTTGCGATCCCGCACTCCCCCTACCTCCTACGTCGAACCATCCAACCTACTCCCTCGATCTCACGTACGTACGAGATTCACGTGAATCACGCGCGCGTATAACATCATCTTGGATTTTATCTTTTTGTTTTTTTTTTGTTTGTTTTTTTTCCGTAAGCTTCGTCGATAAATCCATTGACCCGTGTTGTTCAACTTACTCGCTCTCTTCTTTCCTTCCCCGTCACGCTAATTGTTCCCGGGGATCATCGATGCGAATTTCATCGTGATAATAAATCTTCGTTTAGCAAGAGAGACGAGAAAATAAAAGAGTTCGATACAATCGCTCACTTGCGCGGACAGGAGGATTTAAGGTTTTCTCTCTTCCCGCTACGAACCAGAGCCCATACCGTTTTCTTATACATTTCATATATATATATATGTATATATACGTTACGGGGCATCTGGGCGAACTCTCTCGCGACGGTGAACATCTTATAGTAGCTTTCTCTCCCTTTCCGTCTCTGTTATTCGCCAAGACGACTACTACTCCGCCAAAAGGGATTTTAATTAAGCCCGCCCTTCCAATGTTTTGCCTGATTGGATGAGCTAATCCTGCACCGGCCGAAAATTTAGGGCTCTCTCTCTCTTACTCACCCCTCCCCTTCACTCTTATTTTCTGCAAAGTAACCAGAGCCCATGTAACTTCTCTGTTACTTACTATATGTATATATATATATAATGTTTCTTTGTGTGATGCTCGGCCACCCGAGATGAGAGTAATAGAGGGAGGGAGAGAGAGAGAGAGAGAAAGAGGGAAGCAAGAGAGACACTTTTCTCATTGACTCTCTTTCCCCCTCGCTCAAGCGTTAATGTCGCGCGAGGACAAAGTTTCAGCGGGAAAAAAAACAAAAGTTGCCTCCCTCCGATACGAGTTTCACTCCCGAAATATTTCTCATTCTGATTGAGTGGAAAAATAATTCAATCCTCGGTACCGGCAGTGGGAAGTTTCATCGAAATTCTCTCTCTCTCTCTCTTTCCCTCCGTCTCTCGAGTATTCTCGAATATTGGGTCTACAAAATTATATATAGATACGTACCTCGTGTATATAATTTTCGAAATGACTTAGGTGATTCTAAGTCACTCGAGATACTTTCTTAAGGACTCCACCGTTGGCGGGCTGTGATATATTAAGTAAGAAATATAACTCGGAAGACTTTTGAGGTAGCCGACACTCGACTTTTAACCGCGTCTATCATCGAGCAAACGTTGTGCTCGACGACCAGAGATCCGTCGGTGGGGGAGTCGAAGAAACGTTTCGAGCTGATGGGAGGACGCGGGGTGGGGAGGGTTTAAACGAGCCTAAAAACGTCAGTGGATGACGTCTAAATTCTCTCTTTTCGTTTCCTCCTTGACTGCCCCCGCCCTTTTGTCATGGCTGTACGAACGCTTAAAGCTTTTGGAAAAGGTCTCGTGCATTACTACCCACCCCTCCTCCCGCCGATGGCAGAACCCTCGGGGAAAAAGGGGAGGTTCTCTACGGTACAGTCGAGCCGAGAATTTTTCTCCCCTGTAGTTAGTCAGGGGTGTCCAGTAATTGTTGCCTGTAATTCTATACGTTCGGTCACGAAACGATAAATTTTATTCGTTCATTTCGAACGAATCCAATAAAAAGAAAATTATAGAATGTTGAACAAATAATCAATTTCTTAAGAAACAATATTTGCGCTTTAATTTTATGTGAATTTAAATTATAATTATATTTTTAACATAAGTTATAAATATAATAATTATTGTAACTGTCTATCGAAATTTTTATTCTCAATGTCTTTCATGAATCTTCGCTCCCTCAAAAAAAAAAAAAAGAACAAAATAGACGGTAACCGTGAGAGTATAGCAGGTAATAAAGACGTGACTCTCGTAACACGCGTAGTTTTTTTTTCATAACGCTCATTCCCATCCTCCGTATTATACAATGAAGCTCTCTCTTCGGGGGTTGCTTAGATGGCGGGGGTGAAGATTTAGGGCTCCCGATTTACGTAAACGCGTGGGTCGAGAAATGCGTAACAAGAAAAAAGAAAGAGAGAGAGAGTGAGTAAGAGCGAGAAGAAGAGACAAGATAGGCATATAGACACCCTGGGGAAGCGAGGCCAAAGTGTGCGAGTCGGCGCAAAGAACGAAAAACCGAAGAGAAAGAAAGTGAGCTTTATATTTTTATGGGAGTGAAAGTCTTCGCGGCTTCTCGTTCGTGTCCCAAGAGAGAAAGAGCGAGGGAGGAAGAGAGAGGTTCTCGCGACCATGAGACCGTACACTACCACGCGGCCCGACCTCACGTTCTTCCTTATTTTCTTTCCAAAGTCGGAAAAACGCACCCTGGTAAACATACACATACTGCGCACAATGAAACGACTTCCCGTAGAGTTTCAATTTTTTTTCACTCTAGTCGTAAACACGATGGGAAAAAACCCAGTTGCGTTTTTTCCCCGCACAAATTGTTACCATCCTGCGGAAAAGAAATATTGTTTTTTTTTTCTTCAGAATATTTTGAAAGGCAACGAAAAGGATAGTGTAATTATTTAATGAATAATCGACCGATAAATAATGGAATCTTCATCATTCGGGGCGAACTGTTGCTCCTATCGTCTATATACCGCGCAATTATTATCCGGTGCGTTTATCCCTGAACCCGGCAACTCGATTCTTGGAACCTTCGTCGCTGCTGTTCCAACGAACCCAAGAGAGCGAGAGAGATGAGTATATATATGTATACCACGGTTGGATTCAGCTGGCTGTGGCTGGTTCGGTTCACGAATGAGTTATCGCCCATCGACCAGTCTGCTCTTTCATTTTCAGCAACGTAGCCCGCTCTGCTATGGTGGCGTGGCCTCTCGGCACACCATAGCACCATATACGTGCTGTATATACCGACTCTCGTATCGGCGGTATACTCGCCGTGCCGTCAGCGACGTTTTCTCACCCCCCGTGCCAGGGGGGGATCGGAATGGAGTATACGACGTTACGCCGATACCGCGGGCACGATCGTTTTCCCGTTCATTCTCTCCTTCTTTTCCTCTCTCTCTCTCTCTCTCTCTCTCTCTCTCTCTCTCTCGCATGACCTGAGGGACTCGGGCAGCTGCGCCGATCCCGCGAGGCGCCTCGCAACTCCCACATTTCTTCGACAGATCTCACCCTCAGCCTCTTATTCGACTTCATCGTATACCATGAAAAATAGATGAAAAAAGAAGGAAATGGGGCAACGTGAATCTTCGATGTCGACATGAACCTATTTTTATTTTACTTCGATTATTTTTATTCATCCATCGAGGCAAAAATATTTACAAAAATTCTAACGTTTTTCTCGAAAAGAAACTTTTCGATTTTTACCCTCTGGCAGTTGGAACAACAGCAAAGAGGGTTGGCTTTGCTTCGGCAAAGTTTAGCCCGCTCGTCGTTCGTTGTCGCGACCCTCGATATTCGACTTATCCCTCTGCTCACTGGCGAGACACGGCGAGATTACGCAAGCCAGCCTGCCGTTTATACGGCTTCCCACGATCTTCGCCGTCGGGCGCCATTAGCAAATTGCGTTCTATCCTGGTATATATGGAAGAGAAAAACATTATTTCCGCGATCCCATTTCGGGAGACCCGGAAACTTGGTATTTTGCGTCAGCACCCTCGCCTCTTGTACTTTCGGCAACGATAGCTATAGCTGTCAAGCCCAAAAAAATGTCGCCCGACTGATTCACGTTGTTTAATCGAAACCCCGAATGTCCGATAAATCGTGCCACGTGTCGTTCTCAGAAATCTAAATATACAATTTAAAACGAAAAAAAGAATGAAAAATACTTCCCAAATCGCGTTATAATCCTCGAAGGCTTTTTGAGAAACGAGCCCACGTGCTCCAGAGAGTCGGACGCTTTTTCGGATTTGAAAACGTGACGATATCGTGATAGTCGACGAGAGGCGAAAACGAGCGTGAAAGAGAGCGAGGGAGAAAATCGAGAAGAGGGTAAATTGGAATTCCGCGAGTCGACGAGTGCGCTCCCGGTTGGCGATGGGTCAGGGTGGTAGAGAACGCGTGGGTGGCTGAGCAACGAACGACGCTGGTGAAGCACCACACGGTGAGCCGGTGCTTGGGAAAAGCGCGCGAGAGAAGGCAAGAGGGAGAATGGATGGGAGAAGAGCAGCGCCGGCAGAAGCAACGCAAACGCGGGTTAGAGAACGCGGCACGAAGTGCTTGTAGGACTCGGGGAATATTTACTGCCATCTTCTCTCCCACTTACCCACAGATTCACTGTCGGAGTTGTAAACACCTCTTAACCATACTATAGAGATTGTATCTTGGGCCGTTTCCTATGGTCCCTCTGCCTCATCTTCGCTTCGTTCCCCTAAACGTTTTTCGGGGATGTAGAATAAGTGAAACGTGATTAATCGCCGTTAAAACATTGACCGGAAAGAAATCGGCATTTACTGATCGATAATGCGATAAGAAATAATTTTTTATTAAATGTAATATTTTGTAGTAAATAAATATGATAAACATTAGATTAATCGAAATAAATAATTCGTAATGTTGATTAATTAGAATTCCGTTAGAAAATGAATATTGAATGATTTTTCGTACGAGCGTTTATGTTTCGTTGAGGACTTTGTCGGTGACGTTACGCATGTTGAAATATCTTATCTTCGCTTCATTATGAAATTTATCGTTTCGTCTGGGACGCTCGTACGAACGCGAGAAGACCACCTGATCAATCAACTCGTCGTGTGTGTAAGCTACTTTGTCATCGAACGGATCGGTATTGTACATCGACGCGAGCTTATCGCACTTTCCATTTCATCCACGACCTTGTGTCTCATTCGAAATTCTCGCACGCACGTATAAACGACACACACAGACACAGACACGCCGAGAGAGTTATAGGTGACAAGGAACCAGGACGGGAGAACCACGCACGAGCGTCGATATTTTCCCTCGGTTTATTTTTAAGCTGGATCATCGGCGCGTATACGTATTCATCGAAATCGCTCGACGGTAAATATTTCGTACGAAATATCGCGGATGATTAAAATTTTTTTCGTTTTTTAATTTTTAATTTATATTTTTTGTTTGTTTTTATTTTGTCACGAAATCCTTTCGAAATAAGTCGGGTTATTTTCCTTTTCCAAACACCAAGGTATTTCCGTACACCGGAGCATTTGTTCAATTACGATTTGCGCCAACTATAATTCATACAAAACATCCCCTTATCCGCCGTATAATATTCCGTCGGAAAGAAAAATGCTGACCGACGCGCTGACCCGAGCGGCCGTTGGCTAACATTATGTATTTCCGCAAGACCTCTTGTTATTTTTTTTTATGGGGTTGTCTTTTTTCTCGCTATTTAATTCGAAAATTCCCGGGAACAAAATAACGTCGAATAAGCCGTTGGTTCATTTCCGCGTGCCGACGCTCGTACGTAATAATTTTCCAAAACGTCCATCTCGTTTCGCGAATCTAGTGAGATACAAGTATATACGCGTCGTCGAAATTGTAGTATCGCCGTTGGCCATAGGATGTTTCTGTCGTACGTATATACATATATACACGTGTGTCTACGCATATACAGTAAGCACATCTCCGTTGGCGGCGAGAGAACGGTTCTCGCGCCCGAGATGTAGAACGAGGAGCGAGAGAAGCGAGAGGGGAGAGACAAATAGAAGGAGACGGTGAAACCCACTAAATCAATACTCTGCCATCGCTCCAACTCCGGGGGCTCATCCCCTCGCGCGCGCACACCCCCTTATAGCCACCCCTTGGTGTGCCGCGCGTCGAGCGCGAGCGAACCACCACCGACAGGCACACAGACACACAAGCGCACGTTTATATACATATATATACATAGACACACGTTGGGGCAACAACGCAGCAGCAGCGGCAGCAGCAGCAGCAGCAGCAACGGCAACGTGAACCGACGAGCAGTGAGCGTCGACCAGTTTCACCCCCTGCTACCCTTCCTGCTAGAGACCCCCTCCCCCTCTCGCTCTTCTCGTTCACCCCCCACATGCCACTCTCATCCCTCTCGGTTCCCGGTGAGACCCTCCTTTCACCCCCTCGAACCGCTCCAACCCCCGCGCAGCTCCGTGGCACGCCAGCAGCCACCCTTATAGCCTCTGTCTCTCTCTCTCTCTCTCAAACGTTCCACCCCCGTCACGCTCTCGAGCGAAACTTGCCAGGCAGCTTCGCCCATATAGCATCTATAGATATATCCGAGGCCCAACCTCTCCGGCGTTTGTGGCCTCCAACAGTTCGTTCGCTCACTCTCGCGCTACCTATTTCCCGCAGAGACTTCGGCTACTAGCTAGCCGGATTCTCGGCCTGTACAGACGATGGTCTCGGCCATCGTACGAGAGGATGTTATACCGCACCCCTCTACGTATAGGGCCAAACCACCACAGGAACACCGCCGGACGTCCATACAAGTATCTCCGTCTCACTTTATCGCTCCACTCTCGGGTTGGACGTCCGGCGCGTTTTCGACGTACACGCGAATAACGAATGCCCGTATAAGCCCGTGTCGGCGTTCGATTATTCCCAAAATATACCGAAAGAGCATCGTGGTGCCAACGATACTCGTTAATATCGAGTGAAAAAAACGATTAATCATGCTTCGATGAAAAAATTCAATTTATCGTCGTGCTGGAGTTCGAAATGAAAAAAAAAATGAAAAAACGAAGAAAAAAAAAGAAACACAAAACGAGAAGAAAAAATCATTAAAACTATACAACCACGCAGATTGCTGAAATAGAAATGTTCGCTTCGGTCGGTGATCCCCGGTTCGACGACGTGGCCTCAGCTCGAATTGAAAATAGTAATGAAAACCGAATGTGACTTCCCGTTGGCGGATCGAACCCGCCGCGCGGGGCAAACTACACGGATGAGCGAGTTTCGTGGCCGAACGATCGTATGTGTCCCAGTAGCAGTGGTGCTCAAATTAATCTCCTATCGTATCGTATTTTAATTCGCTTTCGACGATGATAAAATACAAAATTTGTCTAACTCGCACGTCATTAATATATATCTATATAAATATATATTGCATCATCCAGGAGAGTAATTTCTCTCGATCAGGCTTAATAAGGACAATGGAAGATCGACTACGGAGGTCATGATCCTCGTCATCAATGAACTGGGTCAGATATCTCAGTACCAGTAGTGTCATACAGGCACGGAATTCTCTGGGAGAGCCGCGGTCATGACGATAAAACCCCACACTATATCTGAATAATATATATATATATATTATTTATACGTATACCATACTACCATTGCCCGGTACCTTATACGTTAAACTATACTTGGACTATGCACACACTCGACTCTCATGACGAAATATAAACCACATACTATTCCAAACTAAACTATAGGCTGACTTACTCCTTATAGTTATATACATATACATATAGCTAGTAGTGTAGTACCGTGGCGGAGCAGACATCGTGCTCGTATCTATACGATCGTGAGATACGGCGGGTGTCAGCCATCAGAGGGGAAGGAATTATGGGTCGTCGGGTTGAAGAGGAGAGTTGGACAAAGAGGTGGGGGCGGGGGGGGGGGGTGGCAAAGAGGCGCACCAGAAACTCGAGAGACATACAAGTAAGAGAGTGAGAGGGAGAGAGAGAGAGAGAGAGAGAATGCCACGACAGTACAGAGACGACGAAGAAGCGAGTTAGATATAGAGGGCGGAAAGGGGTGGGGGGGGGGGGGGAGGGTGAAGAGGAGGTTGCTGGAGGTCCTCTCTGGCAGAGCAACGAGCTCGTGGGCTATATAGTGCCAAGTCGAGCGACGGCACTGCCGAGAGTCTCGTAATGTCTCGCCCGCGATCAGAGGGGACCGCATTGCCACGGGCTTGGACAAACGGGGACTTGCTCTCTCGGTGATATTCAGCCACCGAGTTATACCTCTTCCTCCTCCTCCTCGAGTTTGCCTTCTGCCGTCTGCCTTCTCCTCTCCATTATGATTATACCTCGACCAACAGCTCCCCGGCAGATTCACGACACTGAATCACTGTATATCACGCAGGCGAGACGCTTACGTTGGGCGATTATTGCGATGTAAAATATCACGTGGTCGTTAGGAAAATACTTCCGCGACCTTTTGAAGGTTTAACCATTGCCACTTTGTTCCTTTTTATTTCACAATCAAAGCGTCTTCAACGATGTTTTCGAAACGTTAAAAAAATTGGCGTTAGATGGTGAATTTATACTCGGAAACAAAAATATACAATAGCGTCTTGATGAATGTTTGCGATGACATACGTGTCATATATTTATTTTTCGTCGAAAAAAAAATACGAATTTATTTTCACATGGATTAAATCCATTTTTCATATTCCCCTTATCACTGACATAAGAGGAAAACTGGTTCTCGGATCTCATGAATTTCTTGCCGGGTACTCCACGCAACCAGATTCTCGAGCTGCGAAAAACGGGAAGCAACAATGAAAAGAGAGAAAAGAAATACAGGGGAAAACAAGAATAACCGCAGAGAGAAGAGAATGTTCGCTCTCTCTCTCTCTCTTTCTTTCTCCGCGAAGTCCAATTACACGGGCTGGCGGCTACCGCCTTTGTTTCACGGCCGCTGGCCGTTGGCCCTCTCTCCTTAGTCGCGTTACTTCCGTTCCTCTTCGTCTCTCTTTCTCCTCTGCGTCAGCTATCTCTCGCCGAGACAGAAAGAAAGAGAGAACGAGATAGAGATAGATAGATAGATAGAGAGAGAGACAGTCCACACGCTGTACTTTACAAAAGCCCTGCCGTCTGGTTGTCGCTACCGAGAAAAGCCAGGCAACGCTCTCTCTCTCTCTCTCTCTCTCTCTCTCTCTCTCTCTCTCTCTCTCTCTCGCCTTTCCGTTGATTTCTCGCCTTCCGAAATCCCCGACACGTCGTCCATTCTATTTCACTTTTTGTCCATTTTGTTTCTTCACAGATCTTCAACGCGTTGAATGAGACTCTATGTGTCTCCGGGTCTAGAGATAACCGAACAATAGTAAAACTCGTACTTAATTCACTCGTGAGACTCTCGGCTGTTTCAATACCAGAACCAAAGCCAACCTAAACTCTAACAATAGTCATGGTCGACGCATTGGATGTAAATCGCTCGTGAGACTCACCGCGTTTTCCGTTTTCATGACGGACGAGTGAGAGAGAAAGACAGAGAGAACGAGATGGAGAAAAAATGGAGACGTATATATGGAAGTGTGAATCGCGCTAGAAAATTCGGGGCGTCCATGGAACGACGACTATACGACTCCCCGTCACGCCGGAAGCTCTCTCGTCGCGCTGGTTCCTTCTCCCTCTCTCTATCTATCTATCTATCTATCCGTTTCTCTTAAGCTACGAAGAAGAGAGACACGCAGAGAGAGCGTCGTCGGAGTAATTTATCGCGAGACGCGTCCTTCGAGCGGCTTGTCACGCTTCCACGGCATCTCTCGCGCCTCTTTCGTACGAGGATAGAGAAGAGCTTCTTCTTTTTTTATTTCTCTCTCTCTCTCCTGCACGAAACACCAATTGTCTTTCGTTAGACGAGGCGTGAAGATAATTTTTATTTTTTTCTTGCGGTAAAATCACAAATTGGCGTATGGTGAATTTTCGGCTAGTAGAATTTAATACAAGAATTATATAACGGTGATAAGTATAACGTTGATTCGAGATTCGCGTTTTTACCGTTTTTATTTCCGGGACACCCGGTATAATAATTGTCCCCTCTTCGAATGGGACACCATTATGTAAATCCCGAAAATTCATGTATGGAACGAAGGCGTGGTTTATCATTTTTTTCATTGTACAAAAATACGTACACACGGTAATTACTAATCATATAATAAGAGAATAGACGAGAGAGGAAACTCGTGATATCTGGAGCACAGCGAGAGTTACATAGAACCACGTGAATTATTCTTTGCGCTAGTGAATACGGTTCGTACTTGTTCAATTTACGTGATCAAAGAAATCATTATTTATTTATATACGCAAACACAAACACACACGAAGTAACAACTCGTGCTCATTATCTCCGTATCCACACATTGGCAGATGGTAAATCGAGTCCCTCTTGTATTTTTACGCATGCCGATTTTACACGTTTGTTTCTTTCTCCCCCTCGGCAACGGTAAGAAAGAAAAAAAAATGTGGATAATTAACCACGCTTCCCCGTGTGCATATGTTTGTATGCATTTTTAATTCGATGAAATTGAATAAAATTGTTCTTTTTTTTTGTCTGTTTGCAGGTAAGAGTCATCAATTTTGTGGATTATCGCGAGTTTTACCATCAATCTCTTCACCATCTCTATCTCTCTCTCGCTCTCTCGCGCGCGCGTTCTCTTACGGTCGGTGAAACGTTTAAGCGAGTGCGACGGCTAACGGTGAGTTTTCGTTCTCGGAAATCCGTGGATATGTTTATCTAATTAAAGTATCGCCCATTAACTACAAAGTATACAGCCGACGAGATTACAAAATAAACCGTTCCTAATTGTTCGCCTGTGTTCGAGACGCGATCACGGGCAAAAGATTACGGCACGGTGAAATCTCGATGCCAGGTGGATTCTCATCGACACTCTCGTATACCTCCACTCGTCCAACGGTGTAAGCTTCGCGGGCAAGCTCCGGCTATTTATACCATAGGGCTTTTCATGCATTCTCTCCAACTCGTGCGAGTTCATCCGAACCCTCTTGGGACATAAATATGTCTATAACCATGAGCGTCTGCTTCGGGAAAAGCTCGCTGTTGCGATAAAGCTTTCAGCATGAATGAAAAAATCTTACCTAAGGATATAAAAAATTAATTAATAAATATTTACTATCGTAAATAATTCAAAAATAATTTATTTTCCGTTGATCATCGACTCATAATTTTTGTTCCTTTTCGACAAATATTTTAAGTCACATTTTTCCTTCGTATTAACATTAATTTTTGTTTGTTGTTTATTTTTTAAAAACGTTATAAATTGTATTTTTATTCGAATGGTGGCCATATGCGAAGCGGATAGACGTTTGAAGGAGCAACGCTATTGGAACAGACACGCCGGGGTGGGAAGAGAGAGCTCTTGCATGGCGCGCGAAATAGCTTTATACAGAGCTCCCTCGTCGAAAGATTGACGGCCGAATCCGTCAGCGATTCAACGCGCGCGCGTTGTCCGTATTCCGGGATTTTTCCTCGCAATTTTCCGTGGCTCTTTTCACCTTTCTATATCGCGGATAGCAGAGCGAGAGAGAGAGCGAGAGAGAGATGTGTGTCTGTGTGTTTATACGCGATGGGTTTTTACGCTGGACGCGTAGGCCAAGCACGTACCGAGTTTTCCGTGCTCGATTCGATTCGCTCTCGACTCTCTCTCTCGTCGTCCACACATATCTCTCTCTTCCCTCTTCCCTCTCTCTCTCTCAGCTCTGGCTCTAATCCTTTTCAGCGTTGAATCCCAGTCTTTCAGCGCCACTCTTCATGTACCTCTCCGATACGAAGGGATCGCGATAAATACGAGTTTGCGCGAGAGTGACGAAATGCCGCCAGCGATTAAAACTGAAGAAAAAATAATTTATATCAAAAATTTAAAAAAAAATGGATTCGTTATCGCCCGTTTGCATCATATCGTTATCTTAATTTCTAATAAACCTTTTGTATTCACAGCTATTAAAAAATGTTCGAATTGACGGGTGTACAAACAAATATTTATTTCTTCATTATTTGTAATATTTTAATCCTAACGAATTTCTAATGGGAACTCCTTTTTGAAAACTCGAATTGATCGATTATGCCAAAAATATTGAGAAAAAATGTGATACGCGCGTTCGCTCGCGTCTCCCGTTGCGGAAACGACGTAAATGTATATTGGCAATATATATACATATATATATATATACATATACATGTACGTTACGAAAAGCTGCGGCAGAGACACAAATCCAGGCGTACGTGTGAACGCGGGGGTGGTTGTGCGGAGTGGAGAATCGGTCGGTTCTCGAGGCCGATGAGGATGGAAGGAGGGTCGAAGCGGGTGGGTTGAACGGTACCACGGCCTCAGGCTTTTGTTGACGCACAAAGGAACGGCGTGACGGCGCGCGATAGTCTCCCTGCTTTCATAGCGCGCACACACACACCCACACACACATATATATGTATGTATATATCCATATACACGCCGGAGCGATCCAAAGTGCGCGGAAGCTCTTTCACGGGGGTGGAAAACGAAGACGGAGGCTTCGAAGCGTTTGAGACAAGGGAGGGATGGAAGAGCGAGAGACCAGAAAGGAAAATCGAGGGATGGCACGAAGACGAGAGTATAAGGGTGAGAGCACGACGAACGAGAACGCGGCAAAGAGAGAATAACGCTTTCTTTCTCTCTCCTTTCTCTCTCTCTCTCTCTCTTTCTATCCTTCTCTCTCTGGAGGGTGAACGAGCGAGACAACGCGGGGAAAATGCTCGACGGGGGGTGGAAAGGGAGGGAGGCGAAGGCGGAGGGAAGCGAGGGGGCTTCGAGAGCTTTGGTAGCACACTACGTCAGGGGGTGGGAGGGGTAGGGTGGGTGGCAGACGCCTCAACGCATGTGCAGGGCGCCTCGCGGCTCACTCACTCTCTCTCACTCTCTCTCTCTCTCTCTCTCTCTCTCTCTCTCGCTCTCTCTCTCTCTCTCGCTCTTTGGTCCCCGTTTCTCGCGCGCGCGGTGTGCGGAGGCTGCGAAGCGGCAGCGGCAGAACGGAATTCGCGGATCACAGTCGTCCCATCTCTTGGAAAGTAACGTGATCGCGGTTTGTGTACTCCGCGTTTGATGTTACGAACATCGTGAAATAACGCGAGATCGTCGCGAATCGCGGATTTTGCGAATTTTCCGTTTTTTACTTTCGGAGTATACGACGAGTTGACGCGAATTCGGCGTGTTTGAATCTCGAACAAAAATCACAAAATCCGAACCACGCGTCGCACACTTCTTTTTTTGGGTAATACGTTATTTCGATGGTGACGATCTTGATCGAGGATGAGCTCGTCGAACGTGACGAAACGATGGTGAAAAATTTCATTTCGAATTACGCGAGTGATTTATGACAGACCCGAGTTTCTGACCGTATCCTCGTTATTTTCACGACAAGGATTAACGTATTCGATGGCTAATTCGAACACGACGAACGCCCTGTTCTCCAGTTACCTGATAATTGTATCACGAATCGACGAAACGAGAAACTTGAATGGAACGAGAAATATATCGGGGGTGTTCTACGAAGCTAAGGGCTCGGTTTTAAATCAAGTTTAAATCGTCCAAGGATCATCGCTCTTACGTTCGCCTCACCTCGGATACGGGAAGAACCGAAGAGTGTGCGTGTGTGTGTGTGTGTGTGTGAGACTGTGCGTGCGGTGTGTGAGCAACTCGGAGCACGTGCGGCCGGCGTTCATCCCTCCGGTCAACGGCAGACCGAGCGAGAGAAAGTCGTCGAAGAATCCTCGTCTCGGTCGATTCTCGAAAAAACCAGAAAAAAAGAAATAACTAAAAACGAATAAAAACACGAAAAGAAGGAAAAAGGAGATAAAGGAGGAAGCGATGCGTGGCTCGCAAGTGAATAATCCCTCGTTCGTATTCCTTGGGAAAAATTCGCACGAGGATAAAAAAACAGGACTCTGACCTCGTGCTTGGTCAATAAGCGTACAAAATTCAGCGTCGATATCGTGTCGTTCGTAGGACGATAAAACCGATAAAAAAAGAAAAGAAAACAACAACAACAACAACAACAACACGAAATTGAAAAAAGACGAACGTCGGGGAACGCATCGCGATCTCGTGCGTGTCCCGCTCTCGTTCTCGAGCGAAAGTTTTCGCTGGCGGGCGAGTAAAGTGCCGGGTGGTAGGGAGGGAGGGAGGGGCGAGAAGGGATGAGACGAATCTTGGTCTCTTCGAACTCGCGCGCACGAACCCGGGGATAGTAAAAACGCACGAGAGAAAGGGAGAGGATCGCAAGTTGGAGAGGACGTAAAGGGATGCGAGAGAGGTCTCTCGCGTCAAGAATTCCTGTCGCTGGTCAAACGTCATTCGACGACTAGACGCCGGAACTCGTGCAAAAAACTTTTTTCAAACTTCGCTGATTGACCGGATATATCACGTGGAATTGCTATATATATATATAGATATAAATATATAAATATACATACACGTGTATACATGTATATACGATGGAAGAATTGATCGTCGTGAAATTATTCTCGTTGTTCACGTCGACGAGACGACGCTCGAACAATCACGAGGAATAATAAATAAACGAATAATTCGATCGAGAGAAGAGTTCTCGGGGATAACCGAGGCAAAAAATCGCCGCATGATCCGCTAGAAAGACCGCTCGCTTATTTTTTATTATTCTTCATCGGCAGCCGCGGCAGTGGGTCAGGATCGAATTTGAAAAATTGCAATTATAAAGATATATATATATATACATATATGTATGTATGTCGAACGTGAATAATGAAACGTATTATCTAACAAATGGAGGATAAAGTAATCAAGAGACAATAAAATATTATATCCACGATTAAAGAAAATAAATAAACGTGCAAAAATAAAATAATTTCCAGGACAATCACAGTGCTGACGAGTCGATAAGATGAATTTAGAGATTAATAATGGCCGAAGAATAAAAACGCTTTTAAAGTGAGAGATACGATATTTTGATATAAGTAAAGCGAGATTTTTAATTAAAATCGATAAAAGAGAGGATCGTTTCGAGGATCTGTGCGAGAGACTCATTCGCGTAGCTCGGTAAGCAAATAATAAGAGGAAAGAAGGGAAAAAGGAAAAAAAAAGGGTCGAACGAGGAAGTGGCCGAGGTGATGGTTAATGGAGAATCAACGAACGCCCGTGAGCCTTTGGATCAGCTAAAGGTTGATCGGACGAACGTGACAAATGGTGCTAATAAGACGAGAGTGCCGAGATTCTTTGAAGATCGCGCGAAGAGATACGGTATTGGTACGACGGTGACTGGCGGATTCGGCTGCGTCGGTACGGGTGTCCGAGCGGCGAGAACGAGGCGGCAAACGGCGAAAGCGACGTCGACGACGAATAGAACGAGAACGAGAACGATCGCGACTGTTAGAAGGAGAGTGAAGGAACAGTGGGATAAGAGGGATAAAAAGCGTAAAACGAGGAGGTGGGAAGTATCGAGAATCTGTTGGACGGTGAACAGAGGGTATCAGCCACGACGGGACCCGGCGCCGGGGCGAATACAAGGCCCCCGGTGCAGGGATACAAGGCCGAGGACGAAGACGACGACGACGACGACGACGACGACGACCACGACGAAGACGAGAAGAAACGACAGAATAACGTTACGAGCTTAGCAACGGCCCTGAAGACGAGACCGAGTAATAGAGCTCCCTCTGCTATCAGAGGGAGAGTCGGCAGGCCGAGACGCCGACGGAGACGACGGAAAAAGAAGCGACGGAGGTGAGCGATATTCATCGAAAATAATCAAAATTTTCAGTCCTTTCGTCAAATTTCGCTCTTCATGCAAAAATTCGATAATAATAAAATCTCCATTTTTTTCTTCATAAAATTAATATCGTCGATTAATCGACTAATATATTTTAATCTCTTTGTTCTCGACTCTCGGTTAAATATTAATAACGAGTTGTCGTGTTAGTTACGACGAGCTCACTTCGAGCTTTAATCTCGACGTGTAGTCTCGCTCTCATCTCGTCGCGTCCGACCGCGTGCCTCGTTCCTCATTCTCGTTAACGCGTTGGCGCGCACGTGGGATTTTACAACGCGGTATGAGCGCTGGACACACGTAGAGTACGAATTAAGCTACGTACCATTATACACACATACACACACACATACACGTGCTTATAGAGTACACAGCAAGCAAGGGGTGAGGGGAGGGTAAAGCGCGCATAAGCGGCCTGTGGAAAATCGTCATCCTCCCGGCGAGAGTCGTGTCGCGGCACGATGCGGAAAGATCTCTAATCTCGCGGACATCGCGAGAGATGCGTATCCTCGCGAAGAGAATAAGAAAAGAGGAAAGAGAGGAAGAGAACAAGTGCGCATCAACGATACGGAGAATTCATCCGCTCGTCGGAGTGTTCGTACGTATATGTGTATAAAGCAGACGGTCTGACGGTGCAAGGCGCGTTCCTTAATTCGCTAACCGCTCTTAATTGTAATTGTGCCCGCGGTTGAATTCCGAAGGACCTCTCTCGGCACTGCTCTCACCCCTTGCGTCTCTCTCTCTCTCTCTCTCTCTCTCTATATATATATATATATATAGAGAGAGAGAGAGAGAAAGAGAGAATATATAGATATACACGATACCATATATCTACCAACGTTAACTTCTTACTATACTTACTACTTACTACTTTACTACGCGCACGCACGCAACCGGCAAGAAACACGAATTCCACTGTTAACCGTAATTCATCGCGGTTCTTGTTGCCACACGTTGTGCCGCGTGCAATTCGCGAGGAGTCCCTACCGCGGTGGCCGTGGCGGCTACGATCGCAAAAGCGTCCAATGCTTGTATATACGTATATATATAATATATAAATATATATATGTATATATATATGTGTGTGTGTGTGTGTTTGTGTGTGTGTAAGAAGAACTCGAACCGCGCATTGCGCTCAACAGCGCGTTACAATTTCGGTTCTTACTCGCGTACCATCAACAAATTTTATCGACGCGCCAATCGAATTCCACGAGGGTGCCGGCGCAACCCCCTCGCGAAACCGCCTCTCTCTCTCTCTCTCTCTCTTTCTCTCGCTCTATATATAGCTATAAAGTATCTCATATAGGTATAAATATGTGCCGAGTTGCATTCTGGTGTTCCGCAAACCGTGTCCCCACAGTTTTGCCACACGCATCGCGAGTCACTGTCCTGTAAACTCGAGCGATACTCATCTTCCAAATGCTCGTCTCGTACGTGGTATCACTTTATATTTTTACACGCTCCTGTGCAATGAGAACAAAAAAAACGTTCGACGAACCTCTCGTCAGGACATATAATGTCAGGGAACGTACGGAAAAAGGTACGAGTGACGAGAACGTTTATGATCAAGCAAATTGGAACGAAACGTGTGTACAGACTTTTTTGTACGAGAGTCTTTAAATCGGATCGATCCGGAGCTATTGCATTTCTCGACTCTTATTTCGTCAACGGTTGTTTCTCTTTTCGTACAAGATGAGAAAAAAAACTGGATGTAACCAAATGAAGAATAAAGTATATACACGATTATTTCTTGTATGAAAATATTTTAACGTTTCTACCGACTTTCCGCGTGTCATTTTCTCCATTAAGCGAGTCGAATAAATGAAAAAAATAATAATAAGATGAAACCAGAGTCAAGTGAATATATACCCAGAAAGAGAGATGGCGGAATTCTCGTGTCTCGCGCTGTGACGGCGTCGTGTGTGCTGGTTGGTGAACGACACTCGGGGACCCCTCGCGCGTTCGCATTTACGTCCCTTCCGTCCGCGTCAGCGGGGCGTACGAAGGGGGACACACGCAGGCGAGCGTTCTCATCCGCGGGGCGACGCGAGAGGCATTGGGGGGAAGAGAAAGAGAGAGATAGAGAGAGAGGGAGCTCTGCAGGCTAGGCAGGAAATGAAGGGAATGGACGGGGGTGATTGGAAAATTTGATGGAGGGTGGCAGCGTGCTAGAGGGTGGGGAAGAAGCGTGATCGAGGGGTCAGAAGGGCGAGAGAGTACGATGCGAAGAGGGGGCAGAGAGAGCGAGAGAGAGACAGAGCAAGCTGGCGGCATCGCGCGGGGTTAGCATATCATAGAGCACACGAGGATGAGAACGCCAAGAGGGAAAGAGGATGAGGAGGACGAGTCGACTGCGCGAGCAGCGAGGAGGGCCGAGGGAGGGAGCGGCTATCAATGACGCGTTAGACCACGTCACATGGCGTGCGACGCATCTGCTACCTCGGCGTATATTTCGTTCGCCTGTATTCGTGTATTACGACCGCGCGTTACATATACGTCCTATATATTATCCTCGACGATACGTCAATTTGACCGCCGCGCGCCGATCATTATAACGATTACCTCGTATGTTCGACCAAACTAACATCGACGTGTTCGCACATTCGTCCGTATTTCTCGTGCGTGAACGACGAGAAACGCTTAAACGTAAAAGTGATAACAATGTAAAGAGGGGGTTGATAACGAAAATAATGAAGATTTAATGAAATGTTAATTTAGATCAAAGAAAACAGATTCGAAAGTAAGTTTCTCTAGGAATTTAGGTTTTCTTGAAACTGTGATTTAGAATGATTCTTTTGATGACAGAATATGTTTATGGTGGCGGTTGGATCGCGGTGGAACGCTTTTATTGAGATATGCATATATCTTTGTGTATATAGTGGAGCGAGAAAGAGAGAGAGAGGGGGGGGGGGGGAGATGAAGAAGTTGGAACTAGTTTTCTCTCATCTCTATGCTTTGGCTATATCGGTCTCGAGAGCCGCCACTTCCGGCACCACCCGGTGATTTATTCCGTGCAAGTGTGATTCTCGCCGCCTCTCTTCGAATTCTTCTTCTTCTTCTTCCTCGACTTTTTTTTCTCTCGTTCCTCCTCATCTTCCATCTATCGCTCTTCCACTTACTCGTAGTCACTAAAAACTCGCTCGGCGGTCACTCGAATTTCAGGGTTAACGGCAACATAATTCTTTCGAGAAAATTTCTCGACGAACTTTTCACCTTTGAGACAAAAGGTCATTATTTTTTTTTTTCGACGCGTTCGCACAACACGATGCGGTATAAGAATCGCGATCGGTATCGCGCATCATCTGGCAATTCGCCTCGTCTACATAGTCGCTGAATTAAAAACATGAATACATATACAATATATATATATATGAGCACGTGTAGATCGCGGCTCCTTTCCCTTGGCGTCTTCCGCTCACTCGAGGCAACGAAAAAGCCGGACAAAGCAGAATCTACGAGTCGGTCGATCGAAGTGCCGGCAATTTCGATCGGCTCGATTAGTCACGCCAGCCTTCTCGTTATCGAACGATTAATCCGCGACCCGACGCGATTCCGGGTAAGCGTTCGCACGGAAACCGGAACTCTTTATTATCTTCCCTCTTTCTTTCTTTCTCCAAATAACAAAAAATGCAAATATTTTACATATAAATTTTGATATTTTTGAAAACAACGCATTTTTTTTTGTTTTTATAAAAAATTATTTTCTTATGATTTTTCATTCAAACACTGCCAAATCTCTCACTGATTTAGCATATGTTTTTTTCTTCTTTTTTTACGAAATTCCTAGGTCACATTGTGCAGTAAGTCCATCAGCTTTATTCCGTAGAACTCTCGTATATATATAACTATAGGGAGTATGGATGGAAGAGCGAGAGAGCGATAGTCATAAATTTCGATATTATACACGAGGCAAGGCTCCCTCTTTCTCTCTCGCTCCCTCGTTCTCATTCTCTCTTTCATTCTGTGTTTCCTCCTAAGTCGGAGGGGAAACGCCACAGAGCCCAGGCGAGCTCTTTTCACCCCTGCTACGGTGACGCAACCGACAATACTCTCACGAGGTTTTAACTTTCTTTTTTTTCCTCCCTTTCATTCTCTCGTCCGTTCATTCTATCCTCTCTTTTTTTTCTCCCCGATGCCTCGATCCTACTGCTGCTGTCGCTGACGGTTTCCCCGCGTTGCAAACACAATGTCCCGCGTGGAGGGGCTAAAAGCAAGAGAGCCCAATAGCGTCAATGCTCTTGCGCAAACTTTCACCCGATTTCCCTCCGGTACGGAGCTTCGGTTTTCTCGCAAACAGCGCGATTTTACTTTTTTTTCCCCCGGACTTGTGTATAAGTTCGAACGAACGGAAGGATACTTTCGAAAGTGGTCCAACATCCTGACTGTTAAGAGGAAGAATCCTATAGAAAAATAGTGCGTTGTCTAGTCCCGTGTTCCTGTGCTCTGGTTTTTCACCTCCCGATTATTCACGCCTCGAGCGAGAAAAAGGAACAGAGAGAGAGAGAGAGAGAGAGAGAGAGAGAGAGCTGCGAATATTTATTCCATTCTTCGAAACTCACGGGTCGGCTTCGGTTATTGTGACACCTTACCCAATTTCAGGCTACCTCACCCCCTCGTTCGCCGGAAGACTCTCCAGAAATAGAACGAATTCTCCATATTCAAAATATTCGTACACCTCTGATTTATATTTCAATATTTCTCCTGAAAAAAGTAAATATTTCAATTCTTTTTTTTTTCTTCTTCACCGAAAAATTTAATTCAATTTTTTTGTTCCAACGTCAACGTCATTCGCCAAGAGAATAATAATAATAATTTGGGATACGTCGTCGGGCGTCGCCGAATTTTCGGTGGTAAAAGCGGCGAGAGTAAAATGGGCGAAGGGTGGTAGTTGGGGGTTGGTTTTTGTTCGCGGTCGCGCGGGCGAGAGCGTTCCAGTAACGCTACTTGTATTTTTATTTTGCCCGCGATGGGGTTGAGAGAGGGGGTGGAGGGTGAGTCGGAGAGCTCCCGTCGCATACACAGTCGCGGATCGCATGCGTCTATAGGGGATGGTGATGGTGGTGGTGGTGGTGGTGGTGGTTGCTGCTGTTGCTGCTCGCTGCCTCGCTTCTCATTTCTCGTATTTTCCATCCGCGATAAATCACCGACGCCGGCGGAAGGGCTGCGGAAAGAGTGAGATCGAGCGACGTTAGAGGAAAGGGTGCGGAGCGTGAATGCAGCAGCAGTAAACCCGACGTTGTGTCACGTGGAAAAGTCGAAATCCCTGACTCTCTCTCTCTCTCTTTCTATATCTCTCTCGCTCTCTCACTTTGGTCGCGCGCACGGAGGAGGTTAAGAAAGTCAAAACCCAGCGGGAATCGCATTATGTGCCTGACCGCACGAGTACCTACTAACGACCTTCGTTTCATGGACATCAATGGCGAATAAATTTTCATGCTGTTATATCCCACTCTTCCTCTCTTTCTCTCTCGTATTTACCCCCCTTATTTTCAATAGCAATCGATCTCCACCTCATAGAACCGGCTCGAGACGAATGGAAATTTGAAGAGCCATTGAAAATTTACGTCATAATATTGTTTCTATAGTTACCCTGTCGACATTCCTTTTATAAATTTGATCCGACTTTGATTTTTACGAGTGACGAAGTTCCGTTGGAAAATTAAAATAAAAGGAAGTGGAGGAACGCTAGTAAACCGCCATTCTCAAAGTCGGCCATTGCGCAACTAAGTGCCGAGGAGTCTTCGCGGCTTCGCTTCGATCGTCTTCTCTCTTTCTCTCCCGCATACTCTCATCCGTATTGTTTTCGAGAGCTTTTATACCCCGAACGTCGAGGAAGACTCCTGCTTCGCCGACGAAGAAACTTCTTAAATTCGAGTTATTTTCGTCGAGTGGCACAAGATGGATGGCCCGTGTGTTTTCTGGCTACATCAGACTGGTGCGCGGGTTCGAAGAGAGACGCGTGGCAAGGGGGTGAGTTGGGGAGTGACGGCGGAGAGGAAGGAGGGAGTAGAGTGGCGAAGAGGAAGCCGCGACTACGGCGTCGTCGTCGTCGTCGTCGTCGGGAACGGCGACGTCGAGCATGTCACCCACGGTCCATGCCGCCCGTGTCTTCTCTCTCTCTCTCTCTCTTTCCCGCTAGCAACTAAGAAAGTTGGAAGTTCACGAAAGACGCCGAGCAGGAGAACCAAAGAACCGGGACGAAAAAGAGAAAGACGGATAGATAGATATAGAGAAGACGCGAAGACGAGGAAGATGAAGCGAAGCCCGCAAGAGTTGGCGAACGAAGTAAACTCTTACTCTCTCTGTCCCTCTTTTCCTCTCTCCTGTCTCCTCATGGCCCCCGGGAACGAATAGAGCATCGTGACGCCTTCGGGGCGCCGTGTGTCTCGTTATCCCGGGGATTTATGGCTCGCTAATTGCATCGAGCCGAACAACAGCACACCGGTGTTCCTTCACTATCTTTCTCTCCGGTGTATATGCACCATATACCCTTGTAACTCGTCTCTCATCCGCCAGTCTCGAGTGAGGAAACGTGTCTGATCGGAAGTGACAGATTCCCGACGTCGCGCTATCGGTTGCTACCGTTGGCCACGTGGCGAGAAAATTCATTCCCGAGAATAGCCGAGGTTCGGGTCTCGAGCTTTTTCCTCCGATTAACAGCACTTTGTTTTAAGCAAAATTGTACTCAATTAGGCGAATGACCTTCGGAGCGTCGAAGGTGACCTTTCGAGTAGCGACGGTGACCTTTGAATAGTCAAAGGGATGAAAATGAACACATGGCCAAGATTCATTTGTTTCAACTCGCTGCGTTTTTATCATCGCGACGATGCGGTGCAGCCAGTAAAGACAGACTGGTCCGAGGTTCGGGTACCGAAGGTGACCACCTGGTGGAACGCGCGCGAGCTCACGGCTCGTATACCTACCCTACTCCCCCCCCGCCCCTCACGCTCTCTCTCATGCTAGCCCGCTTCTCCAGTGCCTCTGCACGAGGTTTACACGCTGTAACCGAGCTGCCCTTTGTGTGTTCGTTGGCATTGCACACAGGGAAGAGAAGCGAGGACGGTCACCGTGCGAGTGTTTCATGAGCCCGGGCTTTCTGACTGGTCTCTCGCTCTCGTCGTTCATTCTCGACTGTTCAGGCTGCCTCTCGGTTATGCTAATGACCCACAGGGCCACGCTCTCACCCGCACGGACACAGAGCTACACGCGAAACACACGCTTTGTACACCGCTTGGTTGCATCGTGCGTCCCCATACTCGACCACTTTACAATCGCGTATCCGTACGCGTTAACTGGATGGACTGTCTTTCTCGGTGTGCGAACGTCAGACGCACAACACAACGTACCTTATGTACGTTACATATATTTCTATGTATATTCATATATATGTTATAGTCGAGTTATGGACGCAACGAGGAAGACAATAATGCCCCCGCCGATTTATTATTGTAACAGTTCTACGGCGCGTGACGTAACGCCGCATTAAACGACGCCACTGCGATGTCTCAATCAGTTATGCTATGTCCTATACACACGTATACGTATATATAATGCAACAAGCCGGCGTTTCAGTTGCATTTGTACCGAGACGAAAGAGAATGTGATCTTAATTTGTGGATTAATACGTCAGATTCCGTCGCGAAAGTGAAATTGTTCCTGGAATTTTTCTACTCGACGTTTAACGTCGACTCAAGATTCACTTCAAAGTCGTTTTTCCAGGAATAGAAAAAAATTTGTCGCTACATCGAATAATTGATTTTTATGAAATTAACAAAATTTAATAATTACGTGATACAAATTCAGCTTTAAAAATAATCCCGCGACGTTTCGTCGCTCGATCTTGTTCGATCACGGTAATTTCATTGGAAGAAATGGACGTTGTTAAGAAATACTTAGATGATTGGGGTGCGCGTTCCACAAAGATTCAGGGTAATAAGTGGTCCACGGGGAATGGCTACGGCGGTTGTGTATATTTTCTTTCTTTCCCTCTTTCTCTGGCTACGCTACTTCTACACAAGTACCTCACGCGGGGTATATCTCTCCCTCTACGGATCCTCTCGCTTCAATATTTATGAGAGAACCGTCGCTCCCGCACCGAGGGTGGAGATTTTCACGAGCCTTCCATCTTGAACCTATACACACATATATATACAATGCCATGTAGTAGTTCGGAGTACAAAAACCTTACTCCCTTTCCCACCCTCGATCCGCGAGACAGGAGTGGTCCTTTTTTGTTTATCGGCGATGATCACCCTCCCGCCCTCTCATCTCTCGCAAGAGCAAATGCCCGGCGGATCGGACATTTTTATTTCATTTCCACCGTGAGCGATCTCGACGATCATTTATCCCATTCTCTCTCCCTCTCTCTCTCTCTCTCTCTCTCTCGTGACCCCTAAATGCGAATTAAATTTTGACGCGAAGCAAAATACGCTTACAGCACCGGTCCCTCCTCCGGTATACGTATATAGGTACAACCAGGTATACACCTATCAAGTAACACGATAATTCGCGGCTACGTTTCCAACCGTATACATATCCCTCCCCGTCAGATAGGAATCGGTGGGATTGGAAAATATCGTGGGTAACTTTTACGATACGCGCTCTGCCGGACTCGTATCACACGTATACTTATGTATATATAAAAAATATGTATATATATTATAATTTATAAATACCCGTATGTATTTACAAACACACTTACGAGTGTATTTTACGTACATGCAACTCGATGGATCGAAGTAATCATGGCGAACGCGTACGGTGCGATTCAGCACTGGTGCGCGAAGAGAGTTCGCGAGTTCTTCTTTACACTCTCGTTGCACGAGGTATTGGAAAAAAGTGCAGGAAAGGAAATGAAAAAAAAATACATACGTAGCCAGCAAGCCAGCGGGCGATGGTAACGTTGGGAGCGCATGCAAGCGGGCGAGCCACAGGATATCATCTATACTATATAGCGAGCGTACATATCGGATAGTACGCGCATATACATATACACATGTACGTGTATTGTACATACAGTTTTCTCTCTCAGTCTTTTTCTCTCTCTCTCTTTCTCTCTCGACAAAGTTCCGAGGCCCTCTCATGCTGGCTGGCCCACAGCGTCGAGGAGGGGGCGGCTATGGGGCAGCATATAATTATCGGGATCGTAATGGCCGCCATAAATCATAGGCGCTTCTCTTCCCCCCTCTCGCTTTGGCCTTTTCTCCATCGTTCGTTCCGTTCGTCGTTTATTCTTTCCCTTTCCCAGCGGAGTTCCGTGTGCTTGTCTATTGCTATACACACACCTACATACATATGTATACGTATGTATATATATATTATGTGTGCGTGCGTGTTTATGTGTAGGGGCACACAGCGTTTCTCTCGCGCCCACGTACACGCGCCCTCGACTCGATCATCGAAAGAGGGAACGCGCAATGAGGATGAGAAATTCAGCCACAGTCGGATTGGATAGAGTCATCAGACACATGCGCTCCGTGTCCCTCGGGGAACTCACTGGTCGACCGAACACGCACACCCTTCGCTCGAACCATTTTTCCTTTTTTTTGGGGAAACGAGAAACGACGCGAAGCGAACAAAAAAAGCGGGCCTACGGAGTTACGCCCACTGGAAAAACTACGGGGTGAAAGATTGCAGGGTCGATGGAACAGGAAAATTGTCGTTACGTTGGTTTTGTATCTCAATCGGAAAAAGCGATTTTTCGTCGGTGTGCGCAAAATTAATTTATCCACGTTCAATAAAATCTCATTGCAAATGAGATAACGTTTGATGGTTCAACGTTCGTTTGGATAAAAATAAGCTGAATCGCATTTTTTTTGCTTCCATTCTGGATCTCGAAGTCCCCAAGGACATTGGAGTCCTATCCCCGCGGCGTTCCGACGAAATTTTCTTTTTCCTCCCCATTCGTTTCGCTTGGTAGCGCGTCAGTGTGAGTGCGCGTGTTTTTTTTCCTTTCGTCCTCGTCATCGCCTCTATCCCCGTATATATTTTTTTGCTCTTCGAGCCCAAGGACAGCCTCCCTTTCAAGGATCATAGATCTTTCCACGATTTTGGCGACGCGAGACACCCACGCGTCCATTCGCTCAGCGAAAATACATTCGACTCTCCGGCATACGCGTAGGCGCGAATACCGAAGCGACAGAGATCCCTCTGAGAAAACAAGAAATATAACGAACGAGATCAGAATGCGTTCTCGGATGTTACGAGAGCCATTCGACACTCTGGAAATTCTCGGATCGCCACGGGGGTGGTTCCTGTTACGTTTCTCGCCCGGCGAACAAACAAAAAACACATCGACTATGCAACGTGTCCGAGTGAAAATAACTTCGGGAAATAAAAATAACTGAAATAGCCATCGTTAATATCGTATCGTTATCGTTGCGGCTGGAAATAACGTTTTTATCGCGTTTTCAAATTTAACGTGAACGAATAACAATCAAAATAATAATGAAAATTTAATTTATCAATGTTTTATATACGATTTGAATTCCCACGTTTTTATTCAACGAAAAAAAAAGGAAACGTTAAAAATGCATCTCGTTCTATCTCGGACATTGAAAATCGGGGAAATAGAGCTCTCGGAGTATCACGCTCCATTTTTTTTCTCGTTTCGTCGTCTCTCTTCCTTCGTCCTTCAATTCACAGGGTTGGTTTTAGTGAGGGATGCGGGAAGGGGGATGGATGATGCTCGAGCGAGAGAGACGAAGAGGGATGAAAAGGGACGTGGCGTGTGTGCAGCAGGGGGTTGCTTCTGGTTGCTGTTGCTGTTGCCGAAGCCATCGCGTTACGGTGGGCATGGAGAGAACGAGATAGAGATAGAGAGAGAGAGGGTAGGGGGTGCTTTCTGCCCATTGCAGAGGGAGAGGGAGGTTCACTTCCCCGGAATCGAGGGGTTGGGTTGGGGTGCGCTGACAGCTCGACGCTCTCGTCCGGCTCTCCTTCTATATATTGGAGGGAGAGAGAGAGAGAGAGAGAGAGCGAGAAACGAGAGACCCCGCCAGGAGGATACGGTTCTCTGCACACATTCACGCTCGCGTACTCGCGTGCTCTACGGATACGTTCGCGTATATAGTACAGTGGATTGGCGGCTCTGAGACCGAAGGAAGGGGGGAGAATATACACGCGTGTGCGTAAAGCACGCATTCTCGCACGCATTCGTCCCTGCCACCATGAGTGAATACATGGAAAACCACTAGGACAACACGCACATATATATATATATATATATATATGTGTGTGTGTGTGTGTGTGTGTACATATGTATACATATATATATATTCATAAATATCGGTTTATTCGTGTATCGGTCGCTAGCAAAGTGTTCGCGCATGTGTCAGTATTGGATCTACGATATTTCCCTCTCCTTTTCTTTTTTTTCCTCTCTCTTCACTTCTAACCTCCCCCCCCCCCCCCCCACCCCCCTCCTCGCACACCCCACCCCGTGTTCTTGTCTCGTTCCTTCCTTCGATCACGCTTACTTTCCCGCTCCCTCACTCTCTCTCTCTCACTATATTTCTGTCTGTTCCCTTCGTTCACTCGGTTTTCTTCGTGTATCGTTGTGTCCGTATAAGCGCGCGTGTACGCGCGAGTGTATTTTGTGTTGAACGTGTCTACTACACACCGTACAGCTCGCCGACCGTCATATCGGCGTAGAGCTCCGTTTCTGTCTGCAACTCCACCGGGAGAGAGAGTCAGAAGCTCTGACACACGGGGTCGCGCTGGCTGCGTCGAATCGGCGTCTCGACGCTCCTCTACCAGCTCGCACACGCGCTCGCGAAAATCTCCCCGCTACACATCGTTCCGAGTGACGTTTTACGTCGTTTTGTTTTTGTTTAATTTATTTTAAATTGTTTTATGTTGTTTTGTTTTTGTGGTCCACGTTCGTTCGATTTTCCGTTTTGTCATCTTTATTCTCACAACGAAAACAACAAAACGAAACAATTTTTCGCTGGGATGGACGATAGTGAAAGTGTCATGCTCGATCCGTTAGCCACGGAGTTTGAAATTCATTCGTTATTTCGAAAACGTTGTGTGTTTTTGTTGTTGTTCCTGTGATGACGTCGTCTCGTGGAAAAATCGCGAACTATCATCGATTCGAGTGACGAACGATCTCATGGATACGAGAGACGAAGGGGAGGTTTCTCAATGAACTCAAGGTGATTAGACAGTCGCGTTATTTTTTCTTTTTTTCTTTTCTCTGTAAATCTTGTACAAAAACTTAGTCCGCGCGTATTACGACCTTAATCATTTTCGTAACATCGATCGAACGATCGGTGATCGGTGAAATCGAGGATCGGTACGAGTTTTATCGAATCGTTCGTACAAATGATTTTTTTTCTTTTACCACGCGACGTTTCAAATCGAGAATCGAAATTGACAATTTTTTCTTTTATCTTTCGTTCACGAGAATAAAAAGAAGAAAAAAAAGGTGTTCCAGAGCGGAGAGAGCGCTTGGATACGGGTCGCGAACGGAGCGCTACCGGTGCGCACAGCAACGCACGGTACGAACGACGACGTCGAAGACGACGACGAAAACGACGAGACGTCGACGACGCCTCGAATCGACACCTGTGTACATGTAATTGGCATTGTTTGCTCAGTCGCCCCGATGCTTTTCGCGTCGCGGTGCCACAGTCACGCCGATAACGGCCGATCGCGCGTGAATATATACTCGCGGTCTACGCCGCGCCGTAATTGCTCGCTCGCCGCGAACCGCGACGCGCGTATAAAGAAATTTACGTACGCGTATGACTAGGCGGGGGAAGAAAGAAAAAAAAAGGACAGAAAATAACGTACGAACGAACGAAGAAACGAAATACACGAGGAAGATAGAAGCGAGAACGAGGAGGAAAAAACGAAACGGGATAATATAAGACACTCGCGTTGGTGTTGTTCGTGTGTGAGTGCGGTGTGTATAACGTGGAGAAGTCGCGAGAAGCTTCGGCCAACGTCTGGTACACCTAGAATGTTAATTAGTCGATAGCGAGACTGGCCGAGCGCGCCTTACGTGTTCACGCGTGCTATCACACGCCGCGTGTATACGCCACGCGCGCACGCGATATTTTTTAAATATCATGTGTTCCACGTCGGTGAGAGACTGAATACGGTCGCGATTTAGCGACGAAAAAAAAAACATCGGATATTAAACGATAAACGACGATGAGAAGTTTCATGGATAACAGCAACGTGGAAAAGCGAGGTAATATTTAATGCGGAATTGACACGATCGTCGTCAAACTAAAATCAACAAAAAAGAAGAAAACACATTTATCATCGCTAAAAATTCTTTTTTTGTTTGCATTGAAATTTTTACTGTCACTTTTGAATTTTGTCCCACGAAGATTACATCATAGACAACGCAAATTGAGAAATATGCAGGAATAAAATTAATATTAATCCTCTAACTATTCAACCCCTAAACACATTATAGACAATTTTTCTCAATATGAGACAAAAACTTGGTATTAAAATTGTGTAAAATCTCATTGAAAATATTACGATAGCCGAACGCCATTTTCTAATCTCGATGGCGCGTGGCCGATGAGTCGGAACCGCATTCTCGTGCTTTGCCGCCCATTTATATGCCCCGCGTTTCGTTTTTTTCTTCTCCTGACGAGAGTGAACGAACGAATGGAGAACCCCGGGAGACAAATGTCCCGCTAAGTGCGACACCCCCGCGAGATAATCTGGGATCAGGATCTCGTCGCGCGATGCAACTCCTGCTATATATACATAGATGCACCCACATTCAATCTATATGTATGTGTGTGTATTCGTAAGTATATATACCGGACATAGCGAGAGGCTGTGCCACCGCCGTTTCCTTTGGCGGTCAGAAGCAAGAGCAGCTACAGAACAGAACATATATACATATATATATATATATATATATGTTTGTACTTAAATATATATATATATATATATATATATATACCTGGGGCCCGGTGTGTGCCGGACGACCACAGGGGGATACCGGTGTTGCCCCGGCGAGAACCTGGTAGCGAAGGACAACGGGTCACTTCATTACTCGCCAGATAACATAGTCGTCTTGCATAATAATGCTCGGCGACCGTTCTCCAACCCTCTTTTCTCCCCTCCCCACCCTCGGTTTCTTCGTCTTTATTTTTCTTACTTTCTCCGTAGCTTGGTCTCTGGTTTTGCAGATAGATTGGTAAAAAAAATCGATTATTCGAATTTGTATTTTTAAGTCTTACCGGCGCAAGTGAGACGACGAGCGACTAAAATTCTAAGATATCGCGCATATGACCGACGTTTTATTCATAATATGTATACAATGAATAATTTATGCGACATGATATAAGTTGCAAATAATCTACGGGCTTATATACGCGGGAGATAAGTTTGTTTTTTTCGTACCGATAAGTCGCTACGCACACATCACTCGTTTTACATCCATATGTGGGCAAGAGACAGAGAGAGAGAAAAAAAATAGTTCTCGGGAAAAACGTGGTACGCCTTTATAAAATATATTCGAAATAATTACATAAAATTTTTTTTTTTTTAACTTATTGTTACCTACGACATTTTGAAAAATCTCACGATTAATCGAGTTTAATACCGAACAGTTCTCGAGTTCGTATCAGGATCTTCCACCATTGACTTTATACCGTTTTATCGAGGTATGATGATCGAGGGAGAATTATCTCTACGCGCTCTTTCCACCTTTCGTGCGATAAGTGCGAAAAGCCCCCAAGTCGCTCGATTTCCTGCCGAATATATCCAGTATATGCGGGATATATCCTATTCCACCAGTCACGAGCAAAGCGCGCACCGCCATCATCGCGCACCGAGTCGAGCGAGAGAGTCGAAGATGCTTCGCTGCGTTTCTGATTTACTGGAGACTGCGAGGGTGGCGCGGATCTCTCTTCGTAGTTTCCGCTCTCGATGTATACTATATATGCATATAGTATACTGATGGTGTATATATGTTGAAAACCGTCCGGGGGAAGCCGCGAGAGGGCTACAGAAACACCAAAGTGATCTCTGTACTCCCTGCTTATATCTATAGGTAACGCGGTATAAGGGGGATGACGTCTCGTGTGTGGGCCCGCATGAATGCTCGCCTAATATTAGATCGAACAAAAGCGCCTACCGGGACCGAGGGATTGGTTACATTTTCGTAAGGGGAGGCTGCTCCGCTCTCCCGTATCGCTTTCGTCAGGGGTTGAAAGTTCACCAGTATATATAGACGTATATGCGTATATACCGGATATGGACAGGGCGGAACCGCGAAATGAAAGGGAGAAAATAAACTGCCTTTCTCGTGTGTCTCTGTACTACAGCATCGTCCGGACGATGACTCAGATTATACGCGGATCGGTAATTATCTCTATCTTTCTCTCTCTCGCTCACGTACTCCTCCACTTTAACGCTACGGTGCATAATAATTATCCCGGTTCGGTTGATTGTATACCACGAGCTGAACGAGTGGGAGCTCTGCGAGAGATTCCTAACAGGGGGAAGGGCGAGTCTCGAGACGAGAATCAAATAATAATTACGAATAATGGAGAAACAAAAATTAGAGTTAATTTTAATTGGAAAGTAATGATTCTTCGTCTAATGTCTTTATTATTATTATTATTATATTTCGCGATTTTATATGTTTACAAAACGAGTTTACAATCTCTCGAAATTAATTTCAATTAAACATTCCGTTGCGGCACGTTTGTTATTCGATCGATTCGCACCCGTGGATTGACGATTGACAAATATCTATTAATACATTTATGTTGTCACTGTTAATTAGTCGTCGAGTGCACGAATGCGTGTTTATCTCGCGAATCAATGTTTACACGAGAGGATTCTCGCGTACGAGCGACGCGAAACTTCGTATGGATAACAAAAAATTACAGTCTCTCATCTCGCAAGCTTGCCATGCGCGAGACATCCGTCTCTCCTCGAGTTTCGTCTTTTACGGCGAATATACCTCGAGGTTTTCCTTGAAATTGTCTAAGACGCCCGGTAAAACGAGTTTTCCCTTTCGACGAATCTCCGACAATCCGCCGCGCGAATACATATTATAACTTGTTTTCTGTATATTCTTTTGTTCGTTACATATACGCGTCGCTTCTTTTTCTCGGAGACGAGAAAATAAAAGAAAGAGAGAGAGAAAAAGATGCGAGTAAATTATAAGCAACAAACAAAAGTCCGAATGAGTTACCGGTCTGTCAACGCGGAATGGAAAAGGAATGATTCATAGCCCGAAAATACACATATTTCGTCTGCCCCGCGAGCTTGTGACGCAATTTTTTTTTTAAATATCATTTCGTCCATTTCCGTGAATATGTTTGACCTTCAAACGAGTGTCCTTAAGCCCCTCGGTCTCGATCGATTATTCATCGAATCGAATCTCGATTTTACGATCGAATTATTGTCGATGCGAAAAAAAGCCCTCGCGCGCTATATCTTTTTCAATTTCAGATCCGTCTATAAAAATCTATTAATCGCTTTACGTAACCATCCACGTAAAAGCCTACGCGGCAAATTCTATCAGCGATCTGCGCAAATTGAATGAACTGTATCGGTAACAATCGAGAGCTAAATCGCGGTGGGCCAAAAGGGCTTTTAACGCGTCGAGGGGAGTATTTTAGAACGCGATAAATCAGTGCCCTCCCGCGTTCTGGCAATTGCTGGTAAATCGTATCGAGAACGCGTTGCATTACACGGGGTAAACGCGCGTGCGTCGCGGCTTACAAACATAACGTTTATCCGCGTCACGCGTGTCTCGTTCAATCGACTATTTTCGCCCCATAAGCGCGACATAATGGTACAAAGTGGAATAATAATATACCTAGTTAGAAAAATTATTTATCGTTCGTCATGGAGCGAGGATAGTTTTGTGGGGGATGAAAAAAAAGAGAGAAAGAAAATATCGATAAATTATGAAACTCGACTCTGCTATAAATTCATCGAAGTTCGATCGAAACGAAATCGTGGAGAGCTGCGAGAAAGGGTGTCCTATACATATATTTCGAATAAGTCCGCTACCCCCTTTTGTTCACGATCCTGCCCGGGGGGTTGTGCGGATTCGGAACGCGCGTTTTCCTCCCTTGTCTGTTAGCTCAACCTCCTAGTCATCCCTCCTTCTCCTACCTACCTACCTACCTATCCTTCCGTGGAACGTCGCGACGCCTCCTCTCACCCTCCTGCCACCCTTTGCAAAGTTCCTCTCCCTTTCCGCTCTCCTCTTTCGCCCTTCGTCTCTGTCCACCTTCGTTCTAAGGCAAAGCGAGCGCACGGAGAAACGAGCAAGAGCCATTGTGCTCTTGTCAAGTTGTCAAACTACCCCCTACCCCCACCACGAGGTTAAGATCCAATACCATGGTTATTCTCGATCCTCCATTCTTCTCTCTCTCTCTCTCTCTCTCTCTCTCTCTCTCTCTCTCTTCTTGTTTCTCTATGTGTATTCTTCGTTTTGACATTCCTCGCTCTTCCTCCCTTAGCAACCCCTCACCGGTCGTTCCCCTTCGTCATTTTTTCCACATCCCCACCCCGTAAGTCGTACGAGAGACAGCGGCGGTAGAAATAACAGACACGAGACGCAAGACGAGAGTGGGCAGCTGCTACCAAACTCCGAGCCGGATCTTCCTTTTTCCTTTTTCTTTCACGCTTTTTCTCACCTCCCTTCACCAAAGAGAAGCAGATCGTGCTTTTGCTCGTAAAATTTTCAAAGCAAACGAAATTAACATCCAGCCTATTCGTTGATTAACATATCGCGTTTCTTCGTTAATTAACTGTCTAATATATTACACCTTTTTAGATTCCGGAAGTTCCTAATCTAACATTCCCATATATAAATATTTTTTTGGAGGATGGCAGGTTGAAGAAATACATCTTAATAATGCTCCAAGGCGCGATCGTTTCGTACGGCCATTTATTCACGTTCCGGTCGTGCTTTTGGCCCTTCATTTTTATTTAATTCGGTCAAGGTCTTCCCTTGCTGTATCACACGTGTATAAACACACGCACACACACACACACTCACACATCGCAAAGTATTACGTAATATATCGTAGCCGTGCACCTGATCCAGCTGCCGGGAATGGACGACACGCACGCGCACTTATCCACGAGTAGGAGCGAGCAATTACGAAGAATTCGGTGAACTCGATTATACGGCCTGCATTATACCGCCATAAAGACGACGTACGACGTCAGCGACGGATTATCAATATCTAATCTCCCGACAGCCTAATTTTCATTAGACCCTATATTCATGGTGATATCGCCCTCGCAACGCTCGTACATTTACGACACAAACTGTGGGAACACTTGTGCCTTGATCTCCCTAACACGTGTTAAATGTAACACGAAGGAAATATCTTAATGGTAGCGATTCTCGATTCACGCAGAAATATTATACGTCGCGATTCAACGATTGTAAAAACAACAAGTGTAAGCTAGTGAACTTCTCTCGTATGAAAATATATTACGTGGAATATATTCGTAAATCGAGAAAGCACGTACCGGTTCAACTGGACGATCGCGTTTGCACATAATACTCACTAAATGTGTGTATATAGATATAGTGTAATGCACGTTTAATGGACGCACATATACATATATAAACGAGTGAAAAAAC
This sequence comes from Netelia inedita, assembly GCA_964017225.1. NCBI lineage: Eukaryota > Metazoa > Arthropoda > Insecta > Hymenoptera > Ichneumonidae > Netelia > Netelia inedita. The sequence continues at coordinate 38,491,554 of OZ024921.1, forward strand.
AAGCGAGAATGACGTGGATGTGGCAGTTGTGTAGCACACACTACGAACGGAGTAGACTCTCTCGCTCTGTCTCTCTCGCTCTCTCAGCTAAACGGTCCCCTCGCGTATAGCGGATATTTCCATGATTATCGTGGCTTGATATCTATACTCATGTGACCACTATGTATATCCTATGTTTATTACAGACGACGTCGACATTGCACGTGGATTCTTTTTAAGCCGGTATATTTTATACTACTCGCAGTAGGCCACCGGTTGAGAGATATTTGCATAGAATTATACGCGCAACCGCGATCCTTCGTGTTTCCTTATATTTTTTTGTTCTTTTCTCTGTCCTCTATACCGCAAGAATTTCTTCATAATTCCGATTTTGTACTTTCTAGAGTATTGTAACGTAGTGCCAAAGAACATCAATCCTGGGCGTGTATTAAGCGTGAAATAATAATCCGTAGTATTTATTTTCACGCGCATAGTTTATCGCTTTTGTGCATTTATTTTGTAGCTTTATTTTACAGCTGGAAAAAAAATCATTACGGTACTCGTGTACATAAAAATGTTTAGAATTCTCCCGGAGAAAGTACCAACGGTTTACTACATTTTTTTTTCTTCTACAAAGTTTTATCTCGAGTTTCTCTAACTTCTTGAAAGGCTCGATAAGAAGACAAAAAGTAAGCGGAACATAGTCGAATTGTAGTCCATTTGGATGGAAAAATAATCGAGGTAGAATGCCGGATTTTTTTGAAATAATTAATTGTAACGAGATAAATGAATGGCAAGCGAGGGCGAGATTTTCAACGAACGATAAAAGTAACCGGGTAATACGGCGTTACATTATTTCGACGAAACGATCTTAATTTTATTTACACACTTGGGCGCGCTCGGTTCTCGAATATTTTACCAAGGGAGACACGGATTTAATTAGCGGTTAATTGGCAACCGGGCCTTATGAGTATACGCGAGAGAGTCGCGACCAGCTCTGTTGTAATCGTTTTAATAGCATACGTGTACCGGATAAGAGATTTTTCGAGAATCGTCAACCGTCAACTATTTGAATTCAACATTTTTAATCGACGTCTCTCGATATCGTGTTAAATTCAAACGACAAACTTGTTTTGTCTCTTCTATCGAGGAATATCTCTTCAACTCTGCGCGAAAATGGGATAGAAAGGGCACTGGTGTTAGGTGTTTAAATTCGACTCGGCAATTATTTTCAAAGTTTAACAACCCCTAATGGCCACGAGCCCTTGCGGGTGGTAAAAAGTGATTCTTTCGTCCCTCTTGCGTTTTCTCTCATCACGACTGTACAACGTTAAAACAACTATAATTTTTGACTTGCCGTGTACATCCGTGTCTGGCAAATGGAAGAGACATACGGTAAGCGTGAGCGCAACAGCAGCACGTGAAACTCTCGTTCGGTCGCTTGGCGGGGCCAACGTTTCGCTTCTCCTCCTATTGTGTATATATCGCGCTCCCGGAGGTTGATTTACGAGATGGCGTCAAAACTTTGCGCCACCGTGTCTCTCTGACCCATCGTCCGCCTTTGCACCCCTTTTACAAACCCCCTTTTCACCCCCTATTTCCTACGTCCTCTTTGCTTATCCGCCTTCACCACCGCCGATCGTGTCGCTCCATCTTCCTCTATTCTTCCTTCGACTTCTTTTATCCCCACCCTTCGCTTCCTGTAGCGTACGTTATTTCCCTTTCTCTCAAGGAACCCTCGATCCTTTCTCTCTATCCGCTGTAAATAGCCCCGGATACAGTCGGGCGCGAGTCTTTTCTCTTTATCGTCTCGAAATAAAGGCACATCGTAATTTTTAGGCTGCCCCCGTGGCAAGCATTGTGGCCAGGCACGCACACGTCCACGTTGGTCGTATCAACCGTTAGTCTTTCCTTCTATTTTCGCATAATACCGTTCTTCTTCTGTACGTATATTTAGATATATTTCATGTTCCGTATTTTCAGCTATTGCCGGGTAATAAATTTTTCGCCGAAACATCCAAAGGTCTTTTACTTTCGCAGTCATTAACGTCTGTGAGATAATGAGTCTTTTTGATTGGTGTCAGTATTGTGGGGGGTTGATTCACGCTATCATATCGAGTTTGAAATTTAATATAGATGTACACAATACGTGCGTAGAACTAATGAATGAAACTTTGAATGAGTCTTATCGCTCAATGTGAAAAGGACAAATGTTTGTCGCCGATAAGTTTTTTTTTCTTCATTTTCGTCAATTAACCTGCGTCGTTAAGCACTTCTTACATAAATATTGAAACAAGTTGCCCCATTTATTCTTCCAGCCACGAGAGAATAATAGAGACATTTCATTTTAACGACGCTGGTTGATTACAAGAAGAAAACGGAAATGGTTCATTTGTACAAACTATAGTTCGATTCACGTTTTATTTAATTCGAGTAAACATTCTTTCATTACGATCCCGAATAAAAAGATTTCTCATAGAATTCTATACATTATCTCAGCAAGGGACGTCCCGAGCAAATGGTAACGGTGTTTTGTGAATTTTTGTTATATAACTTCGAAAAATTGAAGCATTCATGTTCGGGTCGGAATAACGCGTACCCGAATTTTCTACCTTTACCTAGTACCTACGTTTGTTCAAATTCTCGTGGGATTTCGCGCGACGTTAGACGGGAGAATATATATGCTCGACAGTTTTGTAACCCAGTCTCTGAATATGCGACGGTATCGAAGCCCACAGGCGCAGAAAGTATCTCAATTAGGACGGGTAATAGGCAAAGTTTAATATCACGAGATGCGGGGTTGCGGGTGCGAAAGGGGTGAGAATATGTGTCCCCTAACCTCGGTCGATATACGTCTGTACGTATATACACGCCCCGCGTGTAGAATAATCTCAATCTCGTGAAAGTCACCCACATACGCGTAAATTATGAATTATCCTCGCTTATAGAACACCAACGGCAACGACGACGACGACGACGCCGACGACGCCGACGACGACATCGAGACCTCCCGAGCACTATACGTCCCTCCGGAAAATAACTGTAGAGCTTTTGCTCTCTCGTTTGTTGGTTCCTTCATGAATCCTAATTAAGAGCTCCGAAGTGAACGTATGAACTCTCACTCCGAAAGAGCGCCAACCCGTTACGGTTCCGTATAACACGATTTCAAACCAAACGATTTATTCGAAAATCCCCGAGGATTCTTCATTTTGTTACGAATCTCTCTTTCCCTCTTTATCTTTCTCTCTATCCTAATGCGAAAAGAAAATATTTCGTTGGAAAAAGTTTAGTTCGTCACGGATTTAATTATTTTTACAATAATAATATCCGCCAAACGAGGTTACTTTGAACAGGTTTTGAAAGTTTTTTGTGGGTAACTATTTGTCAAATTCTAAATTCAAAATTTTTTCGTTAAATTATTTTTATTAAATAAACAACATTTTTTGTTACAACTTGTAAAAACTGATGTAAATTATTGCCTGATATAAATTCTAGTTTTCCAAGACTGTGCTCATTACGCAGGATCAGGTTTTATTCGCACGCTCTTCGTAAACGAAACTTGAAATCTTGATCTCAGGTCCGTGAGTGATCTCGCGTAGACCGTAAGAAGGAAACTCGAAACTTTTATGACTTTATGACATTCGTTTCGACGTAGCGAAAAGAGCCGCGCAATAAGCACCGGCACAAGCTCTCTCTGTCTGTCTGTCTCTCTCTCTCTCTCTATCTCCCTCTTTCTTGCAATATTTCGTTGAACACGATGCCGGTTTTACAGTAAGACTGACCGTTCGACGGTTTTTCATTCTACCCCCCGAATACGTATGTGCGGAGAAGCGAGCGGTGAGGTGAAAGCGGTCCGTCCCAAATTTCGCGCGGAACTCAGGTCGAAACTCCGAAAACAAAAAAAAGTCGGTGTCTCGCTTCTCTACCATTTCTCTCTCTCTCTCTCTTTCTATCTCCCTACATCGCATAGTACAGCATAGTAAGCCCGCGCTAGAACGGAAGAAAAAAAATGTGAAAGTTTTAAGGGACGAGATCTCGTCCGGTGGTACGTTCCTAAAGAAACGGTCCGAAGGATCCACCGTCCGTCTGTTCCTTCCCTCTTTCTCTCGAACGAGTCGACGCGAGATCTCTCGACAAAATTATTCCACGCGTGCCCCTGTTACGAAAAAGGTGTCGGACGTCCCGCGGTGCGAAAGTTGCGCAAAAAAGATTCAACCCCCGCGCCCTTAACTTTCACTTTTTCGTCCGACAGTTTTTCCAAACGGCTCTCGTTTCATTCGTCATCCCTCTGCATTTTTCTCACACCTCGATCGAGTCTCGCGCCTAGCCGCTAGAAATTCATCGAATTTAGTTCGTCCTCGCGCATACTCGAGAACGGCGAGGGTTGCTCCGTGTGCAATTTTTAGTCGGTCGTACATACGGCCCGCGATTCTAACGGGACTACGAGCGCGATTTCTCTCGCTCGTGCACGGTGTAAACTCGGTTCGTTAATCCTACCCCTCGGATAATTACGCGTCTTCGTGTTTGTTCCTGTATACACGAGCGTCGTATACACAACCAGGGTGGTCTCTCTTCGCGTGTCGAGGATGAACAAGTTATATCAGGAGTTCGCTTCTCGCGGTCTCTTATCGGTTCCACAACGCTCGACTTCCCGAAGGCTTCGCGAATCCGTTTTGCTAATACGCATCTACATACACACACGTATAAATATACAGTTTCGTTGTTACGACATGCCTCCCGACGGGCGTGTTCCAGCGCAGTTAATTACCGACGGAAGCCACGGTGAAAATTTCAACGTAAATATTAATTGAAAATTCGTTTTTTCGTATCGTAATAAAACAAATTTAAAAAAAAACAAACAAACAAAAATTGCCAACAAATAATGAAGGAGAAAATAAAATCCAGAAACTCGCGGCCATTTGTAAATATTGTCGTTCTCTTTTGCTGGAAGAAAATTCATTTCCTGAAGAGTGAAAGAGTGAAAATTTTGGCCGTCGGGGGATTATTATCTCGACGGGACGAAAAGCCCCGCGCGAACTCGTGCAAAACGCTCGAGAGAGACGGAGAGGAAGGGGTGAAAGACCTGGAGGGAGGAGAGGACGAGGACGTCGTATTTAATAAACGCCATAGTATCAGAGAGCTATCTCGTAGTGTGTTCCTGTTTTATAGCTATATACATACAGATATATCAAGGGTTGTATGTGTTTTTCCGTGCGGAGGGAAGTGTGCGGCGGGAAAACGCGCCGCAGGTTCAAGGGTCGTTGGGATACGCCGTATATACGAAGCGAAGGGGTTGAAAACGAGGGAGGAGGTTGGGGTTGTGCGAGCGAACGAGAGAGAATGGAACGATAGCGCTCGTCCTACCGGAATACAGATAGCGAAAGCACCGCGACCGTACCGGTAGCTCTCGCTCTCTCTCTCTCTCTCTTTCTCTCATACACATATGTGGTGACGAAATTCGCCCCGAACTCCATAGGCAAAATCGTGTATCAGTGAGATAGAAAAATATACCCCGAAGGAGGAAAAAGGTTTCGATATTATTTTGTTTTTTCCTTCCAAGAGAGAAGTTCGGAACACTTATGTTGGACGAAAAATTTTAATCGACGATTTATCGTGGGTACGATCTCGAGGAAGTGATTTACATCGAGATTTAATATCGATCTTATACGTAGAGGCATCGAATGGCTTATCGATTTTGAAGCCACTCGACAAACCTGTTTCTCGTTCGTTTATCTTTTTTTTTCTCGTTCGCTCGATCCAGAGATTAGCGGTTCACGAAAAGACTCGCGTCGTCTAGATGATGCTACGAGATGCTTTGTAGAAGAACTCACAGCTGATTCCGGCTCGAAACGGAATTACCTGGCGATGTGTGCGTCGGAATCGGAGGCTGGATAAAAGTCTTCCTTTCTGCTCGAGCACTTCTCTCTCTCCCTCTCGGTCGTCCAGAGATGTTCTTGTCGCTTTTTAAACGCGCGTCCTTGCAAACTGGTTGACCCCCCTACGTTCCGTCTCATCTCTCGCGGCTCTCTCGATTATGTTAATCCGGCGCGTCCATATGCTCGGACGAGAGAATATATCCGCGCCGTTCCGAGCGATCCTGTTTCTCGCTTGGTACGCGCGCGCTTATGTTTATCCTTGTTTATCCACACCGACACGAAAATCTAGAAGCTCGAGCTCGATACCAACTCGCAATAATGAATTACCATTATTCTCTTACGTCAGCAGTCTCGTCTACAACGATTTATAATAAATTGCACCCCGATAATTAATTGTTTTGACATCGAAGATTCCAACGGCCGATTATTTTCGTCGTTGAATAAGAATTATCAACGACGAGTTTCAATCTCGATTATACGTTAATAGTTTTAAAACGCGAAAACTACGAAAACATATTTGCGTTCTTCCTCTTGTCCCGGTCGATTATGTACTCGTTCCGTATTTATGTATATATATATTATATATATATATACACCTATATGTATAACGTGTGCATAACTTTTTAACACGCCTCCATCGTCGTTGAATGGGTCATCGCGGTGGTCCCGGTGTGCTTTTAATTTGGTTTACGACGTGCTTAGTTTATGACTGTTTTACGGCGTGCCAACGGCCCTGGCACGAGCTTCCCGTCCCATAACTGTCACATCCAAGAGCCATTTATGGCCCAATGGAGTTTAGGGACCCAGCTGTTCGCGACGCCGAGTCGTTTATCTTATCGGCGTTGTTCTACACTCGTCTCGTATGTATGTATATACCTATTTGTATACTACTGTGTACCGGCGTCCCATCGATCTCTCTCTATCTCTCTTTCGCTCTCTTTCACTCTCTCTCTATCTCTCTCGTTCGGAGGAATCGCGTTTCCGCTATTCCAAATCTTCCATCCATTCATCGGCTTATGGTAAACTCGGGTCTCGTTTTATCAATCATTGGGACAAGTTGATTTTTAAATAATTATCAATATGGAGCGTTTGAATAATTGGGATAAATTGATTTGATTCGAACGATCAGATAAATGTGAATAAATGAAAAAATACAGATTAGGCGAATGTTAAACGACGCCGCAATCGCGATAAGGGTTTTCGTAGTCGTAGAAGTGCACGTTGGCTCGCTCGTCGGCGGCAAGACGATCGAAACAAAGAGAGGCTACGCGAGGCCATTTTGATGAATAGAGGCCATCATAGCAGCGTGACGTCACGTGTTCCATATCCAGCGATGGCGTCACGTGACGCTCCACCCTCTTTTCAATCACCTTGGCCCCGAACCCACCCAGCTGTCAAGCCACGCTCCACCCTGTTTTTTCCCCAATCCCTACACCACTCTATACATATAACGCGCGACTCTACGTAACTCGCCCGTTATATCTATGCTGCCATCTCTCGGAGTTACCGGGTACGACTCAATCGACGAATGGGCCAGTCGTTTCATGAATTTTCCGATGGGTGTCACCTCTGTACCGGGTCCGTTATATACCGGGTGAGTTTCGAAATAATCGATCTTGTGACTTTCGAAAATATTACGAGACACGAAATCTCTCAATGTTTTCAGAAATAAAATTGAGAAGCCGTAGAATAGTTAATGTTTTTTTAATTCAATTTTTAATCAAATCCATCGTCATCGATCAAACTCAACATTTCATCGAGCATCATTACCTTTCGTCGCTGATATATAATTGTTCGTTTGAAATCAAATTGCAATAAAAAGAAAGCCTTTTTTCAATTGATATTAAAGTTCGCCGTTTCAAAGTTAAAAGTTTCATTAAGAGTCTATACGGACTTCTCTTGGAAATATCAGGATTCTCCTCCGCCTCCTATAAACCTCATCGATTCGCCCATCCGGTAAAGTCGGATAAGTCTGCCTTCGTGGCGTGTTCGTGCGCAAACTTGGACGAGAGTTCAGCCTCGAATGCTGAACGAAAGAAAGAGAGAGAGAGAGAGAGAGAGAGAGAGAGAGAGGGAGGGACAGAACCATGAAGACAGTATGTGTGTATAGACTAGAGAAACAGAGAGAGAGAGAGACGCGAGTGTGAGAAAGAGCAGTAGAACGAGAATGAGGGGTGGGTGCACAAGAGAAGAGAGAGCGAGAGAGAGAGAGGTGGAGAGGCGGGTAAAATTTATACGGGGTATACGGAGCGCATAGAATCGCTATCGCGCGGCCATTCATCAATCCGGGGAATCAATACGCTGGAATTAATGAAAGCGCCGCGCGAACAGCGAGCCAGCGGCCGGAATGTTAATCGCGATCGTCCCAGGTTCGACCCGAGCGTAGCAGCAGCGGCAGCACAGCCGGAGCGTTCGCGTGTACCGCAAACTCCCAAGGGCTGACTCCCACCCTCTCGCACCCCCTCGAACGCCGCCAACGAGGCCGCAACAACGCCACGCGTGTATGTTCCATTCGATATATCCCAACACATCCTACCGTGCAATCGCCCAACGAAAGAGAGAGGGTTGCGATAGCACTTTTATTTTCCATGGCCGCAGGTGAAACGTAAATTTGAAGGGTATGGGAGGGAGGTAGGCGACAGAGAAACAGCAATCGCAACGAACAGTACCTACGGTGGAACGAGCTAGCTGTTCAATCCCGAATATTAGTCGTTCTTTTATTTCTCCATGAGGTTTTTTGATGAATGGGGGGAGGGGAGGAAAATGCCCGCGTGACACGTGTCGCTGCTGTTTTAAAAGTATATTAATCCGGTCGGAGTGGTAGGGTAACGTTTTCGTTCCGTGGTATGGAGAAACGAGCGTGAGTCGGTAGGGAAGGTCGGTTCGTTCCATCCGTGGATCAAGTCGAAGCAGCCGAAGGGGCCCTTTTCACAAGAAGGTTCCACGTTTCTCCGATACGCGGTGCACCGATTTTCACAGACGAAACATCGCGCGCGTTTGCCGCTACGTACATCGTCCCTATAACCCACGGGGGCCTTCGGTGATTTTTGCCGAGAGCAATAATTTAAGCCAGCATCGCTCTCGACACTCGACGAGAGCGTGCAAACTATGAATCAACCCCTTTTGGCACGCTCGTCCATCCGCCAAGTGTTCTCAACACTTGTTTCATTCATGACTCTCTGGTTATTTCGTTGCGTATGTTATGATTACGCCCCTATCACACGTATACTTGCGTAACGCAAGATGTTTCGCATGTTTGTAATTTAAATTATGAGCGACGATTGTCCGAAGAAAATTGATCCATTTTATGAATTTTAAATAGCGCCTAACGATAGTTTAATTAATAAATTTTTATTCTAACGAAAAAGAAATACTTACTTCACAAAATTTACTTTTCCAAGTGAAATAATTATAATACCGATGAACGATGAAAGATTCGAAAGTAGTTCGAGAACCACGGTGGCCATGTTAAAGCTAATGGTTACCAGAATTTTGTTCCTTCTTTTTTCTTTTTTTTGTTAAGATTTAACGATCCGAATGCCCGCCCACACGAAACCTCCAAGTTAGCCGGTGCAAGACGACGTTTTAACGTCTGGGCGATGGCCGTCACCGTGACGAGCACGTGTGTACCTCTCGCCGTCTGTCACTCGGTGAACAGTCCGGGCCACGCTGCTCTCATTCGGTTATACCAATGTCGAGGGTGTAACTTGCGAGTTGACGCAGTTGGTTCATCATTCTAACCGCGATCTCGATCAAATCTAAGTTATCCAAAAATGTAAATTAAAGATGAAACGGAAAAAATGCAAAAGCGCCGATTTACAAGAAAAAGAAAGAGGAGAGTCGGGAGAAACGGAGGGAATTAATAATTCACGTCGTTCGTGTTGATATTCATGTTGCAGGTGCGGCGTAGCGTCGTCAGCGAGCTGGACGGAAGATCGGAAAGGGTCATTGACCACGTCGTCATCGAGGGACATTGAACGGGATCATCTGACCGTAGGATAACGAGAGGAACTCGTGTGACCGGTGAGCCGTTTAAAAGAAAATAAATTTAAAAAACAGCGTATAAGGTAAAAAAGAAGGGAATAAACGACGAACGACAACACGAGAGAAGTCCTCCCCTCGTGCGCGTGTATAATTTGCAGGGCGATCCCTCCCTACTTCGATATTATAATAGAGTGCTCCGATAAATCCGTTCGGTGGTGAGGCTAGTGTGATAATTCGAATGATCGAGTGATCCCGGCGTATATAGTGTGATAGGTATATATATAAATATATACATAAAGATTAAAGAATATATATATATATACATATATATATATTATACATATAAATATATGTATATGAATATCGCCGAGACGAAGAGCGCGCGCGAGCGAGACAAGTGAACGTAATAGAGATACAAAAAAAGCGCTAATAGAGGGTGATTGGAACGACATACGTGTTAACAGTGATCTCTCGGGAAGTGATCGAAAGAAGTAAAAAATTGAAGGCAGTAAGGTGCTCCAGTTTGACAGTGGTGTGTTTGTGTTTCGTGGATGTGTTACGTGTGTGTGCGCGTCAAACTGTGGAGTGCAGTGAAAGGATAAGAGGGTGAGACACGTTGAACGAAAAGAATAGAAGATAAAACGGATATAATAATTGACGAAACGCAAAGTAGCTGCAAAAAACGGCAAGTGAACGGAGGACCGAGTGTGATAAAAGTGTGGAAACAGTAGCATGAGTTCGTACTTCGCGAATTCGTATATCCCGGACCTGCGCAATGGCGGGGTTGAACATCCCCATCAGCACCAGCAGCACTATGGGGCTGCGGTACAGGTGCCACAGCAGGGTCAGAGCGTCCAGCAACAGCCCCAACAGGGCACAGATCCGTGCGATCCGAGTATGCTCAGGCAGGGTGTGCCGGGTCATCACTATGGGGCAACGGGGGGACAGCAGGGTATGCCGTATCCGAGGTTTCCACCCTACGACAGAATGGACATCAGAAACGCCGCGTATTATCAGCAACAGCAGGATCACGGGAGCATGGACGGTATGGCCGGTTACAGATCGACCTCGCCCGGCACGGGTATGGCCCACATGGGCCATACACCAACCCCTAACGGTCATCCGTCGACCCCGATCGTTTACGCGAGCTGTAAGCTCCAAGCGGCGGCGGTCGACCATCAGAGCAGCGTCCTCGACGGTCCTGACAGTCCACCCCTCGTCGATACCCAAATGCATCATCAGATGCTGCCACAGCACCCTCACATGCAGGCACAACAGGCCCAGCATCAACAACAGCCCCAACATCAGCAGCATATGCAGACACAACAGCAACACATGATGTATCAGCAACAGCAACAACAGCCCAACAGTCAGCAACCACCCGGTGGTATGCATCCACAACAGGCCCAACAACCCCAACAACACCAGGGCGTCGTCACGTCGCCGCTTGGACAGCAGCAACAGGGCACGCCACAGGGTGCGGCCAGTGCGAACCTACCAAGTCCCCTCTATCCATGGATGAGGAGTCAATTCGGTGAGTGGCGTTTCGTTTTATCAATTCTGTTTTTGTACGACTCCTCCTTGCGGTTATATGTATATATATATATATTTATAAATTTGCATTACGCTTGCGAAGTTTCGTACGTGAGAGGAATTTCTGTGTTTTCTCATCGTGTTGCGAATCTAGAACTCTGGGGAAAGTTTGACGGTATGTTGTTGATTCTTTGATCTCAAATATCTTCGAAAGTGGCGGTATTTCGCGACAGCTAGAATTCTCGAAAACCTCGTTCTTCTGACATCGACTATAGTCCAGGGTTGGCGAGTTTGTGCAGTGGGGAAAGGGAGGGGAAGAGGGTTCTCGCGTCAAACTAGTCCAGATTCGTGGTGTATTCGTTCACGCAAGACGCTGCCTCGCGAACCACGTTCAGCAGGCATGTCCTCGGGTCGTTCTAGGTATATATACGGGAGAGGAGGCGATTCCACGTTATTTATTGCCGCTTCTGACCTCTCCACTGTTGGCCTCCTGCACGCCAGTTTCACTCCGCGTTTTACCACCGCTTACCTACATATATATATGCGATACCACGAGGCAAACTGGACCCATAAAAGTCGTGGAGCTCGTTTTATAGCCCCGCGTTTGGTACGTAATACGTGGTGTATATTGTCCCAACAACTCTTAGACAAGGATAGGGACGACGATGACCCCACACGAAAGTGGACTCTCTTCAACTTTTACGCTCTTTTCGACGAAATAAAAAAAATATCCTCGCACGACCCTCTCTCTCTCTCTCTCGCTCTCTTCGTCCTTCTAGCGGGTTTCCATACCTCTCGTGGAGCCGACGCGCCGCGAAAGTTCTCACGTCATTCGGCTCACGTGGCGATTCCATCATCCGAGAATTAGAACGAATAGAACGAAGCGGTCTCCGACGAGTGAAATTATAAACTAAACGCAAGATTTCCTCGAGTAGCGGTACAAAGTGAAACCCTGGATACCTATGGATTTTACGTGCACTTTGGCCCCTTGTACTTTTCCAAAAAGGACCACAAAGAGTTACAAATATGTAGTTCGCAGTTCTCCGTTTGTCATGACCTCCTTGAGCCTTATTTTGAGATTTCTGCAGAGCACTCTCTTCCACTTTCACCCTCTCTCTCTCTCTCTCTTTTATACCACACAGGTCTTCGTATTAGTGGTGGAACGACGACGTAACCCGACCAGGATTTATGACGGCTATAACGAAGTGATAATAGGCCCGGTCGTAACTTATTTCGGTCCCGTACCACCCCCGTGGTGTTTCGAAGACCCCGACGGTCTACGGGGACGATGAGGACGCGAAGGCACAGGTTGCCAACCGTAGCACCCCCGTTGATTTTGCTCTTATTCCGTCAACCTCCCGGATCTTTATATTGCCCGAGGTCTATACGGAAAGAGGGAAAAATATATTGCATCTCATCTACAATATTGCTCCAACCTTTAGGAAGCATCGAGATTGCCAATATGAGAATTCAGAACATTTCTTTCAGTTCGCGTTTCGTACCCTCGAAGTCAAGTCGCGACGATCAGTTCGTCCTGACTCTTCGATCGTGCAACTTCATTCCTCGATATCGTTCCAGGTGTAAAAAGCACCTTCTTTTCGTCGGAAGTGATAATTGGTGTTGAAAACAAATCTTAAGCTCGAACCGTATTCTCGAGGCTCTTAAAACATCCTTCGCGCCGGTAGAGTGGTGTCTGAATCATCTTGTACCATCTCTCGGTTGCGCTTGGAAGCTGTTGGTCACCGGCGTTGAAGCAGCTCGCGCTCGTATTATATGAGCGAGGGAGATTGGCCGATAAAGCGTGTTCTACCGTTGGTGGAGGCGGTGGATTCCCGATGCGAGAAACGTACGTGCGTTGCCTCGGCCTGCCTGACTCGTGCTCGGTCGAAGTGGAAGGGAAACACGACCAGGCGAGCCAGTGAGTTGCACACGCGAGAATCTTGTTGCATATGTATCAACAGTGTGCTTCGGTGAGAGGTGAACGAGGTCTCCAGACCGGTTCACAGATGTCGGTAGAATCCTGTTGTTGATCGTAACGCGAGTCTTTCTCGATTATCATCGAAGCAATGATTTCTCCTAATTCGAACGCAGTTTTCATTCCTCTTACCACCATTCAATATTTCACCAGTCTTAGTTTTCTTTACTCGTGTCTACTCGCTTTATTTCCCATTCACTTTTCGCGCTATTTACGGGTGACTTGTAAATATTTCGCGGCTGTCGCAGAGTCCACTTGACGTTAAAAAAGTGTATGCGCGTGCATTGCAAAATATTTGCACATGAGAGAGAGGAAGAGAGATAGATTCAAGTAGCACAGAAAGCGTGTGGTCCGGTGGTCTCTATACCGTCTCATGAATAATTCAAACTTACGAGTTTTATACGAACGCATGCGTCACGAGTGTTTATCGGTGAAAACGTCCAGATTCCGTTGGTCCCTGGCGTTTCCGAGCTCGTCAGTAGGTCGTTGTGTAAAAGGGGGCTGCTTCGTAGTAAATACGAAGAATTTGTTACGAAACGAGAATGCAAACAAATAAATTGTTTCGTGCGTGTAGTGACGGCGAGGTCGGTGAAGTGATCTCTCCGCAAAAATCGCGGCCTTCCGCGAGAGCAAGGTGGCGAGTTCGCTCGACGCGCCGAAATATTACATATCAGGGGGTGTCCGTTGGAAGATATACAAAAGTTATAAATCGCTTAGGGGCCCCGAAAGAGTCAGCGAGAAGACGATGATGAATATCCCAGTTATACATATAAATTTTTTTTCCTTCCCTTGTTTTTTCTTCTACGTGTGTTTGTATGTGTTTTTTTCTTCGTTTCGCGTCAGCCACGTAGAGCCTTGTGTTTTATGAACTCTCATCCATTAAGCTGTCCGTTCGGTAAATTGAAACGGTCGAAGCGTCTCTCCTACCGCTATATGTCAAACAGCACGGTGTCGTTGCGCCGATTGCTCTCGGCTCCGCGATGTTTTTACTGACAATGTATCAGGGTCTAGCGCGTTAAGGACAAAGCAAAAACGAAGTTCGCTTAATTCGTTTTGCGAGGTATTTCGATCAGAGAGGCTCGAAATTCCAGAAATCAGAGTCTCGTCGATCGATCAAACTCCGAGGCTCGGCAATTATTTTCTAAATTCGTTACAAGAACCAGACGAGAATATGTAATTAGAAGAAAACAACATTTTTTCTCATCATCAATAAATTCTTTGGTTCGTGGTTATCGTCGAAGAATCTGTAAATTCTCGATTCGCGAGAAAACGCGTTCTTTGTCGGTCGCGTCACAGGTCTTTCTAGTAATAATCGCGTAACTCTCGACACGACCTCATAATTTTCCATCAAGAGACTCGTCTCGTGCAAGATCCAACGAGAGCAGAAAATCGCGCCGGGCGAACGTTCGTACGCAACGTCGTGCGTATAATATACGGATCGCGGAGGAGATCCGTACGTCCGTCGCGAGCTTAATTACATTTCCCGCAGTGATCGTTTACGCCTCTAATCACGGGAGACCGAGAGATCGCGCATCTCGCGTCTCTCATAAAACCGGGCGGTAATTTAACGTGCGCTCGCTGGACGGGCTTCCCACACGCACACTCGTGCTTATCGCCGGATGAAATTGGATTACAAAATATATTCAGCATCAATATAGTCTCCGTTTAATTTGATATCGATCTCTACATCTGTCTCTCTCTCTATCTCGCTCTCTCTCGTTTTATTCTTCTCCTTTCCACTCTATACTGTTGCATACTAATGTTGCGTATCGACGCGTCGTCCGACAGTTATCGGCCTTGCCCAAGCGACTTCGAACGCGTGTGTTCCGTGAGTTAAAAATTATTCTATAACGATGCCCCGCAAGAAATAGATTATTGCGACTAAAAATGGAAGAAAGGCTTGTGAACGAGAGCGAGTGAGAACGAGCGAGAGGAGATAGAGAGAGAAAGACGGAGAGGTGAGAAACGAGAGTGGAAAACGTTCGGTACACCAACGAAGCTTTTAATATGCGCGAGATAATTGCAATCCTCCTTCGCGGAAAGATTTATGATCTCGTGCGTGGCTATATAGCTTATGAATAAGTATGTTACTCGGTATATAGGTACCTGCTATATACGCGATCTTACCGGGAGCCTAAGAGTCCTCGATGTGCATATACATTATACATACGTGGGCGACTCGTCGCCAAACCTCAAAGAGCTGACGTTCGAGCGGTTCTATTTTTCGAAATCAATTATCAGCCTCGAGTTCACAAATAGGGGGGGAGAAAATCTTTTGGAAAACGCTTTGATTCTGAATCTCTGTGTATATACGATCGTATAGCGCTTGTATGTATATTGTGGACGGGAGAGATGACACCAGACAAAGTCGGCGGTTCTCATCTCTCTCTCTCTCTCTCTCTTTCTCTCCCTCGCGTTCTCTTCCTTCACTATCTCTTGGCGTCGTTCCAAAGCGATCTTGGAATTCCACAGTCCGGGATGTGGGTACCAACTCTGAGAATTAATTAATTCGCTTTTTCACTCCGCCGTAGCGATTTCTCGCTCGCTTTCGGGAGGCGCACGGAGGCCTCCCAGAATTTTGTCCATGTTGTATTCCTTCTCGTGCCTGTCAACTGTGAAAATCTAAGATACAAGCTATGTGGGAGCGCGTGGAATTCGAGGATTTCGTGATGAAGAAAAAAAAATATATATATGTATATCTAACGCATCCTCGTTGCATTTTTATATCGCGTATCGCGCGTAATCTACGGGTTCGTTGCGTTACGAAAGGCGTCGAGACGCTTTTCGAGCGCGATGGCGGCTACGAGGCTGTTGCATATTCGAAAAAGGGATGGTCGAAAATGCCGGAGGAAGAGTGCCCGGGGAACGTGAGCGTGAGAGACAGGCGGTTTAGAACGTAGCGATAGACGGGAAGAGAGAACGAACGATGAGAACGGCTACGGGTTAAAGAGGGATGGAAAAAGGAGAGAGGGAGGAGCGAGAGAGATTCTGTGGCAATATAGCCCGGCGTGTAAGCTCTGTGCGAGACCCGTAGGAGGCGGAGGGACGCTGTCTGACGATGATGAATGATCTACGGAATCTCCGCGAGACCGGCGTTTGCTTTTGAGGGCCGCCATGGTCGGTGTATCTCCCCCTCCCCTGCCACCCGACCTCTTTCAGAAACATGATAGAGAAAGAGCGTCGGGATTTCTGAGTCTTCTCAGTGAATTCGACGAGATCTGGATTATAGTCAGAGAGAGAAAGAGAGACAAGTGTAATCACGAGAATTTCTCTCGGCAACCTCCCCTTTCATTAATTTCCTCAATTATTTTCCAAAGTCTTCGCTTCCCATCGCGTAACACGTTTTGATCATTATCGAGAGTGCTCATTAATCCCATTTGCCTCAAAGAGATTGCCGGGATTATGTATATAATATGTCTCTTGTCTCGTTCGCCGAATCCGGCGAGTTCTCCCGGAAAACCAACGATAAAACGGTACGGTGGCTGTGGGAGTACGCGAACGTGGTAGAAAGCGAAAGAGAGAGAGAGAGAGAGAGAGAAGAAAAAAACTATAGCGTCAACTCACCGTTGCTGTTGCAACGCGAGGGGAGGGTGAAAAAGAGAAAAAAAAGTTTGTCGTTGCTCTCAAAAGGGACTTTGAGCTTGAGGGGGAGTCTGAACCTAAAGCGCTAAAAATATACGTGGTTTTCTCTGTGAAAGGAAGTAAAGGAGACTCCACTTCGAAACGTGTGCGGATGCCCAAACAGCACATCGCTCTTCCTAGTACACGCGAGAAGGGACTTTCCTGTTTCTTTTTTCTCTCCCTGCTTACCCCGCACACCCGGCCAACAGATCCGAGATCCACAAAAAAAAATTGATTCATTACCTCGGGCTCTTTGGAAACAGGTTTAAAAATATTTACCCTCAATCTCGTAGGGACAACTTCGTGGCTCGAAAATCGTTCCTGCTCGAACGAAATTCACGTGCCCCGGTATTCTTCATTCTCCGATTTCTGTGTGTCAATCCTTTCTTCCGACGCACCGAACGAAGGAGAAACCACACAAAGGGAGAAGAAAAATATTGAAAAAAAAGAAAGGAAAGAAAGGTAGCGGTGGAAGAAAACGAACGGACCTCAAAATTAATGTGGGGTTTACAGATGAGTTCACGTTGGCTATATCTAATCGAGAAATGCGCGTTTCAAGGTTGCGTATTAAAAGGCCCTCGAGGTGATGGGGAGAGAGGTCCCTAGGAAACAAATAAAAAAAGTTTAGCTTAATTGGGGCCCCATAGCGATCGGGAGAGACGGAGATAGAGGAACGCGCGATCCTGGGGAGTGAGCCGGGGGCCGGGGGGTGGGGTGGAAGTGGGGGGGGGGGGGGGGATGAGTGTGCGGCGTGTAGAGAGAGCCGCGCGCCTTATTAGCCAAGGGTTACAACATCCGGCTAGCTGTTAATCTGTAAAGTCCTGCGTGTGTCCTGCGGCTCTGAGAGGCCCCGTGAGAGGCGGAGGCCGAAGTGGAGGCCGCGGTAGTGGCAGTTGGCCACTTTATATACACACATACATACATATATATGATGTTGCTTATAGACAGAGAAAGAAATGAAAAAAAAGCGGGTGAGACAAAGAACGAAACGATATTAGAGAAAGAAGCGAGATGAGGCATGGCAACGTGCGAGAGCGCGGGGAGCAAGCACAGCAGCAACCGCGCGCACCGACTATAGCCTATAATAAGCGAACGGTCTTGTACCACGTTTCTGTTCTGCTGTTCCGTTTCGTTCCTTCATGCCCGCGCGCCAGTGAAGGCAGACCCATAAATCTCTCGGGCATACTTCGGGGGGACATTTGATCCTTGCGTAACCCAACGCCGTTAATTTATTGCCCCGCGTTTAAAGTCACCTCTCCGTACGAATGTGTAGATATATTTATATATAAGGTATACGCGTGTGTATGTGTGTACGTACAAGCGCGGGAAGGCATGAAGGCGCGCGGGCATAAGCAACGCAACAGAGTGAACGAAGGAACATTCTGCTTTGCACTCTGGTCCTCTATCTCTTGCTTTATACGCTTGCTCCCCCCCCCCTCTCCATCCCTGGCACGTTGGCAGGGACTTTCGCGTATCAGAAATGTTCGAACGCAGGAAGGTGCGAGCGTCCACGTTGCGACGAAGGAAGATCGAAGAATCGGGAAGATCGACGATTTTTTTCAATATCGATGAATAATTCGAAGATCAAATTTGGCGGAGATTATTGGGCGTTTTTTGGGGTGAGGAATTTCGCGGGTAAGAAAGGGTTAACAAGAATAAGGGTGTATACAGCTATCAATTTGATTCCCCGACACCATAAGAGCACCCGTTCTCTCTCTTCCTCCTCTTCCTTCGTCTTGTTGCGGGCTCTCTATGTCCGAAAATAGCTCGACAGCGACACCGCGAGAAGGAGCACCGATTCGGTCTCTCTCTCGCGCGCGCGCGCGCATTGAGAGTTATGCCAGCCTTACGAGAAACGCCACGGACATCGACATACTTTTTTGCCTTGACCCAAACGTCTCGCTCGGAGCGCACCCCTTTTGGGTGGTCCGGACTACCGGAACGCTTTCATACGTGTATACGTATCCACTCGCGATTCACCGAATAAGACGAGAAGCGTTTGTGCGTGACGCGACAATGGAGACCCCGCGCGAGGACCGATTCCCGCGACGGAAGCCCGAATTCACGGACTTGTGCGTGCAAAAAAGCTCTTTGACGTGGCTGACTGACGTGTTCCATGACTACTAAGGAAAGGGAGGTGGGCTAGGGGGGGAGATACATTGGTATGCCAACCATTAATTTAAATGGGAGAGCGTCGAGACACGATTCTCGAGATTGAAAAGCATGTTTAATTAATATTATATTTTTAATCAATTTAATAGCATTATCGCTTTAATCAATTTTCGAATGAGCAATTAAATTAATTAAAAACATAATATTAATTAAAATCTTCTTTCGATTTCGAGAATCGCACACACAAATTAATAAGATTATTTTTTCTTTTTAAAGTGGAGATAATGATTCGATTATTTTGCTGTAAGGGCCAATCCTGAGAATCCTATTTTTTTATAAAGAACAAGGATTGTCGCGAAGAGCTACGTCGTGTCCAGTTGGCACGACTGCGTCAGGTACGAGACGCGCGTATACCTTCGGGGGCTTAAGTTACGTGCGCCAAAATGAAAGGTTCTCGTTCCTATATAGTTGGCTTATATATATATATGAAGGCTGCGTATAAGTTCACGATGCGAGAGAACCTCGTCGCCGTATGGTATGCCTCCCGGTCGTCGTTTCTCTCGCATCGCTGCTGATCCTGGTGCTGCCGTTGCTGCGCGTTATTGCTACGAGACCGCCACTGCGCGCTACTCCGCGGCGTTCTCGCGCACACATATTAATAGGCATTGCTTGGCGAACGCGAGCCCGAGAGCCGACTGCCTCTTTAATTAACCCCGCGTGCCATGTACGAACTATAACGTAGTGCGTACAGGTCGATTCACAATTATTTAATTTTACATCTTTGAAAAAATTAATATTGGAAAAACTAAAATTATATATCGACAGGAGGATAATAATATAGTCAAATATGAGATAATTATTAAAAAATTAAATTAACACGTAACGATGCGGTTGGTAAATTTTGAATCACCCTGTACAATGTATATATCGCTTATATACCATATGCACCTCGAGTCATGTTGTGGACGAGCTTCTACCCGAGAATCGAGCTTGTCCCGTGAATCTTTGAAGAATCGAGCGATAAATTTACTAATTTGCCGAGGTTGGCAATAGATTTGCAAATTTTATGGAATTTCTTGGATTGTGTTAAAATTCTATGAAGAATAATGTAGAGATGAGCCTAGTAAGGAACTAAATTTTAAGCATTTTTCGTTCACCTGACGATTGTACTATTCGCTGCATCGCGTATGGAAGCTGATCCTCTCGCGGAGGTCGCGATGGAGCTCGCTCTCCTCCTATGAGGGCAGAGCAAACGCTAGAGATTGGTATGCTGTTAATTTGAGAGCGTATATAGCCCGAGGAAGAGAATCAGGGTGGAGTAAGAGAAAGAGGGAGAGAGAGAGAGAGTGATAGGAGCGGTAGGGTGGTGGGATACGCTATATACGTATGCGCGTTCCCAGAGTCTCGTTCGCTCTCTCTCTCTCTCTCTCTCACTCACTCGTTCTTCGCGCACAAACGCTATGGCCCCTTCATCTCCATCCGCTCTTTCTCACTCCCTCTTTCTCTTTATCCCTCTATCGTTCACGTGCATCTTCGTCTCTCTCGTTGGCGATTCCGTTATCCCCGGAGAATTCTCATTCTCTCTCTCTCTCTCTTTCTCTTTCACTCGCTCCTCGCGTCATGAACGAGGGAGAAAGAGAGAGAGAGAGAGAACCTCGGTTTTCTCTATATACCGAGCGAACAGAGGAGAACACCGCCATCCGTCTTCATCGGCCGACAGCGCGACGGGCGGCGTTTGCCTCGAATGCTCGCCGAGAAGTTTTCTCAGTCTTCCTCCACTTATTCGTTTTTTTCGCCTCTCTTCTTCTACTATCTCTTTCCGATCCTCTCTTGCTTTCTCCCTTTCTCTCTCGCTCTCTCGCGTCGCTTTCTCCCTCCCACTGCTGTCGAGGCTTCCTCTCATCCGCCTCTTCCTCGCCACTTGGCGTTTCGCTCTCATCCTCTGCATTCTCATTCTCTCTCTCTCTCTCTCTCTCTCTTACTCTGTCGAGACCCACACCACGTATGCGGAGACCACGAAGTTTTCTTTCTCCCTCGTTCTGTTTCTGTTCTCCTCTAACAATCCTGACAGCGCGACCTTATCTTTCTCGTGATTACGTACAATTTTAGTCAGAGATTGGCACAATTATCATTACCAGGAATTCAAAATGATCTTTCAACGAAATTAATCAGGCATAATTCATATATTAAAAAATAGTAACAGTTAGAAATAATTTAGATCGTATGGACGCTATTTAGGGAAATAATCGTTCAGATTCGTCAGGTGTGATAATTTCCTGTCGTGTTATTCTGTTGCAGAGAGGAAGCGGGGCAGACAGACGTATACGAGATATCAGACCCTCGAGCTCGAGAAGGAATTTCACTTCAACAGATATTTGACGAGGCGGCGGCGAATCGAAATCGCGCACGCGCTGTGTCTCACGGAAAGGCAGATCAAAATATGGTTTCAGAACAGACGAATGAAGTGGAAGAAGGAGAACAAGACGAAGGGTGAGCCGGGCTCGGGTGACGGTGACACGGACATTTCGCCACAAACGTCACCGCAGGGTTGAGAGAACATTGTTTAAAATCAAAATCGGGTATATGAAAAAAAATACGACGATGATGATGATGATAACGATGACGACGGCGACGATGATGACGATGACGACGAGGATGCCCGAGGTCTTCCAAAGAGCTTCTCAATTCTCTCAGGGTCCAGCGACTCTTGTCTCCAGCAGCAGCATCAGGAGCAGCAGAAGCAGCAGCACTACCTCTCCAGCCCCGAAAGACGAACCGAGTTAAAGAGCCGACAGCAAGAACCCTCCCCCCGGAAGCAGAGAAATGCCAAGCCCCAGTCCCCAAAGCCCCCCACCCCCTTAAACGCGATGACCTCCGACCCCCTGAATCACCCAAAAACAGAACACTCGAAAAATATTTCATACATGCCCAAAAATACACACAAACGTACAGACACACATACATACACACACGCACACACACACACACTCAGCAATGACGCTTATCTTGTTCATGTTAATCAAGTTGCTCGTACCAAAAAGATGACAAAGATGTGGTTGGATGCGTGCGGGATTTTGCGAGAATGACGGGAAACGATAAAAAAATGTAAGAAAATATTCAAACAAATGAAATGATGCAAGAAATGAAAAAATCAAAGACGCGAGAGACGCGCGAATAAATTGCGCGCGTGTCGTAGATCCGACTAAGTTTTTTACGGGAATGCGCAATGCTCTTATCGAGATGCCGTGAAAGATACGGAAGAATGGGATAAAGAACGAATAGGAAAAATACGAAGGAACGCAAAAATAATAATCGAAAGATTTATTGATAAAAATGCAAAAGAAAATAACGGAAGAATACGACGAGAGCGAATGAGTTTTTAATGAAACTGGATCACCATGCTAATCAGAACCGCGTTAACCTCTATTACGTTTAATCGAATGTAATTTACTAAAGCCTATATTAGACGTAAAAAGGATTATTATTATTATTATTACTATTATTATTATTATTATTATTATTATTATTATTATTATTGTGTACGTAAAATACTGTGACGCGTGAATGAAATTGTGCGACTGGTATAACGTGGGCATGCGCGAAAGAAAGTGTGAGAAGAAGAAAATTACGTTAAAGAGAAAAAAAACCTTAAGAAGCGTTCTATATTATTTATTCTCTTACGTCGGTACGTGTAAAATCGCGTAAGACGTACTTAGGCGTTTTGTCGCTAGTGTAGATAAAAATGATTATTGCCCCCCACTCCCTGTCCTAACCCTCCTTCTCCTCCTTTTCCTTCCCCCCACGGTCAACCGCCCCTTATCGTCCCTTATCGTCTCTAATGGGGGCGGAAATTGTAGATTTGACGTTTATATAGTAATTTAGGAGAGATCGTTTAGATAGAATTATATCCACTATAAACCGCGGCGGCTCGGCGAGGTCAAAGACGAAGAAGACGAAGGAAAAAAAGAAAAATACGAAAATTCGCGATTCGTGCCAATGCAGTGTGTGACTCTATAATCATGGAGTACGACGCCCTCTCACGATTATTCGTATGCCAAATGCGTATATACATATGTATGTGTGTATGTATATATTTATTTGGAAGGACGAGAAAAGGGTGTGCAATTCGATGAAAAAAAATCTCTCGTAAAAAAAAATTGAATTACCGAGAAAAATGTGTGTTTAAAATGCGAAACCAGTGAAACAAAAAAAAATTTATAACAGTGCGGGAATTAAATGATCGCAATTGGCGCATCGAAAACGATCGACGATCACGGTCCCGTGTGTATTAGTGAAACGAGGATGAGCTCTCGTTGTTTTTTTTCTCTTTTGGCAAAAAAAGTGACGGGAAGCATAATTGAATGACGAAAGTGTGAATTCAAGAAGTAATTTGGAAAAGAAAACAAAAAAATCGAGATTAACAAAAAGAAAGTGAGAAAAACGTTTTTCATTGGAGTCACCGGAGATGCACGGACGTGGCCTCCTCTACCTGCATAGCCAGAGACAAGGTCAGTCCTGTAATAAAATAAAATAAAAGGATTTACATTTTTTTTTAATTCACGATTTCAATTAATCGTTCGTCGAACAGTTTTTTTTTGTTTCCTGGTCAGTCTTTCGTGGCTATTGCACGATTTTGCTCGATCGTAATTCACTATCGAACGAGGAAGAAGAGGGCGTGATGAGAAAACGAAATTGCAAGAAAAACAAAAATAAAATAAAAATAAAAATGAATTTACCGCTGCTACGCGGACGCGAGGCCAAGTTACCAGTGACGTAATAAGTGTAGTAGTAAGAAAGAGTTGTAGAAACGCGTGGCACTTTCAAGGTCGTTGTTCGTGATCGGATTCAAATTTCGCCGTACTCATAAATTATTACTGGAGAAAGAAATTTAAAATGTATAATTTTTGTTTTCTCTCTTTTAAAAAATCGGAATATTTTTTTGCGGTTTCGATTAAATCACATTGACCGGTGATAAAAAAGATAATGAAATTATCGCATTGGATATAAAAAGTTGAAATAAATCGCTGAATGCTTTCGTACCAGAGGTCGCTAAAATTCTCGTCGTTGATTTTTCCATAAAATATTTTTAAAAAAACAATCCAGTGGATTTTTACAAGGCCGGAGCGAGTGCCAGGCGTTTTAACCGATAATGCGCGCGAACGAATATCGACGATATCCGGAAATCGTGGAATCTTGACCGCCTCGAAATTTTTTATTTCCACTAGTATTTTTCTCCCTCTCTCAACGAGACGTCAAAATTTTTGCACAATTTGACGCGAGACAACGACACGGTTTCCGGTACGGTCGAATCGAAAGAAAAACACAGAGGAAAAATGAAAAAGGTGTAATTAGCGATTAAAAGAAAGAATGAGAAAATGGTAAAATGAAAAACGAAGAAAAATGAAGAAAAAAAACACGACGCGCCGCGGCGAATTCTGTGCTGTGTTGTAAAATTAGTTCGACACTTAGGTTCTATCATCATTATTATGATTATTCGTTATTATTATGATTGAATAACGCACGATAATGATATAAGTAACGAGGAATATTATATATTACAAAAGTAAACGACGATATTATATATTTAAAGAGAAGGAAGGAAGAAGAATAAAAGAGAGAGAGAGAGAGAGAGAGAGAGAGGCACTCGAAGATTATTAAGAGTCGCGATGCGCTCGTAGGGGCAAATGGGGATTTGGTTCCATGTGAGAGAGTTTTTGGATATAAAATCCCGGACCTGTCTCAACGATCCGCCAAGCTACAATTCCCCCGCGAGTTTGTGCGAGAGAATAAGCACGTGAGAACCGAATGGTAAACACCGATATATACGTAATACGAGGTCGGGCTCGATCCACTTGAAAAATAAAAATGAAAACGTAAATGACGAGCACGACCGGCCTTTCTTTCACGAGAGATTTATTTATGTAAAATTATTGTCAATCTCGCGCAATCTCGTGAAACTGTTTAAGAAAGAAAAAAAAAGAAACTAAAAATTATGATAAATAGACGAAAAAAGGATGAAACGCGCCAATAAATTAAAGCCCAAAATGCCACCGCTCGTTGCAACTCGAGCGACATTCATAGTGCAATTCGAGTAACTCCCCGCCCTCCTTCCAGCCCCCTGCTGTACAACGTAAAACGAATATTTTACGAGTCCTCGATATTTCGAAAAAAAATAAATGTATAATCTTGAAAAAAAATTGCGTCATTTGTCGTTTTACGACAAATCAGTTATTTTAATTTGTAATTATCTACCGTCATCCCTGTACGTTTCAAAATCCATCGGCAAATTCACGTTTCGTTTTACAATAATGCCTTTGTTCGACGGCCAAGCCGAAAGGGAGAGACGTTGATCGCTGAACAATCGTCGATCTAATATATGTGGGTCGATTAATGTCGGCATTGAAGTGACTGGGTGTGGCTCGGTATATTACTCACCGTGCAAAAAAGAGAGAATGAGCTCGCTATTGCCACGGTGTGTACGACGGACACGTTATACGTGCATGTTGAGGAATTTTATAAAAATATATATCATTTCTACGCGTCTTTGTTAGTCGTAAAAAAAACATTTGTTCGACAGAAAATTAGCGCGTCCTGTTGCAGTGATCGTCGCCAAAAAAACAACCGATATACGTAAAGCTGAATGTCTAAAACGAGATATAACGCGGGAAAAAATTTAAGCGGCTGAGAATAAATTGCAAATGATTTTTTAGATTAAAAAAGAAACAAGAAAACGATTATACGAAACTGGTGTAAATGACAATTATATATTTTAACTGTAATCTTTATCATAGCCGCGTACATAGAGAAAAAAGCGTGGATTACTAATAATGTATATTAAAAGAAGAAGATGAGGGAAAAAACCAAGAAATACGTAATTGAGAGAGACCGGAGTATTTGTGTAAAGTAGATTTCGAATAACAACTTGATGTGTGACCGTGAACGAGTGAAAATAAAATCGAGAATCGGCATTAAGAGATAATATCGTCTAAAAAAATCCCTGAATTTTTATTTTTTCGCGTAAAGATTCTTAGGAAAAAAAAAGAAAAACGCGTGCGTTGCAGCGGGCGGGTGCGATGGTCGAGAGACAATTCGATCGACCCTCCGAGAGAGCCGCGCTTTCTTTTCTCTCTTTTTCCTTTTCTTTTTTGTTGCTCGAGAAAGACGAACACGAAACGGAACGAAAAAAAAGCGTCGTATAAGATTGACCGCGCGGGGGCTTTGCGGAGATGTACATAATTTAATATTTTACTGGGGATATATAATATAGCCCGTGTACGACGCGTGGAGATATACAATAATAATTATAACGATAACGATAATAATAATAATAATAGTAATAATAATAATAATAATAATAATAATAATAATAATAATAATAACGATAAAAAATATAAAAAATCTAAACGAAGAGAAATATAATGCGTCGTGCGAATCAAGCTGTCGGACTCATTATATTATATTTAGTTGCGTAGTATTTATTGATATATTATATCAATGTTATTATTATTTTTTAATGGACCTTTCTCTTTCTCTCCTTGTCTTCACTTTTTATTTTTTTTTGTTTTCACCGAATTATTATTATTATGTGTAATAAATATTTTTTACAACGCAAAGTTGTTTATTTATGATTTTCCGAACGTACAACGAATTAAAAAAAGAATTGACTCACGTCTTTATTAATTTTGTTATTATTTCATGACATCGTTTTACGAATATAAATTTCCGATTCTCCTATGAAATACGTCCGAAGGAACATCGGGTTTGAAGATAGTGTGTGCTACGGTAAAAAACGATGAATACTCGTCAGCAGGCAACACGTCCTCGTTCGCTCGGATATCGAAGAGTTCCTGGCCCTACGACACAACGGGTGTTTCTTTTTTCTTCATTTATTTTTGTTATTATTAAATATATATTTTTTAATGAGTGCAGTTATCACACGAGCATCGAAACAACTAAAAAACCGATATACGTAATAAACCGTCGCCTTTCTCACACCGCTCGACGAAATCTCACGATTAAACCCTCCTTTATCGATCATAACTATATATATAAAATTCGAGATCAATACATCTTGCAGTAAAAACAATACACAAAGACTGAATAACGAAACTCGGTGATACCGTTGGGAGAAATTAAAAAAAATTGAAACGAATGAAACAAAAACGAAACAAATTTCCAGTGAAAAATAACTATTAAAAAAAACCAACTCATCGTGAATAAATCAAGTAATGTACCGAGAGGGAAGAAATTTTCTAATCGACAGGGATAATCTGAACAGCCACGACGCCTGACGTTGCAACGTTGAATTCGCGAGCCGGGAAACTCTGTATACGATACCGCGTAGGTAAAGTAGGTACCTGTTTTTTCTATAGAATATAAACGAGAACGATGACGAAAAGAAAACACACACACACACACACACACACACACGCAGAACGCCAGCACGGGTGTATTGCAAAGATTATGCCACTATTTATTAAATACGTACGATATAGATTAAATCAACAACAACAAAAATATCATACTTTCTCAATTTTGCATATTTGTGACAATGAGAAAGCGATTTAAAAAAAAATGAAAAAGGACCCTTTTGCGAATCGTCTCATGCGCGCAATCGATTGCAAACCGTAGCGTTTTTCGTTATTTTTATTATTCATCGCAAACAATTCCGTGCAAATAAAATACTTTAAAGAAAAAAAAATAAAATGAGATGACAATATTCGCAGCAAATTTTTTAATTAATCCCTCTGGGCTAGATCCGCACGTTATCCCAAATCGAAATCAGTGAAGCATGATCGATGAAGAAAAAAATAACCTCTGCTTAACCTAAAACAAACGATTTATTTTTTCAAAGAAAAACAAACAAAAAAGAAAGAATAACGAAGAAGGGGCATTCCGAGTGGCATGGAGAGTGAATTACCAAAATATGATAATTGATAAAAACAAATAAAAAATGAAAAACAAGTCTGGTCCCGATTGTCGTGTGATCTCGTGAGATTAATGGAAACGGGGTGTGGTCGACCAAGGTCTCGAGATAACAGAGTCCCTCGTCGTCGTCGTCGTCGTCGTCATCTCATTAATCGAAAATCGCGTGATGAATTTAATTCGTGTCCTAATATTCGCTCAGTAAACAAGCTCGAACATTCGTACGATCCACCGGAAGTCAACGAGCGCGTTGCCCGTATAAACCGCGAGAGAGTAAATACACTCACGCACGTGTTACTCTGTAATAAATGAGTCTCATTCACGAAGCGAACGGAAAATGAGATAAAATAAAATTAAAAAAGAAAATAATGAAAAAAAAGATTCTCGGTGGTACCAAGACGCTGCATAGGTCTCACTATTTACCGAATGACTATTGACGACGGACAAGAAGAAAAGAAAAGAATAGATATAAATAAATGAAGATATATAAATAAATATATGATATAATTACGAGTACGATAAACAATATATAATTATTTTGTAGTGAACCCCGCAGTATGTAAACTAAATGTACACATTAAAAAAAGGAAAGAAAAAACGTATGCGAGTGATGGTGACTACTACCTACCTACCTAAAAAAAAAAGAAAAATATCGCGAGTACGAGAGAGAGAGAAAGTTGTGAGCAGAAAAATTGAGAAGCAAAACGAAACGTGATGATTAAATTCGAATGGATGACTCGTAAGCCTGCCGTGTGCTGCGAGTATTATTATTAGTTGTACTTATTACGTGTCGAGCGAAAGCGTCGAGATACATAAAACAATGACAGAGAGAACGCGAGAGAGCGAGAGAACGAGAGCGAGAGAAAGAGATGACGATTGACGAAGAAGAATAACGATAATAGTATTTTAATGGCTACTATGTCGACGAGTCTAAAACAAAAACCATACTGTATTATATTTAAGAGTCTGTCCATATTAACAATAACGACATTAATTATAATAACTGTGTTTGGAAACGAGAAATAAATTGTGGTTGAATATGAATGTCATGGCACGAAATTGATTAACGCGTGCCAGGTGAGCATTCCAATTTTTCGATGATTTTTTTTTTTTTTAATAATATTATGCCAATTAGATTTTTTTTATTCAAGGACGAGTTTCTTTCGTCGACTGCCGAATGAATACTAATGACGCAAGGTGTGTCTGGTGGCGAGTGAAAGGGGTGATATCGTGATTTCGTTTTTTTTTCCTTCTCTATCCCCCCTCGACGCGGAGAGAAAAGTCGTTAAGGTCGCGGGGGGTCCAGACCGAAGGGTGCTACTTAGTTCAGCACCGGCTAGGAGTTTGCACATTTATATACGTATTGCTGCGGAAGGAACCATTGTATAATCCAAGATGGCCACCGACTCAGAGAGGATTATTATTGGCTAATACGAGGCGAGAGGCTCCGCCTTGGCTCATGGCTCGTGACGGGATGATTTATTGGGTTTTCTGTCTGTTCGCCCCTGCAGCACACTGAACATACCGTGCCTACTACTACTATATACTCTGTCTCTTTCTCTCTCTCTCTCTCTCTCTCTCTCTCTCTCTCTCTCTCTCTCTCTCTCTCTCTCTCTCTCTCTCTCTCTCTTTCTCTCACTCACTCTGTCTCCTTTTCTCTCTTTCACTCTATGTCTGTCTTCTCTTTTTCTAGTGTAGGTATATCCCCGAATGTGTGTTCTATGTGCTGTACCAGGCCGAGAGAATCTCGCGACTCGCCTCACGAAATTCTGACCGAAACGAACAGCTGTGTGTGCCGTTGCTTTTCCTTTTCCTTCCCGCCAGCGGCGTTTGCTTCATTCGCACGATTCTGGAGCATCTTTCCTCTCCTCGTTTTCGTGTACGAAACTCGTGACGTGCAGACGTTGAACGCTCGTACACCTCGGACTCCACGCCTATGCTCGGCAGATGAAGAAGAAGGGAAAAAAAATATATTCCTCGGACCCTTCTTGGCCCCCTCGTCCTCACGATCAGCGAAAGATTCGAGCTAACGCGCGAAAATGAACAAGAGACTTTGAGTGTGCCGAAATCACGAAGATAGACAAATTTTCGTTGTCGACAGCTGGAAAACAAAAAAAAATAAATGTCAATGACTACTAGACCTGCGAGAATGGTGAGTGTATTGAAAATTGATAATATCGATTATCGAATTGTAGGTATCGATTATCGATCAGATCCGTGAAAAGCGATATTACCAAAAAAGAGAATTTACCAACGAGTAATCGATGTACATTAAATCGTAATTGAACCGAAAATCATTAATATTGGTTAATGTTGACAGATCACCGTTAAATAAGGGGGTTGTCCTCTTTCGGCGACGTCTTGGCTCTCTCGCTTCTGGCAGGTGCGCATCGATGCGTTTCTGGCCTCGGCAAGGCGAGAGGGTTGGGAGCAGATGGGTCACTCGGCCGATGATCGCCAGGGAAACGAGCGATCCATTTTCGTTTCTTGGCTCGCCGGTACGAAAACGAGTGTCGAAAGGAGGTGCGAGAAATCCCATTCGCAGTTACCGCGGGACGTCCAAAAGACACCAAAAGACAATGAGGCGATTTGATGGAAAACGCAAAAGTTCGACGAGTTGTGGAGGGGATGAATTCTTTCATAGCTCGCTCTTGAGAGAGAGAGAGGGAGAGAGAGAGAGAGAGAGAGAGAGAGAGAGAGAGAACGAGTGAATGTGTTGCAGGTTCCTCCAGCCTCGGTCTTTCTCGGCAGGAGGAGATGCACGGTCAGAATTTATGGCCGCTTTATCACTTTACCAGCCGGGGCCGTCTACGAGCAGCCACAGGAGGGTGAGAGGAAGGCCACGCGGGGATCTCCACCGGCTATGAACTTTGGCACTCGAGTCGTCTCGCGAGGGGATCTGCCGGCTCTCTACGCGAACTAGAAGGGCACACGTATACGGGAAAAGCCGCACAGGACGCGTGTGTGTCTGTATAGAAACGCAACCGAGCTTGGAAACTCTTGAAAACGACGTCGACGACGGGACGATGGCAACGCCATGGAAAGACGACGCGAGGTGAGAAACTCTCTTTGAAACTTCAACGTTCGCACGAATTTAACCTCTCGAATATATACCTTATGCCAAGAGCGCGCAGCCCTTAATACGCTTCTCCTACCCCACGTTCTCTCTGTCAAACGTCCAGCTTGTGCTCAATTTTCCATTCTTATTTTCAATTATTCTTCGGTATATAATTGCGATTTTCGTCGATCGTTACGTTGAGAATATCGAATTTAACTTTACAATGACCTCATTTTTTTATGCCTGTAAAAGTGTCTTTTATTATTCGCGCGTATGTGCACGAGTGTTTATGATAAAAACCATTATAGCTGCTTGAGAATTCTCCTTGCGTTTTCGATATCTATATTATCATCATTATCGTCATCGTTCTACCATAAATTGCTGTATTATTACCGAGGACCGGCTGCCGTGCATATATATATATATATATATATATATAATATATATAGCCTTGATACGTGCATGTACGCTATATAGTACAGACCGGTTGAAATTATTTACCGGATTCACCGGACACGTAAAAGAGAGTCGGGGAGAGGAGGAGGCTTCCCGTTTTCTCCATCCTTTTTCTCATCGTTCGACGAAATGTGTTAAAAGCAATTACATATCAAATCGAGCCGTGCACGAAGGTGCCCACGTCGTGGTCGATCAGTATCATCGTACGCGAACGATAAAGTTTAAAATTAAAGTCTCGTTACACTCGCGTTCCTTCTCACACGAATATCCTTCGAGAAGTTACGACCCGAAGGATTTATGCTTCTGTCCAGTAGTAGGGAGTAAAACGTGTCTTCTCGTACGCGAGCAATACGAGGGACACGAGGAATCATAAACGAGAGTGCGTTTACAATTGAGAGTCGCGTACGCGAATTCGTCTCGGAGCGTAATGCGGAACGTGTCGTCCGGTGTGGTAACCGGATGACCAGTGGCACGCCGAGATAAAGAGAGAGAAAAAGAGAGGGAGGGGGTGGTGTGAAGGCCCAAAAGTCAGAATGGACAAGAGGACGAAGAGAGCGTTGGGCTAGAGGCAGAAAAAGAAAAGATAAACCGTGGAGAGAATAAGAGAGAGTGAGAAACGACGAGGGTTGAATCCGCAGCATCCTCGTAAAATTTACGTCACTATACCTGACGTCGTGTGAAAAAGCGCGCGCGAGAAAGAGAGACAGAGAGAGATAGATAGAGAGAGAGAGAGAGAGAGAGAGAGAGAGCAAGAGATAGAGACTGCTTGCACGCGCCGGAACGCATAAAGTAACCCCCATTAACGGACCATAAATTCCAAACGACCTCTCACTCGCTCCCTCTGCTTTTCATCGTGGCCAACTCTCCGGCTTTATACGTGTGTGCCCCCCTCCCCGACTCCTGTGCTTCTCCTACCCTACCGCCCCACCCCACCCCAACCCCCCTTTCGGAGGTCCTTACCGGCGTTCGGAGTCGCGGAGTGAGCGAACGCGCGCGAGAGATGTTATGTATGAGCGTCGTTAGTGTTAATAGAGTGTTAACCGCTTCTATACCGCTCGATTCCGACTCGAGTAGGTGTGTTCTCTCTCTCTCTCTCTCACTCTCTCTCTCTCTCTCCCTCCTTCTCTCTCTCTCTCTCTCTCTATCGTCGGGCTTCTACTGTACCGTATAGTTAGTCCTCTTCACGCTGCTTTCTGCATGCTACCGTCATTGCCCTCGTGTGTGTATATCAACGAGCACTTGTAATAGTTAACTATATATATATATATATAAACCCATATACACGTATATATGTATTTATGTACGTATATAAACAGGGAGAGATATACCGTCGAGTTGAATTCACGGGAGCGTGTAGAATTGCATAGAACACGTATAACTGACACTGTGCTCTTACACACATACAAGTATATACGTAACTAAGTGTGTGTATGTATGCAAGGGCGGCATAATATAATAGTAGTTTAGTATAGCAGAACGATGCTGTAGAATTTGTGTGTATACAGAGAGGATGAGATATAGTTAGACACCGAGTTTGCAATCGAGATTGCCGCCTGTGTGCTCCCGTTCCTTCCACCCTCGCACTCGCTCTCTCATTCTATCCCTCTCGTCGTCGCGTGAGCCGTACTCGTATATTCCTATAAATACATATATACAATGTAACAACGTCGTTCCGCTGTTTTGCATAGAGAATGCATCAATTTTCGGCACTTGCCGCTGCCACCCTTCGCTCTCGACCACCACCACGCCTTGTCCCTCTGCAGCCAAAGAGCAGTGTGGGCTTTCCAGACCAGCCACTTACCGCTACGATACTCCAATTTTGCACTCTCGGTGTGCGTTACGCTTGGACACATAAAGCTGTTAATATGTATGGGGTGTTTCGTGCCCCTTAGGTCAACCCGAAAATAAGTCTGTGCGAAGAAAATGATTAAAAAACGTTTTCGAAAAAGTGTCGAAAAATATTGATGACCGGTGTATCAATATCGACAAATTTTTCGAAATTTTATTAACATATATTTGTTTTATTGGGGTTGGACGAATTGTAAGTGACACGGAATGTCTCATACGCATGAGTAGGGTGGAGGATGATTAATACTACGTGGCAGACGATATGATAATTGAATGAACGTATTCTATTACAGGCGTGTTTTCATTTTCAACCCTTCCTCGAGATTTGCCCATCACACCCTTCGTAATACACTTTTATTAACGCTCGTTAAATATATAGATGTATATGTACGAATTCGCATAGGTATATATAAATGACGTGTAAAATCTGTCCTGTCGTGGAAGGGGTGGACGGGGGTGGGGTCAAAGCATACGCACTTGTGCACGCGCTAAATACGAGATCCTTGGTAGAGGAGGGTGAAGATATGAATCTTTATGAACGCGCGAACAGGCGGCTGTTCAACTTTAAGTACACACCTCCTCATTCCCCTCTAGAGACGAATCTAAAGAGAGCAAATACCTACTTGTGCGCCACTCGCGGGAGTATAAGGAGCAATATTTCATGTCCGCTCCCTATAAATACCAGCCTTGACTATGTATAGCGCAAAACGTTCGTGGCTCGAGCTTTTCTCGCCTCGCGACAATGAAAGCTACAATTTTTTTTCCACAGTTTGCTTTTCACGAGTTTGCCTCCGTGTGAGGTCTTTTTTTTCTCTCGTCCATTGATGGTTGGGGAATTTATAACAAAATTAATATCTTTCGATCGATTAAAAATGTTTGATAAAAATAGCTTTTTTTATGGTAATTTATATAAACTTGAATTTTGATCGTTTCATGGAGATTGTTTGAGATTCGAGGAAAGAACGAGATTTTCGAGTGGATCAAATTCCACACGTTTCCAACAACTTTTTCGTATATATATATAGCGTGACGTCGAGCGGGACATAAATCAATAATATCGCAACCCCCGCCGTCCTCACCCGTTACTCCTCGCGCGTGAACTCACCCCCGCTGTTGCACCGCACACCACCGACACCCTCTTGCCAGCACCTCGACGTCGTCTCTACCACCCGCATTCCTTCTCTCTCTTTCTCTCTTTCGCTCACTCTTTGCCACTGTGCCGGTGCAAACCAGCCCTTGCAACGCCGGCCTTTCTCTCGCAACCAATGTTCTCGCGTCTCGCGCGCGGACATCTCGAATTTTATGCGATTCAGACCTACGTACTTTTCCAACTATGCCCGACCAAACCCTATTATTTTTCCATTTCCAGACGTTAATATTTTTATTTCATATGAATGTTATGAAATTCTGTTTCTTTTTTTCTCAATTCCCTGAAAACGTAAAGTTTTGACGCAATATATTCCAGCATTAGTTCGAAGGGGTTGGTGCATGGCAACAAGGGGTTGAATACACGTTACGGTTCTCTGGAAAAGCAAAGTTCAGTAGCGCATTGTGTACCTGCCGGCAGGGTTTGTCGTTTCAGACAGCCCCTGAGACCTCGAGGAGTCCGCGATGTTGGAAATGCGATGGAGGACGCGAACCGACAAAGGCTAAATGCAAAAGCTTGTAAGGGTTGGGTTGGCTCTCCGGCTCGACGAGAGAGGGTAACAAAACACTCCCGCAATTAGCCGGATGTCCCGATGACACTTGGCGGCTATTCCCGAGAGGGGTGGTCGCTCTCCGTTATATTCCGGTCCTACGCCACTACCCACCCTCTACAACACGTGCGTGTGTGTATAATTTTGTATTCTCTCACTTCCCGGCTGCCACCCCTGTTTCCCGATGAACACGCACAGTAAGCGTCCCTCCGAAAGTCTAACAAAAAATAACAGAAGAAATTTTAAATAATAAAAACTTATTCGATTTTATGCCGGAGATACGTAGGGGCGGCTCGATTAGATTCGGAAAAAAATGAGGCAGGGGTCTCGCGTGATATACGCGCGTGGAATTGAAAATTCCGCGGGGAGGTCAGAGAGAGAGAGAGGGAGCGATGAAGAAAAGTGAAGCCTCAATGACGGATCGAGAACTGTAGTTGATCCAATTTTGGAGATTGTGCGTGTGTGGGGAGGTGCAGAGAGCGAGAGAGAGAGAAAGAGAGAAGAGGGTTGGAAATCGAAACAAAAAAAAACATCGTGTGGCAGTTTCCGACTCAAATGGAAATAAAAACTCATCGAGATTGGCATCGATCCAGATCGTAACCCTCATATCGCAACCACCCTCAAGCTCCAAACGCGCGTGATATTGTATTGTCAACATTCGTAAATCTGATTGATCAATTCGTTGATTTTTTTTGCATTTGACAAATTCGTCTTTTCAACACGACAGCAGTTTTTTTCTAATTTTTTCTCGTATCGATCTTCTCGCTGATGGGGCAGTTTTTTTGTTTTTCGACAAATTCATTATTTTTGTACATTGGTATTTTGTTCAACCCTCTACGCGTCGAATTTCCCAGCGGTCGATTTTTGTTGCCGCATCCGATCGTTTTTGAACGAGGTTGTCGTAGGTCGTGAAATAAATTTTTTGAAT
This sequence comes from Netelia inedita, assembly GCA_964017225.1. Classification (NCBI taxonomy): domain Eukaryota; kingdom Metazoa; phylum Arthropoda; class Insecta; order Hymenoptera; family Ichneumonidae; genus Netelia; species Netelia inedita. The sequence goes on from OZ024921.1 coordinate 38,527,546, forward strand.
TTCGCGGGTTTTCGTTGACAGTGGGGAATACAGAACGGCGGCCATTAGGTTTTGCGAGCACGAGGGGGGCTTCGCTGCGGGACCGGGACGCAGAGGATGATGGTTCCATCGCGGGTAGAGAGAGGTAGTGCCTAGACGGGGCTCCACCCAGCACTTAGTCCACGTCGTGAATGTAGCCCCGGGCACGCCGTTACCAGGGTACGGCACGCCCCGGCAACGTCGACCGGGCTTTCCCATTCGCTGGGCAATATCTCATCGGGGAACCATCGTATTAGCCTAATCTAACAAACTCCCTCCCCCCCTCTCCTTTTTCTCAGCGAAACAAAAAATGCGGCCATCAATGCTCCTCCAGAAAATTCGTAGCGAGGTGCTGCACCCCATCGACGAAATCTCGAACTAAACGTCAACATTTCATATCGATTTTTCGACGAGTGCGGACGTTTTTTCCATACGGCTCTCGCGCGAACACCCACCGATTTGTTTTTCTTGCCAAAATTAGCCAAAAAGATCGCGCTATTGTGCCATTTCCGGTAAAAATCGGCATCGATTATTCATCTATCAATGGAAGGGTGGCAGAACATTTTTGAACCTAACTAGCTTCAAAAATACGGGAAAAAACGGTGACATTTTATTTTCGAGATATTTTTGACGGAAAAAGTCGAAGAAGCAGCTGACTCCAACGACCAAGAAAAGGGATCGCCGAATTCGTAAGTAAACTCATGCATGAAAATTTATTTAAATATCTTATAATTATTAAACACCTCATACATCACAAATTTCGGAAAATATTTTTGTCGGACCCAAAAATCTGCACGCCATATAATTAAATTGCACGACCTTACGTAAATTATTTGAACGTCACAACGAACATCATTCCTGTACTCGTAAAAATTACGAAAACTTGAAGAAAAACACGTGCGAGTAATTCGAAGCTTTCGTACTGTTACAATCACCCTGCCGTCGGGTCGAAACAACGTCGGCGGTCCCGAATGTTACCGAATTTTTCACGTCCCGGGCCATAAATTGCTCCAGTTTTCGTAGGCCCAAATTTCAGGAGGTCCATAACAGCGACACGTGGCGTAATACACGAGTGTAACGATGCGAAAGTTTCGTCCGAGAACCGAAAGAAAGAAAGAAAGCGGAAGAGAGCTGCGTATTGTTATCGCTCGTAAAAGGTCCGCATGTTCCCTCGAGCCATTTTCGTACCATCGCATCAACAAAAATGTAACTTTCGCCCAAAAAGCCGGAAAAATTGAGACGAAACGCTCCATGAAAAACTAAAAACATGCGATAAATAAAAGACACAATGTTATTAATTCAGCTCGTTATCGGACTGATCGATCGATCGAAATCTGATTCATGAGTGATGGATTTACTCGGCGCAAACAGAGAGACTCGCTCTCATAAGTAGCAAAACACGCGGCTGCAGCAAAGTATCGGGATCAAGATTAATGATACTTTAATGACTCCTTGGACAGTTTCTAGTGGCCGGCTAACAGCCAAAACAACTTAATCTTATCCACCGTAGTACCACACCCGGCTTCTTCGTATCGTAATAAAGCCCGCGAGTTCGCAAACGCGATACATCGAGACGCGCACCCACGAATTATTTCAATCTCGGTGTATAATTCTCAAGAACGCGAGCCCCTCGCGATTGTCATTGACGATTAATGTCTCGAATTTACGAACTAGGATTCTCATCTAGCCAAATTTTTCCTTCTTTTCATTTACTCCAAGTTCGAAGGTCGATTATCAACCGAAAGATCGTGCGACTTGCGACTTAGTCACGAAAAAAAAAAATACTACCGCAAGCGAACGTAGAATCTTGTTTATCTCAAAATTATCAAATATTTGGCAATCGACCAAAAATCTCAAAAATTAAAGGACAAAACGTGCGTGAGACGACACGACGAGCCGAGCGAATTTAACATACGATATTTCTCATGAAACTAACGCGACGTCGGATTTATCGAAGCTCATTTATAAGAACACGACTAACTCGTGGCACGAGAAGAAGATAGGTGTAAGAATCATTCATACATTCGTACGTTTCGTGAGGAGAGAAAGAGAGAGAGAAGATCGAGGAATAAAAAAAAGGTTGGAAAAAGAAAAAAACGATTTTATTTGTTCAGGTTTGAAACACACTCTCCGCTCTGTTTGGTTGCGTGGGGAGAATGACATGGTCGCGTAAGACGTATACGCTGTATCAACATACCCGTCGTGACACGCACCGTGTGCGTACGCGCAGTCCTCTTCTTTCGTATGTATTATGGCCTAGCTGCTCGAAGCGAGCGAGAAAGAGAGAGAGAGAGAGAGAGAGAGAGCGTCCCATAAAAATTGCGATATTAACGAAACACGAATCTTCGAAGACAAAAAAGAGACGGAGAGAAAGAGAGAGGTTCGAGAAAGAACGAGATACAGACGTTCGAGGGGGTGGATTTTATCGCGATCGCGAGAAATTATCCGCGGCGATCTCCATCGTCCTGGTGAAATATGATCCTTCGACAAGTAGCTCGTAAATCCACCTCGTCGAATTACGTTACATCAGATATCGCTCGCGAAAGATTCCACCAACGGATAAGACAATTACATTCTCGTTTGCGCAATTATAGGATCGATTTTTTTTCGTCTTATTTATATTACGCAATCGCCCGACGGTAAATAAACCCTCGAAAAAAGCACCCGATCGAAAAATATCTCTTGTAACGAAATCGATTCGTCGAGTATCCGAGTAAAATTTGTTCGATTTTTGTTCCCCCTGCGGCGCTCTTGTATCGTAAAACGTGTACAAGTTTTTCCGGACTCCTCGTCGTGTCGAATATTTTTCGTGTTCCATTAATCAGTCTTTGGCGGGAGAGGGAGAGGGGGCGGAGGTATGAGGGAGACGAACAACAAAAAAGAGAATAGTCTTCTCGCTCGTCGTGTAACCCTCGGTATGTAGAGAAGACCAGCATATTTTTCTTCGTGGCAATATCTCGGCCTCCCACGCGCCTTATACACCGACGGTCCGCGTGCATCGCACCACCAGGGTGCTTTAATATTATCCGGATTATCATTCAGTGTTTGTGTGTGTTTGTGTAAGATTTTTCTATGCTCGAGTTCGTGTTTTTACGTGTGCGAGTTCTCGGCTAAGAGCTTTCATCTCGTTCGGAGGGCGCTTTTTCGGGGTGCTCGTCCCGCGTTACGCGTTATACCAGCGGGATTTTCCGTTGTTTGTTGTTACCTATCTGGTAATACGACATGGCACGACTCTCTCCGTGTTCATATTTATATATCTATGTAAGCACTATATACGTTACTTGTACGTACTTTTCAACGGCAAGAGCCCTCTGGCAACGAGCGACCTACCCGTCTCGCGCTAGAGGGTTGCGTCGACCGCGGGGTAAACTCCGCGTGACAGGCTTACACGGCTAGCTCCCAGCGTGTACCGTCTTTCTTGAAGATGACGCACGGTCCTGCCGAGAGACTTCCTCGAAACTACCACCGAGAAATCATTCTCATCCCCCGATGCTTCTCCGAGACGTTGTCGAACAACAATTTTGCCCCTCGTCTTTCATGGATTAATTTTCCTGAGTTGTTCTTTCGCAAGATTGTCGAGACTCTTGAAAAATTGAAAAACAAAATTAATGTTTCGATAAACTTACCGTGAAAGTCGTTGCTTTCGAATGATAGCCTGAAACGATACGAACATGGTAACCTTCATCAAGGTTGGATAGGAAAATTAAGTTGACTAGGAGAAAAAGGGTTTTAACCGGTTGAACAAAAATAAATTTGTTTCTATCTAAAAATTGGAATAGAATATACAGTTTTCTTTTCGTTGTAGAAAGAGACGTTGGGTAAAATGTAGAATGATTTATTCCGGAAGGAGAGAAACGTCGTTGATCGAACGTCTAGGATAATTCGATTCGGTATATACCCCGGGTCAATGTACCATGTGTAGAGAGGAGATCGTTGTCTGTTTGTCGTACAGTGCGACGTTGAACACACGGGGGTTGTTGTTCGCCGAGGCTGAGGGGGGTGTGTTCTTGTCGGTCGTCCGGACGCGAGAAGCGGGAGAGAACCTTCGCGTACGAGGCTGATGCTGCGCCACGGCAATATCCCTACGGGGTTGAGAAACGCGTATATGCATATATATGTATCTATGTATATACACATATATGTATGTATATACATATATAGGACGACGCACCCCGAAGAGCGAAGGGATAGGAAGCACAGGAGAGACGGGTCCGATCAATCACGACGTGGAGCGCGCAGCTCGATCCCCCCGTCGAGCGTTTCTATATACACCCCGCCTCACACTCCCACCCCCTTCTACCCACCCCTTCTCTCTCATATCGTCCGGCAAACACATAGTAAACATTTTTTACTTTGCCACGTTATTAATATTCGTCGTCTCTTCTACCATCACCCTCTTTCCTTTCTCGTCGTATTAGTTTGTTCCCCTCTCTCTTTTTCTCTTTCACTCTCCCTCTCCTTCTTCCTCACTCTCTCTTATTCTCCCGTATTTATTTATATATAGATCCTTCTGATGTTTCTTGCTATGGCACTTCCTGTCTCCCTCGACGTATTTACCTTTGTACAAAACGCGTTTTGATTAACGTCGATACGATGCATTTTCATACACCGGGTAAGGATGAAGAGGATATTCAGACCGTCATCTCCTTTCTCGCCGAAACTCTTCGTAGAGCGAAAATAATGTAGTCCGTTCCAATTTGCCGAGCTAAAGACTGTTTTAATCGTCGACGAGAAGCTTGATTGCCTACCAGGATACGAAATAACTAATGTCCGAGTAATTAACGAGAGTTCGCCACATCATTGAATCATCGCTCAGATATACCAGGGTGAGAATGAGAAAGAGAAAGAGAGACAGAGAGAGAGAGAAACAGTTGATCGATAGCGAGTGAAGCAAGGAATTATAATTAACCTACGAATCGATTAAATTGCCTTTGCGTTATATTGTACACGGGGTTATTGCTTCCTTGGTTTATATCTTCGTCGACACAGACTCCTGTAGAATTATCGATCAATCTGTCTCGAGACTGTGCGTAGACTGCATGACGAGCAAGATTTCACTCCTATTTTCGATGAATCTTTGACTACACACACAGAGAGAAAGAGAGAGAAGAATATGTAAGACCTTTTTATATTTTTTTATTCAGCGTGAACCAACGTGTCCAGCCGACCCTGCCAGCTTAGCAGCAACTGGTTGCTACGGTAGCAAGAATTAGCAATTAATCTTTAGCGCAGTTTCTCGTCGTACTCGCGTTTGTTCGGGTTCTCGTGTGGCAAGTGAGAAAGAGAACGAGGGTAAGAGAGGAAGAGATCTAGAGAAACACTCATGGTCGTGGATCGTAGCAGAAACAGCGGTGAACAGTTGCAGAATATACATGCGATTCATACAGGCAGACGCCCCGCACCGACGTGGCGAAGCGAGCGTAAAGCCTGCGAGAAGAGCAGTTACAGAGGCAAGCATTATGCAAACGACTCAACAATTAGACCGTGGTCTTCCACCGCTTGGTCATTTACTATTTAATGCAATTCAGGTACAGCTTGCTCTTTGTGCGAATAATCGTTGTATTCACACGTAATAATAATTTTCATGTACATAACTACCGGTATGCCTTATTACTCTGTATTTACATCTAACGTCTCGTTAATGTATGGGGCGTTTCATGTCATTTCAGCCAACTGGAAAAGAAAAATCAGAATAATACAAAATAGTACTTAATTATTTTCGTCGAGTGAAGAAAGGTGTTCAGAGACGAGTTTTCTTTTTCGAGGGATGATATCGAGTGTGACCAGATACGTCGAGATATTCGAGGAATAATAAGAATAAGCTAGAAATAAAAGTTAAATAATTCCAAATTGAATTTTTAATTATTTTCGTCAAGAGGAGAAAGAAATTTAGGGGTGAGCTTTCTTTTTCGGGGTATGAGATCGAGTGTGACCGGACACGCCGAGACGTTTGAGGAATCAGCGCGTTGAGAGCATCGAGTCCAAGACGTAAAAGGATCCGGGGCTAGAAACGTTCTTAACGAGAAAGGAGCCATCGGGACTTCTTTACGTAAAAGCAATGGCGGCATGCGCCTGAGATTTTGCCCCGGGGGAAAGGAGAGTGGCGATTCTTCTGGTCTCTTGCTTCGTTCACAGGGCCAACTTCCTCTCGTCTCTCGCACACTTATTCGTCTCTCCGATCCTCCTACTTGCCTCTATTCCTATACTATGACCGCCCCTCTTCGTCACCCTCTCTCTCTCTCTCTCTCTCTTCGCGTCCTTTCTTTTTCTCCAGAGCTCTGCCTTCGGCCAGCTCCCTCGCTATTTATTTTCCAGGATTTCAGAGTCCGAAGCCATTAATCTCAGCTCCTCGCGGCGTCAGTGATGCGCGTCAGGCGACGTCGGGGTGCGTCTTCTTTCTCTCTCATCTCCACTTTCCATCGGTGTGCGTCTCTATGTATGTATATGTGTGTGTAACATTGGCGACGTCGTTTCTCTCGGTTCTTTCGCGCGTTACCGTTTTCGCCCTTCGGAGCGCAGGCCCGATGTATAAAACCACGAAACAGCATCAACGTTTCGCGTTTCGTTCGTGAAAATACACGTCCCAGGGAGATGGGGCAGTAGCGCGAAAGAGGGCGATCGAAGGAGGCGAGAAAGGAACAAAGAGCGATAGAGGTTTTGCTCTCGCTTGCGAAGAAAAAAAACGACAGAAAAAAAGCCGAGGGAAACGCAAGGGGGTGCGGGACCGAGTGGCAAGGGATGTAACCTCGCGGTTGTGGGAGAGACGAGGGGAGAAACAAAAACACGCGAAATGAAGAAGAAACAGACGATGATGGAATCCAATGAGAAAGCGGAGGAGAAATTCGAAAGAGGCGAACGAAGACGGACGAATCTAGAGTTTCGAAACGCGCATGAGAGGGTTCGGTAAAAGCAGTGGTCTTTGTAAAACGCACGAAAAACGAAGGAGACGAGGAAAAAAGAAGTCGGGCACATGAATGCCTTCGTTGATTGAGACTCGCATGCTTTTGCTGTGTGGCGTGAGTTCGTCTCACTGTTGAATTCTTCTTCTTCTTCCTCGTATTCCTCTACGTCTTTTTTCCACACTTTTATTTAATTTATTTGATTCACGTGGTGCACACGAATATGGATTTTCTCGTGACTTCATTTTACTCAAGAGACGATCCTCTCTTGCCGATTCGTTTGGAAAAGAGTTTACTCATAGATCTAAGCAAAGAGAAAAACGACTAACGAAGCTTTTATTGCCGAGAGTGAATCTCTCGTTAATTAACATTGCAGCGCTCGACCGAGTGAGACGTCAAAAAGCACCGGCATGTTGATGGTCCGTGGAATATGAAGAACCCATCACGGGACTCGGGACTCTGGCTCGAAAACCTCCGGCATAATAATCGTATACATGTCTCACTCTCTTTTGACCCCCTTTTGTCTCGTGAACGTGCCCGAGCGTTTGACAACCCTTTCGTTCTTTAGTCTCGGCCGATCATTATGCGAGGTGCGTGCGAGCTGCGCACACCCGTCCTTCAACCCCATCCATCGTTTCTTAATTCTTCCTTCTTCTTCCTTCTTATACGTCTTTTCATCAACGTCTTCCTCCACCTCCTATACCCGTTGTTTGGTAGCTTGACATTCTAATCGACTCTCGAGCCTCTCCTGTTACTCATCGCTCATTGTGTCCCCCGAGCACAATCTTTTCTCCATCTTTTTCTTTTTTCTCTATTTCGAAGACACACACGTTAAACTCTTGAGAAATTAAGACAATCGTTGTGCCGACTGTCAAAGTCAAGATCTCAAGTCTCAAGTATTCGCGTAAAAGTTCGTTCGTTGTTTCATTCGATTAAATTCGCATTGAGATAAATTTCGTTGATAAGAAATAATTGATATTAATAGATTTACCTCGTCGCTTGAATATGAGGGATAAATTATTTGTTGCCGAGATTTTTCGAGATTGCTTTTCCGAAATTAACCAACGTAACCGACGCGATCGCGCGGAACTCTGATTTCGCAGAGTAGGGAAGGGGGGGGGGGGTTGATCTCACTGGGGTGTCTTGCGCGAGAAAACCGGCTCACGAGATACGCTTGCGAAGAGTTTCGTAGGCCTTTACGGGGTTCGTCCTCGAGGCGCGCGAGCTCTCGACGGGGCGACCCGATATTATTACTATGTAAATCACCCGGTAGTGTTCCTCATCCCCTTGCGTCTTGCTGACGCCCACGGTGACAGCCCCTGGTTTGCTCTCTCTCTCGTCCAGGATGGATGAGCACCGGCGCTCTTATTAGATATTCCTCAGACCATCACCGGTATTTCCTTCAACCCCCTCTAGCACAGCGGCATCGACCATACCAACCCCCCGCCTTCCATACACATAGACACACACACACACCGACAGACCCCCAACGTCTTTTCGCTCGATTCGTCGAGCACGCCCTTCCTCTTACGTCAATGCGCCCTTATCGACGAGCTACTTTTATCTCCTCGAAAAGTCCTCTTTTCTAAAAACAATAATTTTCTTATCGTTTTGAAACGATCCTATTTTGTTTCTCACGCGGTTATCCAACATTTCGTCAAAACTGTTTGATTTAATTTTCCGCACTTGTAACCCGAAGTCACAGTCGGCTCGCAGACATTATCGTGGCATAAATCGCAACTTCGCAATATCCTCCTTTCAGCCCCTATAATTTTATTCTCATCCCCTCTTGTTCCTGCTACCATTCTTCGTTTTCTTTTTTTTTTGGTTTTTCGACATGTATTCTTACTCGCTCGTTCGCCATTCTCTCTTTCACCTCTTGCACTTTTAACCGCGGGCGCGACGTGTAATTGAACATGGAATTGCATCCACTCTCTTTTCGCTTACGGAGCTCATCGTCTTTTTAGCTGCCCAGAGGGTGCTTCTGGTGAATGAGGAACGGATGGAAAGAGACGGCTGGATATTCTTCGCTCGTTTGGTTGCTCCGGATGCCGAGCAAAGATGTGGACAGAGAGAGAGAGAGAGAGAGAGAGAGAGAGAGAGAGAGAAGAGCGTGTAACCGTGCCGCTGCTGGCCCGATGGCCAGCGAACGGGGTAGTGGATGATGATGACAGAGAGGGCGTGTTCGAACGTTCGATAAATTTAACCGTGCCAGGATACAAACTGCGCGCACTTGTGTCCGCACTTTATGCCGTATAGTCGGCGTTACAGATACGCGCGTATAAATTTTTAAACAAATATCTCATGTACGTAAGAGCTACCAGAGGGTTCTGAATCACTTATGACGCGGCCGAGTAGTCTCGAGACCCATCTATGATTTTCCTCGTCCGTAAACTTTACTAGGCACTTGTTTTGTGACGTTCCTGAAGTTGTGCGCTGGTGCGAGACGCTATCCCTCGCTTTCTCGCTCGTAACCTGTCGGCGAGGTGTGTTCCTCAGGACGATGACAAAGATGGCGTTCAGACCTGACAAATTTCCGAGCGTTCACTCGAGGGGTACAACACTACATAAGTGTCTTTTCTCTCTCCTTCCAATATTATTTTCCGCTCCAAGTGCAATATCGATCTCTGTGTCAAGGCGCGACGCGTGTTGTTGTACGAGAATAAGCCCTCTGGGATTATAACGCACACGTTGATACAAGAGTGCGCGTGTACACACGCGTACTAAGGCCGAAGTTATGGCTATTTGCGTTCTCCCGCAGAGAGTAGCGAGGAAGTATCCGGGAACGAGCGTGAGCAATTTTTCAGTGCCGGTGCGCAAGGAAGCCGCTGGTCGTGGAATTGCTTGGCTGCTGTTTCGCCTCTCTCTTCCTCCCTCGACACTAACGTTACGACGATATTTTCTCATCGGTCGAAGAGACCGTAGTGATGAAATTAAAAATATAACTCGAAAATGTGTGGAAAAGAGAGACGGCGCGAGGAAGTTAGCAGGAAGATCAAAGGATCGGTAAGCAAAGACATGTGCGCAGCTGTCGCACTGGGTCGATTTAACTCTCTCGTGCACGCAAGATTCCCATCGTCTTCGTCATTGGGAAAGAAGTTACTTAGCGTCCATTGGTAACTTTAACACCTCTAATTTTCTTAAAATACTCGATCACCTTCGCTCCCGGTGGGTAATAACAACCCAAACCCACTTATACGTATTGAACGGGGGATGTTTGGCACGATGACGTCAACCATTTCGCGATATCTCGCCAGGATGAAGACCTCCTCGCATCTCCGTAGGAACGTGGTTCTACTTACAACGCTCCTGCTCGATGAACGAGAAGAAAAAAGTTAAGCGAGTATCGCGAGTGAGGAGAAAGACGAAAAAAAGAGACATAGAGCGAGGAGAAAAGTGGGGTAGTGAAAAAAAGAACCGAACGAATCGAGGAATCACGTGTACCGGGCCAAGTAGGGTTCGCGGGACGTGTTACAAAGAACCTGAGAGATGAGAACGTGAGAGAAAGAAGTGTGAGACGACGAAGAAGAGAGATGAGAGAGTCGGTCTGGGATGCTGTGCTCTCTCACTCTCTCTCTATCTCTCTGCGTCGGTTGCGGGGATATAGGAGCGGAGAACCGTGCCTGCTGGAAGATGGCTCGCCCCGAGAGGGTGGAATTCCCTGATAGGATAGAGGGACGAAAGAGACGAGCCGCCCTACCCCACCCCATACAGTCGCTTCAGCAGCAGCACACAGAGAGAGCTTCGAGAGCGCGACTGACTACCGACATTAGTCCACTGACACCATTGACACTTTTATTAATGACGCCCGTCGCTCCGAGACCCCACTTTTTCCTCCCCCTCCGGGCCTCTCGCTTACAGATTTCCCATCGCGTTACTCTATAGGTGAGTTCCACGACAACGACAACGACGACGACGTAGCTCTCTTGCGATCTCCGCACACTCTCCTTTCTCTCTCTCTCTCTCTCTCTCTCTCTCTCTCTCTCTCTCTCTCTCATATCTCCTTCCATTCTCTCGGAGGACTCTCTTTTCTTCCCTCGAGTTATCCATCCAACGGATCTACGCTTCGCTACATATATAGAAAACCTTTGGAACGAAATCAGTTTTTTTGCTTTCTGTTTCTTTCCTAGAGAACAAACAAAAAACACGTCGGTTCTATCAGTTCGCTCGTTACGACTTTCGATTATTTCCATCCATACATATGTGTTGTCGTGGAGAAATTAACGAAACGAATTAAGGAAATGGGGTATGGCCCCGGGATTCATTGGGGAGAACCCGAATTCGGCTCTCGTATGTCCGTAACTAATACTCATCTTGTACGTGTGTTTCTATGAGGCTAGAAATAGGAAAGCATCGTTTGTATACGTAGTTGTGTTAGAGATCACGCAGGCTGCGTATATACCGGAACGTTCGGGAATGAGATAGAGGGACGCGCGAAGTGGTGTGCGCCGTCTAGAGACGTCCAAGATGGAGGCAGTCTCTGTAGGGGTGCAATTGGTCTATGTCAGTCACCCTCCTGCGTTCGTATTTGTCACGCGTTTACGTTGCATCAGCAGAAGATGCCATGGCGTACGAGTAACTCACCCCTGCTCCAGGATTTCCATTATAATAGTACAAATACTCATCCGTTTAAAATGATAAACTACAAAATTATAATTATCATGCAATATAGAGAACCCACGTGCCTATATAAATAAAACTGTCAATAAATTCATCGATTTAGTATTAATATTGTGGAATGAAGTGACATAGTGGCTCGGAAAAATCGGAAGTAAATCGTGCCATCTTTACGCGATATATATAAGTTTTAGAAGGGCTGAAGTAGTTCGCACTTCATTAGCTCCGGTTACAGGAAGACAGGGAGAACGAACTGCTAGGCTCGAGCTAAACTACGTATATGTTATATAGCCCGAAGCTCGTTCACGATCTCGGTTCTCGGCTGACGTTTATGAAGGATCACGTTGAGATGCTGGTTATAGCCGAGAAACCTACGGGCACGCGTCTCGCAATCGACGTAACAAGCAATATATATACAGCGAGCACGGAGTATTATATACAGCCACGTGTTCCAGATTGTCACGTCGTTTGTAATGACGACGTTCGATCAGCCGTTCATCCTTCTTCGATTTCTCCATCGTGTATATAGTGTATATATAAAGATATATATATATATTCTTCTAAAGTAGCAGAGATCGCCCTAGCACGTTACACGTTCTCCACTCACCCTCCGCGATTGTCTCTACTCGAAAAGCTTATATCCAAGGATCCGCTATACCATGCGCACAAGCTGCATTCCGTGAAGCTAAAAGAGAGTCGCTCTATGCACGTGTCTGTAAACGTGTGTGTATGTTAGAGCGTCGTCTACTCGAACGAGTCTCTCTTTCTCTCTCGACGCTTTCAGGGCTTATCCGCGGATTTGTGGCGACCGCGAGAGGGCATCGTGCGCCGCCTACTTATCAGATTTATCCCGCGGGCTTGGTCATTCTTGGCGTACTAATCGAGCTATACCGGTGTTCGCGACGAGAATCCCACTTCGGCCAGGTACACGCGCGGTTTTCTCTCCGGCACGACGGGAATTCTGTCCAGAAGTCGAAATCCCATCAGCGCTCGTAACGTGGCACGATCGGGAGGAAAAAAATCTCGGTTCGACTCGCGTCTGTTGATTCTTGAAGAAAAGAGATGTCGTGACCAGACTCCGTCAGTTCGGTCGATACCGTTCGAGACCTTGGATTTAGGGGTTGTTTCTTTTTTTATTCAGCAATCTCGTGCTATTTTGGTTCGGGGTTCGGAGCATTAGGGTCTACAACACGAAGTAAGAAGAATCGGGGTCATAATTAGCGAGGACGAAGATGAATTTTGTCTACGGTCACGCATGCGCTATTTATAAAAAATCCACTCCGAGTCATTATTGACACGATGAAGGTGAACTACGCGATCTAGACCCAAGAGTAGGACTGGATCAGTCTCTCATCTTGCCATGCAAAAGACTAAAAACATCGCAAGGATACCGAGAGGGACGAGCGCGAGTGAGTGGAAAGAAAAGAAGTGCAACGTTAGAAAAGACGGACTAATGTTCGCCAAAGAATAGAGACGGAGGAAGGGGACCTACGAGAAAGTAGAAGATCTCCTTCCATTCAAAGTTTCTTTCTGCACGGTCGCTGCGGGGGTGTCTATACTCGTGCTTGCCTCGGAAACTCGAGAAAGAGGTGGATGAGAGTGCGGGTTACGAGTGTGAGCGAGAGAGAACACACAGTGAGGCGAGGCTTGACGAGGTAGGGTGGGTTGGCGGGAGGGAGTAGAAGAGAGTGGAGGGTTTTGGTGCGGTGATGGTGGCGTGTGGTATGGTTCGAGCGCGTTGGGGGAGTTTTTCCTCGTTCCCAGCTTCCGTCTCCCGGGACGCGAAGCGCGAGGATCTTTTTGCTTCGCTCGTCGGAGGATCAGACGTCCCACTTTATCTCCGCCGACCCGTTCGCCACCCCCTTGCGCCCACCGACCCATCCCCTTCGTCCTTCTTCCGCCTCATTCCCCTTCCCCAGATGCTATACGTACGGTTTACTACCACCAGTGTGGACGAGTATCCAACTATGCGAGCGTTGCAGGAGAGATCCCGCGTATATATATGGGCCGCGTTCACCAACCCTCCAAGCTGCTTCTCCACCGTGTGACGACCCTACACGTATAGCCAGGACCAACCTCGTCCTTCTCGCACCACTGTAACGCCGAGCTTGATCACGTATAGGACAAGCTCCCAGCATCACTTCGGTGCGCTCTCGGCAGAGTGACGCGTCCTGGAGAAGCTATTTGTCATCCATCAGGACACCACCGGGCGCTTCTCCAGACTCTACCGAACGAAGATAGTAACGCGTATATACGTATACCTCGCACGTCTTATCGCTGTTCTCTTTTCTTTCAACTTTGCAATACTTTTCTTGCCTTCTCTCTTCTACTTCGTTTATTCCTCGGGTTTGAAACGAGTCGAAACCGATCGCATACGCGATGAAAAAAGGAAGAATATAGAAAATATGCATTGTTCGTTTATTATTAACTAGAGATTTGGTCCAGAACTCTGATTCTGCGCCAGCCTGTAACTATGAGCTAGCGGACGGAGATGTAAAAACTAAACAAGCAAGGTAGAGAGAGAGAAAGAGAGGAGTAGGCGAGAGAGATCGATGGCTGTCCAGGGTGGGCCTCCATCATGAGCGACACGTCAAGAACGCTCTTCGTATATAAGAATCCTTCTTGATTGCCCCGTCCCGGTTGGACCATAACGAGCCACCCGCTACGTCCATCAAGCATCCAACGGTCGATTCGTTTTCAGTTCCCGTTGCATGTAGTACTTTCGTATTTGCCGGCTCTCTTGGCCATAGACCCCTTTCTATACGGATACCACGTCGTCTTTTTTCATCTTTCAATCACGTTCTCCCGTCTCCCGTTCTCTCGGTTGCGAGAAGCTTTTGGCAGTGGCTACACTCTTCGTTCTCTCTTGCCAACGTTCCTCTCCTCTCACCACCGCAGCCTGCAAACTTCGCGAGTAACATTCTCTCTTGATGGCAGAACAACAGGTTCACTTTGATTCGGTTTTCATACACCGCAGCCAGTTCTGCCAAACGATGAAATTAATTATCCGAAGACGAAGGGCAGCAAGTGCGTTTCTGTGGCGTACGTTTGTTCAACATGCCTCTCCATCTCTCTCTCTCTTTCTCTCGCGATTCATCGTGGTGTGTCACGTATACGTGCGGTTTTTGGGGGCCTCTCAAAGACTTTTGGACCTCGGTTTTACACGTACCGCGGTGGGTGATTGCCCTCACTCGAGCATCAACATCGAGCGAACGCCGCTGCCGGCACGTTTCGCTTCGATACAGCTCGCCGGATGATATTTTACCCAAGCGATATTCGCTGCTCGTAAACTATTCATTTATCGACGGCTATAATTTCGATCGAGACTTCTCGGCATCATTACCCCGATGAAAAATAAAAAAGAAGAAAAAAAAGGAAGTGAAAGACGAGAGCAAGAAGCCTCGCTTTCTTTTTTATTTATATTATTATTATATATATATATAGAGAGAGAGAGAGAGACGTTCTTTCACGTTTAACATCTCCCTCGTCGTTGCCTCGCTGGGCATTCGCTCGTTCGCCTCTGCCCGAGAATCCTCCCCTCTTCGTCATCCCCCCAGGGACGCCATCCTCCTACGCGATCCTTGCGTTCACCAAATTGGTCAGGGGGTAGGACGTACTGAAA
Organism: Netelia inedita; assembly: GCA_964017225.1. NCBI lineage: Eukaryota > Metazoa > Arthropoda > Insecta > Hymenoptera > Ichneumonidae > Netelia > Netelia inedita. The sequence goes on from OZ024921.1 coordinate 38,542,702, forward strand.
AATGGTGGCTGTCTCGGACGAAAGAAGATATCCAGCACGTGCATCAAGTTTCTTTTTTTTTGCTTCCCAGTGAAATCATAACAACACTCGTGCTATAACGAAACTAGCACGATTTTATTTTTAAATACGCTTCCCTCCTTTTCCGGGTTATAAAGGTTTACCCACGATCGTCGCGTTTATAGAATACGTCGGCTGTGGCCATTTCGATCAAGCGTGAAAATACTCGAGAGGAAAATATCGACAATCTCCGGATAAGATCATTCGAGATAAAGACGTCATTTTTTTTCTTTACTTCCCGAGGCTTTGTTGGTGCGCGTGATGTACAAAACGCATTTTCTCGCGGGTAACAAGTATCATGTTTCTCGCCAATGAGAATCGAGCTATACGACGGGATATAGAGATAAAAGTTTCGAGGCCAGCAGCGAACTTGCCGCCCATACGGCTATCTGCATAATATGGTTTAATGTTTATTATATCGCGGTTGTCGAAGTAGAGAAGAGCCCGTGTGTAAGAGGAAGAGAGATTACGAGGATCGAGTGGAAGAGAGGGCGAATGTGTTTTGCCGGTGCCTCTTGGCGTGAAATCGATTCTCGGGTATAGCGTACCTCACGTTCTTGATTTTCACCCCAAAATTATACACGTCGTCCTAATGTCTTAACTGAAAACCGTTGTGAATCATTATCATAATTTTAGGCATTTTCCCCCGCTGATACGTTCTTGTTTAAGTTCGCCGCTTCTCTCGAGTGCACAACGTTCATGTGATATATATATATATATATATCACATGTGTACACATACATATATAAAGACAGATAGAGAGAGAGAGTAGACCTCGATAAACCGGGTATACACGGTTTTGCGCGTTCTGGCGTCGCTGCGCAATCATCGTTCGCCATGGTTGCTGCTCATCCTCGACGCTCTCTCTTCATCGCAAATTATTGCCGCGTGCATGCTGCTTTTATCGGTGATTGAGATATCATGCTTCCTTTTTTTTACAAGTACTTCTCCCCCTCCCCTCTCTCGTTTTATCCCCACACTCATTTCTCTCGAATCTTTCCATTCCGCCAGAAGTTACGTTACTGATACTCATAGCTCTATCGTGGTATTTTTCACACCCCTAGGGTTATCTAGATACGGTTCAAGTCACAATGAGCTTGACGAATTTGATAAAACTGTGAACATATTGTTGAAAACGAGAAAAAATTCGATGAAAAAATTTCCAAAAGCGTTATTTCCACCCCTATTGTTTTCTCTCGGAGTTGCCGGTGCCTAAACGCGATTGTATGCAAATCCCGAACCATTTTCGAAGCCCTCCTGTCCCTCGGCAGCTTTTTCTACCCACAGATCCTGATTAAACACAGAATGCCCTTGTTTCTTCTCTCGAGTGCCGCAACCCCTCTCCCTGCTTCAACCCTTCACCGGCGTAGAACGTCGACGGCTGGTCCTCTCCGTCTGGACGATCCAGCGAAACCCGCTTTAATCACTGCCCTGCCTGCCGTGAAAAGGCCCTCGACCCCATTCCTTCGCGCCATTCAATAAAGCTCGCTACGGGTGGAGCGTAAAGCTATCACCACCCCCCGCCCTTGGAACTACCGCGTTGGTGCAAAATTTCATCGGGCTTGGCGCAATATCTCCAACCCCTTCGATTTCTCGCCCTTTCGCTCGACCAGAGCTGAATTTAGCTCGCTTCGTTTTGATTCCTCGCGATACGGCTCGCCCTGTCGGAGTTAATTGTTAATCGGGCGCACCCCTCTCTATTCCCTCTGTTCGTTCAATCGAGAAACAGTCGGAACAATAATTATTCTCGAGCCAAGATATCGCGAACGATGATGGAATACTAATTCCCCGAAGGAATATCGCCATTTCCGTTGTAACTAAACAAATTTAATACGCCTTTACGAGTATTATAATTCCTTTTTTTCTTCCCACGAGGTCGATCGAGTCAGTCGAGAATGTTAATTGTTAATCATCGCGGCGAGTTCTAAATTAATGCCAAGAGAGCCGAAAAACAGTCACCAGTGTGTTCTACGGCTCGATAGGGTCTCGCACTCTCGAGCTAACCGACAGTATCTATATGTGGGTATAATGCTGGATTCCCAACCCCTCCGAACGATTATTGGTCGACTCTCGGCGAGCCCGCGACGGCTAACAACCTGGATTAATGTTTTCGTCGTGGAATTCAACGAAACATCCTCGTAGCGGTGCCGCGGCGTCCATAGAACGAGCCACGCACGCATTTACGAAACACAGACACTCTCTCTCTCTCTTTCTCTTTCCCTCGTCTCGGCCTATGGGCCTTTTTTCTGCAAAAATTAATAAAAACGAAGAATGCCTTGGCGCCGCGGCGTTTCAACCATCCGGATACTTATGGCCGCGAGGCCCCGCGCCACTAGGAATAATTTCACATCGAAAATTCCTCGCTACGACTTCATACCGATAAGTTCCTCCTGAATTTATGGAGAAATATCTATCCGCGATGAGGTATCAAAAATTTCAAAGAAGAATAAAAAAAAAGACGCACGATCGTCGTGATAAATTATTCCGAGATTTAAATCACGGTGAGTTTCTTTTAGTTTTCGCATTTCAGAGATCCTCGGTAATGGCAACCTAGTAATATTTTATCCCCATTATAACCACGTAATTATTTTATACGAATTTTTGCATTTATTTCAATTTTGTTTATATTTTTTATTTTTCTACAAATATTTATTTTCTTAATATTTTTAACGTTATCATTTTCATCGTTATCAATTAAGGATAACAATTAGAAGATTAAAAATACAGTGAAATTGTACAATAGATAATAAAAAATAAATAAAAATCATCACAAAAGAAAAAATTTAAGGAAACGTTGAATAGTGCGAGACGAAAACGAATGACAATTTGGAGAATAATGGATTTCGAGGAATCTGCATTTATGGAATATGCATTTGGAGAAGTGGGTTGTAGGTATCCGCGTTGGTATCTCTCGCGAGTCGGGCCTTTGCCAGAGAGGAGCGCGAGGCGAGGTTATGCGACGGCACGGCCACTCGTTCAGCAACCCCCGCGCGTGAATCCCCCTTATAGCATCACGTTTACGTTTACGAGCACCACCGCTGACGTTTACGAGCCACCGGCTGACGTACGAGCCACTTGCTGCTGCTCTGGCTACCGGGCGCGCCCGCGAGCTGCTGCTGCTGCTGCTGCAGCTTTCGCTCGCTCTCTTGCTTGCTTGTGCTTGCTTTCATTGCTTACGCTCACGCTCTATACTCTTCCTACTACATACTCCTACCGTACTATAATACTATACGACCACCCGCGCCTCCAAACGCGACCTTGATTCTCTACTATTACACTCCTCCTCCCCCCACCCCTCCTTCCAGCAATCCTATCCCTGATGTACAGATACTCGGAATACGCAACCTGCGAATTGTGCCAAAGTACGTTGCTTCCCTTGCGAACAAGAACCTACCCTCGCCATAGAGATAGCAAAATTGGATCGAATAAAATATTGAACTATTTTTTTCATTCTTTCCAATAATTATTTTATTGTTAATATTTATGATTAAAAAAATACATAAAATATTATAATATTATTTATAAATTATAAAAATTCAAGGAAACTTTTCGTGATTTTCTAACAAACGAATATAATTTAATGAAAAACTCGTGATAAATAAAATTCGGTGTGACTTTCTCAAAGTTAGAAGTTTTCGTAAGATGTTTGAAAGTATTATTGGCTGTGGACGAAAACGGTAGGGTGGTGTTCAAATACCAGCAAAAGAGGTCCGCAGGGTAAAAATTTATGGTCCCTCGGAGACCGGTCTTTCGTATTGTTTCTGTGCAACGTGTATGCGTGACGTTACGTGACGCGACGTGACGCAACTGGGTCAGAAGCTCGACATCGGGCAAGGTATTGTACGGGCCTCTCGTGATTCTCAGCTGCATATTTATGCGAGCACCAACCGCTGAGTTTACCGGCCTCTATATATAGTTCGCGTACCTAACGCCGAAGGTACCTACGTTGTGCGATTCTCTCTCACACGTGGAATTCTCTCATTTTCGTAGTTCGTGGATTTAGGACCTCCACAGTAGCCAAACCCCAAGGGCAATAAACCAGTCACCATTGTGACGAAAGAAAGTGCAGAAATTTGGAAAAATTTCACTATGCGTATAACTCGGGAAAACACGGAGGGGCTGAAATGTCTGACGAGAAACTGGGCCATGTCGTACTTGAGCCGATGAACCAGATTTTTCGAAAGAAAGAGGGTGAAGATGCAAATTTTAAGGGTGACGCTTCGGTCATACTTTTAACATGAATGGTTCCGCTACCCGAATTTCAATATCGTAAATCATCCCGAAAGAAGCCTTTTCTCTTCACTTTCTTCCTAGCGGCAAGAAATTACGCAAAACCCTCGAGATGGAACGAGAGAAATATTCTTGTTTCGCATCCGTAGTTCAGCTTTCATTGACATTTAATATAAAATCAGCGTAGGGTCTCTGCTTTTCTCGGCAAAGTTACAAGGCCGCGAGAGAGGCCAAGGGCTGTTCTAATGAAGAGACGGGATGGTTAGACGCGTCGTCAATTAAACCTCGACCCGGTAGGGTTGTACACTCGCGACAACGTTATCTCGACGCAATCTCCGCTCTTCCGCGCTTATGACTGATGCGAAGTATCCGTGAGCGCTAATTACCCGAGCTTGCTAAGTATCCGAGATGAGTCGTCGGTATGCTACGTCAAATATGACGCGACGAAGAAAGAGATCGAGTATTATAGTCGCATCTTCCTCGACAAACTCGCCTCGAGCAACGCGACTGTGTTCCTATCACGTAATTCTCGTCACCATCGTTATCGCCGTCAACGTGATAAGGATATCACGACTGACGTCTTCCGCCTGGATCCCCTTTTCAACGCCTAAGTAAAACTTCATGAAGCTCGAGACGCTTGAGTGTCGACGTTCAATTTTTCAAACAACCGCTCCTAGCGCGTTTAATTACGAAACGATGAAAACACGACGAGTTTAAGAATAGCATAATTACGTGGAAATCCTGAAATTGCTTGAAATCGAGGTGCGTGTTATCAATGAGAACAGCGCTCATCCCGGAATCCGACAAATCAAACAATAGAGCCCTCTCGGTCGCACAATAGAACGGGAGTATTGCGGTCTCGCGTTTTATTTTTGAAAAATGGATCGCGCGCACTTCCGGAAGCCACCCCCCTCTACTGAATAACCCTACCTTGCTCCCTTTACTCGACGCTAGCCATTGTATACACCGCGTTATATCTAGAGTTCTGGATATAACAACCCCTCGACTCTCACTCGTACTGCAATACTACACTGTATACTCCCTCGTTTTCAGCTCTCTCTCTCTCTCTATCTATCTCTCTCTCAATGCGGTTCTATCTCGCTTTCCCTCTATCTCCACTCTTTTCCCTGCCTGAAATGCCGTGGGGCCCCCGTTGACTGCCCCTCGCTCGGCAAACCGACGAGAATCCACATCGAGGCCGCGGAGAGCTCGCTCGCGTTCACCGGTGCTCTCTAGCCGGCAGCTAGCACTCCCATGATTCATTGCTACCGCGATGGATGATCCATCTCTTCCCCTGGCCGACTCTCTCTCCGTCCGACCGGACCGGAGGCCCAGCAGCGCTCGGATCGAAAGAGAAGGAGGAGAGGGGCGAGAGGGAGGTTGGTAGGGAGGGTGTGTGTGTGTGAGAGAGAGAGAGAAACGAACGGACAACTCGGACGCGCCCGACCACCGGGCAATGTCTGGATTCTGTAAGAGCGTTTGTATGTGTAGTCTCTCCCTCTCGACCGACGGGATGCCCGGATGACCGTGCTGGACCATCATGGACCATAGAACCGGAGAACCTGAACACGCTATATCCTCTATCCTTTCTCGATAGCCCGCCTCTCCTATCTCCTCTTTCCTCTCTCGTTTCTTCGCATCACGGTGAGTATTCTCAAGCCTCGTGAAAACACATGTGCGTGTCTCTGTGTGTGTATTCTCAAAATGGCGATGAGCCAGTACAGATCACTGTCGTATTATTCGCCCATTGTACAATCTTTTATCCTCGAGACGAGAAGATTTCTTTACACTTACGTTCCTTCAAGAATTTTCAAAATGGCCGACTTCTTCGGTCAGCCCCGATCCTTTTTTTGCTCGTTCTTTGTCTCGTTCAAAACCATTTTTTGCCGATCACGCATGGCGATCGTTGGTCGCGCCATTCATGTAACACTTGATGACTCAATGCGCTCTCGCGTCGGATAATCTTGATGTAGAATTTTTTTTATCCGCGTTCCGCGAGGCATTATAGTCGAGCCAGCGAACGTTTCGACTCGTGTAACCGGCAGTTAGTACGTACTCCCGGCGTATCACGTATCATACGTACTACACCACGAGTCGCGATATAAAACAGCGATTTATAGATAATAACGCGAGCATCGACGTAGCTATTTTCCAAGGGGAGTTATTAGATTGCTCCATCTCGCTCTTGTGTGTACGATCATCGACGACTTCTTTATTACTCACAATGTACCTACCTCGGTGACGCACGAGGGGATTAATATTATCGTTTAACGGCACTGATCTTGGGCGTAAACGGTAGCAATATCAATTTCCAATCGAGCAAAGAGTCACTTTCATGCGATTGATCCTTTTCCAATTGTCTCGCGGCTGATCATTATACTCGTCCGCGTTTTCATGAAATTGACCACGATAATCTCGAGCATTTTTTCCGACCACAAATAAAAACGTTAAACGATCGTTGCAACAAAAAGCCAGCGGACGTTGTAATTCTTGACACGAATTTTATAATCGATCATCGATTATATAAGTTAATCGATTTTTCTTCTACAGAATATCATCGATTCAAGAATTTTATAATCGATCATCGATTATAAGTTGATCGAATTTTTTCCTAAAATATCGAAATCTTTCAAATCGAAAGCCTGCCGCATTCGTAACCGTTGCACTATTTATTCCCGCTGGCGTTTCGCAGACGCGACATATTTCATCGCCCGGGTTTTCTTTTCCCTCGTGTCACGAAAACTCTCCGCACTCGAGCGCTATATACGAGAAAGGTAATTGATAAAGAAGTAACGTATTTGACGTTACATTTTTTACCGGAGGAAAAAATAAAAACGAGCGGAAGGAACGAAAAAAACAAAACAAAAAAACCGAGGCAAGCACATACTCGTCCGAACGAAAGCTCGGAGAGCAACGAGACGCGTCGGCGTCGCGCACCCGTCGGACGCACCAAAACCCCATTTGTCGACGGATGTGTGTGTGTGTGTGTGTGTGTGTGTTCGCGCGCGCTCCGTTCGCGCTCGCGGGTGCACACGTGAAAATACGACGGGAATATTTCACTTTTCGCTAGCCGGGGCTCCGACGACAGCGTCGCGGTGCCACGTCACGGGGCATTCATTTCGAAATACAACTCTCACCCACGTAGACACGTGTGTGGATGTGTGTGTACGTGAGAGGGGTATGTTGGTAGAAACGGTTCGTGGTATAACGCCGTGAGTGGCCTTAATAGATGTACGAGCATTTGTATAAACCTTACGAAAATGCGAATATTTTCCACCCCCAACCCCTACGGACCAACAGCAACCCTAAGCGCAATCGGGTTTTCTGCGCTGACGGTTACAATTCTTTCTTTTTTCAACCCTCTGTCGTTTCCTCTTTTCGAAAATAAATGCCACCCTGTAAGATACACGTCGACGCGAAGCGTATTCGCGTTCTGAAAATAAAGAATTTTTACATTTTGTTATTCGTAGATGTTCAACTCCCTTACCCTCGTTTCTTTTTTTTTTGATAATTTTAATGCAACTGCAAGCTGCGTAAGAGATACACACCCGCGTCTACGTCGCAAAAGAGGAGGCGCTGGTGTCCGATAACACGTCGACCGACGGAACGGCGTGTGTACCGCCTGGCAACCGCTAGTTATCTTCGTGATAAACGATTAATGCGTAGAAAATTCAATCGCAATAATGTTCACGGCATAAATCACTCGTTCGCCGACGCGAGATATTATTGGTACGTTGCATATACGCGTCGAAGGTGGAAATTGCCGCTCCCGTGCCAGTGCCGTTGTGCGCGAATTTCAATAAGGCTCGACCGAGAAAACGAACGCGATTTTATAACGCAGGAACTCGAGGTATAACGAGGTCATGTAAATAAAAAATAAAATAAAAATACTTGGAGAAAAAGAGAAAAAAATGAAGAAAACGAAGAAGAATATTGTCAGAGTTACAACCCGAGATACGATTCTTTATTCTCTGCGTCTAATTTTGATTCCGATGAAAGTCAGCGACGATTAATTTTCCCGTAGTAAAAGGCGACCGAGCGAGAAGCCGAAATGCGCCCGACATCGAAAAGACGAAAATGTGAATCTCTCGTGTTATTAATAGATTCGTCGTAGACGTCGTCGTTTTCCGAGATCCGTCTCGAAGACGTTCCCGTCGTCGTTGTCCTCGTCGAGAAGAACTATAGGTGAAGAGACGAGAGCGCCCTCGTCGACAGTCTCGTTTTTAACGAGACGCGACCGTTGAAATTCAACGACATTTTTCATAGCCTAGTGTACGCGATACTCGATCTTACGCGTATGAAGAAATTTCGAGTAACGAGAGGCGTTGAGACGCGCCATCGCCCGTCGGCCGACGCTCGCGAAACTCACGAGCCATCACCGCCGCTCCGTGCTACGGAGCAGCCCCAGCATCCCGCGTACACACCATTGGAACGCGCGAAGCTTATTTCCACTCGCGCGAGTTATCGTCGCAGTATTTTTATTTAATTCGTCGCAAATAACATCTTTTATTGCTGGGCAAAGTGACGATTTTTTAAATCAATAAATTAATAAATTATTGCAGATTTTTATAAAGAAAAATACAAAGAAATATGAATTACCACGAATATATTTATAGTAAAAGTGAATGTAAGTCAGTTGAATTATTCAAAATATTAAAAAGCTGATAATTTATCGGATTATTAATTTTACTTTTGTCTCGATTACGAGGAGAAGAAGAAAAAAAAACATGAATAAATTCAACGGAACGAACTTTCAGATTTCTGTGCATAAAAAGACGAACGCGCGTTAATTTGAAAAATTATTTTACCAGTTTGCAGACAAAAAGAGTTAATGTACCTCCACGTGAGAGAATAATGAGTCGATTGAGGCAAAAAACACGAAGGTCGCGTGGTAATGCGTGAGCGGACTGACGATTCCTAGCCACGTGCTCAGCTCGCATAAATCAAGCTTGTGATTCTTCTAATTATAAGTATGAGCTATATCAGCGATATCGCTGCACGATGAATGCGTACAATGTTGGGAGCCTCTTGGTGGTTTAAAACGGGGCGTCTCGTGCGATACCACAAAACTAGAGAAAAGCGTGTCACTTTTTTTCTAACTACGTTGTTTTTCTTTCCTTTTTTTAATTCACTTCGTGACCAATGCCGGAGCGAAGGAAGAACAAAAGCATCGCTCGCAGCGATTGTTGAATCGCGTGACGAAGTTAGATTGCTCCGCATCGACTGCGGAATATTTAAAATAAAGAGGAGAGAGAGAGAGAGAGAAAGAGATAAAACTTTTTTTTTAAATAAATGATAGCAGCTGGGAACGTGTTTACGGTCGTTTTATGCGAGATTTAATATTAATCATGTCGAATTACACGTACGATTGAGCCTGGATAGAGCAATGATGATCCCCGGTCAATTTGAATCAAGATTGCTGACCTCGCATCGATTAATTTCTTCGTCATTTCACCATGCGAAATTCACGACGTGATGATAAATAATATTATACCCCCGTTCGAATTAATTTGCATTCTGAGAAATGATCAATGCGAAGAGTCGGTGCACTTGGCAATTTCATCAAGGGGGAGGAATTGAGTTTCGACCGACAATTTGTCCTTTGCAAATGTGCAAGCTTCTCTCGCATGATCGAAGTATCAAAAGCAGTTTAAAAGCCGTCGATAAAAGTGGTCGTATAATAACCGTGAAAGTTTCGATCATTCCCTCGTTCGTAAATTACAGACGTGCACAAATCCTTTAATCCCAGTGTTCAAGCAAAAAAAATGAAAACTTGTGTGCATTACAGAATGACGATATTAATTTTGCAGACAAATAAAAGCCCACAAAATTGTGTCAAAGTTTCTCAACTCTGCGATGCGATCATTTAATTCCTGGTTTTATGGGACTTTTTCGAATAACCGCGACCCATTGCCAAGTTAAACTTTAGAATTACGTGTCATGAAATATTACAAAACGATGATAGCGAGCCGGAGAATAGAGTGAGAGAAGCGAGATGTTCGTAACAGTTCGAAATGTTTGAGTTACGAACGCGGCGAGAGTTAAGCGTCGGCACAATCGGGATGCTGTCCGCCGGCGGGAAGATGAATAGCATTGCCGAAATATGACTTCCTGTGAGCGTTATCTGAGGGGCGGGTGGGTGGAGAACGGGTTTCGCTCGTGAAGTTCCGTTATCGATATGACATCTGCCCGATCGAATACGTCGAAGTGAAAATGAAGGCCCAAAATACCGGTACGCCTGATCGTTAAATTTCTCTCAAGACTGGAAAAACTGGTCCCCCTTGGTCAGTACGGAGTTTTATGAAAAACGAGAGTGCAATTACAACTACGACCTCTTATAATTGTCGTACGGCTAATACCCCTGAAATTATGTATCGGAACGACAGGAGCGTGAGTGAGTCGTAGGATAATGATAGTCGTAAGTACCATTAGCCGGGGGATATAATTCCTCCGATCGAACAAGAAGCTTGCTCCCAAGGCAAGATCAAACTGCAGTTCATCCCCGCCCCCCTCTCTATCACTACTCGTTGGATTAGAACAGGTTTTGCAACGAAAGATAAAATCCTTGGTAATTCACCCGGGGCTTGTGTCGTGGAAAGATTTCATCGGAGAGTTAAGTCTACGACGCTTCTGTGCCATCGGGAACTTCGTCCATTGGTCACGGTCGATTCGCGAACTCGATCGGTTTGCCTCGAGGATGAAAAAGATCATCGGGAATAATCTCCCGCTGGTTATTTTGGCTTCGCATGCTCACGAACACCGGATTATGCAAGACACGATAACGTGGCATTTGTACAGAATCCACTGGAGAATCTGAATTGGCCTTCCTGACAACGGTTACATCTCGAGCCTCGAGCACGACACGCGATCGGCGCAACTGTAGGTACAACGATCTTTATTTAGAGTCGTTGTACGACACTAGCGTCGTGTAAACTTGGCGGGAAACCAAACCGGAGGTTGCCCGAAGCGGTATTTTTTGTTTGTCGTCAAAGATTCACTGAGTGAAAAAATCGTGTAATGTCCGGGTTGCACTTCACACCTGCGATAGCTGCTTAAAAATACTTTTTTTCCCTGTCTTAGCGCGTTCTTGTGGATATCTACGAGTTACCAGAAAAACGTCCAGCCACCGGCACACCTGATTCGCAACTGACTTCGAGATATCGAGTCTCGGCTCTACGAAAGAAAAACCCTTCATTGGCCGCGACCTTGAATCTCCGCAATTTTCCATTCACGTAAACTGGAGTCGAAGCTCTAACCCCGCGAATTTTGGCGAGGAAACTGTAACGATATTCCATTTCTGAACTGGGAGCTCGGGACTCGAAGTCGTAAATCAAGGGGTAAACAAAAGTAGCTCTCGTTTCGCTAGGTGCATCCCTTTCTCTTCGGGAGTATTTGCGGCTGTAACTGCGGCGGAAGGATTCGTCCGTCGGTCAGAATCGACGGTTTCTCGCTCGACCGTAGAGGCTGCGAGGAAAATTCGCACGGACTTATTTCTGGAGCAGGTCGTTCGTCCGGCGGGTATAACGTTACAAGGGTGAGCAGGTAAAAGGTTCTTGCAGCTATTTTGCATAACCGCGCAACCCTTGCTGCCTGACCCTCAACTAGAAAACCACCCCCTTCGTTCGAGCGGCGTATATTGCCATGGTCACTTTGGCTATTAAGGAGAGCGAGAACCATCACCCTTGCTGTCAGGTCATCGCGTCAGAAAATTCGCTCCGCTTCAGTTACAGAACGAATGTGCAAGGACGTCAAACGCGTCTTTCGGTTTGCGGATGTGGGAAACTCGAAAATCTAGCGTGCATTCATTTCGGGACGTAAGAGAAATGGGTTTTTTCACGCGAGAATCTTCGAGACTTGGTTCGCTCGACGCCATGAGGGTTCGCCTCGTCCGGAGAATTAGAAGAAATCCAAGGATGCGTCGGAATGCTTTGAGAATTTTTCGAGACGCGTTTGCGGATGTGGGATTTTCGAGAAAATCGGACGGGATTTGTGTCCGCGAGAACTTCTAACTTGGGTGTTTGCTCCAAGTTTCGAAGCGATTCTTCCGTAAACTCGAGGATAAAGTATAGAAAGGTCGGTACACGCTCTTGGCGAAGCAGTGAAACTATGAAGTTTGAATTTTATTCGCTGGTTTCATCGAAAATATGGAAAACCAGGTCGTCGAGCATTTCATGACTTGAAAGATTCAAGACTGTAGGTCGAGTGGTTTCTTCCTCGGTGAAAAATCGCTCAACGGAGGAGAAACGAGAAGAATTCCGCACCAGCGAAGCGCGAAACTTTACACGAAAAATCGTTGATAAATTCGAGATCTGTTTACCAAAAAATGTTGTCTACGGACGAAAAAGCTGACGATCGACGAGTTATACAAGAAAAAAATATCAGAAACACGAATCGGCCATCTCTTTTCGAAATATAGCCCGATAAATCGATACTTCTCTCGTCGTGAGTCATGCGAGCTCGATTGCCCCGATACACGGGCGAAGCTTTCTGTGTCTGGAGTTTCGCCTTTCCATGAGCCTGACGTCAGCCGACGACGAAGAATAAAAAGGAACGATAAGAAAATAAGAAAGAGAACGAGAGGAAAAAAAAGAAAATCAATGCCTCGGGGTTGACCGTATTTCGCGTAGCGGAAAATCGTATAACCTCGGGAAGCGGAAAATTAGTTCGCGGAGTTAGCTGAAGGTCTCGGCGTTGACGGTGATGACAAGCTGTGTATTGCGCTATGACTCGAGCTCTATACCTCAAGAATCGAAGAACTTTATTTTTCTATGTTTGTCGAGACCTTGAGACTGTTGTGTCGAGAAAAGTAGAAAAAAAATAAACTCGACGACACCGTCTCGAAATAGCTTGATTAATTCTTTTTTTTGTCTCGTCGCAGTCACGTGCCAGGATCTATCGGTTCAATAAGACAGTTGAATTCTACCTAGGACAATTTAACGACGACGTCTAAAACGCGTCCATACGTCCTTCCGCCCAACAATTATGAGAATAACCAAGACGAACAGGTCACGCGTGAACGTCGGAGACGTGAGCGAGAAGAGTAATTTGCAGAATATCATGAGACGGACAAGCACGACTTGAGTTGGCCGATTTCCAGCACACCAATGTATATAGTTATACAAATTTGACACAAGATCCGGCGTGACAGTCTAATCGCGGTTCTGGGCAAAAGTTATAATTCGACGTCCGATTTTGGCTTCATCCGACGCATCCGCCCGTTGAAAGTCTCCAAGAACCGGGTGGGGTGGGTAAGTGGACGCGGAGGTGGGAGAGCCATCAGCAGGAAACATCCAAGGAAATGGGCGCATCATGAGGGTAAGAGAATTTTAATAAATGGGTTATTGCGTAATAAAGAAAAGATTTTTAATGACTCTACGATATTCTCGTTCTCTTTTGGCTGGTAATAATCTCCCGTACAGACGTCTCATTAAATCGGGGTAATCACTCCCCGATTTGATTCTTACGACGTATACCAAGCTCCGTCTCACGCCCGTGATACGCGGCCTAATGCGATAAATTTTTCCCGCGGCTTGGCAGCGCGTAACTACGGAGGCGCGAAACGAAAGCCATCTGCGAGGCGTGAGTCCGTGAACGTACGAGCGCACCTCTCTCGACTTCGCTAGGTGGAACAAACATGGGGAATATAAGGGAACGCGCGCGGGACGTGTAGAGAACGTAATATCGCGCCTGCAGAGAAAATACAAAACGGAAAGAACGCATTCAACGAATACACGACGAAGAGCTCGCGAGCGTTTAATAATGATAAATGAATAAGTAGCCAAATGAATTCCGTTGATGGCCTCATTGCCTCGTTTCTGATTAATGATCGCTCGCATCAGGGCCTTTTGTGGTGTCTCGTTATCAAAGGTACCGGAAACACGGGGTTGGCACACACTCACTCCTGTCCACCACCTATTATTAATGTTTTCACGCGATATCGAATTCGTGGCATGTTTCGCGTTAACGAGATTCGATCTGTGGGAGTTTGTCGATGAGAAATGTTGAGGTACCTTTCTAACGAAAAATAAAAATAAAATTCATTTTGTATGCGAGTGGTTTTTGAACGTTTTTTTTAAAATCATTTCCTAGACTGTATACACGGGAGGGTTGTCCAGTCGTGTAGAAAAGCTCGATGGAGAGTGAGAGAACGAGAATGGTACTCGAGAAATACGAAAATCCACCGATGACGTGGGTGCAAGGGCAATAATCGGTGAACGGTGCGCGCTAGCCGGGAGGAAGCTGGAGAGACATTCGGCGTACGGTTTTCCTCGCGAGGTCGTAAATCACTCGAGATTATGTGACTTTTCAAACGAGGATGCGTCGACGGGGCTTCGGGGAATGTAATGTATGAGGATAGACTTCTCGGTTTCGCTCGTACCTCGCGCGAGGCGAGAGTCTGCGCTCTTTTTTCTCTCGCGCGCCTCTTCGGACTCGAATCGCGCAGGCTTTATTCCACTTGTCCAACGTGTTCGAGTATATCTCTTGACCGTGGCTCGATGCCGACGATGATTTTGTTTCACGGTCGAGATTTTGCGATTCTGTCCTGTGTATTTAGGGAGGGGTGGAGAATTAATGGACGCGTTTTGGGTAGCTCGAGGATTATTGAAGTTGACTACGGATTAGAAAATTTATTTTTACATTTTCGTTCGATATTTTCGAGGTTGATTACTTGTATCATTGATATTTCGAACGAGACTTCCCTGTTTTAGGTTCCCGGGACATCACGTTTCATTTTGAAATAACAAGCATGAATTTAAGACGAACTCGAAATTTGGGATAAACGCTGCTACCAAGAGAGATATAATTTCGCGTTAAAAAACAAACGAGGAGTTCGATCGTCTTGTGCTTTCATCGGTATTTCGCACATAAAGTGACTCTCGTGTAGCAAAGGGAAGGACAGGAGAACTGGGCTTTTCGTGGCAGGGTGATTGGTGGCGAGCGTTAGTTTAATCATCGCGCATTAGCCGTACTACCCCTAAAACCCTCCCACATGCACACCACCCTCCCGAAAACCTTCGCTCAACGGCATTTGCCAGTTCTCTCAGAACTTTGTCTTTGCCCTTGCCCCTATCAGTTTCATAGATTTTTTTTCAAGATTCTCGGATCCGAGCTATCATCTTAACCCTCGTGATTTACGACCGCCGAGAATATTTCTTGCACCGATTCGAGATTAAGAGGTCAATACTGTATCGGAAAAATAAAAAATAAATAATTGGAAATAGAACGAGAAAAGGTGGTTGTATTTCTTCGGTAAAAAAGATCACGAGGTTGTTTTTTCGGTAAAAAAAGAACTCGGAAGAAATATCTTTTGTGAAAGGTTCTTAACGATGATCTGATACCGCGCATTATTCCATTGTCAACTCAACGTGCGACGACGTGAACGAAGTGCACGACGGTTATTACTATAGTAGGATACAGACGGAGTGGCATCTGTATAGCCTTTCGCTGAGACACGCGGCTTTTCGTTTGTCGTGCGCGTTCCATCGTACGCGAGGCGCCACAAAAGGGTGATAAATCGGCTACATTAATTCGCATTTTACCATTGTTTGCCCTATGGAATATAATATTAAATGGAACGGGAGCAACAATAGATAATACCGGTGGCGCCATCACTTACACCCCCTCCCCCATGGAGAAGGGAGGAAAGCTCGCGAATGGAACGGTAAGAGTATGGAGGACGCTGACGGAAGCGAGAAACAGGGCGGGAGGGTTGATGGTTGCCTAGGTATATTATCGAGCTTTCGCGCGAAAACAGTACGGAGCGAAGCTCGTACGCGCTCGTGTGATATATTTCACTCTATTTTTACAATTTCTTCCATGTTCCAACTTTCCTCCATATTTTATATCTCAACGAAACTTTTCTTCTAAATTTCTCCGAGGGTTGCAAACTGACGTCCTTTGTTTACTTCGGAATTTCACCGATATTTTTTTGATTTTTGGAATATATTGAAGTTGAAATGAAAATGTTTTCGAAAATGCATTTAGAGGATGCGAAAGCACGAATCGGTTTTGCGATTGGACTGGAAACTTACGAAAACCTTTGGGTAAGGGCGTTAGCAGGGTGGTGCGTTGTACACCCCGAAGGAGAAGGGATGATAGAGAATCGGAACGACGAAGCAGCATCAGCAGGGGTAGACGAGAAATGCGAGGAGTATCGCGAGAACGCGGTCGGATGTTATATGTAGGAGAGCCACGGAGAACTTGCGAGCTTGCGGATGGTGTTGGCAGCCGAGGTGACGCATGGATTCGATTCCTGGGAGCTCGTGATTCCGCTCGGTTAGCCCCGTGTCACTCCCAGCAAACCCCATTACCCCCTCCCCATCCCTAACTCTCGCCGCCCAACGCTCGACGTTTCTCGCGGATTCTGCTCTTCTCTCGATGTACCACCCCTTCGACCCTTTGCACAGCGGCAGTCACCCATCCTTCTAGAACCAACCACCCTCTCTCTCTCGGGTCCATGATTCTCTCGCTCGCTGGAAGCCGATCGCCTTTGCCTTCCACGCTTCTATACATAACTTTATGTACCGAGAGGGAAATCCTACATATATACTGAACACCTCGAGAATAGCTGATAGTAACGGTTTAGTGCGCGTGTAGATCGTCGATGCTGCTGTGTACGTGCCGAATTTAAATCGAGCATGCGGTACACAAGAGGGTAGTGTATATCGACGTTAAATCGGATTCTCACAGTGATGCCGATCGACTTACTTACGATGTTTACTACATAGAAGCGGTAGCAAAATTTGTACAGCGGATCCGTCGGCTTCACCTTGATGACTCGACGAACCCTCCGAGCTCTAGCGATCGTGCGTACGTTGCGTACACAACGAATATGTACCTGCAATCGAGTTCCCCTTTATCTACTCACGTAGCGTATGTCACAGTGGTATATGTATCGGAAATCGTGCGTTTGCTCTATATATGCATTGTACATGGTATATGTTGGTACATGTGTTTGGCATCAATGTCATGCGATTGATAGGACGCGCGAAATTTGATCTATACTACTGCAGACATTGACGTCATGTTGCGGGAGTTTTTTGGTCCATTCATTTCGTACTATCGTAAGAATAACCATCATTTTCGCAATGTCCGAAAGATTTGCGATCGGATTAGACTATTTCGCAATCATTTTTGAGAAAAAGAATTACGTTAGAACGTAAACTAGTATATCGTAAGCTTCGGCATTCTCCGAAGTATTTCAGGGGGTTGCACGAGATAGGGGGCGTTGAATACGAGACGAGGGGGGTGAATAGGGAACAGAGTACACGACTGAACGAGCGATAAGGGCGGGAACGCAAGGACTCGGGAATACCGTAGAGGCTCTCTTACCCCCGAGTAATGGAATCCCTTCCCGCTTCCCGGAACGCAATCACGCTGATGTTTCAGGATACCCGAGGCTAGGCCACGAGGGATTTCCCCGCTCATGAGCAGATCAAGCTCGCGTGTTCCAGGCTTTCGTCTCTCTCTCTCTCTCTCTCTCACACACACACATTTTCGACAGGGCGAGCTCACCCTCGGTGTACTCTTCACCACCCCCGCATTTTCGCCATCTCTCTCTCTCACACACATACACATACTTTTCCGTAACTCGCCGATTCACGCCGGCTGCAACGCGTATTTCCACATCGACCGCATGCCGATCGATGATTTGGTATAAGAATTCATCCATTGTTCTCGACTCGGCGAGGGTCGATCTCGCTGTGAGGGCGATTAAACGCCCCGATGCCACTCTCTCTCTATCTCTCTCGCTTTTCCTTCCTCGAAGGCACCCTCGAAACTTCGATATAACGCACCCCCTAAACGTATCAGTCGTAGTTATTACGAGCTTCCAAGTAGCTAACCAAAAACCTGTCGTTTACAAATCCGTCTTTGATTCATTAATATAATTGATTATCTGTTAATTCAACGATCGCGAGCTACTCGTGTATCTCATAAATATCATTCCTAGCTCGCTCTCCGTCGTCATCTCTTCCCGAGGTTGCGTCTCGTACAACCTCTTATACCTCTTTATATCCGTACCTCACAACCAAATGATTTATTCAAGCAAACGTATTTGGTATACGACCCTCGAGGCCACGAGAAACTGTGTGTGCCCGCGACTACCGAGTTCGGCCCGAAACTATACCGAAATCCCTCTTTCACCCAACGATCGTACGAAGTTATGAATTCTTTCGAGAAAATCCTTTCGCGAGACTCGAGGGATATCAAGAAAGATGGAGGACGAGCGAGCGAGTGCTTGAAGCGTAAGAGAGAAAGCGAAAGAAGAAATAAAAAAAAGTAGCGTATGGCGAGAAGAAGTTTAGCTCTCGCTCGACAAGGATCAAAGAGAAGCTCATGACGTTAAAGCGTTAGGTGGCTCCTCGTGTGACGACCGTAAGACTTTGCGGTTATATATAACGAAAGAGAAAGATAGAGAGAGAGAGTGAGAGAGAGAATAAGAGAGGGCGAGGGTGAAAAGGGGTGGATCAAGAAGCCTTAGCGTCAAGCCCCGCGAACGGTCTTCGCGTACCCCGTATGGCCTACGTATATATACGTTTCGAAGGACGACGAGGGTTTTTCTTTGCCAAGTCTCAAAGACGAGTCCTCGTCGTGGTCGAAGGGAGAAGTGGAAGCGAAAGTCGGGCCGAGGGTGGTCGCGACGAGGAATTCGCGCGAAAACGTAAGGTGCTGTACGAAGCACGATACGACGCTCGCGAAAAGCGGAGAAGAGGTGAACTACTCGGAATACAAAGCAGCCAAGGAATCGAGCGGGAGATATGGAGGAGTCGAGAGGAACGAAGAAGGCGAGAGAGAGAGAGAGAGAGAGAGAGAGAGAGAGTACTAGGCAACGGGAGAAGAAAGGGAGGGTGAAGAGAGGCCAACTGATCCCGATGAGGTGGGGTCGAACAGCGGCTGGGACGAAGAAACTGGAGGATGAAGGAACGAACGGTGACCCCCCGCCGTCTATTCAAACCATGGGATGAGTTATCGCCGTGGATAATCTGTAAATATATTTATTTTGATTTTGTACACAACCCCGTTTATTTAGTTTCACGTTTTCTTTTTTCCACTTCTTCCTCGTTCTCTTCGCCTTCTCTCTCTCTCTCTTTCTCTCTATCGGTCTTCTCTTTATCCGTTCGTTCATGCGTGTGTCGTATCTTTCGTTACTTTCGGGCGCGATCGCAGCGCGAGAGAACTCGAAACCGATCGTCCTCTCTCCACTTCTAGTTAGGATTATAAATGAGGCGACTCTGTGCTTGGCTTCTTCGCCTTCTCTCATATTCCTTCGTTCTTTTTCTCTCTTTCACTCTCTCTCTCTCTCTCTCTCAGGCACGCACTTGACTCGCCTAACCAGGGTTTCTTCCCGCGCACCGTAGACATTTCTAAGTGCAGGAACGCAGCTGAGGTTTCGTATTCAAGAATTTCATGATATTACAGGGACACCAGCCGGTTTTCCCACCCTTCGTCTCGAATCTGAAAGATCTTTGAAGATATAATGGTAGAAATTCTCGCGTTCCAGAATCGCTTCTCTTCGTTCGATTTGAAGAACGGATGGAAAAAAACGACCGACAAAAATATCGTATCGCGTGGCTAATGCGCAACCCCTTTAAAAAAACGTTCATGACCATGAGAATTTTAAGAAAACTCGACGTTCTTAATCCAGACGAGAAATATGTATATAGGAAAAAAAAACGTCGAGGATATCAATCAAAGTCTGTCCAAGAAAAAAAAGACGAGCGAAGACCGAACCCTCGACGAAATCCTGCCACTTCGTGTGTCCATCACCCCTCGTTGTCCTTGATCCTGCATTCAGTCGAACTGTTTGTTGTATACATCATCTTCGCGACCGTGCAAATACACAAATACCATCGGGATGAACAACGCACGTTTTCCTACGTGATATAAGGGGGATGAAGAAACCCAGAAACCGGGAGACCGCGATAGCTAGCTAGATCGAGAAGGGTGGGGGGTGAAAGGCAGACCGACAGACAGACATAGAAAGAGAGAGAGAGAGAAAGAGATAGAGATCTGGATAAAAAAAAGTATGAAAGTATTCGCAAGAGGTTGAGGGATAGTGGAAAAGAATCACGAGGGAACGAAGCAGAGCGTGGACGAGAAAGAAAGATAGAGACACAGAGAGAAAGAGAGAGCGAGAGGGGGACGAAGATAAAAAAGGAGAGAAAAAAACCCTAGAGAGCGAGAGGGGGTAGGAGGACGAGGATCGTCGAGGACTAGAGAGAATATGTGAGAAAGAGCGAGCGAGAAAGATGGGCGAGAGTGAAAGAGAGGCGAGGCGAAGGCCGCCATGATATCAGTCTTGCTTGCGCCGACAGTTCGTCATTTGTCACTGTCGCGGCCATTAATAACTCCAGCGTCCTGTCACTGTGGATAATACGAGTAGGTCTCCGCTGGGCCGTGGCCCGTGTGGCTCACGTATATACTATAGGGGTGGGATTC
Organism: Netelia inedita; assembly: GCA_964017225.1. Lineage (NCBI taxonomy): Eukaryota > Metazoa > Arthropoda > Insecta > Hymenoptera > Ichneumonidae > Netelia > Netelia inedita. The sequence continues at coordinate 38,563,429 of OZ024921.1, forward strand.
CGTTCAATTCGGTTCAGTTTAAGGGGCGGGAGGGTGGTGGCTGAAGGCGAGGGGCACGAGGGGCGGAGGGAGGGGTGGGAGGTTGAAGGAAGGGAGGGGGGGGGAGCACGACGACGTCGACGACGACGAGGACTATGTGCGGTATATACGACGGATTGGAAGGGCACGTCGTTAAGGGGATGTCACTCACGTCTGTCCGACATGGCGCTCGATCCCAAGCAGCGTCCATCTTGATTTCCCACTGAATTCTTTCCTTTCTCATTCATTCCTATCTCACTCGGAATTTTACATTCTCCCGTAAGAATGAAAAAAAAACTTTGAATTCGGAATGTTCCGGAGTCGATTTGTCAAAATTTCGAACCGATAAAAATTTCAAAAGCGCGATTCTCGTTTCGTATTTGGATAGATTTTTGTTTACGATGGTGAGAAACACTGGTCGGGCTCGATTGAGAAAAAAATTGATATTACAATAATTGTTATCCTCCGTGCACGTCATGGGCATTCATCGTACGTTATATACGTTTGTTTGTTTCTCTGCGGTGAAACGATGGAAAATTCTTTGGTCGAGGAGGGTTGTATGGGTCTATACCTCTGTGTGCGTTCGTCTGTGTACTCACCGTGAGCTTTCACCGCACCAAACTGTCTCGTTTCGGGTTTGCCCATTGTTTTACGAAATTGTAAAGGGTGCCGAAGAATTTATTGCGCGGGCAAGAGTCGCGGTACGTATTACCGCTATATAGGCGACGCTATGCTGGCGAGAACGTGCGAATGGGAGAACCTATATAGACGTGCGAGTATATATATATATAGGAAAGCGGCGTACCACCACCCCCGGACATTTGTACAAGCGTGCTACGTCGCTCGCGCGCGGGGTGTGTTCGCGTCTCGCTCCTGTATATATGCACGAATACACTATAGAATATATATATATATATATGTGTGTGTGTGTGTGTGTGTGTGTATATATATGTAGGCGCTCTGGTTTTCTCGCAGCATCCATTTGAAAAATGAAACGCGCGTGGATGCTGGAGAAACGAAAAAAAAACGAAAAAAATAACAAAACATTCTCACTCACACATGCGAGAGCACGAGGGAGTAAAAAAAGTAACGAAGAGATAAAAAGGGCAACAAAAAACGGAGTACCACGAGCGAGGTTGAAAAAAAAAACAGAAAACAGAACAAAAAAACGTAGCAACGGGTCACGTCCAGGGTTGCAGTTCCGTGACGCGGCTGCCGACCGTTCGCCGGACACGGCTTTTTAATTAGAGCCACTATACCCCTGGCAACCCAACACCTGACATACCGCGTACGCGAACGTACCAAAAAACCCCTTCATCAAAGTATCATTCTAATTTCAGCGAGTACCAAAAAGAATTGCGCCTCTGGCGTCACCGGGGAATGAAACAACGACGAACGAACGAACGAGCAACGAATAAACAAACAAAAAACAACGATACAAAAAACGAGAAGAAAATAAACAAAATAAATATATAAACGCGTATATCATGGCCCGTGCTTCTCGCGTCGGATTAATTGTCACGTGAACGCGCGAGACGAAAAAAAAACAAACAAAAAATGGACCGAATGCGTCCACCGAGGGACGGGAAAAATTGTACGAAAAAAATATTTTTGAAAATTTTTTGGTCGCGGACGATGAACGCGTACAGGTTGGACTTTTTTCCGTGGGAAAATAACATGTTTTCGTGGAGTGATGTGTGTTGCGCGAACGAAAATTGGCAGATGGCCAGGGAGGATTTTGCGGGGATGTGGAACGTGGCAAGTTTTGGTCTTTCTCCTTCTCTCGCTTTTCGGGTCTCCGGTTCGCTCCAGATTTACCGGGAAGTACGACTGCGAGATTCGATCGTCTTCTTCTCTACAGGACGAAAAGGATTCATGTATATATATATATATATAGGTTTATATGGAACTTAAAGCGAAGAGAGACGCTTCGCGCTAAAGCCCTCCCCCACTTCGTCCGAGAGTTTTGCCATTCGTCATAGCGGACCCGCAGTGTTTACGGTAGTGCGGGAAGCACGTTTCACGCTGCGCGAAAAGAATCCGTTTCTTGGCTAGCTCCAAGAGAAGCACACATCGTATAAAATTCACCTATATCTGTATAGTAAAACCGAGCGACCTTGACTTCTGGCAACAAAATTCGAGAGCAAAGTGGACAATGGGTTGGGCCATAAATCGAGGTTCGAGGTCATCGTCGCGAAACGCGCAACATTCACGTCCCTTTTCTGTGGGGTCTTTACCCAGTTTTACAATCGCCTTCGACCCTTTTGAATATTTTCGTACTCGGTTATGTGTATCTTGTTCGTGAGACGGATACCTACCCTGCTCGTTTACCCTTCTGTTTCTTTGAGTAACATCCCTTCCCATCGATGTTAAGTTTCAATAATAAATTTATGAACGTCAATTATTTTACAAGAATTTTAAAAAAGCAGTGCTATCTAAAAAAATGATAAGGGTAGTTTCTATCGCATCGACTTGGAGGTGGAACGTTACAGAGGGTGGTTCGAAAAAATTCACAAGGGGCTTAAGGGACATGCCGGAAAGAAGGGTGGCGGCACATAACGAAAACACCCCATGTGGAGAATTCGTACCGGAAGTGAATCCATATATGTGGTCCTTTCATTCGAGAAGAGACCGAAGGAAACACTCGAAAAAAATGTGCGGGTTCGAAGCGAAAGATACACACGAAGCGTTCAAAATTATCGGTGGTCATTCATCAAATGCCGGGCGACGCGCGACAAGTCTCGTGGGGCTCGGCGATTGTCTTGAAATTTTTCGTCGTTCGCGAGCCTACGGCGAAACGCGATCGTCGAGGGAAGGTAAAAAGTGGGGTGTAGATTTTCGCGATGCGGGAAGTTTCTTGCGATGCAAAAGGGTCTCTACCGTAGACCACCCGCGGACATCCCGGTAGGGATGATGTACCGTCCGGTCACTGCGACGCGGAAACGAAACGCTATAAATTACGCGAACCGAAAGTTTACCACGTACGGGTTTGGTCACAAATTGTAACGCGAGTACTTCAATGTATTTCGATAGAAAAAAAAAGAAAAAAACATATAGCGCAATCTTCCTTTGCTCGAACGATTTTCAAAGCAAATTTCACGATTCAGGAATTCAAGATAAGAAATTGTTGCGATAAGGAATATTACTTAAAAAAGATGTTGTTAATTAATTGAAAATATTTCGTAAATTTTATCGGAATAATTACCTTTAATAATTGCTTTTCACAATGAATTCTTGTCGTCACGACAAGAGAGAAAGAGAGAGAGAACAAGATACTTTATTTTCTCTTGGGCCCAAAGCTATCATCACGATCTCATTATTCAAATTTCGACCTTTGCATATTTAATCGAGTGTCATGCTTTCGCGATTTCTCCTCAGAAACGCACCACCGGCCCAATCTTTTTTGCGCTCGCATTCTTTCTCTGTCGTTGCTCCTTTAGGCAAAGAAGCCGGGGTATACGTATAAGCTCGTTCGCTCGAGCGACGCGGCGCCACGACGAGATAAAGCATAATAACGCGATTCCTGACAACCTAATGATGATGACCGGCTTGCTCCTGGTAACAGCATGGCCGCCCTTCTCGTGTCGGGTTTAAAAAGAGAACTTCGCAATACGACATTGCTTTATCCCCTTGCTTGAGTCGCCATTCTTTCGCAATCGAGAAACAAGTGGCAACGATCTGTCGAATATTTATATAAACTTGATAATCACACGATGCGAGCGAAGTCGTTCCTCGCTGCAACTTTCATAACTGTAATATAAAAATGATGGTTAAATTTTAGACAATCGTGTTCGACTTATTTTTCGTTTGGACGATATAATTTATTTCACTAATTTCGTGACGACCTTCAGCTTTATTGGACGCAATTTACCAACGCCCCAAAATTCGCAAGGTGCAAATCCTTTTGACTTCCTTAAAAGTCAATCCTTCCATTATTGAGCCCTGCTGTTCAAGAAAATTACGAGAGTCATAATTTCATTTGACCTTCATAAATCAACCCTTAAATGTATACAACCTGAATTCTTCATCGACGGTCGGTGCAACGACCATAATTCCACAAAGGTACCTACGTGTGTATCATGTTAGGCTGTGGGTAATCGGGGCTCGTTTGGCTCGGATCACTACGAAAGAAAGATAAAACGGCAAAAAGCTATGACTCTTAAATAATAAAAAAGTAAGTGCGGGTAATGAAGTGCGCGCACGAAGTATTTTATACGATGCGCAGCCGTCGTTCCCCTTTGACACTCGATGTAAGGAGATGGAGTGAAGCAAAGGAAGGGTGGATCTCTCCTTTATTCCGTTTTCCCTCGCATCGCTTCGTATCTTATATATACTTTTTTCTTTCTTTGCCTTTCTATGTTTGGCAAGACAAGAAAGATGAGATGGTCTCGAGAAAAGTCTGGTTGGATGAACGGCGTGGACAGAGAAAGAGAGGGAGAGAGAGAGAGAAAGAGAGACGCGCGCGTGGACGTTCGTGGTCCGTGTGCCGGCATCAATCAACTTGATGTCTTTGTTCTTGGACGAAGCCCGACGGGGATATCGCGCACTCGCGGCATGTATAACCGGCACGGCGAAGGAAGTGAGAAAGAGAGAGGGAGATGGAACTTAGGGGCGAGAGGGCGGGGGGTTAGAGAGGGGTGGCGCGAGGGTTTCACGCAAGCACAGAGGGTTGGTAACGTCGAAAGAGAAAAAACCCTCGGGACCCCCCCTAGTACTAGCCCGTAAGGCTCTCCAGTCCTGGTGCGTCCACGATCAGTCAAACGTCACAGCGATCGGGGGGCTCTGCCCTTTTTTTCCAATCGCATGAAGAAAAAGGGAGAATGAGTGAGAAAGAGTGCGAGAGAAAAAAAAGAGCAGAGATACGATACATATATATGTACATCGAAGGTAGGAAAAGCACATAGGCCGACCAGGCACGCAGCTGCCCCGTTGCGTGAACTCCTGGAAAAAAGATGGAGGACCGAGGGACCAAGGACGAACGAACCTTCGATTCCGTGCCCATTTTGACTCTCACGAGAAACCACCACGCTCATCGATTGAAAAAGCCCGGTCTCCTTTATTTTTCTTCTTCACGCTCTCGTCTCTTGCATTGGAATTGTCTAACAGTCGCGGGGTTGCGTCGCACGGTAATACGAGAAACGAAGAAACGAAAAGAATGGATTTTGCCAAATGCACCCCGAGAGAACCCACGTCAATCGAGACTTCGAATCTCGTGCTATCCGAGGCTTTGACAACTGACATTGTCGGGTAAACTTCAACGTAACAGCCGGCTGCCGATGTTGAGAAAATATTCAGCTCATCGACGCGGAGCGATACGAAGCTGGAATTTTTTATCGAGCGATAAACACGTTCTGGAAAGTAAATGTACCCCTTGACTCGCGCGTATAATACTTCGTAATATTATTTTCCTTTGGAAAATTTTCTATTAGAAAATCCGACTGCGTAACGTAACTTTGTCATTTTCTTATCCCTTAACTACGATTTTTTCTGGCGTTATGGCATTTCGTGTTTGTTGTGTTGGAAAAATCGTGCGCTCGACTAACGAAACTAAAATGAGATGGTATCATCGCCTTCATAAATATGCAATGACGTTTTCCCAGCACGAGAGGGACACACGAACAGACAAACACACGCACACAGTTTGGCTCTTTCGTCCACCCTTCAAGTATTTCTCTTTTTTCATTCCACAGAGATGGTGAACGAAAGAGAGGGGAAGAGAGAGCGAAAGAGAGAGAGAGAGAGAAAGAGAGTTGGAGCGATGGAGCGGGGAGTGGAGGGGTAGCTGTTCGCTCAGGCAAATCTCATTTTTTTTCTCGCACGAGTTCGCCACACAGGGTGGGTTTCGCGGAGTGACAGGAAGGGTGGGAGTGGGTTTGAGGGTTGCGACCAAGCCCACGGCATACTCCGCGGTGTATATAGCCGCGAGGCTAATCCGCACGGGTCGTCCGTGCGGCGTCTTCGAGTTTGTATTTGTCACACGCGAGAACGTTCCCGTAGAGCCGGGACGTACGCGAGGCGGTTGCATAGAGGAATAAAAAGAAGGGAAGTAAAAAGGAAAAGAAAGAAAGAAAAAAGAATGAAAGAAGGAAAGAAAGAGGGAAAGAAAGAAGGGTATGGAACAGGGCGTAGAAAGAATAAGAGAGAGGGTGGCTCCTGGCATACCGGCTGCCAAGGCAGGACCGCGTCTCGTCGCATGAGAGCGGAATACGTAATACGCGAAATAGCCTGCTCGAAGTTCTACATATATAATAGCTGATGTGGCACGGGAGACGACGACTCTCCTCTCTGTCGCTGCTGCTGCTGCTGCTGCTGCTGCTACGAAGGGGGTTGCGCCGTGCTGCGGCTGAGGCAACTCTGCGGGGGTTGAAGGGAGAAAACGAGAGAGCAAGGGAGATCGAGAGAGGGGGGGGGGAGGAGGAAGAGAGGAAGAGAGTTGCAAGAGAGTGAGATAGAAAATGGTCGGAGAGAGCGGGTAACGAGCCGCGGCAATTAATATCGCCCGGTTTCCACAATGCGCTTGCAAATGAAAGGCCTTTGTGACGTATGATTGCGTTACCGAGTGAATAGTTGAGTAATGGCGGTCGGCGCGGGGGCCGTCGAGCCACCGAATCGCGCGCTCCTGCTCGCTGTTCGCGAACGATATACATACATATACACACACACATATATATATATACACGTCGTTCTCTACACGCGGACATCGCGAGTTCTCCACCCCCGCAGCACGCTTAAACCGGCCACTCGCGATCGTCGTTTCAGCCCGAAGTGAGTTTCGCTGAAACTAGGTACTTTCGTCGGCAAACACAACGATAAAAAGGATGATAACGTTGGTTTTTCGCCGACATATTTGATCCAAGACACATTAATTAATTTTCAAACTTCTGGATGGATTTATTCGCGATATTAAATTAGCGGGTATCACGTAATTCCACAGTTTTTTGTTATTACTGTTTTGGTGCATTCGTTGATCGTACGAATTTTCGTGTCATTTATAGAGTTATCACGATTCGAGAAGTTGTCGTTGTCGGGGCTTGTATTTCGGACGGACGAAAATCCGCTTCGACGTAGTGCAAGCGTAATAATTCATCGGATCTGCAAAAAGGCAGGTGCGACGATTGGTAGATATATATATATATATAGGTTTGAATTCTCAACACACGTACGAGTCAGGGATTTTACACGAAACGCGACGTATAAATACGCGGATTTGTGCGTGATGCCGTCGCGGGTCGTTAAGCGTCGTTTGCACGTCGGGATGCGAGTTTCGTGTATACCTAACCGAATGCATATCGTTGTCCGCGCTGCACTCTCATACGCGGATTCTCGTATACACAGGCAAGTACAAAATAAGCCGTGAATCTACAACAACGGTGTTGGTGATTTCACGAATTGATAAACGAGACGTATTATTCCTTTTCGAAGCGTGAGTAATTATCGAATCAAATTATCAGAGGCCCGTAATCACCACCATCCGCTTGATATTTATACGAGTCGTCTATACACGACGACGACTCTATGCATCTCGCCGATCACCATTAACGCCTCAGATATACATGCATCAAATACGTCCATATCGTCGAGAGAAAATGTACAATAACGGCGTGAAAAAGCGAATGGGAAGACGAGGAAGAGGAGGAGACGGACGATGAGGTAAAAACGGGCGGTAGAAGCGAAACGAGAGAAGGACGAAGGGAAAAAAGGAGGAAACAACAACGAGGAAAGAACTCAAACAGAGTAGCTAACATGAATAAATAATAGGGATGGGGTGTAGCATCGTAGAGGACGAGAGAGACAGAGGGAGACAGAGACAGAGAGAGAGAGAGAGAGAAAGAGAGAGCGTAATGCGGCTGGAGCGAGTGAGGCTCGCGGACTATGAGTAATATTGCGGGGCTTTTCCCACCCCCTGGGAGTAGAACCTCGCTAGAGGAAATAGGAGGTGGGCGGAGGGGGTGGGGTGAAAGAGAGCGAGAGAGAGAAAAGGATGGAGAGAGAGAGAGAGTGGTGAGGGGGGGGGGGGGGGTGAGTTGTGCGGAGGCTGCCAGTCTCGGTGGGACTGCGAGGGGCATGGAAGTCGATGGTTGCCCGCGGTATACACACGGAAAACGCAACGCCATATAGAGTGAGAAAGAGAGACACACGCGAGAGAACCTACACGTTATATCTATATGTATATAGCCAGAGTTCTAGTCGGAACGAAAATGCGAGAAAGAGAGTGCGCGAGAGTGAGCTCCGGAGTGAAAGCTGGAGGTGGGACGAGGGGCGAGGGGGTGGTTGAGTGAGAGCACGAGAAAGTGGCGAGGGGTGGTAGGCACGAGGGGGTTGCCGCGTTCACGAAGAGAGGGAGGAGCACCGATCCATCAGAGTCCCTCCACCCTCGCCTTTCCGCCACTCTCATTTTTCTCCACGGTCCGCGCTCCATCATTCCGCGTCACATCCGCCCTCTTTCATCCCTCTGCTGCGCGCGTTACCCAGCGGCAGCGGCAGCAGCAGCAACCCGCGAGTTCTCCACCATCGTCGAACCGCGCCTCTCCCGGTTCTCCCTTTTCACCCCCCCCCCCCCCCCCAGCATGAACCTCCACCCTACGATACTTCTGGGCTGGAACCGAACATCCAGCAGCATTCGGGAACAAGAGGAACGCACACACACACACACGCGCAAACACACATCCATCCGGACTTCCCGACCGGGGCGATCGTCCCCTCTGTGTTTCGAAACGCTATATAGTAGCTTAGGGCCACCCTTCCGTAGCTACTGATTGCACTTTCCAAATTCATTACGACGAAGGGTCTTCCCATTCGGAGGATTCGTGCGTATACCGCGTCGTAACTTGGTCCGGCACTCGTGTGGCGAATACGTTCGAGGGTGTGCCCTCGATCCCACAGATATTAGCGACTAGGGGTTGTACACCGGAGTTACGTTCCAAGGGTCGGGTAAAGGTTGTAAGGAACGTGTATAGAGTCGAAATAACACGCTGACATTAACGATTGTTATCATTTTCTTCCCGATTGAAATTCATTAAGAAAACAAATCTTCGATTCAATTTTAGTTAGCTTATTTCGGGAAATATTTGAAACTCGGGCGTAGCGAGGTCGGATCGATGATACGCTCAATAACATTATAATTGTGACCACTTATCGATTTTTCATTCGATCGATAAGCGAGATAAAGTCACGCTCATTAGCGAATTAATGGCGAGTTCTTTTCTATCGAAATGTTACGTTCGAAATGATTTCGAGCGCATCGGAAATTCACGATCCTCAACGCGGTAGCTGTGGAGATTGCTCGTGCAAAACGAGCACGGGTTCATTTTCGTTTCGTATGCTTAATTAGGTATATAAGTCCCTTATAACGAGAAACGATTAAACTAATAAGCGAAGGCATCAGTTTACGTATCACGAGTAACGAATCCCATATGTTTCCTCTCTTGCGAATGCTACCGGCTTTAACCGTCTCTCGATGCTACTATACGGCGATTAATACTTTATGCACGAGGGCCAGAATGGAAACACGCGAGTGCCGCGACGTCCACCTCGTCGTGAAATAAACGCGTTTGGCCGTGGTAGAAGCGGGTCTCGAACACTGGAAGGATCTCTTACGATCCCTGCCCTGGTCCACTCATCCCACCTTCTTTTCCCTCTCGTCCTCTTTCTCCCTCTCTCGCCGCTACATCACATATTCTTTGGTTCTGGTCCCCAAGCCCTTTTTTCCATCATCTCGTTCCGTCCTCTTGAAAAATGCGCGCAATCAGACGACACGGGGCAATCGCCACGGCGGATCACTAAGATAAAAACAAAAAACAAAACAAAAAATACAGAGTTGTTCACTATTGAGACGCTGTCGAGAAAAATTTCTCTTCTTCCCCCGCGACCCACGATTCCTCTCGTTCGTTGAACTCTTTCACCACCAATTATACGTGAGTGGTATTCGCCCCGATCGATCGATGAATCGCGATGAAAAAATGATATCTCGAAAGTACCGAAGAACGATTGCGACGTTGGAAAAAGATTCTGGGGACGTAAGCGGTTGGCACAAAATGTTATTTATCGCGTAAGATCGAGTCCCGCGATTGCGCAGATTAAAGGGCCTGGCGGAATTCTTGGCGACCCGCTTTTTTTTAAATCGTCTTCTCGTTACCTGGGTTTTTTATTTTTTGAACCCTTTCGAGATATCCGAGCACCCCTCGCCCGATTCCAAAATGGAGAGTCGACGAACGGGCGGGAAACGGAATGGCGGCCGGGTGCACGATGTTGCACGGTTACCGGTCCAATCTACGTCGAGAGACAAAGAGAGAGAGAGAGAGAGAGAGAGAGATGTGTACGAGAGGCAAGAGAGTAGCTTCGGCCACGTTGGTAATCATCATCAACATCATCATCATTATCGCCGCTCGCGCCCAGCCTTCCCATCCCATTTCGTTCCGTTCCATCCCATCTCGTCTACCGTCCCAGTTGTAACTCTCTCTCTCTCTCTCGGTCTTGCTATTAGCAGCTACGATAAACTGCCGGTGGCAAGTACTTCTCGCACCGCGGGGCTATCTCCTTCCCGCGCATTATATGTTTTACTCGCGCTTGACTACCGATGCGTAGATACCGCATACGCGTACCCGCGACTTCCATTCCCCGACCATTTTTCAATTCTCTCGTAAAATTTATCGAGACGTCGATTTATCAATAGAAACGAAGAATTTTAATTACTTCACACACTCGATTTTTTTAATCCGCAGCGCAGAGCATAATTCAACATCAGCAGCTTGTACAAAAATATTTCATAGAATTTTGTCAAGTGTTAGATGAGCATGTCAATAAGAGACTCGAATCTTGATTTTTCTTTTTTCGTCTATGTGAATCCATCTTGTTCTTTGGTTGACTTTTACAATTTTTTAACATCGTCCTTTACGGTTAATCAAATTAGGTATCCCAAGAGAAAGAGAGATAAAGAGAGAACGAGAAAGAGAGAGAGAGAGAGAGAGAATCCAAAGCGCAAACACGAATCGGTCAAGTGCGTTGACCAAAATGGCTGATCTGGCGTGTATGCCTGTTCGTGGTCGGCTCTTCTGGAGGTGTAATCAAATACGCATTACCGTCAGTCCTTCCCTCCTTGATGCTTTCCCACCCCCGAAAGCCGTTCTGCTCGATCGCGTTCTCGTTTTCTACTTGCTCTTTCTCTCTCTTTCTCTCCCTGGCCCATCTGAATTGAATGCCGAGTAAGCCCCCTCTCTCGTCCATCTCGTGACCGCACGCGGACGATCCTTGATCACACCGACCAAAGTCCAACATAATAATAATATTATTCTATGGCCATAGCTTCGTATATTGGTGAGTCTACACATGCTTCGGTACGTGATGGGCATGCCCGAATAAGAATCAGGAGAATACGAAACTTGCGCGCGCGGGCTGCGGATAAGTAATAAACTAATAAGGGAACGTTTCGCATGGGGTGAGAAATGGGCACGCGTGTTCTGGCACGCAACGTGGCAATCACGGTCGGCTTTGAATCGTAACTATATATATCGTACGTAGGGCCCACCATCTCTTTTTTAAAAATCTTCAATCCTCTTTAACGAGAGAAACACGAAAATTGCGCCAACTATGGCGGCTACGTTAAAAATAAGTGGATAAATAAGAATTCTCGTGTAGATCGTAAATGTTCGCCATTTGGTTTAATCGTTAGTCTCTCGTTAAATTGCACACTACGAAGTGCCCTAATTTGTACCTCGTTCATTACCCGCCGCTCGAGGCACATTTATTTTTCGCGAAAACGTGTTATTGGGCGAATATCACGAGCGATTTAGAAAATTACGACGAAGATGTCGTGCGAGCAGGGAGAAATCATGTCTGTCGTCGCGATGATGTTCTTCGCAACGAGACTAATGCGTATATGACTCGGGCACTACCGAACATACGGAAAGTTGTTCGATGCGGGATTCACCGCGGCTGGGCATTATAGAACGGGGAATAGGTGGGGTCGTTATTAATCTGGTGTCGAGTTGAGCACAAAGTTATATAGGAGCTCAGGAAATGAAACACGAGAAACCTTCCCCGCGCTTCTCTCTCGCTCTCACCCTCCACCCTCTACCTGCTGCTCTCACCCCCTCTCTCTCTCTTTCTCTTGCTCTCGCGATACAAGCAGGGAGTCCGCAAAATGTTGTGTAGCACATACAAACGGAATGCACGGAGTCTCCCATCACCATCAAACGCCGGAGGTACAAACAGACCCTCGGATATACCCCCCCCCCCTATTCTCCTTCCAAACCCCACTGCCCTTTTCTCTCTCATCCTGTCTATCTTTCTCTTTCGCCCTCCTTGCGCGTTCGTCCTGTTCCTGTAGTGTACACCAAGGTGGCGTTCAAGTTTGAATGTATTACCGGACCACGAGGCCGCCTCCGCACAACAACCCTCCGACACACAGCCCTCTCACGTTGCGGCCGACGGTCAGATGGAGATATAACGATCTGTACGGACGCACGAGGGGCCGGAGAAGGATCACGAGCCCTCCGGAGATACACGTGTATACGTATACATATATGTTTATATTTATATTTGAATATACATAGGTATAAATATAGAAATCATTCGTTAAAAGTGCACTGTACTTTGCGTTTTTATATCGAATAAAAATTTGTATAGTCTCTAATCTGTAAACAATTTTTAAAAACTATAATACTTTACGTTTTCGTAACTTTAACGAAATTTCCAAACCTGCGATGAATATCTTGTACGATGATGTGAAAAAGATATATGAAAATAAATGTTTGATTTTGCATGATTGCCGTTGGCAATGCCCTGCCTAGAAATTTCCTTGGGGAAAGATTCGAATATTGTAGAGCTCGATTAAAAGAGCATCAGCGAGCCACGAAATTTTCGTTTTACCACGAAGGTAGGCATGTGCTCTATGCTTGAATAATAATATGGATAACAACGCGCGAGGGAGAAAGAGCGACAGAGAGGCCAGCCACAGGGGTTATCCACCTCTTCGAGCTTTATCTCGAGTCGCTTCGACGCCTCTCGCATGTACTTACGGATCGTCGTCGTGGAATACCCGCAGGATGCTGGAGCGATCTTGCACTTATACGCTCGACGTGAGACAGAGAGAGAGAGAAGAGAGAGTGAACGTTTCGCTCCGTGGCTGCAAGGCTCTTCTCCAACAGGAACCCCGTCGTCGTCCCATCTACTTCGCGGTACCTCCATCCCCCCTACTCATCGTTTCTCTCTCTTTCTCACCCTCCTCTTCTGCCTCTTTGGTGCAAAAACTCGCGGTGGTTCGCCTGCCGCTGATGGCCTTATAATTGCGGGAATGCTGGTGGCAATCGTGTGGCTACCTCTCCCCCATGCTGGGGTTCAATTCCTCTCATATCGCATATATATATAATATAATTGCTTTTATATAGACCACTTATGTACCATGAACACAAAGCTCGACCCGGCAATGCATGGAAAAAATTCATAAACTAAATATAAAATAAATAAACAGTTTTAAAAAAATTCACCGCCGTTTTAAGCTAAAAAAGCTTATAGTTTATAAGATGTTTGACGCATCGAGGATTCCCTGATACGACGAATGAAATAAAATAAAAGGTAAAAGGATGAGAGAGGAGACGAAAGAAGGGAGGAGAAAGGCGCGTTGGGAAAAGACGAATCGCGGAGACCATCGGAACGGCTCGGAACCATTTCTGCTTCATTGTGGACTCCATTTGCGACTCTTAGATTGCCGGTGAAAAATCGTACGGCGGTGATGGAAAAATCGCTAGCGCAGGAAACTGGCAAAATAAAAGTAGCTGCATTTTTCAACGCGGTAGACGCGGTCTACTCGCTTTTCTTCGTCTCAACGATATGTGTATACGTATATACACGCGTCAACGTCGCAAAGAGAGTCTTTCGCCCTTTCTCCGCTCTCGTCGCGAAGGTTTTCTTTCACTCCGTCCCTCTTTACTGCTTCTTTTCGTCTATCCAGTTCTCGTCCGTTGGGCGAGACCGTGTCGCGCGGGGTTACAACAAAAACCGAAAAGCGATAGAGCAGCTCGAGCTTCTCGCTGCCACGTAGAAATAGCGAAGTATGTACAGAAGAGTGGGGGGGGGGCGAGGTTGAAACGCAGTTGGGTAAAAGCGGAGGCCGAAAGAAACTTCGGGACGTTGATAGAGACCTCCGGTGTTTTCCCTGGCTCGCGACAAATGCGACGCGATTCTTCTGTCTCTCTTTCTCGGTGCGGACTCTATCGTCGAAGTATGTGCAAGTGACTGGCTGCATTTAACTGTCGCGAGGTAAATTATTCTCGTGTCGGATAACGAGATGAACAAATTTCTAAGCAAAGATTCTCAGAGCTATTTTTTCGTAGGTTGGTAAAAAACTGTTTTATTCCATTCATTTTCTTCCGATGTAAAAATTTATCTTAATCACTCATTCGTTACCCATAGATCCGTACACATATCCGGAGTAAAAGGAAAAAAACAGGAGCGATCGTCATTTTCTTCTTTCTTTTCTCGGGGAAAAAAGGCACGACATAGCAAAGTACGGAAATGGACGAGACTTTTTCGTGGCTCTAAGACCGATCGCTCGCTCGTTGAAGTGTGGAAGCAAACGTTACGTATAGTGGGCCGCGCGAGAGAGGGAAAAGAAGGAGGATGAAGAAGATGAACAAGCGAAACGAGGGATGGCAGGGTGGAGTGTGGGTACGAAAGAAAGAAATCACGAGCGAACGATCCCTGTGGGGTCGCGGCGTTGGTGTCATTAGGCCGCGGCGATCTCGCGAGCGATCCTCGCACCAAGGAAAAGAGGACGATGGGAGGATGGCGAGAGTGAGCAAGAGAGAGGGAGAGAAAGTAGCTAATGCACCGTACGCGCGCAGGGACCTAGGCGATTTTCTCGAATCTTGCCAGAGGCGAGGTTCGGAAAAAGTAGTCGAGGTCAGCATGCGAGAGACCGAAAAAGCCCCGAACAGCTTATTTTCTCGTGACGGCCAAACGCGAGTACTGTGTGCCACGTGACGATGGAAGATCGCTTTTCCCGAGGGTTGATCTACGAGATTCGCGATTTTTTTTCCCCCATCTCCCGGTATTCGGGAGATGTCGACGTCTCTCGGTCGGGGTTTCGGGGTTGAATAACACGATTCCTCGAATCACAAACTTCTATCAACATTTGCCTCGTCGAAAGTTGATCATTTTTCACCAATAATCGACCCTCAATTAACGGTAAATTGACACGTTAACCGACGACTAAATATGTTCAAAAGTCTTCCGCGTACAATTTTCAAAGCAAGACGAGAGAAATATGAAATTTCGTATTAAACGAGACGAAAGTATGTATTAGTAACCGCTGCCTCCGATCACCGAGCAACAGATTCGGCCTTAATGAGCTTCTGGAATGATAAATGAGACTCGAGGCGCGCCTCTCTTTTATAATACAACATTTATCCTTCCTGGTGTCTAACCCTGGTGCTCTTCGAGACTTTGTAGTGGTAGGTAAAGTGTGCATTGCGCGTACACACACCGACGTATCTCGACTCTCTACGAGGGCAACGGGGGTCTCCTTCATTCCTCTCACACATGATTTGCTCTTGTATACAAGCAAGGTGCGCCAAGCATCTTCTCCTATCGTGTCGGGGAGGTCGATACGCAGCCATCTTTCTTACAGCGTTCATTCTCCTTCCCGCCAGTCAGGAGCCCCGCGATCTGTCCTTCTTGCGGCACCACTCGATGACTTCCATCTTATTTTCTTTCTCGCGCGTTCACCGCGCATCTTGTCTTCCGCATGCTCGTTTCTCTCGCATCCTTTTCTCTTTTGCAATGATTATTATTATTTTTCATATTTTTCTCACAGCGTCGCAACGTGAAGCCTCGATCTCCGCCTACGATTCCTCAAACTCATCCTCGAGAGACTTTTCTGACCGGTCGTGAGTTGGAATTCAAAATGGCGAACTAAAGAGAAATAGAAAGAAAGCGAGAGAGAGAGAGAGAGTCTACAGGCTGTTCTACCCGGGTATACTCAGGCCGGAATGACAGGCCGATATTAATCGTTCTTCGGAACGTTTCAATTGGTCGCGGGGTGTACTACGTAGGCTTGGCAGTGCGTATCGAGAATCCACCATTTCTCTATCGCCGATGCGAGAAATATGCATTCGGTCCGAGGAATGCGTGTGAAAATATTTCTAGCATTAAATATTAGCTGATGTATATCCCGAGAGAGAGAAAAAAAATCGAAAAACATTCATACTGCAAGATCTTTGAAAGACGCTATAGAAGGCAGACGGGCAATGAGCAGTCTCTTTCCACCTGACAACGGGCAATCAATTCCGGAAGACGTTTCAATCCCGAGGATCGTTCTCGGTCCGGTCACGGGTTAAAGATAGGAATCGATTGTCCGCTTCAGAAAGGCCGACGCGAGGGGGTTACAGGGGTGAAGGACGAAGAGAGCCTGTGTGTGTGATGCACGGGGTTACGTCCGATTTTCAAGGACGGACTCTGATGCGCTTGCCCGTGGAAAGGAGAAACGAGAGAAAAAAGGTGTAGTGTGTACACGGGCGTATATCCTTCGAGAAGAAGAACTCTTCTTTCTCTCGCGCACGGCAACGCGTTCCGTGCCGTTTCTTCTGCTTCTTGCCGGTACGAAAAGGCCGGCAGCACATCACACCAGGAACGCTCCTCTGCTACGATCGAGCTACCTGCCGTGACTCTCTCGCTGGTGATGCTCTCTTCCTTGGCCGTACGCGCGTTACGTTATTAATGAGGGTACCGGGAATTATTTGGGAAATGAAAGAACCTCGGGAGTATACCGTGCCGAGGTCCGCGTGGTACACGAGTACGAAATGACAAATGCAAGAAGACGAGGGGGCAATTTGTATGTGCCACCGAGATGGACGCTACAAGGTGTAGCCAAGGGTACTACGTATATACCGCGCGTGTAGTAGTGGACTACGGGATAGACGAGTCTTCATCCCCTTTTTCCCGTACTTGAAGAAAACCTCGCATCGATCCCCAATCATTCTGTTCCTGCACGATTGAAACAGCTTTCAGGAACACTCCGATAATCCAGGATTGGAAAATAATGCGGGGTTTGTTGGGATTTTGATCGAGAACGAATTAAGGGTATCAGGGGTTCGAATCGTAGCTAAGATCAAATATGGATAGAAGCGCTTCGAAGAACTTTGGATCGAAAGATTTCTGGACCGTAATCGTGGGTTTACCACGAGCAAAAATTCTAGGTAAGTTCGAATGTCTGAGAATGGACCGAATGAATGATAGGAAAGCTGAGGAGTTCTTGCGGATTCACGATTGCCGACAGCGTCGGTGCAACATCCGCGAGCGAAGATCTCCTCGTTCCGGTGAATGAAGAGCATTCATCAAGCGCCGCGGGCGTCTGACGTCTCA
Source organism: Netelia inedita (assembly GCA_964017225.1). Classification (NCBI taxonomy): domain Eukaryota; kingdom Metazoa; phylum Arthropoda; class Insecta; order Hymenoptera; family Ichneumonidae; genus Netelia; species Netelia inedita. The sequence goes on from OZ024921.1 coordinate 38,580,805, forward strand.
ATCCTCTCTAATATGTATATGTATATGTGTGTACATTCTGGCCTACGCACTGTTTACCGTACGATACGTACACCGAAGAGAAAACGCCTACGCCATGGCATGTAACAGCTAACATCACATCTTGGGTCTTGGTCCTCTTGGCAAGACAAGATGTTTTTTTCTTCCTCGTTCTCCGCAGTCCCGACTTGTAGCCCATTTTGAGAGGACAAACGCAACGTCGTAATAAAGCGACGGAAATGTTAACGGTTGATGGCGCTCGAGCGATTCAATCTCGGTGAGAAAATATTCATGATTTTATTACGGGCGTATCCTATATACAGGTATATGTTCTAAAAGTGACTCGAAGAAATCAGTCGTGTAATGGTGCGAGATCGTTCGATGGCATTTAACAGGTGAATCACCGAATGGAGTCAATGGCGGATCTCAAAACGAATGAGAAAAGGTGCTTGAGTGACATTTCGCCAGGTAGCCGGCGCCGAGGAGAAAGGTTTCGAAGAATATGGCTAATCGTAAGAGACCGGACAGCATTGGCTCGGATGGGTGTTCGTGAGACGCTCGTTGCCGGTAAGAGGCGACTCTCTCCCTCGTATTCGAGTCCAAGATCCCGCCGAGACGATTGGTTCGTTTCGTCGGGCCCCACCCAGGTAACATCGGCATTCGAAACGGGGAAACCTCGACATCAATTTTAAAACCAATCCGAGGGAAGAGACGAGAATCGCCATTTGGACCTTTGATACGAAATTTCCTGTAGGCGACACAATTTTTATCAAAAACGTAAACGTTTTTCGATATTTTTGTAAACATACTCGTCGCTTACGTTTGAAATTATGATGGTTAAATTTGGATTTTGGAATATTTCCATTCGGCAAGATTGAGGATCGAGTCACCGGTACGACGATCCGGATAGCTGTCAAAGTCCGCAGTGCGAAGATTGAGTGCACGGCGCGCGCAGACCGGAAAACGGGCTGTGCTCGCTGCGCATATAGGAGAGAAGCTTGAGTATATACTCCGGGTTAACGTATATACCCGGGGGTTGGTGGCGGACGAGCGAATGGATTTGGATGTGGAACGCTGCTGCTGGGAAGGGTAGCTGCTGCTCCTGCTGCTGCTGGAGCACGGGAGAACCCGCGTAGAGGACAGAGCCCGTAGAGGAAGCGAGACGGAGACAGAAGCACTGATAAATACCTTGCCATTTCTCTCCGTGCTCCCTGGCGAGAGCACAAACACTGAGGCCAAGTAAGAGAGGAGACGCCGGCTCCTCGGTTTCAACTCGACGATACCCAGAGTGTACCAACCTACACTACCGTATCCCATGAGCCTCGTGCCCTTCCTTCTCTCACGATTCGTCCTCTCTCTTTCTCTTTTGCTCTTCGTCTTCTTCTTCTTCTCTTACTTCTGTTTCTTATACCCACGTTCTTATTTTCCACACTGTGATGATCCAATTTTTATAGCGATTTCATCTAGTCTCAATTTCTTTGCAACGGTAATTGAGCAGATTTATATCAAGGTGGCCAAAATGTCATTGCGTTTCAACTATCGAGATCTGTTTCAAAGATGTCAATTGGAGGTTATGGAATCGGAAGTCTCCCGCGTAACAAAAATTTCACCATTATAATCCCGATATATTGCAATTTACGTAAATAATCGAACTTTTCACCGCCGCGAACACATTTAAACCGTATTCTCTTAAAGTAGCCCCAAAAACCATCAAAGTTACCCATAATGTCAATGTAACCCCGTCTTACGGTTTGTTTGCAAGATGAATACCTCGAGTTTGAGGGTTGTTTGAACGATTGGATGTCGAGCATGAAATTACAAAAGCAAAAAAAAGTAGATTTCTGTTTTCGATTCAACTCTGGCATGTGTGACCCCCAGGGTCAAACATTTCCATTACTTTTCATAAATAAAATGAAAATAAACATAGTTCAGTACATGCAGTTGGCAGTGTCGTTATATCGACGTTTCTCATTCCTCGGTCACTGGAGAAAACGTTTCGTATATTTTCCATTTGGTTGGAACGAACGTACGTTGCCCGGGATAGCGACCCTCGTCATTCTCGAATGCCTTTTCCCCGTTCTCGGGCCGGTTTCGTACCGTTTCGGAGCGTGTTTCCGTAGTGAAAGCGCGCGCGGACTCTTATCAGTACGACGTTATTGTTTGTTATCGGCGTTGAAATATTTACAGTCCCTGCGGAGGAGAAAGGACCGCCGTCGTTCTCTTCGATCGAATCTTCTCGTGAACTCGATTTACAGCGAGTTTCTTCGCTCTAAAACGCAACGTAAAATCCTAACGGTCTAAATATCTATACACGCCGAGATTCTCTGAAAAGGCACAAGTCCTAGACTTCTTCCGAGACATTTGTTTCTGCCTCGATTGCTACCAAAAAAAAAATTAATCAGACTCAAAAATTCTCTCGTATCTCGCGCGAGATTGAAAAATTAATCCGAATCTTTTTTTAAAATATTATTATTAATAAAGATTGCCGCGCTCCCACGGAGTCGAGTCAAAACATTGCGTAAAACTCTCGTGATCGTTCTCGTACCCAACGTCGATCATTTTTTTTCTCATTTTCTTTACATTCTCCTTCTCTTTGACTCGCGAGCGCGGTTTTTTCATTCGGATTCAATGCCGAAGCGACGAATAAGGAGTCACACGAGTATAATTGTGTATACGTGTGTGCGTGTGTGTGTGTATGTGTGGAGCCGGTACTAATAATCCCGAAATAATGTAAGCATAATAAATGACGGTGCATTAGCGGGGAGCTCGGCAGCCGGCTCATATTTTCGGTGGCGCTGGCTTTGACGTAGCATTACTCCAAACTCCGCGTTACATATTACCGCTGTGTGCGCGCGGGCGCGTGACTTCTCCGTCTCTCTCTCTCGCTCTATCTCTCTCTCTCTCCTGCATCCGACACTGTGCTTTACTCTTTCTCCCGCTACATCGCGATACGTACACACTATCGCAAGATCGCTATTTCCTTTTTTCTCGCATATGAGCTATACGCGATATTTAGGTTGTTTTTATTTTTTATTTCGGTGTGCCAGGGTGCGAGAACGAGAGGACGAGAGACTCGTGCAAATATGCGTCGTGCTCGCGAATTCGCGAGAGTGTAGGCCGTTACGGCACTGCGCGCGACTCGAGGGTCTACCCGTATGACGAGAACGGTAGCGCGGTTATTAATTAGCCAATAAACAGACAAAAAAAATGAAAATATTTTTTTGTTGTTTTCGTTTTTTTTTCATGTCCCCGAGTCAACCTCGACGGCTCGTTGGGTGAATGTATATCTGTTTTTCTACAGAACTAATATTTCTTCATAATCAACGATGCCGCGATCTCGGACAAAATCTCGACTGCCGGAACGCGAAACGAGAATTCGCGTTCTGCCCGACTGTCTTTTCGTTCTTCCATCCTCATCCACCTCCCCCCCTCCCCCCTTCCTCTCACCTTCCACCTCTTGCTTATTCATTGATTTTTTTTCTCTCGCAACTTCGTGCGAGGTTCGAACGGGATATACGCGTGGAAGAAATATCACGCTCGTTAGGTATTAATGCTGAGGTCGATAATTATACCGCTCCCTGGGATGGACCGATAATATCTATTGTAGGATACGAGATAAGAATCCTTGGTCATTCTTGTAATATACCGGATAATGGATGCGACGTGTTCTTCTTTTTCCCCCTCGATAATTAAATATCTTTTCGCGTTTCACCGTAATTCCCTCGTCTACTCGATCACGAGACCGTTCGACAGGTTGCTCTTTTGCATCCGGAATCGATCGAAGGCGTCTCGCGAGCGTTCATCGTCGATGAAATAACACGATCTCCCTATTATCCTCGTTACCACAGTTAATTTCCAGTTCGAGCGGCTCAACTTTTCCGCCCGACCTCGTACAACGGTGAATAATTAACATTTTGTACGGTAGCAATCTCAGTGACGTCCCGTATAACGTTCTCCCGAGAGCTATCCCACCCTCTCACCTCTGCTCACCTCTGAGGAACGACAGTCCCGCCAGTTTCTCTGCCAGGGTGCCATTTTGCCGGAGAGGATCTCTGAATCTTGTCTCTCGGCAAAGCGCGAATTTCGAGAGACTGGAAGCTGCGAGTCTGAGAGGATAGAACGCGCGAGTGGATGGTTGGCGGCGGGAGGGAGGGGGAGCCAGGGGCTCGAAGGAACCGCGAGGGCCGGTAACGTCGGAGCACGCACCAACAGCCGGGAGATGCCGGTTGACAGAAACAAATGCCCCGGTACGGGAGGAAGACGGGGAGCTCGCGCGCCCGGTAAACCCCCGCGCGTTTGCGGCCTGGTACACCATCGTCTGAGATATTGCTCGGCAGATGCGGTCGCGCGCTGATCAAAGAAACGCTCCTCACTGAGAGAGATTAAATGGATCCTGTTGGAACACACCGGGGTTACAAATAATAAGCTACGAGAAGAACCACGCGGCCATCTCGAGCACATTGAGAGAGTGAGAGAGTCGGAGTGAGAGAGAGGGAGAGAGAGGGAGACCCCTAACTCGGACTTGATACATTCACCGCTGTCGAGGTCTACGCCGAGCGAAACTTTGCTCCGATCTCGCGCGGTTTCGTTGTATCTACCTCTCCGTCTCTCTTTCGCATTCGTGACATCTCGCGAGCTTTCGCGCACGAAGCATTCGTTTCGTACCGTCTGATGTAGCGTTTCGCGGTTCTCTCGTATCGAGACTCGGGCTCACTGCGTTATCCGTAACCTCCACCGTCACGTCATAACATCATTACGCCGCTGCGGCATGATCGGCGAGCTACGTCGACGAATTGCACGGTACACGTGGTAAGATCTGATTATGGCAAGGACATATGTTAAGGGGTGTATAATCATCGCGAGAATAACGAGCGAGTACGAATTAACCATCGAGAGAAAAGGTCTTGGAGTTGCGGGATTAGAACTTTTTTCCGCTATTTTTTCACTTTTGATGGCATGAGTACCTATATCGATTCGAATTAACTCGAATTAATATAAATTAATATTAATAAACAAATTGATATCGAATAAAAAAATAGTTGATGAAAAAATAATTGTCAATTTTTGTCAGGACACTTTGACGCTTTTACGAGGTGTTGGACGAGTTTGAGTTTGTCGCGGATGGAAAAAGAAGTAAGGAAATTCGCCGACGAACAATTCGAAAGGTTGATAGAGCTGGCAACAAGGGGATGATGGAGCGTCCAATTCCGGCGAGTAGATGGGACAGCCCAGAGCTTTTTTCGCACCTGACCTATGGATAAACGTATGCGCGTTGCCAGCCAGGGAATTAAACGAGGCTGTAAATGAGAAGTGGTGAGCAAACTGGAGTGTGTGTGTGTGTATAACTGCGGTATAACGTATTTATGTTCGTGTCTACGTGTGTGTATATATATATACAAATATATACGTAGTCGGGTAACTGGATACGGGCGCGGACGAGAGAGCTGCGGCAGGAAGAGGAGGATGAGGGCGAGCGCGACGGGACCATCGGGTCGCCCGCAGCTCATCACCGAGCGATCACATCTCATCGCGACCTACCATCGCCGAGGTATAATACGTAGGTACGTGCAGAGTGCGGAGGGAATCCGCTCCGTTGCCTCCTGTTTCGCGAGACTTTACGACACGTTTCAACCGTATTACCCGCGTGTCTTGGCAACGCGCAAGGTCATCTAGACTTTACCCACTTGTCGCAGCTTTTCACAGCTGCGGATATTCGAAACTGATAATACAAAAGCTATCAATAGCCGTTAATTACCTTTCACAAAATATCAATTTTTTGGAGGTTTTTTAAAAATTTTATACTTGTGTTGATTTATTTAATTCGTACGAATATTGCTTATATTATTGTTTCAACTAGTCGCGAATTCCGGAAATCCTCCACATAGCGCGAAATTCCAGGGCTTCTCGCGCAACCCTCTCTCGTCCAGGGGCTCGGTCGGCTATCACCGCTCTCTATCAGCATATCCGACCGCTTAGCACCTACTTCCCAGGAGTGTGATACGCTCGTAACTCATTTGAATTACACATTTCCCTGGGTTCCGCGCGAGAGCTCTATAGCGATGAGCGAACGAGACTCCGGTCGCGAGAATCGTTTCTGTCCTATGGTACGAGAGAAGGACAGAAAGAGAGATTCTCTTGTCACCACCCACCAGGGGGTTCCCGCGAGGCTGAATCCGTTCGACGCCAGTCACGCCTGTACGAACCACCCTCTCGCACCCCCTTCGCGAATTATTTCGAATTCTCGTGAATTATGCATTGGAAATTATACGACTCTTGTTTCCTCGCTCTCGATTCAACCAAGGACGAGTGTATAGACGAATGTGGAAATTCCAAGCGATGGCGAAACCCCCTGTGCTAACGAAACGGGGATGAGATAAAACCTGAGAGTTGGACGATGTTTTAACGAAACAATATATATTTATTTTTAAAAGACGACGATTGATTGCGATTTTTATTTAAAAAAAATTGATGCTTTTCCGGATTGTTGGGAATTTTTTTAGAATTATTTCAGTAGCTTTTTTTATTTTTATCTTTGAAACGGTGGAACGAGGGTTGATCTCAGGAAAATTCACGATTCTTCGATGTATACGACTCCCCGACGCCTCGCTTTACTAATCGAGGACCATTAAAACACCCTTCTTCGCGCCTTCGTCGTGACCCGCGATGTGCAGCGGTTGAAGTGTACAAACCGAGAACTTGGAACACACAGCCGGTCGAGGCATTCCTACTTTACCGCAAATTTTCCACCCCCGGTACGAAAACGTGGAATTCCCTAATTTTACCCTCGATACTCCCAAGTTTCGCCCGCAACTTCGAACTTTCTTCGGAGAAACTTTGAACAGACCTCGTATTCGCTCGGGGGAGGGAATCGACGCAGTTACGATTGGCGCACGGTTAGGAATGAAAATTGGAAGAACGCGTCATCCTCGCTCTAAAAATTTTTCCCAAATTTCTTCGTTTCTCGTAAGAGAATCTTGGATACGTTTCAAATGGGAATGTACGATAAAAACGTGAAAAGTCCGGGGTGAGAAAGGATTTTTGGAATTGGCAGCGATGAAGGAGACGGAAAAAATTGGGTTGAAAATGTCGGAGGAAAAAGAGTCGGGGAAGAGATTAGCGGCGCCGGAAAGACGCCAACGCCTTTTCCTTTTCCTCCAAACCGTGGAAGATCGCTCCCGAGTCGGCGGAAATACGAAGATGTCCGTCCGATGGACGCATTAATTTAATACCGTATTTGTCTTTTGTCCCTTTTTCTCCATCTTGGAAAATTTATGCGCGAGCAAAACTTTCCCATTAAATCATTAAATCGATCGATTAAATAATTCAAGAAATAAAAGTAGCAGAAGAAATTATAGTTTACGTCATGTTCGAAAAAAAACAACAACAACGGCAAAACCGTGAACGGGGAAAATATTTCCGAGCCTATATAGAACTAGAAGAGGATAAATTTATAACGCGAAGAATTTCCCTAATTATTAGAAGTCGTTAATTCGGATGGCCGTTATTATTTTAATGTTCATCGGCCTGTGGCGGCCGCAGCTAATTTACCCCGAGCAGCATTGGCCGGCAAATCGATTGTGCTCTCTCTATCTCCATCTCTCTCTCTCTCTCTCTCTATCTCTTTCTCTTTCTCCTTCTCTCTTTCTCTCTTGTACATGCCGCTCGGTCCTGGCTGTGGGCGCATTTCGCACGTACGTAAATAATTAGAGCGTGATCACGCAGTTACCGCAGGAGCGAGAGAAAAAAGGGGACGAAGAAAAAAGAGAAAAAAAGGAGGAGAGCAGGAGGAATGAAATAGTGCCGGCCCGTCGAGCATTCGAGTTTATAATGGATTCGCACTTTCGTCGATATCGCGAGCGATAATTTATGGAAATTCTCATCCGTTAACTTCGATCTCATCTTGTTTCTCCCTACCCCTTTGCTCATTTCACCCGGTCGTGGATCATTCGAGCACGCTCTCATTATAATGCCCTCACGCTATCGAATTATTTGATCTGGCGGTATTTCTTACCTCACGATTCGCGTATTATGTCGTTTTCAACGTTTACGCGGACGATTTGTCAAATTACAGCATTACATTGAATATTGTCATTTCGTTGATGCGCTCGAAGAATCGTTCTTTTTTTTTTAGTATCTCGCGATGATTTATACGTGACGATGTTTTTACACCCTCGTCGCGAAGTGATCCGACGATAATTCAGCGGTTTGTGCAGCCCCCGTTTTATTGATTGCTCGCGGGTATATAACTCTCTCGACGTACGAGCGACGAGAGAGCGAGAGCTGGATTTGTCGACTACTGATGTTACCGTGTTCACCACCGACCGCGATAACTCTACGTCTCGGTATTACCGACTAGTCCGAACTCGGTGCCGCGAAACGTTTCCAAGTTCTTCTCACAGATGGCCGACCGGTTTGAAAACGTTTTCAGCCCTCGGGGCTTAGGGGTGGCTACGGTTTAAGGGTAGTTCGAGACTATCGGGGTGCTGGATGAATTACCGACGCAACTTCGAAGCACAGCGGGAATTAAATGACAGTACACTCGTAATAGCTTGTCAAATTTTCATTTTTTATCAAACTCATTTTTTGTTCAATCTTTCGGTATAAATTAATTTTTTCATTCATAACGGAAATCAATAATTCAGATTTAAAAAAAATTTATATAATACAATGTTAGAGCTACTAAAAATAAAGAATTGTCATTATAAAGGATAAATTGTGTTATTCGGTGTTATTACCGCAATTAATTATTTGCACCCTCAACAATTTTGGCATAAAATTAACTAATTTTATAAAAAATGTAAAAATCACAACTCGGTATAATTCTAATCATTTCGAGATGAGGATTTTCAACTGTGATTAATTTTCTTGCGGATCGTTGCTCGACCGATGCGCCGAAAACTTTCCAAGAAGAAAAATCGTGAAGAGGGAGAGAGGCGTTTGCGAGCGCAGTCGGAATCGCACCCTCTCGAGAACACGAAAAGTCTGTGCGAAAGATAGAGAGAGAGAGAACGAGAGAGAAAGGGTGCCCTCACGCCGTTCACTCTACCGCGGAGCACAGTGGCGTACCGCGTGATCGCCGTAATTTCGACTCATTACAATTATCCTAATATCCAGTCATTAATTAGCCGTGGCTAAAGAGGCTCGCATTAAACAGCTAATGGTCCACGTCGTCGAGCGCGCGGCGGCGGCGCTAGTTCGGCCTTGTCCGCGTTCCCGGAGATCACTGAAAGAAGATAGAGGACCGAACGACAGTGGATAAACGTGCAATTGCAACTAAACACTAGTCAAAGGATCTCTGGTAAAGCGTCTGTCCAATTGACACCCGCACCTAATTGTTTACAAAGTCGAAATTAAACTTGTACAAAAATTGTACAGATCGAAAAATTTTCGAAAAAATTTCAAAATTTTCTCGATAAACAAACCTACCCCTATAAGAATTTTCAAATATTCGAAAAAATCAACCTTGTCTTTTATCAAGAGTGGACCGTACGGCTCACGCGCGTTACGTCAGATTTGACACCGGCGTAGAGTCGATTTATCAGAATAACGCACACACCATTACCTCCGCGTGTCCCCGCCTCGCAAAAAAAGAACCTCGAGGTCTTGATTCCGCACGAAATCCCAAATAGTCGAGTCGCGAGATTCGCCCGTTTTTTTCTCCTCTATTCGTACAGCACGCTCTTTTCAAATCTTCTCTCCGTCACCCGTTTTTTTTCTACATTCGCAGTTCGAAAAATTCGGCAATATGTGACTTTTCCCCGTGGAAAATCGATCCTCTATATATGAAACTTTGTGTTATTTTCCGACTGACGAAATTGGGGATGAAAAGATTTCTGTGTATTTGACCCGTAACGCCTACGCGGTGAGAAGGAGAGACCGGATCGTATTAATCCGTCGCTAATGAGCGTCGAACTAGCAGGATTAAAAAATACGCGACACCGCGCTCTCAGACACCAATATATTTATATATATATTCAAGGGCTTTCCGTGTTGCCCTTCTCGCGACTCATTAAATCGCGTCACCCGTGCGAGAGCTCGTGATCTCGAGTAGTCTCGATATTTAACGTATCTCCCATCGCTCCATCACCTTCGATATACGTATATACATATTTCCAAGAGGATTGTGAGTTTATAAGGGCGACCGCACTCGTTTCCCTATAAACGAGTTTATAAAAAAAAGTCTCCAGGAACGTTAAGTGTTTTCTCGCTCGAGGAGAGTACAAATCGCGATCGGTACACCGGGACATAAATATATTCGCGATATCGCCGGATCGCATCGAAAATCCAATAAGCCTTTTCTGCATACGCCACGAACCACCCAGCCTCGTATTCGTCGCTTATAAATTATCAATGAGTTTGTTTAATTCGTTTAAAACCTCTAGTTATATACTTTCCATTAAATACGTACGGAACCGGATTTTAAACGGAGGGTCGCACTCGCGACACCCCTTTTGCGGATGTGTAAATTCGTAAATCCACCCCTTCACCCTCCTCTATAACGAATGTACTCGGTATGTGGATGTTGGCTTGGTATATATAGCGAAGCGAGTGAGTAGACGAGGCTAGTGAGACTAAACAGTGGCTTTTGCCTGGTGGGTTAATGCCGGTCCGACGTTCGGGGGACAACCTGTAGCTCTTCGAAATGGTTTATGACTCTACTCTCAGGATGATCCGGAGCATTGGTCCCCACCGCCTAGCTGATAATTAGTTAATCAGTCAACCCTCGCGGGCACCACTCACGATTCGTATACATCCTGTCCTGTTTATTACCGTGTGTGTGCGTATGTGTACTAATGCATACAGGAGGGCAACTCCGGTGTTCGAGTTAACAAGCCCTCTCGAACTCTTTTTCGAGAACCTTCGAGCGTTCTTTTCCATACTCGCGTTTTACCCCTCTCGCAATCAATCGCTCGATTAAGAAGAACGATAAGAGCTCCCTGGCTATATACGTACATCGATGCTTCCACACGCGACGATTCCTTTCACGTTGGAAGAGAACGGAATTCATTATAAAGCTCGTTAAATATCGGCTTATTCCCTTTCTTTACGGAAATTATATTAATTTACGAACACCGCTTGAACGACGGACGATATAATTAATATGTATATATCTCTTGGCTCTAAGTTACTGGGAGAAAAAGGAATGTATATATATATATACGTTTCTGTGTGGTGTTGCGGAGGGACGATATACTTCTTACATCCCATACGTCTGTTGGTGATCTCTCGTTTTTGTTATTTCTTCGTTAAGCAGCACAAAAATATCATCGTGATTTGTCAACGTTATTAATAACCATGAAACGGTGTCGTTTATCTCGAGAAATCGCGCGAATGAAGGTTTCATCGTCGCTGAACGGACGGAGGGGGAAAGTGCGTATGTGTTTATGTGTGTGTGTGTGAGAGAGAGAGAGAGCGAGACAGGACGTGAATGTTGCGAATCACTCCCGGGAGTGAGGGAGAGATATTTATCGAAAATTCGGTGCTTTTGAACTCGGGGTTTTCGGGAGGGAAGAGAGACGTCGGGATTTTCTGCGATGCTCGACGGGTAGATGATTAAAATAGTATACGGCAGGGTGAGAGCGCGACCATCGTATGGAGAACGGAAGCAACAAATAATGGCCGGGAGGTGTGGAGCGTAAACCGTGCGTAGCCGGGTTTTACACTCTCTATACGCGAGAAGTTTCTGGCTAGGAGAGAGGTCTCTTGGCTAGTTTCGTTTATCCTCTGTCTCTTTCTCTTTCTCTCTTCCTCCTCTCTCTCTCTCTCTCTCTCTCTCTCTCTCTGTCTCGTACCCTCGAGACAGAAAGAACGGAAGAACGAGGAAGAGCGAGAGAGAAAGAACGTTGGGAGATGCGAGTGCATGTACGCGATACCGATTCGCCCCATATAATCTCGGCGATGCTTCACCAAGAGTGTCGTACCTCCGACTTCCTCTCCGCCTCGAAGATCTCTCGCTCATCGCAAACGGCTACACTTACCGGGGTGTAAACATAATTCGTGCCTATTAATAATAATCAAATCAACGAATCTTTCTTTTTTTTCGGAGTTACACCAGACATGCGAAGAAAATTGTGCATTTCGGCGATAAGCGTTGAAAATTAATTACCGAAGAAAAATATTTAAATACCTCCTATAAATAATATACAATTATATTAGTTAGCGAAACAATGTTTTAATTAATTTAAAATATTGAAAAATTCATTTTCTTATCGACCCTCGAATAATGATTACAGTCTACGAAAAAAATTGTTAAGAATAAAATCAAGTTTTTGAGCAATAATTGAATTTTCAAAAATAAATAATAGAAAAATATGTTAACTACTGTAAAAATATTGTAATTGGCGCGAACCGTGATAGAAAATATTGAAACATAAAATTCATAGAAATCCAATCTTTTTTTTATCACAGCATGCCATTAAATTTTTGAACGATAAAACTTCGAGATTACAAGAGATTGTTAAATATATATATATGCATAATGTATTTGGGATACACATACAACAGATATAGTGTAGGAAGCACACACGTGTCATTGTGTCTCACGTGGTCGCACAATGTCGGTTAAGCTTCGCGGCCTGGGCCAAAGCAAACAGGCGAATGTCGGACGCATAGACGATTTATCGCGATGACACGTGCGCCGCGGTCTCCACCCGGGCATCTAGAAATCTGCGACAAGAGTGAAACTCTTATATACCAGCGAGAGATTTGCGTACAAGCTTCGAAATATATGTGTATTCGCCCCTCTCTCTCTCTCTCTCTGTCTCGTACAAGCATTCGGGGGATGCGTGACGCTATATACGCAAAAGTTCTTTCCAAAGTCGGTCGAGAGTGTCGGCGTAAATTACGTCACGGGCTGTTTGGACGTCGAGACATCTTTTTAGATATATGTTTTTTAAATTTTATTATCGCCCAACTCAAACTCATTGCAGACCTCTTTAAGGAGCGACAGAGAAAACTTGCCTCAAAGGACGCAATTCCGCCGAAAAAAAGGTAGTCGGGCAAAAATAAGACGAATTTACCAAACGAAACATCAAATGGAATTCGTTAAATTGCACAAATTTTCTATCGTACAATGTATTCTTGACATAATCTTGGCGATAAAAATTACGAGAAGAACGAAATACTTTGACAATATGTTTTTTATTTGTTTTATTTTACCGGTCATTAATTCATCGGAGAAGCCCACACACGCTACGCACCCCTGACTCACATATAGAATCTCGGTTCTCTCGTTGAACAATGAGGCAATCGTGTATTTGGATCGAATCCAAGAATTTTAAGCACCTCCGTGGTTATAACGAGTGTCCGAGAGGCGCGCTATCCAGTGATAGATCACTTTTTCACAGAAACGTTCATCGTTCTCGCTTCACCTGCTATTCTATAACCATATTTCAATACGATTCGTTATTTCAGTCGCAACATCGACAAAAATAACAAAAAATAAAAAATAAATATTTTTAAAATAATGAAATATCTCTGTAATAAAGTCTTCGCTCGACTCGAGCGTTTTGAATCCGCCCATAACAATTTTCCCATACTCGCGTTTATATCGCGCATAATGCGTTCTCTTCTCTCGACCGCATGCTCGATGTTGGCCCCGTACGTTGATGAAAAGGCGCGTAATATTATTTTTATGCAAAAACATAAATAGACGGTAGTCGAGTGGGATGTTATCTCGTTTCCTGATTATCGAGTTTCGACGCTCTCTCTCTCTCTCTCTCTCTTGATGCCGTTACCCTCCGGCAATTATATATATATATAGATATAGATATTTTAAACTGCTATATAATACGCGAAAGTGCAGCGTACGAACTAGAGTCATATACGCCGGATCGTGAAAAGAAAGAAGGTGGCTCTTATCGGCCTATTAGTTGGATCCGCTGGCTCCTTGCACCGTGTACCCCTACTTCATACGGGTGCTTTATCGAATCACCTGGTCCGCCTATAAGTACCTACGTGGTATATAGAGCTAAACGGGGGTAGAAGGATGGGAGAGAGGGGAGGGGGCTACTCAGCCTGTTATCGCAATCGAGAATCTGTTACTCACGCGCTCTTTCACGGTCCTCCGCCTTTTCAGCGAGCTATTCGCTCTCTCATTCGCCCTTTTCCCTCCATATATACATATATGTGTGTGCTATACGTACGTGTCTGCAAGCCTATTACTTTAACGCATTGTAATAATGTTGTATCACCAATTAGCGTAATGCGCGGGCGCGAGAGAGTGAGACGATATATATATGTGTGTCTATGTGTGTGTGTGTGTGTGTGTGTGTGTGCGTGTGTGTGTATATATTTTTCTCGAACGTTGCCGAGAAGTATAAAAGAGCGTCCTGGCGCAACTCGGAGCGGTAGCGAGCGTATCGTCATTAGCGTCGTTACGATACATCATTCATCCACTTTGAGGAGATGTATAGACTCAACGAGGCATCCTTTTTCTTCGCATATGGAGAGGTATATATATATATATATATATATATATATATATATATATATATATATATATATATGTACATATATATCATATACGTACGTGTGTAGATATAAAAAGCTTGTTACAGGACGAGGTATACCTCGCGTCGCACCGAAAACTAATGCTTGGACAGAAGCACGTACTTTGATGTATATATACATTAAAATGCTCATACGTTGAATATATATATATGGATGTATTGTTCGGGCTCGATGCATCGCGAAAGCTCGTTCGCTCTTCCATGAATAATTTTCATACCTTGAAAATAATGGACTGGAATTCACGTGTGTGATCCGCCTCCGAGGCGATTCTCGTAATACTTTAATAAGAAGCCTCTCGACTGCTACGTTCGAACGTTTTATGTAATGTTCATTTTCTTTATTTTTCACAATTGACCGATAAAAATGTTTCCCCACTACCTCGGAAATAGGGGAGAGATCATTTATTTGCCCTCACATGTTTTTTTACTCCTAAAATCGTACGTCGTGTAGTTTGTGGTTATTGGCTACTTAGGAGAAACCGCCTTTCAATTACAAAAAAAAGTAAAATATAGAATTTCACCATCGCGAGTTTTCAACGCAAGATCTGGAAATTTAGTTTCTACCAGGAAGCAAAAGATGATACGAAATAAAAAATCAATAAAAACAGATAAATATTTCGCATCTAATTATTTCTATTTTGACTTAAATAAAATTGTTTAATTCGAAGAAATATATATTATTTCTACCGCACGAATTACTAAAAGTGCTATTCACCTCTGGTAAATTCCTCGCGCGTTTCTGCCTCGCGATCTCGCATTATTGCGCATCTCCGTTATAGAAAAGAGAGAGAACGAAGGTTTGGGGTAGAAGGGAGATTCGCAGCAAAGACAAACAAGCACGGTGGGGGGTGTTTCGGTGGTTCGGTAATTAATGGGTAGTTTGGCGGTCGGCTGGACAGCTGTCCCCTTTTTTTCCTAGCCCCCACCCCCCTGAGACGGACGCGAAATCGTACTCTGTCTCTATATTCCTCGTTCTACTGCTTGTGTGGTTCTCTCATATATATATATATATATATATATATACAGTCATCGTAGAACGTCGTCGCGGCGTGTAGCGTGAAAGACGCGGAAACCAGCGGCGAGCTAGGAAGAGAAAGAGAAAGAGAGCCCTGTGATGGCTCTCGGCCCCGGGAACTGTTGTAGAGAGACGCGAGCGACGCCGTGGCTGCCAGCAGCGTCGGGAAGGACCAAGATGGATTGTCCGACACCAACGGACAAGATCAATTGAATTTCTATTTGGGCATTGCGAGGCGCACGCGCCGCCTCTTCCCCGAACCGCGAATTCTATCTCCCTTCCTATTTCTCTCCACTTCTATTTTCTTTAACGCTCTCGTTCGCGTCTCGGTTATCGCATTCTAAAAAGAAACAGCGTTTGAAAAATAATGGAATCTCGGACGTGAATGGTATTTCTTTGGAAAGGAAAAGAAGTGATGAAAAAAGAGAAAAAAATTCTCGCTGTAGCGCGAACGAGTTGTAATAATGGGGTTGGAGGGAGAACGAGAAAATTGAGGATTCGCGGTAGTACTAATTATTCAATGAGTCTCGTACCTGTGTTTGCTCGGGAGCTCAGGTGCGAATAATTTTCTGCCGATTGCGAGAAAGACCGCGGTCTTGATCTAATCTTCAAAGGTGCTCGTGGTATTTCTTTCGTTTTTTGCCTTGACGGGTGAGAAATGAGAAATGATTTGGTTAGTGCTCACCGGAAATGCGAATTAAAGAACAAACAGAAGGTGTATAAATGTGTTTACGTATAAAAGGTTGTACTGCCGCCACGGCTGTATGGCAGAATCGAGGGAGGGGATACACCGGACATGGAAAGGCCGAAGTTACGGAGGGGTTGAAATCTTAAAAAGTCGATTAATGTATATGAAAGGGTGTAAATATATTCAGAGCTTATACATAGCTAATGTTTAAACTCAAATGTGTTTCATACTCACCCGTTTAGACGGTTGCTTTTTACATCGTGCAAAAATGTTCTAATGACGATTTTCATTCTTTTTCATTATTTATACAATTTTTTACAATATTTCATATTAGGTATATGACTCTGTCGATTGTCAATCACAAAAGCAGACACCATCAGGGAGATCCATAACACCCGAGTAAAAATTGAAACGAGTGACGATCTCTCGTGGTGGAGGGGTTAACGAGCGGGAAAAGTCGATTTTTTAAAAAATTTTATTTCACTGTATAAATATAAATTTAAATAAATAATAAAATATATAAATATGTGTATAGGTATTTATTTATATTTTAGTTTATATAGGCTTGAAATTTTTCTGCGATCGCGTTTACGTTTTTTTTGGTAAAGTCTACTGATGCAAATGATAGGGCGCACTCTTAATTGTCCCAACAGTTTTTAGAAACGGCTGAACGTTATGATTAATTATTCTCGAAGTGGAGACTATCGTACGTCTAATTAACCTCGAGGAAGGCACGAGACAGTCAAACGTGACCGAGCATCGATGATTTCGTTTGAAACGCGAAATGCGTGTGGGCTCGAAAAATTTTCATTAATATATCTCTTTTTTCCTTGGACCGACGTGATAATTGAGCGATCAATTATAATAAATGCCACGAGATTTTTTGTTTTCATTTCCATAAATCATCGACACGTAGGTACTAACGTTTGAAGAAGAGAAAATATCTAGTAAAACAGAAGTGTTATCGCGCGATATTGGAACTTCGTTGTTTTTTACGACTCGTCGTACGAATTCTTCCGTTTATTCTAAATAATGATAAAAAAAATACAATTCTCATCGCAGGCAGTCAATAACCGATTAAAATTATCGCGAACTTCCGTCTGTTCGTTACTATGCGATGTGGAAACGCTTCGACGATTCTCGATAGTTGCGAGCGAAAAAAAGAGATAAAGTCAATCAATCGGCGATAATTCATTATTTCATTTCGTAACACTCGACAAAGTAATTTCTCGTCGCAGCTCACAAATACGTCTCCTTGAACATTTTTTTCCAGGCTGTTTTTTTAATTGTATATTTTTAATATAAAAGTAATAAATAAAATAAAAAGCAAACGAGAAAAACTTTCGTGAAGGCTCGAAGCACTCTCGGACACGTTGGATCCCCCACTGGTCCAGCGGGATTTAATTTATCGATATAACAAGAGAGAGAGAGAGAGAGAGAGAGAGAGAGGTGGAAGAGTCTTTGGGATTCTCGGGTCGTGGGGAGGCGCTCCACGTTCAATGTATCATTAGGCATTTATTGCGATCACCGCGAGCTGTTTCGATGTATATACGTGGCCGGATAGGCCCGGGCTCTTTAGAGTCCAGGTATTACACGCGTGGACATCCGCTCTCTCGCTCGAGAAATATATACATAGATATACGTGTGTACATATCGAAATGACCCTAGAGCGAACAGCCGCGACGTGGCGTATAGGTGAACACCGTTCACCAGCTTCATTCACGTCAGACGTGAGGCGACCGCGTCATTTATCTGGCCCGTGCAGCTCTCGCTTAACGATGCATTTTGCCCAGCGAGAGAGCTCAGCACGCCGTTGCGAGACTCTCTCGATATCGTCGTTCAGCTGCTCGGCCACGGATCAACGCCACAAAACGTTTTTATTATTCTCTTTTCCCCCCACTCGATTTAAACCGTCCAACAAAATCCGCCCTAATAAAACCCGCGGAAAAAAGACAAATTTTGTTATCAAAATAATGTTTGTTTTTATCAATTACTTATCGAAAAATATTGATTTTTATTAGATAATAAAATATATTGAGAAAATTATCATAAACTTAATGAATTTAGTCTGATTTCGATTAATAATTGTGAAGAACGTAAGATTGCTTCAGAATGCGGTGTTTGAGGGGAATGAACTTATTAGTGAATTATAATCAGCGATAATTGATCTCTGTACTTTGCAAGTACTTCCGAGTTATCTATACGATTAGAGTTTATTTCGCCGAGTGCCTACCTTATTCACTGACTGGCATGCGGTTGCCGAGCGTCATAATCGGTGAATGCCGGGTGTATTTAACGTGCGTGTTCGTCCAGGGAGTGGCGTGATGGCACGTCTATCGAGGAAGGAACACCACGTGCTCTCCCGAGGAGATCAAAAAGCGCAGGGCACAAAATCGTTCCCTCTGTCTATTTCATGACACACTCGCGCTCACAAACACAACCGTTCGGAATACTAAAGCATTGTGATGCTTTCCGGCACACGCGAAAGACTCGTTAACTTTCGGCGATCAACCTGGTAACCACGAGACTATACATGTAGTTATACTATATATACATATAGATATATACTTTTTTTCATTTTTTATTCGCTAAATGCCAAAGAACTTTTCGAATGTAAGCAAATTAATGAATTATTAGATAGTTATTTTAGCATACATTTCTCCAAAATAGAACAAAGTTATACATTTGTTTATATTCTTAGGATTGTTGATCACGGTTTTTAATCGTCGCTAAATTTTCAAGCCAGAAAACACATTTATTTCTTTTTTCACAAAATAAAAAAAATATTAAAACTTGTGGTTTTTTGAATGACCATAATTTTACTTTTTTTTAAAACAGTGGGTTTACGTTTGAAAAAAAAAATTCGTGCCAGTTAGGTGTATAGAAAATAAGTGATATCGATTCGTCGACATCTACGTTTGTATAACGTGTTTACTTCTCACAGCCGTCTTTATTCTTCTTCTTTCAGGGTTCTACCGCCAACACCCCCCGCTCGTAGCGGGGCCATAAGGGTGCCGCACGGTCTAACGCAGGGCGCCAAGCCGAAGCCCGTAAAACGGGGAGCAGCTATACACAGGAGCTAGGATCGTTTATCATCGCTCGGACTGTCAATCTCCGTGGCATTGATACGACGACGAAACCCTGTAGACGCCGCGACGCTTCACCACACACACGCACACATACATTTTTATATAAGTATATATATATATAGATGCATATGGAAATAAATCTATAGCGAATCGCACTTCCGGCGCGGAAGCTCAACTGTTAATCTTCTTCCGTTCATTCACATCATACGGAATAAAAATAAAAATCAAACCCAAACCCAAAAATTTGATTCGCGTATTTTCCTAAAAAATGCAAAGAATTTAAATAATATTGTAATTGTCAATTTTTTTGAACATGTAATTATCGTCTGAATGAACTTCTTCCCGGAAGTATAAAAGATAATTTTCAAGGGGTCACGAGGGGCAATTTAAACGATGTTTTGGGTCTCATTTCCCGAGAGTGCTTTTCACAGGTTTCTGGTGGTAAATAGACATGTCCCTGAGGAGTTTGAAACAGCATAGGCGTGAGACTAAAATTCAAGCAGGATCATCGTTCGGACTACGGGTGTGTACCACGTGACAATAAGTACCAAGCACAATGTTATTGCGAGTTCGACTAATTCGTGTCAATGTTTACCCCTTTTAGCTACTAATCTTCTCCGAGTCCGACACTCAGGGGACTCGTAATTCGTTTTCCTCCGGCCCGTGTACCTGAAGGAACCGACAAAAACGAGTGGGATAATCTGCTGTTTGGGTCCTTCCGTTTCTTTCTTATTGCGCGGAGGCTATAATTCCCTAGGCACGTCTGTCATTAAGAATTGCGAATTACTCGTTTCGTTTTACGTTGCTTTAAGCCTTTGGCCTTCAGGGTGAAAATGGACGCCGGGATGCGTGGTAGGACTGACGAAAAAATCCGAGAATGATTTGACACATTTCGCGCTCCGCCCCTTGCAAACATTCGCTTCCACGCAGTAGCGACCATCCCCCGAATAAAATTCGTCGATGGCCGATCGTCTCGTATAGGGGATGATTACAAAATAAATATAAAATAAGTAAATAAATAAATAAATAAACGCGTCAATAAATATAAATTTTCCTTCACAGTGGATAAAAAATTAATTTTTCACCAGCATAAAAAAAATCAATTTTATATCATCGTTTATAAAAATTAATTTCATATTTGCATGAATTCTGTATTGAGTAAATTTAAAATATGTCAAAATGTTACGATCGATGCAAAGTCCCCGCGATTAATTTTCTCACAAACCCGTTTGTTTGCTCGAGCGTTTGAAAAATAGATCGCATTCTCGAGGGGTGGCTCGAAATTAATTTCTCCGGCAAGAAATATTTACGAGTGTCCGCGATCGTTGGAAATCGTGAGTTTTGTGCTAATAGAAAGATTTATCCGAACGCAACAATCCAAGCTCGAAGGAGAAAGCGCAGTCTGTCGCGGCGTTCATCCCGACGCTGTAAACGAGAGAAGAGCGCGAGAGCGTACCGCAAACAAAATATAAATCAATCGTACAATAATAGCAAAGGCCCATGGTGGCCCGCGCGCGCCTTATGCTCGCTCGCTCCCGATATTCCCAATTTTCCCCCAAATGGTTGGCAAACGCCGCCCCCTTGGACGACACCGATACATACGTGTTACCCCTAGCGATTTTCGACTCTGCACGGTCCGAGTCCGAAGTACGAGAGCTTCCCATCCCCCCGAAAGTAGGAAAAATTCAAGGGAAATCCAACAGCGAACTTTTGCGAGTCCGACGACCTAAAAGGGGCGCATATGTCGACTTCCGTCGATCGCCATTTCACGCTGCGAGGAACAACCCCCGACGAATTTAATTTGTCGGAGTGGAAAGAAGACCGTGCGTCCGAGCCAATTTTCGGATTACTCGCTGCACTCGAACGTTCCTTCGGTAAAAATCAGGGTGACCCTATAACCCAGCAAACGATCTAAAGAAAGAAAAAAGAAAAACTTTTTCTTCGTGGTCGACCTTCACCCAGATTAATTCTTGAAAGCGACGTAACGTCTCGATCGCCGTCCGATATATATGTCAACAACTTAAAGCAAAACGGACATGCGTTAACGAAAAAAAAGGTCGGCGAGGTTCGGCAACGAAAAACAGTCGTTGCGTGGCAAAATATTTTTCTCGAGTTCAAAGAAAGTCTGACGAATTGCGCGAGCTGAATTCCAAGGAAAAGATCGTCGTGTCTTCACGGACAGTCGTCCGAACGTAAATATTGTCATGGAAGTAGGAAAAACGCGAGCGAGAAGATTTCATCGTGTCTGAGAATGGCCGAGAGTGAAAGTTTTATGGTTTATTGTCGTCATCGAGGGCCAACGGACGTACCGAGGCCCGAGAGCACCGAGCCGAGAACTCCAAGGATGTACAAGAGACAAGATATTTAACCCGGGAATAAGCGAGAAAGCGCAAAACGACCGGCAATAATTTTGTTTGGAGTCCACGCTTCCAGCTTTGAAAAGGTGAAATAAAAATTAATACGACGCGGGGGTAGGAAGATGGGGGTTGAGGGAACACTGGCGTAGGGTCGGTGGAGCGCGTGGCCGCGCGTGTCCCCAAGACGACTCTCTTTCGGTCGTGGACTTTCGGCCCGCGTGGGTTTCACTCCCTCGAGAACGCAGAGAGGGGGAGAAAGCACGCCAAGCTCACACACACACATATATAGACATCATAAAATATTGACGAAAGCAGTTATGGGCTGTACTGTTCGTCTACCCAGGTGTACACCATACCTCGAATCCCAGGTAGAAGGCGAAAGAACCCGAGGAAAAACTCCACCTAGACCAAGTTTTTTTTACCCGAGAACTGTCCGTAATATCGTTTAACGTATCAAAGTAAATCAATCAATCGCCACATATGTATGGAAAAATTCTCCAAAACCGATGATGCAACTTTACAAATCTGCAAAAAATCATTCAAAAATCTCACAAAAAAGTTCAAACGTTTTTTCCCTGTGATGACGCATCTTATAAATGTTTAAAACAATTCAAACATCACTCAAAGATATTTTTCATTTTTCATCAAGTATTTAGCGATTCTCAAAATCGTCAGAGTTGTGAAATTTTAAGGTGGCATAACTCGATTTCTGCTTGATCGATTAAAGTTTAATTATTGTATTTTGAAAATTCCAGAAATAAGCTGGCTTATAGATATCGGGCCCCGACCAGTGAAAATCCAAGGAGCCAAATCAAACTCCCCATATCGATTCCTGATTCGGCCCTGACGAAACATCAGTCAGTCTGATAAATTTTCTGCTCGGTAAATTTATCTGAATCGTGACTCAAATCTTATTTTTAAATTATTTTATCAGCCGACGAATTAATTTTATCTGATTCCAATCGATCTCCGTTCGGATGAAAATATTCAGTGGAACATTCGCACCTCTCGCTGTACGAGATGAGTGATTGAAATCGACCGCTCATATCTGGAGTCCTGATGCATGAATTACCTACGGGGAAGCGAATAACGTTATTCGCAGAGTCTCGGCAAACAATATATATATGTATGTATATATCTCAACATTAATGAACGCAACGTGGTAGCCGAGTAATATATCATTGCTGTGGGCGTATCCTCGCGGGTAAGGGGTATGCACACTCACGATGCTGCTGCTGGCGCAAGAACATATTTTTCACGTTTCACTCGGTATCTTTTCTCCTTCTCTCTCTCTCTTTCTTTCTCTTTCTACTGTGCTATGAATTCAAGCATATAGAACGGTATATCGCGTCGGGTGCAATGATTATCTGGCTGATGAAATGAAGTCAGTAGCCAAGAATCATTTATGGCTGTATCGGTTATTATACGGTACGGTGGCAGCGCCCTCCATATTCACGACACCCTTCTCGTCCCGTTTCTCGACTCGGGATAGATCGACCTTTTTTCTCGTTTCGATTCGTATTTCCACCGTCCCTGTTCCCACAGCGGTGAACAACGGGCGTGTTGGTCGAAACGCGGGATATCGCCCTTCCCTCGAATTATTATTTATTATCGTCGCGCCACGTTGCTAGGAGAGCCCCGTATCTTGCTCTATTTCTAATAGTCCTGGGGTGACGCGCGCGGTGAAGCTGACCGACGCTATACCTAGTCTAACCGGGTTTCTAGGGTAGCAAACGCACCGTACCGCGATAAATACAGTAATTGGCACATTGACAATTATTGGCAGTCGATACCGGTCATTGCCAAGAGATACGATGGTGCCAATAATCGATCGTCGACGAATGTTAAGCGTAACTCCGCGTGAAAGAGGTCAATTTCACCGTACGCCTGTTGTACAGTTTTATACGATACGAATCTATCCCAGGGTGAACCAAAGTATTTCACGCACCAGACGTATCTCGGCACACGTAAAAATCAGAATCTCCCATGTTCGCGTTACATCATTTTTTTATATGTTTTTTTCTCTTCGTCTCGATTTCATTGTGTATGTGCGTTTGAGTATCATTTGATAAAGCAGCGGTCTATACGGTCAGAGACGCTGGTGAACCACACAATTTCTGGATGCTTCAACATCGTACGTAGTCCTTCTTCGGTCGGACACCGGGCGAAACATTCATCAATCACTTTTCCGCGCGGGCGTTCGGTCATTTACGTATGGAACGATGAAAGAGGGTGAGTCGTAAGCGAGATATATAGATATATACGTGTTACGAAGCGTTCACGTCAGCGACCCATTACCATCTCGGCCGTTGGCGTTAATTGTTCCAAAGCGTTTTCTCGTGACGCGAGGCGTCAAAGTAGACCCGATAGCGTCGAGTTTCATTGACACCGGGAACGCAAACACGAAAACACACGATCTCCGTATCGATATTGATTATACGTCATCTCGCTCGTTAACGTCGGCTACGACACTAAAAAAGAAAATAGAAAAACACTCAAACCATCAGACCTCTAAACGTTTCTTCGATTTTTTTTCTTGTCTTCCTTCGTGCGTCCTTTTTTTCGTAGAGTCTTTGTCTTCCCATTCGACGTTGATTTTTTTTCTCTTCGCCCCTACGGGCAACTGTACGATGCGTCGAAAACGAGCGGACGAAAAGTGGGATTAATGAAAATACGGAGAGGTCTCGTGCTAAATGCACGTGTATAATGCGGGATGGAGGTTTTTGGGGGAGGGTTACGGGAGGGTTGATTAATCGACGCCAGAGATCCATGGACTCCCTCCCTCTCCCTCTCTTTTCCTCTTTCGCTCTTCATGGTTCTCTTTCGTTGCGCCGGACAGATTTCTAGAGAGACGTCACTCGCAAGACTGCGTGCGTTTCCGAAGTCCCTGTATAGATACTGCAATCTTGTATCAACTAGCTTTTGTTTACTAGAATTCACTGGTTCAGAACACCATCCCAAAAATTCATCGCTAATCACAAAATTACGATTATCAAAAATTGGTAATTCAACTCCGAAAATGTCGATCTTCTATTTGATTTTATTTTATCCAGTTAAAATGCTATAGGGCAAGAAATATGGCCACGGGGAAAATCTCAAATTGCCGTGATACGCTGCTTGAACACGACGCAGAGTAGCCACGTGGGGTGCAATTGCACACATGGCGGCTGGGTGCATTGTTGTCCCCAAAAATATCTCGCTCTTCCATCTCGCTCGATCGCACGGGGAAGTTTTTCGTGTCAATAGCGTTAATAGTGGGAGTGGATGTGGCTTTGCTCGCATCGAATGATACGTGGCTAACATTGGGTACGCGTATATATAGATATATTTCTGAGGGGGTGGGGGGACGTAGAAAATTCGGGGGTGGCCACTGTGCAGTCAGGATTCACGGGCAGCTGATAGGGGCACCCCCGAAGCGAAGCTCAGCGACACGGGGCGAGAGAGCGTCGCCAGTAAAGGACACCACAGAAAAGTTGTACCACTACGTTTGTTACTACGGGGGTAGTTTCAAACCCCCTCCCTCCACCTCCACTCGTCCTTTCTCCGTCGTCTCGCTCTTTCCATTATTCCCTCGGACTATTCCTCTCCTCGTCTCTCTCTCGCGTGTGCTATTTCGTCGCCAACACTCGGTGCAATAAACCCGAGTGAAAGTTTTTCGGGGGCCCATTGGCACGCGCACCAACCCCTGAATCGACGCACAGGCCCGTGTAGCTTCGGAGTATTGTATACCACGGCACGGAGCCCCCCTTCGAGGCTCGAGCACGAAATCGTCACCCGGGGGTCGCACAAATCATTTCGCTTCTATCGCATTGTACGTACCGGTCGTGCCTCGTTCCTCGACCAAAAACCTTCGAGCGCCGGGACCCCCGGTCTCTGTTCCTAGACACGCGAACATTTCAAGCAGAAACGTACCGGCGCGCGACCGGTCATCACCGCTCCGCGGAGCGAGCAGTGTTATTTTTGTGAAAACGAAGAAAAATCCATTCGCGTATAGGAAAGTATTCAAAGATAAAGCGAGTGGTAACATTTACAGTGATTTAAACCCTTAGGAATTTTCAAAGTGTTACGAGGTGACGTGCATTGGAGGAATAATTGGACCTGTCATCGAACAACAGTATTCCGGGTATCAAAGTGTGACGATTACGGTTCCATATTGTTGGAAATTATCAGTTTTCCGAAAAAAAACGATGGCGAGTTCAGCGTACTACCCCTCTGCCGAGTCGGCCTATTGGCCTTACCATCAGCCGATCGGTGAAGTTCGCGGTGTTGACTCGAGTCCGTATCATCTGAATCCCCCGATGCCATTATCCCATCCTCAGCAGCCCCAGCACTTGCAGCACCGTCAACCCAGTCCAACGTCTTACGGTCCCGAATCACCGCCGAATCTCACCCCACCGTCGAGTCTCTTGGAAACCCTCTTGCGTCACGGCAAGGAGGCAATAAGTGAGGGTTACCCAAGCTCCGTTAAGCTCAACAATAACACGGGTCAGGCGAGTACAACTTCTCACATACCATCGCAGACACCCCCTTACACTCCTTCCTCATCGTCCGACAGAACATCCCCCTTGAGCTCGCTTCTCGTCGATTCTTCCTCCCAGGAGCGTTTTCAACCTACTGCACCCCGTCGTTCCACCCCATCGATCGAGGTCAACGCGATCGGTTATCCTCCTACCTCCTACCAATCGACCTACGACGCTCGATCGAGAAACGGAAATTGCGCCACTTCAATGATGACGCCTTCCTCTCCTATCGATGCTTTCGAGACTGTTCAGGCCGGCTACGCGTCCTACGGGGCCAGCGATGATAACAATGGAAAATCGAGTCCGAACGAGGCGAGCGAGTACGGGGATGAACAGACCCAGAGACCGGTCGATTATGCCTGGATGAAATCCAATTATGCTAATAGTGAGTATAGATCATAAACGATGATTGAATTAATTGATTTTTAAATGATCGTGAATTGAATTTATCGACGTTCACGAACCACGCAAGATAATAGTATCGAACGTTGCTCCTAGCTATATATATATATAAGTATGTGTGTGTGTGTGTCTATATGTTTATACGCGTATCTAATGATGAATGATGTGTATATATCGGTATGCTGAAATAATCATTTGTCACAGCGGACGTAGCCGGAGTTGGACAAAAGCGCACGAGACAAACCTACACGCGTTTCCAGACCCTCGAGCTCGAGAAGGAATTTCACTTCAACAAGTATCTCACGAGACGGCGAAGAATCGAGATCGCGCACGCGCTCTGTCTCACCGAGCGACAGATCAAGATTTGGTTTCAGAATAGACGTATGAAAGCGAAGAAGGATGGTAAAACAGGAATTTACAATAATTCGATGGACGCGACGCAAACGGTTACGGACGAGGTTCATTCGCCGAATCAACAACAATCCGGAGATGGATTATTGCAGATGACGTCATCGCCCGTTGGCTCGACGATGATGATGCACGATGGTGCTCAGTCTCATCGATCCGCGAATTCTGGAATTTGCGATTCCGGTTCGACGATTCATCATCAACAGCACGAACATCAGCAGCAGCAGCAACACTTGCAAGCCGCGTACCTGAGCTATCATCAGCATCATCAGCAACAGGGACACTTGTATCAGAGTCACGATTATTCTCATCAGCAGCATCACCAACAAATCCTGGGTTACGGACATTCCGCCAAGTTGGAACTTCGTACTGGCTCCTGAAACGGATGTGTACATATTTCTTATTACCTTCTTGGTTCTTTTTCTTTATTTCTTTTTATTTTATACGCGTGGGTAAGCAACCCGGGACACTGCCATCATCAGTTATAATTAGTTATCGTTAGAAGCATCAGAGAAGTAAATTTATGCAAGAGAGAGAATACGGCAAGATTTTATTCACACGAACCACGAAGACGCCGTCGTGTGTCCTTTGGTCGAGAGAAGAGATCGGAAAGAGGGGGGGGGGGGGTTATACACGCGTTAGGTATAAACGAGTGCCCGACAGTGTCCGAAGAAGTTGCGGAGTTCTTAGCGGGGTATGGCGTGTATGAGGGCATATAGCGGAGGGAATGCGCCGGACGCTGCTTCGCAGCAGCAGCTGACCCGGTCCGTGTGGATACGTTCCTAGAGCTCTCTGCCAACCAACCACCATGATTTATGGACTAAACGCGGGCTAAACAGCCGAAAGCATCCCACGCCAGGTATTCGAGGCTCTCTCTCTCTCTTTTTGTCTCTCTCTTGGTCATTCTCACCGAGAACGAGACATGGAGAGGTTGAGGACGAATTTCAACGTTGAGTGCAAAGCGACCGAATTCTAGGTAACTCTGCGTTGAAAAGTTTGGGGTATGAGTAAATTCGTGTTGGTACGCAAGTCATTCGAAAAATATTTTGACCGGTGTCAATGTTCACAATTTCTTTGATCGATGAAACGAGCCAAGGATTGGAAGTTATGTTTCATAATTTCTGGATTGATTAAGAGAGGATTGGTTTTACGGGGATATTTTCTATTTAATCGAGAGAATTAAATATCAGAATAATGGAAGAAAAACGCACGAGTATGATGTTGTTGCCGTTGCGAGTTTAGTCCATATGAGGCAACGGAGACCGGGATAAATGCGGGGACAACCATTCGGGGCGGTTAGAAGTTTGAGGGGTTGGTGGTTCAGGGGTGGGGGGTTCCCTCGATCGTGCAGCTGCGCCGTTACATTGAGAAACAAGATGGCTGAAACGCGTGGCTTGTCGTAAAGCGTACCTCGTGGTTTTTTTCCACTTTATTTAATATTTGTAACGATTAATTTCAAGCGATTTAATTAAAAACATTGTAAATTATTGAGAATGTAAGTGCACGGTGAAGTTGCTGTTTCGATCGAAACTGTGTGAATGTGAAGAAAACAACCTTCGACGGATTCTCGCACGAAAGAGACGCGACTATTATAGTTTGTATATTTTAATTTTAATTGCAATCACGATCTGTTGCGAAAGATTTTAATTTATGCAATTAAATTTATATTTCTCTCGTAAATCTCGATAGAACATTTTTGCAAAACATCTATAAGAAAAGTGAAAGTTTTTTCTTCGCCTCGGCGATTTACCTGACGAGGAATTCATTAGAGTCTTCGGGATGAAAGGAAACCTGACCGATTTAATGGTCTTACAACGGACTTTCATAGTCAGGAGCGCAATTGAAATTTCTAATAAAGTTAATTGTCTTTTTCTGTATCGCTCTGCGTCGTAAACGTTCCTATTAGAATAACCAAATATTGTAAATAGCAGATTAATATTATTTTCAGTCCAATTTAATATTTCTATTTAGAAAATTATGAAGAATAATATTTAATAAGCGTAATGCAAAATAGAAGAGTCATATCGAATGTAATAAATGATATTTTTCTAGCTGTAATAATTAAGTGAAATACTAGTCGATTCATTACGAATAATTAGTTGATAAGTAATATAATTCTATACATATATTATATATACATATATATCTCGATACATAATTACCAATATAAATATATCACGCAAAATAAATTATATCAGAAACTGGTTTACAGCACTCCTCCATTACTGCACATGCGAGACACGTGTTTTATTTTTTCGTCGTGTCGCGCATCGCGCCGCGTTATTTTATGAATGGTGAATCGGAATGCGAGGAGAATTAATAGGACGTTTCAGTTTCGGTTTTTATGCAAATAGAGGGTGGGCCGCGAGTAGACGAATGAAGCGATGGAAAAAGGGTGAGTGGAGAGTGTTTGCACGATGGTGTGAAGGATCGTTGGAAAGCGGGCCAATGGAGGGTGTGTGTGTGTACGAGAATTTCCGTACCGGTGTGTGTCGGAGAACTCACACGTCTTGATGTAGGAAATATACTCCGAGACATGCGGCGGCGGAAACGTAGACTGTAGACGTGCGGCATTGAGAGAAAGAGAACGAGTGAGAGAGAGATGGAGAGAGGGTACGAAACCCCGAGAGCTGTCGCTCTGCTGGGGGTTGAACGGGCAGAGAGAGAGGGCGAGGGTCGATATTGTGCTTGACAGATAGTTTCCCATAGCTCCGGTTATCCATCATGGCCGGCCCGCGGAGACGTATTGGTTTTCCCGTTACGCGTCTTAGCTCGTACACTTAAATTGAATACTTTTCTTTTACTCGCGGGTATTATTGTACTCCGCGATAACCAATGAAAATAATAAAATGCAAGCAACCCCCGAAATAATTTCTTCGTCTTCGATTACGAGGGGTGGATTATCCTTAATTTCGTTGGTTCTACTGAATTTTAATGACAATATCGCGTTTTAAAGGATTCGGTCTTATCGGGTATAAAGCGCGTCTTCTGATAATGCGGGGGTGGAAGGGGGGTGAAAAAACTGAGACGCCTTTTAATAATGCAAAACCATTCACTGTACCCAATCTATTAGCAGACACTTTAGTTCCGAACATCCTGGTAATTTTTCAAGGCCTGTCGCTATGAGGTTACACGTAAAACATCCTCCCTTAAGTTGCCTGCTTGCAAACCACCCTCCCCCCGTCCTTCGGCTCTTTCGAAGTCCTCCTCAACTCTCTATCATTCAGCTCGGCGTGACGGGCCGTGGTACTCTTCAACCCCACTCTGACGCGAGTTTAACCCACTGCTGTGTGGCAGGTCGACGGGCAACCCTCGGGTTCTAAATTCACATGGGCATTTCGGAATACCAACTCCTTCCACCTTACTAAATATGCGAAAAAAACATTCCATCAGAAATCCATTAAAATAATTTCATCTTCGAGATGAAAATGATTAATTGAAAACTGCGAAAAATAAAAATTATTGAAATTTCACTTTATTGTTAAGTAATTGTTTTTGAAATTATAAAAAAATATTTTCTTTCTTGGATTTCTATGATTTTGAACGCGCTGGAGTTTCGCACAAGGCGTTGTAGGGACGAACAATTGACCATAGGGAGACAAGCGAGGGCGCATAAACCATCCTCGGGATTTCTCGAGCGTAACAGATACACGTGTCCGAGCAGCTCGCTCCTCGCGACAAGTGATTCATGGATGTCTCGATACGTTTTTTACACCTTTCGAAACGGCTTTATTAGAAATTCTAATAGGGATGCTGCGGCTCGGGGCTCGGGATTGTGGCGGACGGTGAACAGTGACGCGACAGGCCTGAGGCCAAATGGATGCGGGACGAGAGAGAGAAAGAGAGAGAAAGAGAGGATGTAGCGCTACTCTCACGAACGAAACGGTCCATTTAATCGTTTGGACTTCTTGCTCGAATTTTCGTCTCGGTTCTTCTCGGAGACGATCAAGTGAACAGGGGAACGAACCTTTTTTATTTGACAGCAGTTATGACAAAAAATTGTCACATTGCCTTTTACAAATTTAATTAGTTAATACTAAGAACGCAATTTTAATGAATAAATTACAATTTTCTTTCGCGTTGACTCAAAGATTTTTCTTTGAGATTTTAAATAAATTATATTGTGATTTCTACAAATTATTTCTGCGGTTATAATTTATTAATTTTTCCTACGAAATCATGAGGGTAAAATAATAACTCTTAGAGTCTCGACGGTCCAACGAGACTGGAGCGTCGGACAGGCCGTGGCCTGTACGACCGTCTCCCGCCGCGGTCAGGCTCAAAAGCGTTGCTGCACCAAGTGGAAGAGATAGCCAGTTTTGTCGAGTCCGCTCGTCCGCGAACGCTACATGGGATGATACGTGGAGGGAGAATCGTCCGAGGCTCCGAGTGGGGAGGCGCGAAAGCAACGAGTAGGGGAAGTCGGGGGCGGTCGCGGCCGTGCCTCAATTCAACGGGAACTTCCGACCGTTCACCACACATCTGCTGTGCAACTGCCACGGCTATCTCTTCAGCTACTTCTAACCGTATAATTTTTAAAATATAAAGTTTGATCTTAAAAAAAAATACAAAAAAGGCAAACTAGAAAAAAAATTATCCTGTCTAAATAATAATTTATTAAATAAAAAGATCATATTACGCAAGTAATAAGAACAAATTATTCATAAATTATTGTCAATAATTGTTTCTGTTTTTAAACAAAAAATAATATAATCCTTGTTCTAAAAATTGTCAAAATATTATCGCTGCAATTTTATCGACGATTCCACTTAAATTTCGATCATCTATGTTTTCGATAAATGCCTCGATAATCACGACGAACGAATCCTAATAAAAAGAAAAAGCTTTTTTTTTACCGATCATAATAAACGATCGTGTGAAAAAAATAAAAATGAAGCTCTTAAGGCCAAATTCTAAAAATAGAAAAAAAGACCATCATCAAAACCAGTGGTAAAAAAAAATAAACAATGCGATCGATACACCTTATCCCCCTATCATTTTAATTTCTCAATCATCAAGATCGCATGCACATAAAATCGATTCGCCGAGAGTTCAAAGCCGAGCAGCGCGCGAGCTCCGCCCCCACGGCACGTTTTCCCCCTTCCCTTTTTGTCCCTCAGCTGATGCCGCCCCCGTCGAAACGCGACACAGCCTCGTGTATCCCCGCCAGAATTTCATGCGCGTGCAGCGCTCGACGCGGATACGGCGCGCAACACACCACGGTAAAAGGATGCGAGAGTGCGTTTTCCCTTTGACCGAGAGGACGCCCGTCGCACATGCTTCTAGTCGCTCAAACCATTCGCACTCCATTCTCACGAATCTCCTCGGGATAGCTGTTTTTTTTAAACCTCGATAAGTCTGTTCTATTTCTTATAAATTGCCTATCCCGAATTAAATTAATAATAAACATCGTGTCCTGTATCGAGTGGACGAAGTGGGAAGGGAGAGGGAAGAGTAATAACGCGTCGATCGCTTCGCGGTTTGAGATGAAGACCCGTGAATCTTCTTTCTTCTCTCTCCCTCTGTCTTGTTCCTCGGTGTGTTTCTACAACCATAACGAAAGATCTTTGCACACCTCGCGCGTTTTATTACCTTCTCCCTTTCTTCCGTTTCGTTTCCATTCTATCCGACTCGCTCGCTCACCCTCGAGTTCGGGCAACAGGTTTGAATTTATGGGACAATAAAGAGTGCCGTGCGTAGTGCGCGCGTGTCCCTCTATCTCTCTTTCTCTCTCTTATTCCCCTTTTGCCTCGGGAGTCTCCAAAGCTCGCTTCCCTCTTCTCTCTCTCACTCTCTCCCTCTTTCTGTTTCTCCCTGGTTGCCTCTCTTTCTCGTGATCCTAGCTAGATTTCTCTCTCTCTCTCTTCTCCCCCCACCGCCGAGCCGCAGAGTCTCACTCACCGAGGTTGTATCTCTCCGCCGCGCGAGAGAGGAGAGCAACCGAGAGGCTATCAAACTCTCATAAAACTGTCAGCCGCGGCCGCCCCGGCTGACTTATGTGCGAGCCCGTGTCTTTTCCTTCTCTTCTTATCCTACGGTAGCCGCGTTTGCTTTTTCTCGCTTTTTGTACACGCACGTATATACATATCGTTTTCTCTAACATCGAGTCGCCACCCTGATTGTTCAACCCTTTTGGCAAGAGGTCGGCTTCGAAAAATAATTTTTTTCTATGTGTCAACTTCGACGAAGCTCGTCGAGTGCGGATTGAGGAGCGAGTGGTGAACGAGCGAGAAGTTAAAGAGTTAGGCCTAAAAACCTACTCGTACGACGACAAACTTGTTTAAATCCAAAATAATTCTCGATCATCCGTAAAATCAATGACGTTTAATGGCATCTTGATAAAACTAAGTTTTGTTATCGAGTAAATTTTATCAATCGCGATAATTCGTTTTATCTCGATCTAAAAAAATGTTTGCACGTAAATTCAATTAATCGTATTAACAAATACGTTGATAGGTGATTTATATCGTATCATCGAATCACGTAAGTGTTATCAGTTTGCTGATTGACGAGAAACGTCAAAAATATTTTGAGAAAATAAATAAATAAGAAATCATCATTCTTCCATGAACGACCATTACTGACTGACGGCACGCTCTTCATAGACGAGCGAAAAGTATATACCCTGTGGTTCCGCAAAACGATCAGTCGGTGGGGAGGGGGTTGGTTCTAGAAAAATAGACAGAGAGAGGGGGGAACGCGTGCGCGCATTATCCCCCACCCCCTCGCGTCAACGAGGACGGAGAATAACCACGAGAAGACAAGAAGGTAGAGAGGGAGAGTGGGGAAAAGCCTCGTACGATTAGGAAAAGCTGGAAAGGCTCGAGAGAGTGTGTATAAGGAAATCCCACTAGAAGCAGATAGATAGAGAAAGAGAGAGGAGAGCCGAAAAGAGATGACCAAAAACAGGGTAAAGATAGAGAACAACCCCCTCCACGAGCTTCGATACCACGAGCTCCCGAATATCTCTCCATTAGCCCCCCTGATGGTTTTCCTCCACTCTCTCTCTCTCTTACTCTCGTTCCCCCCTCCCGACAACCCTGATGTGTCAGCGCACCCCTCGTTCCGTCTCTCTCCCTACGGTTTCCGTCGTCTCGTCGTTCATCCATCTCTCTCTCTCCCTCGCCATTGTCACGAAAGCGCAGAGCGCACGACGGACCGTCGTCGAAGCGAAAAGCGGAGGGAACGGGGTTGAAGAATCCACCGGAGCGCGTTGTGTGGCGTCGGCGTCGGTAGTGCGCGCCACGACCAAAGAGGAAAGCACGAGAGAAGGAGGGAAGTTTAAGAGAGAGAAAGAGACAGCGAGAGAGAGAGAGAGAGACCAATCAAGGTTTGACGAACGACGGGGATTGGTCGAGGCTCTCCTGACACGCAGCGCGGGCACGTGACAGCTACCGCACCGGCTACGAGGATCCGCGAGAGTTTCAGTACGATACCACCTCCCTCCGCGCACGCAACTCTCTCTCTACACGCCAAGAGAGGAGAGGATTACATATACATACACACTAACATACATACATACATACATATATATGTATATACACCTAAGTCACCAACGCGGTGTTTTCTTACTCCCTCTCTCACTCCTTCTCTCTCGCTTCTCTATCTTTCCCGGTATCAGAGTTATCGGTCTATCTCTTACTCGCGAGGTCGCTCGCGGATCACCCTCACTTCGTCTTTTGCGCTCGTTCGCGGCGCGTCGCACACGCACGCAACTATTGCCAACGCACACAGTCTCACGTTCATAAAGGAGCTGCTGTGCCGCCGCTCGCCACTCGCGCTCACTCTTTTGGTCCGTCCACGGGGCCTCCTCTCTCTCTCTCTCTCTCTCTCTCTCTCTCTCTCTCTCTCTCTCTTTCTATCTCTCTCTCACTCTATCTATCGCTCTCTCACTCTCTCACTCCCTCTCGCTCCTTGGCTGCCGTGCTCGATCTCTCCGTGTGTCAGTGTGTTCGTGGTGTGCGCTCGGGCTGCTGTGCCTCTCTCGTGCTCTCGCTCGCCAGCACACTCTTGCCACTACCACCAATTCAGACACAACGTCGCGCACACAAACATACAAACATACAACACTCAGACATCTCTTGAAAAAGCCATACGTGTGTGTCTGTGTGTGTGTCGGAACTGTTCACCAGTGTGTGCCCTACGGCACGTAGTGGTGCCTGCACTCTCGGAGTGAGACGGTAACCCGAGCCGGTCCTCGACGATACGCCGTCACTCGGGTTCGATACGAGCCACGGTGCCGGACCCCGCGAGCTCTTGTGCGCTCAACATTTTTTTTTCCACGGTTCCCTGTCGTAACATCGGGAACACAGTCGGCCCGCGGAACTGAGACGTCACCGTTACGAGAAACAACAACGAGCGAATCGTGAGAATTTTTATACGACAAAATGACAGCGAGTTGTCGTGGAGATTTGACAATTTTCAAGATTTGAAGAAAAATTTTGTCGTTATTTGATGGAAGAAGTTTTTAGTGCGAATTACGTTTTCGATTCGAAGAGAAGAGATACGAGTTTCGGAGTTTCGATACGTGACTTTTGGTAAACGATATAATATTTGCGGATTTCGTAAACAAGTGCTCGATGGGAATTCGATGAAAAGGTGCGTCGCGAGAGAAGAAAAGAAAAGAAAAAGTTTGACCGGGGTGAAAAGTCGCGATAATACGCGAAGGGGGTGAAGAGGGTCTTGATCAACCCTCTCGCTAGGCGCGCGGTGCCTGACCCTCGGAATTTTTTCGTAAACTCCACTCTTGCTTTCTCTCTCTCTCTCTCTCTTCGTTGTCGTAGTCGCGAGAGGTTTCCTCCCTCAATGGTCCACCGAGTCATCAATGGGGCACTGCTGCCCGTATTACGCGCCGCTACTACGACAGAACGCGAAGGAGGCAACAGCGAGAGAGGAGGAAGCAGAGCCAACAGGATCGGCAGCACGTCGGGTGTTCCCCGTGGGTAATTGCGCGCCCCGGTAAGGTCGTAAAGAAGCGGAAGACAGTTTTATAGCCCAGGCCCACGTGGCGAGAGCTCGTAAAGCAAAGCCCGTTGAAGAGAGAACCTCTCTCGCACCTTCTCGTCGTCGTCGTCGTCCTCTCGTTCTCCTCGCTCGTTGTCGTCGTCGCTTTGCCGCCACACGCGACTTCGGCGCAACTCCGTAACACGAGGGTATCCTCGAGCTTGTGCCACGGGACGGTGTTGTTTTCTTTTTTGTTTTGGTTTTTATGTTTATTTTAGTTATGCGTTACCCTTCGCATCATTCTGCCAATTAGTCGTCGTTAAACACTCCGCGCGTCGTTCGAATTCGCGCCTCGCGGTGTGTTTACGAGTCCATCGAAGAGAACTGCCGATAAGTGCGAAAACGAGGGAGAAAAAAAGGACTCTCGAAAAGTTTATCAACGACAGGGTCATGTCAACATTTCTATCTCGACCATCGACGTCACAAGGCTGAAAGAGAGGTGAAAAATACAAGACATTCTTCGTACTGGACGCAAAGGATGATCGAGCGAAAGGTTTAACGTGATTGAAGTGCGCGGTGTGCCGGTGAACGACGTTTGCGAAAGAACGATATTTTTTGTTCCAAGAAAACGAATTCGTGAAATTTCGCTGGAACGGCTCGTAGTTGTTTTCAATAATAATCATAACAATAATAATAATATTTAATAATAATAATAAAAATAATACGGTTAATAATAAATAAACAAAGTTGGTGACGATGAGTTCCTATCAGTTCGTAAACTCGTTGGCTTCCTGCTACGCCGGTCAGCAGGCCCAACAACAGCAACAACGACCAACCCCTAATTCACCGGGTGAGCCATTACAGGCGGCATCGCCCGCCGGTGGCGATTATTACAATCCAAATGCAACTACGACGGGCTACCCGACACCATGTTATTCGCCTCAGCAGCATTATCCACAGCACCCTTACGCGACCCCAGCATCGACGATGCAGCACGCACCACCAACTGGTATGATCGACTATACGCAATTGCAGCCGCAACCGAGGTTGAACGCGACAGCAACCTCGCAGCAACAGCAGCAACACGCGGCCGCGATGCATGCCGCGGCTCAACAGCAACACCATCAACAGCAGCAGCATCATTCACAGGCCCAGATACATCAAGATCCCGGAGCAACACTTCTACAAGTGCCGAACGCCGTCACCGCACCGTCGACGTCAAGCTGCAAATACGCGGACTCGACGTCGTCAACGAGCGTTGCATCGCCTCAAGATCTTACCACGGGAACATCGAGAAACAGCCCTACGCCACTCGTCGCCCCTGGCACATCGAAGGCTACGGTCTCCGGACTGACCTCACCACCTGGTGGATCTTCCAGGTCGTCGATCGCTGCCTCAGCCGCGTCGCCACCGAGCGGTAGCTCGCGAGGTGTCGGTGAGGGTAGTTCCACCATGACGACAGCATCTTCGGCATCGTCACCGGCTTCCTCGACCTCGAGTACATCGAGCACCGGGAATAATTCGTCGAACAAGGGCAACGCCAGCGGCGGAAATCCACCACAGATTTATCCGTGGATGAAGAGGGTTCACATTGGTCAGAGTAAGTAACGTTATCAATTTTTCCAAAAGTTAGTCAGGTCGGCTTAGTGACGAAGGAACCTAGGTTTCGTTACAAATTCGGGTCTGTCGTGGAAAACTTTCGAGAGTTACGACAATATTCAGTGACATCATTTTCGCACCTAAGATTTATGTTCCCGAAGTTTGAAAAAAACGGACTCTAAAGTGTTCCTTGCATGCTAATCACCGTATGATGTTATGGACACTGGACGAGGTGGCTCGATGATTCAGGGGCCGATTGTCTAATTACGGCATTAGGCGATTATGTTCGTGTACAAACGCCGACCGGGAATAAAGAGTGAGAACGAAGGAGTAGAAGAGAGAGGCTAAAGAGGGGAGGTTGGTAGTATCGTTTAGCGTTCGATAAGCATGGTGGAAGGAACACAAGGCCATCAAGCAACATATACCGAGCCGTGTGATCGACGAAGGCGCGCGCGAGACCGTTGTTACTGGCCCACGAATATACTAAGCCCGTACTGTTATACGAGCATATAGTACCAAGTCCCGGGACGATGTTAGATGATCTCAGGTTTTTCATTGTGGGCGTATATGATTCATGATCGCATCGGCGAAGAAAAGGAATGAGAAAAAAGGTAAAGGGAGACGGAAAGAGAGAGAGAGACAAAAACGTTTAGGCGCTAATGTGTCACGATAGCTAAGTTATTTCCCATCAGTCATTGTATTACCAAGCCGACTCAGTTATTTCGCTGTTAAACCGCCGAAAAGCTTTGTAAAGAACCCGTAAAGAGGATTTCGTCGCGATACCGTGCTGAGAGGACAATTCTCGTACACAGGACCACCACGGAATTGTACACTCAGGAATCTTGCGAGTCGAAAAATTTGCCTCGGATACTCGTGTTTCCACGGCGATGGAACCACATGTAGAAAACCTCGCCGGGGGTATTCTCGCGTGAACAAGACAAATAAAAGACCGAGAGGAAGAAGAAGAAGAAGAAGAAGTAGAAGGAGAAGAAAAAGAAGATGAAGAGGGAAGAGCGTATGTCTTTGCCACCACGCCCACGTGTGTCGATCTCTCAGGCAATGGAACGAAACTTCCGCGCGCGGCCCCTCCAAAAGCGAATACGTGCGACGTTTGACGGAAATAATTTTATTTTTTAATATCTTTCTTTTAACTTATTCTCGCGTACGAACAAAGACACATCGTCTAGTTTCCCCGGGAATTGCGAATATTCAATTTGCAAAAATCTACGGAGACGACGACACGAGCAAATTAAAAAATTTATCCACTTTTGACGATGACAATAAATATCGTCACCGCGCATAGTCGCGATAAATTATCACCAAACACGCTGTCAAGTTGTTCGATAAAATTTACGAGGAAATTATTTTAAAGATATTACTCAAGGAATCGGAGGCTTCGAGGAAATAAAACGTTGCTGTTCATGAAACCGCTATTTTCATCGAATATCTAGAAAAAAAACGAAAGAAACGAATCCGTGAGGCGTTGCGCGATCTCGGAAATAAATCATAGGATCAGAGAACGCGCGCTCATATAGAGGAGGACACGATATTTTGGATAATTCGGTGTTTCACGAAGAAAAAAAAAGAAAGAAAGAGAGAATAACGCGTTCCGTAAAATTCGAGTGAAGGAGGATAGGACCAGAGAGAGAGAGAGAAATATCGAGATGATCCGTTGGTTCGACCTTACGAGTATCACGGAACCACAGAAGCAGCAGCAGCAGCAACATAACGTTACACTGTCTTTCGATTAACGAGTCCACCGAAAGAAGGTCGAACGATAAATCAAGCCCGCGGGACGAATTACTCGAGTCACCCGTTTCGTAAACCCGACAACCAACCGAGTCTTCTCTCTCTGTTTCTTCGTCGATGTGTTTTTGGAACGCGAGAAGGGGGCACGAGCCGTTTTTCGAAGAGCGCACAGGCGCGAAACTTCATTCCCGTCTGATTTTGTTCGATCCCTTAAAATTCGATCTTTTACGAATAGTTGCTAGCTTAAAAATAGAGAAGATTTGTACTTCGAGAATCTTTCAAAAAAAACAACAACAAAAAAAGAAGAACTATCACCCCGCTGTTTTTGCTTTGAAAAACTTTGGAAAAAAATATCACGCTGCTTTTTTTCGATGAGATAAGACAGAATGGACCCGCGGAGATTATCCAGAAGAACGAGAAGGCACAGGCTATCGAAAGATCTCGGTGGCTATGAGAGAACGAACATGTAACAGACTACATTACATTTGAACGAAAACGCGGGTCTCGTGGAGTTGCGCGAGCTCGCGGCACAGGGCTCGCGCGCGCGAGCGAGCATTAGTCGCGCCGTGATTTACTGCCCCGACCCGGTATGATTCAGTCAGCGGGGAATTTGACGAAGAATTAATGGTATTATGATATCGTGTGTAACTCTATGTATGTGCGGTCGGGCCATAAATCAGGCCGCATTGTGAAGCGGGGGGACCCCTCTCATTCTTTCTTCTTCTTCTTCTTCTTCTTCTTCTTCTTCTTCATCTGCTTCTTCTGTATCTTCTTCTTCTTCTTCGCTCGAATCTCTCGCTCCTCCTTCGTGTCTTTCTATCGCCCTTTATCGTGCGTGTTACAACACTCTCGAACCACAACCTCGAACACTAACCTCATCCTGATCCTTTATTCCTCTCTCTCTCTCTCTCTCTCTGTCTTATTCCCGAAGTTTCGATCGATGAAACGAGATGAGGTCGAAATATGCAAAACTGCGATCACCTACTCGAGGGCTCCCGCATTATTCCCCAAAGCCCTTAATTTCGTATTGTAATATTGTTGCATTGAATATTTCGTTAACCGACGTTCGAAATTTATATTTTGCTCTCGAAGGCGAAACGATCGGTGGAAGGTTGAAAATGGAAAAAGGTTCGACGTTTAACGTATTTGAAAGACGCGGAACATTTGCTAATCGCCCTTACTCAAGGTTTTTACTATATTCGCAAAGGGTTCTTTCCCTATACAGCGGGCGAAAGGCGTATAGCTCTCATTTTTCACGGAACATTCCTCGCTCACGTTCGATTGCAACGTAGAGGACACCGTTGACCCGTCGTCCTTACGCACGATCCCTTCGGGCCTTGGCACGCACCCTTTCTCGGTGACGCCCTCAAGGTTGCACGCCTCGTTCCTTTCCTCCATTATTACGAGCGAAACTGCCTTGCATTCTCGATCTGAAATCTCCCCAAAGAGCTCCCAAGAATATTTGAAATCGTTTGGAAGAATTTGCGAAATATATCTTCCTACGCCCGTTTCTTGTCTCCAAGCCTGTGAATAGAGATCATTTTCGACTAGGGACAAGGTCAACCCTCGGATTTGCCAATTTTTCGACCACCCCTTCTTTCCTCGTGAATTTTTCCACCTTTTAGCAAACGGCTTAAAACGAGGCTAAATACACCCCGAAAAATTCTTCCCATAAATTATTATTTTTTCTCTTCGGCAGACACACACGGTAGGGAGATGGAGAGGGCTCGTGCGGCTCGTTCATAAACAATTCAAATTCCGCACAAACCTCTCGCTACCGTACGTCTTCGCATATGTATAATTAATTCGTTTGCCACACGCGCGTGCTTTTTTTCTCCAATCCAGACGAGAGGACCGTTTACTAACGCGTCCATTCGCGTGTTCCCTCGCACCCTGAAGAATTCTCAATATCAATTCTCGCGCGTGTTCGCCCCTCTTTCTCACACGCGATAAAAATGTACGAGAAGTGAGTGACTTTTTCTAACAAACAAACGTCGTTTCGTGCGTATGATCTTCCTCTTCTTCGGGGTTATACGCCGTATCCGGCAAGTGTGTACGAAAAATGCCGGAGGGCTCTGGCTTCTCGCGTATGACGAACGAGGCTAAAGAAGTAAACATCTCTTCGTGATGTCTCTCGTCCCTCTTTCTCTCTCTCACACACACACACATACTCTCTCTTACTCTCTTCGTTTCAACACACACACACACACACACACACACACAGCAGACTTCCAAACCCCCAGAACTCTTTCGGGTTTACCGATGAGCCAGTGAGCACGACAGAAACGATAGAGACGAAGAGAGTAAAGAGTGAACGAGCAGTAGCTCGATGAGAACCTCATCTATTTTTAGAGTTACGCTTTTCTCGGGTTCTCGTACGCGAGAAGTGCGCTGCGGGCAATAAAATATCCAAAGCAATTTCCAATGCGACGCATTCTTTAGGTCACACGCGTAGTCGATGTACACGATCGTCCAGTACACACGATTTTTTTTACGCCCTAAGGAAAAACACACATGACCGTGCACGCGAGCGGGCAATCTCCTATAGTAATTTTCCCATTCGATATCGTCGTTGATACCGCGGACTCTCACGACCGGCTGGCACACGCGGACGATCGAAGGTCGACGAACGAGAGCGCCAAAGGGTCGGAACGGTCTCTCGAAACCGCTCTCTTTCTTTTCCTTCCTAGTAGTTTCTGGATAATTGAGGGAATCATGTGGTATACGATAACACATATATATTTTTGTCGACGATGCTACAGTATGTTGCACTCGAATAGCCAAGTATTTGCACGTCCCTTCGATTCGAGAGCCTTTGCTTTTTTTCTTTCTTGAGAAGGTGTGTATATATATGTATAGAAAAAAGGTTAGAGAGAAGAGTAAGAAGGTAGAAGGGTGCCCGAGGTAAAGGAAAGCGGAAGGTGGCCAATCGGTGAGTCTCGGTTGGCCTCGTGGACGGGGCATTGTAATTACGGGCTGATCATTCCGCCATAAATAAAGGCTACGAGAGCGGACAACCGACAACGCGTTTGGCAATGTATATATGTGTGTGTGTGTGTGTGTATGCATGCGTGTATACTTCACGTAATACACACGAAGTGAGGATCGCCTAGTCTCTCTTCTGTATATTTCGCTCTCATCTCTTTGCTCTGGACCGGTGTCGGAGCGATTATACGCGCGCCAAGGGTAGCTGTGGTGAAACGCGAACCGACGCGAATCGAGAACTCACAGCAACCACCACGATACGAAAGAGAGAGAGAGAGAGAGAGAGAGAAAGTGAGTGAGAGAGAAAGAGAGAGGGGAAGGGAGAGAGTGAAGACACGTTCACGGATACGCGATGAGAGAAAATACAAGATTTCAGAGCATCGACAAACAACAACAAAAAATAAAATGATTTCCGACATTCTTGGAGCGTTCAAGTACGTGGAATAATTTTTTAGTTTTTCCCTTGTGTTGTATATTTATCGATTATCTCTCGGGGTTATCGGCGAAGGAATTTACATATTTACGGTTTATAGAGAAAATAGGGTGTGTGCGTCTTTCTCTCTCTCTCTCTCTCTCTCTCTCTCTCTCTCTCTCTCTCTCTCTCTCTCTCTCTCTCTCTCTCTCTCTCTCTCTCTCTCTCTCTCTCTCTCTCTCTCTCTCTCTCTCCGGGCTTGATGATTTATAGGGTCAATTTTATCGGAGAACTGGTTCGCTGACGACGAGCAATGGCCAATGGCAATTACGAGAGAAAGAGTGAGAGAGAGGGAGAGGGTAAGAGAGAGTGAGAGAAAGAGAGAGAGAGGGAAAAGGCGACGGAGCTAACAGCGTAGAGATTTTTTTTTATTTAAGAAATGCTTCGCACTTGTGACTATGTGGTGCATACAGCTATATATATATGTATATAGATTGCGAGAGGCACACGATCCGATAAAACTGTATGCGCTCTTTCTCTTTCTGTTCTGTTTCCAGCTCGTGTAATAACTCGCGCGGTTAGTCGTGCCGGCCCAGTCACGCGTGGACCGCCGTAGACGTTTCTATATATTTGTATATTTATATATACACGTGTATGCATGATGTATATTGCCGCAGCTCCCGTTAGATCAATTTAATCTAGTTTGCATTTTACAAAAGTGAAGGCGAGATTTTTCCGCGCGAGTCATACCCCGATATTTATAATACGAAACGTTCGTTACGGCTAACGAGCGCTTTGAGCGGCGAAACGATGCTAAAATGCCGTCGATAAAACGCTATTAATTTTTTAATGAGGGACTATTTATTAGCTTGTGACGAGAAGCGTCACATTTACGCGCTCTTCGATAAATTTCAATCCTCGTTGCATTATATTTTCATATATAATTAATTAATTAATTTTTTATATTCCGAATTAAAGAGAACAAATTATTCGACCCTGAAACATAAGTTCTACTTACAAAACTTTAATCTCTTGCATAAATTATTCAACCCCTGAACGAAACATTTTGTTCTTGATTCAGAAATCGGTAGAGCGGATGATGTTTCCTACCCCTGCGTCGCTCTCGGAATAAACAAATCGCTTATTGGGACATAAATTTTCATCGAGGTTACAGGGCGAAAAACGCAACTGTAATTTCCTCGTTGGTTTTCGAGTGGCAGCTTGGCCAAAAGGGACATAGAGAGAGAGAGAGAGAGAGAGAGAGAGAGAGAGAGAGAGAGAGAGAGAGAGGGAGGAAAATAGACATGGGGGGTAGTATCTTGCGCGAGAACATCGGGGGTTGCACAGAGAGACATTCGGGCCACAGCCTGTTGCTGCTGGTTTCTCTCTCTCTCTCTGTCTCTCTCTGTCTCTCTCTCCTGCGCCCCGCCACGGGGATTCTTGATCCTTGAGCCCGTTCTTCCTCGTCGCCGTCGTCGTCGACGTCGTAGGAGCGGCAGCAGCAGCCACCGCTGCTCCGTATACGGGACCAGCAAACCCCCCGAGGTGGATCGGCCCCACCGCTACGAGAAATTTACGAGCTCCCGAGACACCGGCGTCTCCACGCTGTGTGTGCTTCGATAAAAGGGGCCAGGGGGTCGGCTAACCTCCCTTTGGTTTCTCTCACAGACGACTTCCTCGATTCCGATTTTTGAAGAGACTTTCGCGGTTTTTGACGAGAGACACGAGTCTGTTTATCCTAC
Organism: Netelia inedita; assembly: GCA_964017225.1. Lineage (NCBI taxonomy): Eukaryota > Metazoa > Arthropoda > Insecta > Hymenoptera > Ichneumonidae > Netelia > Netelia inedita. The sequence continues at coordinate 38,625,221 of OZ024921.1, forward strand.
CCTCGAAGTAACCGCGCGACACAATAATTACATTCGAGAATCCCCTACACGCTCGTTCCTCTTCCACCTTTCTTCTCATTCTCTATTTTCTATCGTTGATCGTTCGCTCTACTTTTTATTTCATTCATCCTTTCTTCCGGTTCTTCGTGCTCTCGAGAGCGTGACATTTTACGGTGTGCGAGAGTCCGCTCGGGCCATAATTTCATCATTGACACGATCAGCCCTCTCGTTATACCTTTCAAATATGTATGTATACAAAAACAGGGCTCCAATCGTAAATCTTACGAAGGTTGGAATCTAGACCTTGGGTCCCACGAGATTCCTACGTTGAATAAATAGTTGAAATTTGATATTTCACTTTCGAAAATTGCAACGTCTTTCGAATTTATTTGAAAATTGACTAAAAAATGATTCGATTCAATCAATTTAATAATTCGATTAATTCCATCGAAATGATAATTCTAAACCTCAATTTTTTACAGTAATTAATTCATCAAAATTGACTCTATTAAATAATAATCCTTTGCTATCAAAATTGGTCTTTATTGCTCCGATATTTTCACAGAGTCTACGGTTAAATAATGATAATTCAATTTTTTACTTGGTATCGATAATTAATTTCCCTCGGTTGAATATTTCGATTAGGAACTCGTAGCAAGTGACCTTTCGACTCCGATCGAGCAACCAGAATCGTAACCATCATCGCGGTTAATAACCGATTACCGTATTCGCGTTCCATCGTCATTGCGTCGACGAGGAGTGAATCGAGGAAATCTTTGATAGCGAGGGCGGATTAAGGAGGGGGTTCGAGGGCGAGAGAGTCCGATAGCGTATCGTACGAACGTATACGCAAAAGACGCATAGAGAGATAAACCGGAACACAGGAGTGAGAGAACGACTTCATTCCGTGGGTGGTGCACGCCGGTGCAAAGTGCTCGGTGTTGGGGCGGTACCCGCGCGCACCCCGACGACCCCGGGGCCATAAATAAATGCTCCGCTCGCGCGCGAGCCTCGTGTCCGTACGCGCACAGCCAGCAAGCCCCTCGCCTGAGCAGGCTTTACCATCTTCCCGAGGTTTCGAGATACTACTCTACTGTACGTACGGTGTAGAGAGCTGGTAGAGTAGATCTGTGAACCGGAGGGACAGAACGAGAGAGAGAGAGAGAGAGAGAGAGAAAAAGGCGCTGCTGCTTTAACCAGGAGGCACGCCGCGGACTATCGAAACGGACAGCCTCCTTCCGAACCAACACTGAAACATGGCTACTGCATGATTCATGGATAGGGAAGACTTTTGAGAAATCCGAACGAAATGAAAATAATAAAGCAAAAAAAGGAAACGAACTTGTCCGTGTGAGATATCACCGGGGTGGATAAAACGAGAATGTAATTGAGTTCGAAGCTAAATGATTGTATTTCTAGCCGCTTGACGTTCGTAACTCGTATTTTTATTCATTGTTATTTTAATGGACATTTTAATGATAAAAAAAATATAAAAAAATAATGAGATATAAATATTGTTTGTAAATGTCAAATGGAAGGAAATAGCGATTATTAGTAAAAATTGGTAAATATTCGAAAAATTCTAGCCACTTAACTCCCGATGGTAAAGATCATTTAAGACTTTCCCCAGATTGGCCAAAAAATATGAATCTTTGTCATGGAACATTTGAATCTTCTAATTTTTCCTAATCATCCAATTATTCAAAAAACATTTCTTTCATTGACTCAATCTCGTCAGAGATTTATAAAATCACAAGTTTCTCGTTTATCACGAATGCTATGGTCATTTTTCTCTCGCATACGAATCTATACGTGATTAGTCGAAAAAACATCGAGCAAACCTCGTTGTCAAGATAATCAATCGTTGCGTACTTATTCCCTGTGAAAAAAAACTCTTCCGGAAATTATAATATCGCACTCGTAAAACTATAATTATTTGATTCCACTTATATAATTTGAAACAAAAATGAAGAAATTTTTTATTTCTAATCGTCCCTCGAGAATTACCGTTGAAAAACGAGAAACGTAAACCGGAAGTCGGCCGTGCGAACCGGCAAATCGATCTTCCTGTAATATTAATGGAAGTTTTTATCGCTGTTGGAAAATCGATGAAACAAGGTGGGGGAAAGAGGAAGGCTCATTGCTTTGGAACGTGCTGCCCACGCCATCGCGAAATTATACATGCCTTTCGAAGGGGGCTTATACTTCTCTCGTATTAACCATTCCATTCACATACATACATACGTATAATATATATATATAAACATACACACACATATATATATACATACAGTGGCATACTTTGGTGCCCTCGATACAAAATATAAAATCGATATACGAAATGCGTATACCCCGACACACTGTAACGGTGGGTGTAACATGCGTGCGAGCAAAATTCGTCTATCATATCATATCTATAATGTATCTATATAAGCGAGACACGTCGCGACCTTTAAAAAGCCGGGCGCATCCTGCGAGTCGACCTCTCGGACAACTACCAGGCGCTTCTCACTCTCTCGTCTCGCGAGTCGTTTGCGCCCAGCTGACTGCGTATTGTTCCCCGGCGCGGAAGGTAAAAGTCATTAATTTTGACCGGTGTCGGTGCCGTCCACCAGACATACTTGGTCGTTCCGTCATGTGTGCCCAAGCACACCCTCTCTCTTTGGCTATGTGTGTCCAATATTACGTACACACGGGTCTATATATATATGTGTGAGAATTCGTACGGCCGTTTCTTCAAGCGAGAATACTCGTAACAACGAACATGCAACATCGTAAGCACTCGCGTCCTTTTAGCCATTGTCGATTAATTGTCCCGTGCGAATTCGTTTTTTTTTTATTACTGTTCCCATGCACCTTGAGCGCATCGTCCGTTGACTTTACGATTCGCGATTACAAAAGCGGCAAATTTGATTTCGTTGGTTTAAAAAAATATTGCGAATATTAATATTAAACAAAAAAATGTCAATTGAAAGATTGAGACGTTCTTTTGTTTTAAAATAAATATTTGATAAACTTCGTTACGATTCACGGAGGTAGTTTCTCGCGATTTTAAATGCAATAAATTTTAGAATAACAAATTCAGGGATTGAATTCAACGTCTTGTCGCACGTGTCCACTTTCGGATATTCTCGTGCCGGCAACACATTCATTACAATACGTTTATGTACGTCGGTCGTCTTTTATCAGATGGGGATAGATATACATTCGTATCTACTTTGTGTTACATCGTCCGTTAACTCGATACTTTTTATCCGCGTTGAAACGATCGGATAAGACAAAATGTCAAATTTATTCCAGTTTTCTTCAAGATCGATTTTTTCCGCGGATATCATGATAGGACTATAGATATTTCACTCTGAGAAATCAATATATTTTTGCCCATAGTGCAACGTATGATTCGCAGAACATAATGCCATTTTGCGATTGTTTGACGTCGCTTTTTGAAACTCACATGTGTCGAGCGAGTTTTATCGCTCTCTTTCTCTCTCTCTCTTTCTCTCTCTGTCCTGGTGGATGGAGACAGCCACAGCTCTGCTTGTCGCTGTATTCGCGTTTCTCGTGCCCAGAAACTGCAACAGCGACGCACAAAATAATTTTGATTTAAATGAAATTACTGAACAATTTATCGAATTAACAACAAATCAAATGGGGGAAAATAAACTAAAAATAAATAAATAAATAAATAAAATGTCATTGTATTCAGATAAAATTTCGTTATGTGAAATAAATCCATTTTTCTCACTGTGAATGAAATAAGCAGAGGAGGATATACTTTCATTATCGTGTTTTCGGAGGGTGAGATCGGGAGAATACTACGAGGGTCGAAGGGGTGCCCCCGGTAGTATACTTTCAAGCTTTCACCGCTTTCGAAAGTGCCGGTAGCGAGAGTAAGAGAGAGAGAGAGAGAGAGAGGGATAGAGAGAGAGAGGAAACACACTCGGCATGGTAGAAACGCCGCGGATCATTTGTTATCTACGACGAAGGGCGGGCCTGGAGAAAGCTCTCTCCGACGCAAATAGGTTTGTGTTTCTCACCACCGTGAACCGGCTTGCTCTTAAACCCCTTTTCGCCAATGATATCCACGGGGTAGGTGAGATGGGGGAAGGGTCGGCGAAGCTCTGAGATTCAATTAACGCGATCTCTCGATCCTCCACCGTTTAATGCATATACATTTCCCCTGTCTTTCCTATCATCAAACGTATTATTAATGTCGCGATACGGTTATTCGAATTATTTTTAATCCGTTGAAAATTAAACATTTCTTGTTGAAAATTAATATTCAAATAAATAATAATAAATAAATAATGATAATTAATTAATCTTTCAGAAAATTTAACAATTTTTCCCGCTTATCTTAAGGCAGTTCTATTAACAAGAGTACAAAATTATCTTCGAGCTTCGTTTCAAGGAGAAGGGTGGGGGATTGAATCGCGGTAATCAGCGAAGCCCACGAGGGCACCGAGGAATGTCGACAGGTCGTTGATTTCGCAAGTGCCTCGACGCGGCGATCTTTGGCCCGCGCAGCGTGTGCGGCGCGCCCCTACGCGTATGTAGGAAAACGTCGCGGTCGTCACAGCTGTTACTTAGCCGCGAGCTCGCAAATCAGACCAACAGTGAGAAAGAACGAGAGATAGAGAGACGAAGAACGAGAAAGTCCTCGTCTCGAGCCCGATGACTGTGTCTCACGCTGATACTTAAACTCCGCTATCTCTCTCTCTCCCTCAACGCCCGTTTTCGTACGAGAATGACGCAAAAACCCCTCCTTCGTGCCGAAACTTAGGTAAATTTAAATCGTTTCGGGTACGGAACACTCGCGACTACCTAGTTCGCCGTACATACGTCTCGATGTTTTCTCGAGAAAGTCCTACTCGGCCTACCCCATCGGGTCCAACGAGCAAATACACTGGCCCGTAGCCAGAGCCCCGAGTTCGCCCTCCACCAAATTTATAAAACAAATTAATCCGGTTTCACTTAATCTAACTCTAATTAAAAATCACACACACACACACAGTCAAGCAATAAATTTGATTAAAATCAAATAATACTTCATTATTCCGTGTAATATTATGTAAATGGAGCGAACTAATTTGTATCAGCGATAAAATACGAGATTTTACAAGTGCGGAGCGAAAAATAATTAATGGACTTTCGCGACCGAACATGACACTGAAAGTGATACCGAGAAATCGAGACAAAGCTGTACGTATAGCGAGCGCAGCGGTGTAGCGTAAATACGAAATAAAAAAGAAAAATTCGTTTTGGAACGCGAGCGAGGGACCACCTAGGCGGGCGAGGAAGAGATTTAATCGTAATTGTATAATAACCCCTGGTAAACGGTCCCTCGAGTTATTTATGAGTCGGACTGTATATCTCGCTTTGTCGGACTTGTCAAATAAGTGGCATGGGACTTCGACGTATCTTCGTCTCTCGTTGTTTCGTGCTCTCGTGTGCGCACGTTTATATACATACGCACTCGAGTTGTTACACTCTTACGCCATAGTGGCGCGGTGAGCGCGACCCCCTAAGAACGCTGCGTCCCTACTTCCGGTCGGTCATGACGATAATTGGTCCCAACGATCTTCTACGCGTGTATATACATATATATCTTCATGCATTCGTATAACTATATAGCTCGTCGACTCTCACTTTTTCCAACCACGAAAATTTTAACTCATCTCCATGAGATTTGCATCAGCCCATTGTAAAATTATAACGAGAGCGCGAATCCGAGATTCCTCGACAGAAAAAAAACAATTTTGTTGAGTCGCTACAATTCAAGATTGGGAATGGTAACTGGTGTAACAACTATCGTTCGCCGTTCTACTTGTACTGTACAAATGGGAATTCTACCTTGGGGAGGGGAAGAGAGACGATGGGTTACGCAGATCGAGATAATCGATACGACGCGTGTATGCTTCGCGCTTTCTCTTTCTCTTTCTCTCTCGATTTCGTATCAGATGGAACGACCTGAAATATGTGCGCGAGGGAATACGGTGGTTAAAAGGAGTTCGATGACTTAGCCAAGTTCACTGACAGTTATTGGCAGTTTATGAAAATAACAATAACCTGATTATCACATAAAAAGAAACAGAACGTTATAATGATCGAAATGAAAAATAGAAATTCAAATTATTTCATGCCTTTCGATAACGTTTATTAACTTCTGTTAATTTTGTAATCTTGGAGAACGACGATTTCGTCACGAAATAATTGTCGCTTATGAAAAACGACGATAAATAAAATTGTCGGGACAAGTCGCTCGTCGTCACGATGTCGCAAATCCCGACATTATTAATTGGCTAATCCATCCGCGAAACGTCACGCTAATATTAAATCGTCCTTAACTTCGTCAGACACAAAGTGAGCAGTTGCGAGATCTTCAAAGCTCGCACAGACGTTACACATCGTGCTTCTTTATCGTACATCATTTCTGCGGCTGGTCAAACGAAAACGGAGCAGACTGAAGACATCGAGACAAGGAGAGAGAGAGAGAGAGGCAGAAAGAGAAAGAGATCATCAGTAGCGCGATATCTCGCAAAGTCTGACGTTTCCCTCGTTTCCCCGGTGGTATTAAAACCCTCAGCTAGATTTATTAACCTCCCTCCCATTCTCGTCGAGCGGGAATAGGATTATTAAGATCTCCCCGTCTAAAAAGCTCTCGGACTATCCAAAAGTGGTACGACCGTCTTCACCGTCGTTCGAAATCCACATGCTGCGACTACTCGGAAAAAGCTTCGTAGTTTTAAAGGGTTGGAAAGAAAAAACACAACACGACGCGGGATAAAAAATGCGTGCGGCATCCGTTTTGTTCCGAAAGTTTGTAGTGAGCGGCGAATGAGAGGGACGAGGGAGATGAAAAGGAGGGCAGTGAAACGAGTAACGCGCGGGGATATATAACGAACAAGCTCTCGTTGGATTTCTAAGCGCAGTGCCGTGTCGTCGTGTCAGCCATCTCGATGTCACGTCAGCGCTCTCACTCCCCCCCCCCCCCCCTCCAAGTTTCTCAGCTACTTTTGCATCTCTACGTATTTCTCATCTACGGCACGTGGTAAACGCGCTTTTCATTTCTCTGCCCGAGTCCTATCCGTTCGAGTTTTCACCGCTCTCTTAATAGAACGCGGGGTAAAACGCTCCGGGCTTGTTCGCCGATGTTACACACGCTACTGTTCCCATCTTGGTATTTCGCATCGAGAGTTCTTCTTCACTCATATATTTATATATCTATATTTTATATAGATATATATGTATGTATTAAGGTATGAGGGAAGGAGTACGAACGGAATTGACGACGAAGACGAGGAAGAGAAGAACGGGGATCGAGGTCTCTCTGGCAGTCAGAAAACGATCCGAAGACAGAGAGACAGAGAGAGAGAGAGAGAGAGAGAGAGAGAGAGAGGGAGAGAGGTAGAGCGGAGAGTCCGTTGCTTTGGTCTGTCTGCCAGAGGCAGCCTGACTGCCTGCCAGACTGACAACGCGCTGAGACGACGGGATAAACCCTGCTGAGGAGCGCTCGCGCGCGCACACGAGACTCCTCGAGACGACGTTTTCTCTTGCTGAGATAGAGAGAGAGAGGGTGAGAGGGTGAGGGGGAAGAGATGCTGAGAAAAATAGAAAAAAGAATAAAGAGACATACACGCGAGTGTCGAGGAGAGTCTCTTCCCTCTCTCGCTCTCTCTCTCTCTCTCTTCCTCCTCCTCAGGGTGTATGTAGAGAGAAGAGTCTCGACACGTTCACCGTTGACACGGACGATCGATTTTGTGTCTCTGACGACGACTATAGTGTATTTTTGTCTCTCATCGGGGTAGGATGTATATTTTTATTTCGAAATGTGATGAATTTCTTTTTATTCTATTTTTTTATTTTTATTTATATCGACTTGGATACGCGAGGTGGATGTGGAGCATTAGACGTTGCTTTCGGTCAGGATGTTGCTGAGTTACTCGAGGAGGCACTCTTCGCCATTACGTCGAATCTCGAATCTCTTATAAGGGGCTGGAGAATTATTCGGGGTTGGGAGAAAACGGACTGTGATAAAGTTTCCAGAATGTTCAAGATGTTGTTGGATCATTTTGGAATTAAAAAAATTGGTCCGATATTAAATCAAGATTTATTGACAATTAATCTTTCTCACTTTAAGAAAACTGTAACTATTGACTTGATTAATTGTTGTTTTCCGTCCGATTCTTATTTTCGTCTAATCGACTATTAAAAAAATATATTAATGGATTAATGATCGTACGAGATTAAATTATAATTTCTTGATCGATTTTGGAAATAATTCGACGCGTTTCGCATATTTTATACACCGGCGTTATTTCCCGTCAGATTTATTATTTTCCTTTTATTTTGAATATTGATTAGACGGGGCATGCCTGACACCCGTGAAATTTAATCGGCCAAGGAGAGAAAACGAGAGAAAGAGCGAGAAGGGCAGGGGGGAGCCGCAAGGGGCACCGTCCCGGCGATTACGCCGTGCTGCGGCTCCTCCCGTGGTGCTTGGCAAGAAAGTCGATCGATCACGATAAAATTGCCGATCGAACAATGCCGCGGCGGCCCACGTTCGATTATACCCACAACGTTGTTCAAACTGCTGGCGCGAAATAATTTTTTTTCTCCGTCTCATCCCCTCGCCACGCCGTTCTACATACATCGTGCCCTTTCATTGAAAACAAAAAAACACACACAAACGCGCACGCACACATACAAAAATTATCAGTATCTCGTCGTGCAAGCCACGACGAATATATCAAAGCCCGTGTCTGTCCAATAATTTCAGGTGGAATCTCGACTCTCTTGCCAAGATTATTTAGAGCCATCAGCACCTCGGAAAATCGCTCGCGCCATGGCAAAACTATTTCGCTGTTACAAATTTACAGCTGTCGCGTGAAATAACTCATTCATGCCAGGAGAAACAATTTTACGAACGAAATAACGTTTTCGAATACTCGCAACGTCTTTCGATGTTTATCCAAACGAGACTCTACCCGATATATTTTTATTTTTATTTATACGCGGAGTTATTTCAGCAATTTTATTTTGATCGTGAGTTGTCACCGATCCGGAAGCACCCTGCGACCCTGAAATCAACTGCTCGATTATGCGTATTAAAAAAAAAGATTTAAAAAATATTCACCCTTCCCCCATACCTACACACCCCCTCCCCCTAGCCAAGCTGCTTGCCACGAGCTCAGCGAGAAATCGAGAGACGTCCGCTCGTTCGTTCTCGGGTCCGGAAGAAGGTATTTTTCAATCGGCTCGCTCGGAATGTCGCGGAAAAAATCTCGAACCCGTCAACCTTCGACGGACTCGTTCTTACCCCGCGCATCAGACCTATCACGTATAACAGCAGCCCCCACAAAACTTCTTTCCTCTTTTCTCTCTCTCTCTCTCTCTCTCTCTCTCTCTCGTTTCTCGAGGTACTGTATCGATGTCGGCGGAACACGGGCATCAATTAATCACCGATGAGGATCGGGGATGCCCCCGCTCACACAACGAGAGAAAACCTCCCGACGAGACACGCTCGGGCATTCGTGCGTGTGAGACCGGGAGAGCGAACCTCGCATATATCTTATAAGGAATCGACCATAAGTGTTCTCGATGTGTGCGTAGGACGTACGGGCTGCATAACCTTTGTCCAACAAAAAATCCCTTTACAACTGTTTTTCGTTTTTTTTTGTTTTTTTTCCTTATCGACCTTATCTCGAACCGCGAAGTTGAGAGTGACCTACGCGGCATTGATTGTTCATCGACATTATTTTTTAGACTTTTTAGTCGTTTATAATCCGTGTTTCTTATGTATAAAATTGATTTCCAATAAAAAAAACTACAAATAACAATATTTTTACCGGTTAGTAAATATTTACTTTCTAGAATTTGTTTCTTCTAATGAAATTTTACGAATTAAATATTTAGTTGACCTCGTCAAGTTTTTAATTGAACGAAAAATAATTATTAATGCGTGAAAATTAAACAAATTTTTGGCTAGCTCATGCAAAAAATTAGAAGACAAAAATTATATCTAATAACGCGGAGCGTGAACACAGGGGCGAGAGAGTGGCGTGTGTTTTATCAGGAGGAAAGCGATAACGCTTTTGCAAGGGTTCGCTCATTAAGCGTTCGCGAACGAGGTTGTTATATATATATATGTGTGTGTGTGTAATATGTAAAGAACCGAGATTCGCAGAGTGTCCAGAGAACGTTTAACGGTTCGCGGTATATTCAAACACGCCTCTCGGACAACCCCCGGCTCACGTACGATGAAGAGAGAGCCGCACAATTTCTTCTCCGTTGACTGGCCACGAACACACGGACGTTTGTGCGCACGGCGACGAGACGAAGAAAATTTATATACGCGAATAAGAAGGAGTTAAAGACGCGGGAATGAGCGCGAGATATTATATCCTCGTACAACTTACGGTCGAGCGAACATTTGTAGGACGTACGCGGCTTCTCTATTCCTCCGTGACTTACTCCCTCTTTCTCTCTCTCTCTCTCTGTCGCTCTCTCACCGGAGTTTATTAATAGCGCATTCATTATTGCTGCAAATGAGCCGCCTCTTTAATATCCGCATTCGCGCCAGCACCCACACTACGTTTCGACCACCGACAAACAACTGTCTTGTCTGTTTAACCAACGAATTGTTTGCCACCTGCAAAAACTTCCATTTTTTTTGTAAATAGTACGATTTAAGTGAAATTCTTATATAGAACATTTTTATAGATACGTGAGACATTTTATTTTTCTACGAGACGTGATAAGTAAATAGAATGATCATTTTCCGAATTATTCGAACGACACATGAGATTACAAATAGCGATTTACGCGACTTTAAATTTAATCAAATTTGAATTATTTTTAATTCGTAATTTTGTATGATTTTTGTGAATAAATGTTTTCCTAAAAGAATTATCAAGTTGCCACATTTCTATCTACCCGCTCCTCAAAAATCGTTACGTTCCGGGTCATTGGTCGACGTAATGTCGCAATTTTTCCGATTAATTCCGATGTCAGAAAGAATTATCTTCATATTCAAATTTGAAATTAAAGTACGATCATTGTTCGAATAATCATCGATCTCGTTGCTCTCCAGACCGAAACCCTCCTCGCGTTATTAGCACAGGTAATAGTTCTCGCAGACGAGACGTATATACTTATTTACAGAAAAATCTTCGATAATCTCGCGCAACTTTGATGAGACGGAGAGGAGAAGGAAGGAGCGAGTAAATTGGCTAGTCGGTCGTAATTTACGCGGCAATTGAAAGGCGTCTAAATAAATTAAGGCCAGGGCACGATAGGTAAAGCATCTACTGGTGCGTGTACAGTTCGAAAGAAAATATCGATATATATGCTCGATTCTCGTATATTTCAACACGCGATACAGCACGGAGATCGGTCGAATCTCCGCGATATCGCGTAGAGAGGCTTACCGGTGATCAGGAACGAACGCCGAAGACGAGAACGAGAATAGGTGTGCAACGGAGGGCGGAGTATCGTAATAATAGCGTTTGGAAAATTATTTATGGCCAAGGCGTGTCGAGCAAATAGGTAAAACGGCTGGCAAGTGACCAGTCGGAGATCCGGTAGCGCGAGAGATCGGCACCGCGAGGCATTAACCACGACTCGTTGAAATAATTAACGAGCTATTCGCGCATTAGCATTTTTTCCTTTCACCCCTCGTTTTCCTCCTTCGACCCCTGCAAGGACGTTTCGCATTATTACAAACTATTTCCTCATTTTTCACAATTTTCATCAAGATTTGTATAACTTTTATACAATTTTCGAAAATTGCCGATTTTATGTAAAATGTGTGTGCGTTATTTTAAATATTGATCTCGATCGATCGTAAAATCTAATTATTGTTTTCGTTTCATGTTACAGGTACCGTGAACGCTAACGGTGAGACGAAACGTCAGAGAACATCGTACACGAGGTATCAAACCCTCGAGCTCGAGAAGGAATTTCACTTCAATCGTTATCTAACGAGGCGACGACGCATCGAGATAGCACATGCATTGTGTCTAACGGAGCGTCAGATCAAAATATGGTTTCAGAATCGTCGTATGAAATGGAAGAAGGAGCACAAGATGGCGAGCATGAACATCGTTCCTTATCACATGTCGCCCTATGGTCATCCTTATCAATTCGCCCCCCACCCCGGCCAGTTCGCGCATCTGGCCACATAGGACGAGTTCTCGCCCGCCGAGCTCGGGGCACATGCTGTTCGGTTTCCTGGTATGTACGGCGAGCAGAACTTTTAAGGCTTTTTAATCGAAAAAAAACAAAAAAATTCGCAAAAACCTTGCGGATTATTTTATTTTCAAACAGTGTCGCTCGATCTTGAGCTTCAAAATCGAGGAACGACTGTTCGAATTTGAAGAAGAAAAAAGCCAAGGAAGTAGGTAAATTCTGCCGTGCACCAAACACAAAACCTAGAGACTGGACAAGCTCCGAGATAACGGACTTCTTCCGCAAGCGTGAATTATACAAATTACTTAAGATATCCGATAAGTATAAATAAACGCGAAGAAAAGAAAAAAAAACGAAAATTACATATATTCGAAGATGAAAAGAGCACGTTTGCGGCAAGAGTCCGACTCAGCGGGCGAGATGAACGAATCTCATTAGAAGTTAAGTCGTAGCTATATTATAGACGTCTGATTAATCAAACTCACCGATTCCTTTACCGACTGCACGAATCATCTCTGTCGCTCTTTCTCTCTCTCCCCCTCTATCTTTCCCTTGTTTTCGCACTGAATACTGACGCTGTTATTTCAAACACTAAAACATAAAAAACGAGTCGATAAATTAATAATCGTTCGAATACGATAGAAAAAGTATTCGATGTACATTATACATACGTATCGTTTCTTTTTTCGCAATATCTGTTTATTCATCGCGAGCTATTCGATTTATGCGATAATACGATATTTTTTAATATTTCTCTGAAAGAACGATTTTCAAGAAACTTAATTTACATCGGTGTATTTGCACCGAAATTGATGATTCGATTACGAAATTATTACTGAAAGAAAAATTTCTCTTGAAACGATTTAAAGTTCTTGCGAACAATACAGAATTGAAGTCAGAATATTTCTTTTTTTCTCAATCCTCATTGTACAGCTGTCAGTGAGAATCTCAGATACGTAGACGGGTGAAAGGTAGACGCAAGAAAAAAAAAGAACAAGTGAAAAGAAGACGCAATTAATAGAAGAAAAGAAAGAAAAAAATTGTACAGTGGAAACGTAGTTTCTGTCTACATGTTATATAAAGTTTCTCCCTCTGCTCCTAATTATTTAGCGTTTAAGAATGCCTGCTAATGCTCAAAGTGTTCTTGGCCAAAAAGAAGAAAAAAGGGAAAGAAATTTAAAATAGAGAAGAAGAAAAAAAAGGAAAGTCGACGAGAGAAAAACCGTTGGAGTTCCGGTTGTTACGAGTAAAATAAAAAATGGCGCATCGTGCAAACGGTGCTCGTGTAATGACCGCCAAATTTCGCATTGAAGAAGATGAGAGAGGGAAGCTGTGCTTCGCCGGCGAGCTCTTTGTAAATATTAGTATTTTTCGCCATATTGTACGGAAAGGGCGCATTATTTCAAATCCAGGGGTAGAACACGCGAGAGCCAAGATGAATTCTCAATGTCGCGAGAAAATGTTCAAAATGGCCGACGGAGCTCTTTTAAAATTTCAGGCAGCGCAGAGTCCACGGTCAAGAAATTCTCGAAGCTAGTTTTCCGACCGTGTGACCGTAGATCCTGAAAAATTGGACACTATTCCGTTGTACAATCTATGTATACGTAAGAGAGGCTCGGCATTCGCATTTGGGTTTGGGGGGTGGGGGGATGGTAACGACGGATTACACCGTGCGTGCTATTTTTTTCATTAAGTCCGACAAGATCGCGAATGTTCCACGTGATCCAAGTGGGGAAAGAAAAAACAATAGACGAAAGAAAAAAAAGAAGTAAGCGTTATCGCAGCCGAGTGCAATATGGTCTTCTCATTAATTGGTCGATTAATGCGCAAACAAATTGGCCAGTCGAAGGCCCCGGGGGCACGAGCGAGAATCATTCGTGAATACGGAGGGGGCAGGTGCGTTATATGGATTATTAATACTCACGTGCGCCGCGGGCTATCTCTTTCTGGTATAATACGTACAGCAGCGCAGCGCTTCCGCGTGCGCCCGAGCGCGTTTATTTCGATGTAATATCATGTGATACGAGGAATTATAAGAAAAGCAAAAAAAAACGAAAAAAATATTAAAAAACCCTCGCTCTGTGTTTTTTTTTCATTTTTCTTTTGGTTTTTTTTTAGTTAAAGATAAATTGTAAAACGAGGTCGTGCGTTACGAGGAAGCAAATTCGGAAGCATACAGGGATCTAACGAGTATACGAATAGCAGTTCTAGTGTGTACGTTGTGTATGGCGCGATATTTGAATTGTAAATAATTAATTAATTGAGTATATAAATATATATAAATAAATAGATATATATATATATATATATAATGGAAAGCGCGAAATCGATAGCCCGACGTTATTCTCGTGCAGCCAGGATTTGGGTGAGAGAAGAAATATTATTCGCGACTGAATTTGAATCAGCTTTTTTAATTGGACGGAATTAATTTCAAACCCTTCCAACTCTTAACCCTCAGAACTCTATTTTTTTCCTCTACACCTGGTACTATGAACGTATTTAATTACATGAAATAGCGGTTATTATTATTATTATTATTATTATTATTATTATTATTATTATTATTATTATATGATTATTGAAATTATAATTATTGTCTTTATTATTAATTATATCGTGAGTGAGTCCGTTGTCGATGACTCGGTCCAGTGTTAATATTGTATTTTATTTGTTTCGTTATGAGTTTTTTTGTCTTTTTTGTCTCTCTCTCTCTTTCTCTCTAATTTTGTTGTTCACATGCGCCACGTGTCGTGCGATGACACGTTCCCGTACCTAAAAAAAATGAATGATGTATGCGAAACGGGCGAGAAAAAGGTCGATCACCAAAATCCTAATTTCTTTCTTTTTTCCTTCGTTGCGAATTCGATACGATTATATACACATATATATATATATGTTTTGTTGGTTTATATCTTCTCATTTGGAACCTTCTTTTACACAATCTCGCGGACAGTTCTAAACATCGTCCACGACTTTTTCGTTCGATTGATCGTGGCGTAACGAAACGAGAAGAATAAAAAAAGAAATAAGAGAATAAAAATTATAACGATACGAAAAAGAAAAGCGAGAAAATGATAAAAAAAAAGAACGGAGAAGACAGACGCTCCGATCGACGAGCGCAATTTCAAGCAAAACCCATCTCCCACTTAAATTAAGCCCAAGTATTACGTTCGCGTAGCGTTTCTTCTCAAAATGTTACTTCATTCCATGTAATATACGTAATAGTCTAACTAAAAACGAAGAAAAAAAACTCTACCTACTTACTACGAACTACGTAAACCTAGAGCACCGTACACGTGTAAGATCATATAATTATATATAATTTAAATTGTAATTATTAAATGGCATGACGTAAAGAAAACAAAAAAAAACCGGTCTTCATCCACTCTGCTGCATTTTTCTCTTACTTTATTGTTGGTGTTTTGTTACTTGTACCTTCGTCCCTCTCAGATAAAAGATCTTACCGATTATTTCCAAGTACGCGAAGTATCGCGGATAATACTAGCGATCAAATAGACGAGAGAATGAAAATTTCTCGTATATTATCATTATTATTATCGCTGCATTTGATTGTGCTTCGATTAATTAAAAAAAAAGAAAAAAATGAACATATACATCGCTCATCGATGTATTTTTCACTGATGAACTCTCGACCTGCCTCGAGGCCGTTCATCACACTTGCAATGTCGATTTTATTAATTGCGAGAGATCGCAACATAGTGAACACGACGGACTCTCGCTCTCGTTAGCACAAAGGAACGACCGTGATAACGCTCGGGCGAGGAAAGGGGACTGATCGAGAAAAAAAACATGAAAAAATTATGAAAATGGCATTTAACGAGCGCCAGACTGCCGCGCGATCGAGACGCCAACGAGGTTATAACAAATTATTTTAAATGCGCTCTAGGGAATGTGTGTCGCGTTAATCGATGCATGTATCGTTAGAAAATTGAATCGACTCTTGCTAAGTACGAATGTGTAATCAATAGTAATTGAAAAATTACAATTTTTTAATATTTTCATCGATCAAACATTGATTACTGTTTATAAGAAAATTGTATAGTGTTTCGTTTTATAAATCTGTTTTAATTCGAGATCAAAGAATTGAGTGCTCGTGGCGTCTCGATAACACAAACGTCAATCATCGAATTACGGGAGCGAAAAACACGAAGGATCTATGTTGGATAAAATGAGGGAGAGCGAGAGAGAGAGAGAGAGAGAGAGAGAGAGAGAGAGAGAGAGAGAAGGAGAGATCGATCGAAAAGACAATGCAGGGTCGAGTCACCGGGTTCGATTCTCACTGTCGCGATCGTCGTCTCGGGGTTATCTCGCTCTTTCTCTTCTCTCTTATCTACATTGGTCTCTCGTTGAACGTGTACGAAGATACGATCGCGTGACGTCCGCGGGGGGTCGTGCGCGATCTGCCGCAAGCGGCGGTTGAGATCGCGGCGTATCAGTGCTCGATGGAAACTCACGCCCTGAGAGAAACGACGATTGAGATGACGAGCGCCCACCGTTCGAGAGACAAGCCACGTTATAATTGTGTGTGTATATAGTCGAATGAAAGAGAAAGAAAAGAAAAGAAAAAGAACGAGAAAAGGAAAGAGACCCAAGGGAGGAGTAAACGTTCGAGTCACGATCACTTCCCGTCGGCGGCCGATCGAATAAGAGTCGAGCTACCGCGGTCGATGATGTAGCTGTTTTATCGAGGGACTCGTGTCCAACGTACGACACGATCGGAGAAGCGACGAAACTAGCGCCTGGCTCGATAGTTGTTTCTCAAGATTTTGGGAAATACGAGATTTTATTCAAATTCCGACATCGGATTAATATTAAATTTATTCGATTAACAAATAAATCGATCCCATAAAATTATAAACGAGTCAACTACGAATTTAGTTAAATTTATCCAAAAATTACGGTTCCCCCGTTCTCGGACTTTTTAAAAAATTCTATATTTCACGAGTAAGCATCGACGTTCATAAAAAAATCTACGTCCCACTTCCTTTTTTTACTTCTTTTTTCTTTTGTTATTTTTTTTATCGAGAGAAACAACTCTACCGAGCAAATTACATTCATAGTGGAAATAAACGGACGAAAATATTTTTTTTCGTCGTATATGATCGGTGGTACGTGTCATTCGCATTAAAATAACGATCTTGGCAAACGTATTAAATCATTCAGAAAACCGCGAGAGACTTCGAAAGGAGGAATTTAATTTTTCTCGAATTACCGACAATTTCCATCCTGCTGGATTTTCGCGAATTCTCGCGAAGGCCTTTTTACGCGAAAGTGAATGTAGAATTATCACTGTAATAATTATTACAGCCCGAAGCTCGATGGAAGAGTCGACGCATCGAGGAGGTGGAAGGATCGAGTAACCAGCGGCAAACAAAAAATCAAAAGAAGAAAAAACAACGACTAAACGAGAGAAAGTGAGAAAAAATGCAACATTCGCTAATCTGCAATAACCCGCTCGAAAATGCACCAGCTGCACTTCGTATTACCGAACCGTACACGTGAGCATTGCGGGAAAGGGGGGGGGGGATATACGCGATGAAAAACATCGAGGAAACAAACCGAGAAGCCGCGAGGCTAAAAGCTACCTGTGATCGTAGAATATTCGACCGCGGCGCGGGCGCGCGCGCTCGCGCGCTCTCGAGATAACGCAATCTTGAGTTATTTACGATTCGGATGTCGCGATGCTTTGCGCCCCGCTGATCAGCCCGGCTAGTTGCTCGAGCCGCCTTTCTCTCTTTCGTTTCTCTGTGTTTCTCTTTTTCTCTTTTTTTTCCCTTCTTCGTCGAGCTTATATTTCTCGTCGTTTTTCCCCCTCTTTTGAATTTTTACCGAGCTGCTTCGCGCGCGTACGAGGCGCGCGCGTGAATTAAACTCACGCCCATGCGACCGACGCACTTCGAATAAAATTCTTCGCAGGCTCGATCCTGCGAAATAAATACTAATGTAAGAGCGTATGCGTTTCTGTGGGGTGGGGGGAGGAGGAGGATAGGCACGTACATACGTCACTGATAGAAGGAAGAGCGTGTGTTGGAATGAAGCAGTGCCGCGATACCATAAATATTAATACTATAACGTGTATCCCGCTGCGAGAACGTTCGAAATTCACCGGTCGTTAGCGCAACTGTCGTGGCGATCTTGGCGCCTCTTCGACCCTGTGGTTCGTTCTCCCCGGTAAATGTGAAAATTTACGAACCTCGTGTGACCAACGAGAGACGAGGAGAGGACAAGATCGAATAATACAAAGTCCCGCGTTAATACCCGAAGTGAATAAACAAGAATTTAATTAAATCGAATCTCGAATAGAGAAAACGTCAACATTTCACCCTCGCAATTCGCCAATGTATCGTCGAATTTAAAACGAATATATCGCGACCTTTCGCTGTGTACTATTCTTCAGTCACTCGGTCAGTCATTGATATCGAGACGGCGAGAACGACAGGCACACTGGAAAATAAGAGAGAGAAATAGTGAGAGAGAGAGAGAGAGAGAGAGAGAGAGAGAGAGAAAGAATTGAGAATGTCTACCCGAGGGGAGTGATTAATGAAGAGTCAAGGTTCGGGATCGCGCATACAGTACACGCGACGGTGGAGAAGCGGGATGGATGCTGCACGGAGCATGGCAAAAGCGTATAATAGTAAAGTATATACGTATTATGTACTAGTGGGAGTGTATAACAGTAGAGAGAAATAAAGGCGTATATGGGCGCTCTTGAGACGCGGTTACTGCGACGTGTACACGTCAAGACCGCGACATTGCGAAGGATATGTCGATAGCGGCATAATACACACGCGAGCACAGAAATTCTCACGGATTGTATACCATGCCTATTATACCGCTACGTCGGAGACACGACAACGACGAAATATAAGTTTACTCTCGTCCTCGTTTCTCTCACAATCTTTGTCCCGCTGCGCGTCAGAATTTCATTCTTCGGCCTATAAACGAGACGCGAGATGAAAATTTAAAATTTTTTAAATCACGAAAATAAATAAAAATAATAAATGATAATTCTTATAATTAACATTATTTCGATGTGATAATGGACGTTTGAATAAAAAATTTAACTTTTTGTTTTATAAATTGATAATTTGTTCGGAAAGAAATTGTTTTTTTTTTCTTTTTGGTGAATGATATTTAAAAATCGATTCTTTTCAAATCAGCCACGACGCCGATGAGCCCAGTGACTCGTACGCCGATGCAGAGTTACGAGATTACCAAATGCCAACGACCTTATATCGAAAAGCAAGAATAACACACCAACGTGATTTCCAAGTGTTGTTGTATTCCCGCTCACACGCGAAATCTCCGATTGTGGATAACACGGTTGAAAAAGTGGAGTAAAATGCATACGCGCATATATAGACGTGAAACGTCAGTCAGTGAAAAGAACGAAAAAAAAGAAAAAAAAAACGAAGATTCGAAAAAAATTGCGATGCGCATGCGATCGGAGGGAGAGTCGAAAGAAAGCGCGTATAATACAGACATACGGAGGAGTTGGCGTACCGAGTTATGGTGTACACCTATAAAGCAACCACACAACCGGATCAGTGAGATTCGCGTTCGGGGCGCGTGGTGAGCAAGAAATTACTTGACGCTTTGAAGAAACGCGAGTCAAGACCATTCCGGCACCTCTGATCTTTTATATCGCGAGCTCGATATAAACGGCGTTCGAACGATCTATAGATGGAAAACTGCAGCGGCAGAAATGTTTCACAGAGAGAGAGAGAGAGGGAGAGAGAGTGAGAGAGAGAGAGAGAGAGAGAAAGAGAGAGGGGGAGAGAGTCGAGAAACGCGAGTTGGCGAATCCGGATGAAGCTTCTTCCGTACGGTGAGTGGCAGGCAGGGGCTTTTGCGATCAAGGGAGAGAAAAGGCCCGAAAGAGATAAAAGAAGGGAGAGAGAGTGAGATGGGAAGAATCGTGCAAAAGGTATAAGGCCACGACGGGACATACGTCCGACTGTTGGGCCGATCTCGTCCGTTCCGTCCATCCCGTAAGGTCCGTACGTCCACGTCTGTCCGCGTCCGTCCGTTACGTTCGACGGTTGCCGGTCCCGGGACCGAGAGACTAGTCTCTCTCTTTCTCTCTCTCTCTCTCTCTCTCTGTGAAGAGAAAATCATGCACTATGTATATATATACGTAGTTGGCGATATTTTGCTGGTCGTCCGCGAGTCTGCGCTCTGCGTTCCTGTCCACAAACGGAGCGGAGCAAGACTTCGCCACTTTTATGTACGTAGTCTGAATAACAAATCTGTCCAATTCACATGTCGACATCAAAGAAGATAATATAAACACTACATCGATACATCGTCTACAAAACCCTTAATGTTTTATTAATGCCCCTGCTATACCGCTTGTTCTTGGCCTCCTATCTCCGATCCGTGTATGTACGTGTATATACGTGCAATTTCCAGTTTCAGACTTTTCTCTATACGTGACCGGAACCGCGCGCGCGAGAGCAACGAGATAAACGAACGGATGGAGAGAAAGACAGAGAGAGGGCGAGAGAGGGAGAGGGAGAAAGAAAGAGATATCGAGAGGGGCAGCGATGATGAACAGGGAGTGCACACCCCATGATTGAAAACTCGTCGTTTTTTTTATACGAACTGCGCGGAAGCAGTCGTACCCGTTCGGAAATAAGTATCAGTAATTGACCAAAATTAGTGCAAAAAATCTGCTCGTTGAATTCAATTGGTTTGAAAAAATTTCAATTATTCGTAATTCAAAATTATTATCGTAATTCTCATCAGCGAATCTTTTTCATTTTTTTCCTACCTAGGCCCAGAATGAATGAATTCATTGTAATTAATTTTGTTTTTCAAGTCTGACTATTTTATTATTTAAGTCATAATTATTGAATTACAAACTGTATTTTCCCATCCCTTCGTTCACTAAGTTCACTCCTACCGTCGAAATATTTAATTTAATAAATGTGACGGTCTCGCTGGTGACACACAAAGTTACGCACGAAATGCGTAAGCGAGAGACTGGCGTGTAATGGTATGCAGGAATGCAGGGAGCAAGGCAATGGAGAAAGGAGGCTGCAGGGTGTAGGGTATACGTACTACGTGGTAGTATTCTACGTTGTAACATATACGCGTACGAACGAGAAGAAGAGAGGCTCGCTGCCAGGGAGGTTCGAAGTCAAGAGAGAAAGAAAGGAAAGAAACGAAGAGGAAATGAGATCCTCTTCTCTTTCTCTCTTCACGTGGCGCGGCCCGACCGTTTCGTTGAGCGAAGGCTCGCAGAATCCTGAGTCCAGCTGAGTGACAGCCTCGCGCACGTACGTGGGAGGCGACTCGCCTCTCCCTCGACAAAGACTCAGGACGATAGCCTTTATGCAAATATAGTCGATATCGCGAGCTATCTGCTCTCGCTTGAGTCGTTGTCCACCAGCAGAATCTCGATTAACGGAACTCGCGATCTTTCTCTCTCTCTCGTATCTTTTCTGCCAACAGTCGTGAACGCCACCCAGTGTGCTCGCATGTTCGACCCCGCGCATTTCCTGTTAGTGTCATCAAGATTTTCTCCCATCGGATATATCATGAATTTACATAGGACAAACTCGAGTCTAACGTGTCTCGCGCATTTTACAAAAGTCCTTTTACACTTGTCTATTTTTTAAGAAATTTTTTTTTTTTCAACTAAAAAAAAAGTCATCGTATCCTTGTGCGATTCAATAAGAAATATTTTAGCCGAGGCTGAGATTTAATCGAAATTCACAAAGAATAATAAAAAATATTTAAGAAATGGATAAATATAATAATATATAAATTATATTATTATCGTCGCATCGAATCCTAATTCTACGAATTAATTACAAAAAATCTGTCGGTAAATATAAGAACGCGTTATTATAGACGAACATAAACGCGATAATAAAACGTCGTCCTTCGTTGTTGCACACGCCACGTAGAATTCCAAATATCCGCGAGTTCTCTCGTGATGTAATAACGAACGACGCGGACTGGGTACAAACGAAACGAGAAGGTCTACGTTTGTGAAAAGAGGTCGTCGCGGCGAACTGGCTGTAGGGGTGCCAGGGGGAGACGAGAAAACGAAGAGAGACTCGAAAAAAAAGAAAAGTGGAAAGAGAACAAGGTCCAAGGGGGTGTATATGCTCCGAAGGGAATTAATCATCCCTCTGGCAGCCCTCGCGACGTCCCCGTCTGATCTGCTCTTTTTCTTTTTTCTTCCTCCCCCTGGACTGTATATACACTTTCTTCTCAGGTTCCCAATTATACGTATTTATTTTTGCGGTAGTCTCGTTCGACGATTCTCTCCGAGAAAATTAAAAATGGAAAAACGCGTGCTAAATTTCATAATACGTCGTGAAAACTCGAACCTGTTTCCTGGAACACGAAGAGACTCTGTGCAAGGATCGTAGAGGAGAGAAAATTCTTCGGCTAAAATGTTCAGTCGTATGCGGGTATAGAACGTCTGATTTACGAGGCTACGAAACCCTTTTGCAGCATATCCGGTCGAGGGTCGAACGACGAAATACGCTCAAAAGGGGTTCGGGATGGAACAATGGAAAAGAGTTCGACGAGCTCCATTTGCGTTATCCTGTTGCAAGGAAAAGAGGTGCTATAATTTTGCTCGGGCGCAGCGAACGACCGTCGAAGGGACGAAAAGGGTTCGAAGGACTCGCGAAAAATATTTTACAGGCAACATAATTTCTGTAACGCGGACAAACTTACGACACGTTTATCTCGACATAAATCAACAATATTGCAAGCTAATTAAAAATTAAAAATTCTTGCTCACTCGTAATTTAGACCTCTCGTTATCTCACGATCTGTGCAAATATAACAATGTTACGGGTAATCGCCAATTATTTCGTTAATAATCGAACGAATATTGAATTCACGATTAATATATTTGCAATTATTTTTAATTGACCATCGATAAGAAAAAGAACGGATAAAATATGACGCAATTATCAGTAAATATTGCGTAGTATACAATTTGCATGCGCCCGAAAGGCATTTCAATCGTTTCTCAATTTCGCAATCGTATCTCATGGTCGTTTCTATCCACGTGCGCATTGTTTCGGTGAACATTACGGACGAGATCTCCACTTATTCAGGACATAAATCAATTAAATTATAAATTGCAATACAGAAGTTGAGCAAAACGACCACCTGTTGAGGGGCCGAAGCACCACCGCCACCACCACCACCAAGCAGCAGCAGTAGCAGCAGCAGGAGTACAACCGAGCGAGATAGGGATAAAGGGTGAAGTGGGGTGGTCTATCTCGTAAATTCCCGCGTGCCACCTCACCTCGCTACACGCTGCTCTCGTACTCGTGTACGGAGAGTTTCCTCTCTCGTTCTCTTCCTACTTTTCGTCCCATTCAACACGAGTCGAATTCATCCCTCTCCAACCCCCGCCCCCGGCAATTTTACTCGGACTAAACGATTTAAACGAGCGCTCTCTCGTGCATAAATATGCATCGAAATTGGTTCATCGATCGATTGAGAGATCGATCAACGAGTCGATCGAACGATTGGAGGACTAAGGTGAGACACTGAGACGCAGAGGTAAGTTGAATCGTCGTGATATCGGATCAGCGGTGGGAAATTAAGAGCCCTTGCGACTCGAGGCATTTAACACACACACATATATATGTATAATACGTCGATAGTTAAACACAGGGAGGCTTCAAAGGGATCGAATGCAAGCCAAGTATCTCGTCTGGGGATCTCGCCAAAGAAAATAAGACTTACTCCAATTCAACTTACTTGATGAACCTCGTGCCACCGCGTGGAGCAAAAGGGAATGGGGAGAGGGCTCGCGAAGCTCGAACAACCTGCGTCTTTCTCTCGGCACCTGCTACTTTCATGTCTGCTGAGTAAAACGCGAGAAAATGAAGGAGACGGCGGAAAAGAGAGAGAAAGAAAAGAAAAAACGAGCACTGTCCTGTGACCGCGGTCTGTCTGTTCCGCGAATATACATATATATAGTTACATACGGAAGTTTTTCGATCTGTCCGTAATTAGTTCGTGCCGCAGAACACGAACCCTTTATCTCCCTTTCTCCATCGAATCAACGACGAAAAAAAGAAATGGTCATGGTAACAATCTTGACAAACATCTCGGCGTAAACACGAAATAAATCCCGAGTAAAGGTTGCTTCAGGCACGGACCGTCGTGTAACGGCAACAGCACGTACCAGCACCGATACGGCAAAACTTACAATTAGTAGCATGGATTTCAATGGGAGGCTACCTACATACTAGGCGGCAACGACCCCCACGTTTCGGCAACGCAGTGGAACGACTCCGGACGAGCGCTCTCGCAAATGTTTATCCGGCCCATGAGTAATGCCTGCCGGTGCAATACGCGTAAAATTGCACCGTTATCTAATAATTAGATAAGAAATTGTACGCCGGAATGTTGAAGAAGGCGCGAGTGATGAAACAATAAAACATCATTTTCTCAAGTTCGATTTAACAGAAGTAAACTTTTTCAATAATTAATACAAAAAACTGTGAATTCTTTTCAATAAATGAAATAATTATCCGATCGGCTCGTCGCTAAATCGTTATAATTGCAAATTTCAAGACTCTACGATTCTGATTGCATCAAAGACAATTTGGCAGTTTCTAAATTTAGACCGATAAGAAAAATTCACGGATAACGAGACACTCTGAGTGTCGTAATGGAACCCAGAGCACTTGTCGAAATTCGCGAATTCCCGAGCTGTCGTACGATCTCAATGTACGCGGTGACGAGAGGCCTTGATGGTGGTAAATACAGCCTCGGCGCTCTTCCGGAAAGCGCGCGAGAAGCTTCGTATATATATATGGAAACCTTCCCGCTTATATATACGTATATATATATAAACAAACAGTTCCTTGCGAAAGAGCGTTGCGTACGAACGTCCGTCATCCCTCGAAAGCTCACACAGAGACACACACGTCCGAGTGCCGGAGCGAATTTCCCACTTCCTCTCGTTCGTTCTTTACCTCTCGCCCTCGCAATACGACTATGCGAGAATGGAGGGGGCGGGAGGGGGAGGGGAGGCTGAGGGGGTTGAAGCCGCCACAACCGCCGACTAGTAGTCGAGGAATTCGAGTTGCTATAAATCTCTCTTGACGGGTGCGCGATGCCGCGTTCGCGAACTGTTTGTGTATGCGTGTGTGTGTGTATGTGTGCGAGCTTGTACATCTAGAGAAAGAGAAAGAGGGGGTTGAAAGGCACCCCCTCGCTCCTTTTTGCAAGAGGACACAGGGTACAAGGCCCTTATACTCGACCCTCTTGCGCTTTACCGTAACACTTCACCCCCTCTCTGTCACTCTGTCTCGCTCACTCCGTCCTTGCGCGCCCTTCGCCAACCACGACTGTATCTTTCGCTTTCCTCTTCCACCCCTCCTGCCATTTACAACCCCCCGATCCCCTGTTTCTCTCTCGCTTCGTACAACGCTACAGCTTGGAATTGTAATAGTTTTGCTCGACGCGGGGTTAACGCAGTACGAACGTGAAGAGAGACCGAAGCTCCGTTCACTCGACACTTCACGATGGAAAGAGAGAGAGAGATCGAGGGTGAATTTCGAAAAGAGATGGACGCTCTCTCTTTTACTCCATATAGGTACGCGCTACGTGCATCGTTCTGTGGACCTTCTCTCTCACTCTCTTCTTTGTTGAATTACGTCAACCAGGACTCCCTCTTGTCAGCAGGAAATAAAAAGTCCGAACAGGACACGAGAACTTCTCTCGTCTTAAATCGTTTTGCGAAAGATTTTGTGTCTACGAATTTAAACAAAAATTCGAATTTTCATTCGAAATTTCAAATTCAATGTTCCTTTTTTGTTTAATATTTTCTAGATTTTTTAGATTTATCAGATAAATACGATAATAAGGGATGAAAATAATTTTTACCGGTCGCGGTGTGTGCGTTCCAGCTGTATACTTAAGTATGTTACAGTACAGCGAATAGAGTGGATAGGAG
Organism: Netelia inedita; assembly: GCA_964017225.1. Taxonomy (NCBI): domain Eukaryota; kingdom Metazoa; phylum Arthropoda; class Insecta; order Hymenoptera; family Ichneumonidae; genus Netelia; species Netelia inedita. The sequence goes on from OZ024921.1 coordinate 38,651,382, forward strand.
AGAGAGGTAGATCAATCACGCGCGGCAAGGCTGACGTGCTGAGATTCGACTGTGGCTTCCGGAGAAAAGAGAGATGCTGTCTCGGTATCGCCCTGCGAGGTTAGGGTGGGGGCAGATTCGAACCCCGTGAGCATATTTATACGTTTCGCGAGCCTTTTGCCCGTGCGGACAACTGCAATAGATTTATCATTATTTATGTTTCAGACACGCGATACGCACGATCCATTCATCGAGGAGGGGTGTAACGGGGGTTGATAACTTCGCGGAGAAAGAACATCGTGTGTAAGAGTCAAAGAATTTGGGAATAAATTTTCATTGCGTTTCTGAATTGTTTATATTTCTAAATTCGATGCAAATAGAACTATTTTATTGAGTGAAAGACGAAAATATTTCTAATTCGATTTGGCATATTTCACGATAATAGTAGGCGCACTCGTGGTCCGCGTAATACGAGAAAAATTCGAATGGACAGTGGGCACGTGACGTGCACGGAAAAAGATCGCGAGAAAGAGAGAGAGGGAGAGAGAGACGCGCGATCTAGACGTCGACTTCAATGAAGACGTCAGACTCGCCATTTTCTTCCCGTTCGTTGTCAGTTTCTCGTCCTGGAATACTCATCCCGTGGGAATTTTTCTTACCGGGTTTAGCCACGAGAGAAGTCCGGGGATGAAGTCCCGTCAGAGACCCTCGCAAACACGACTCGACGGGCCTTCAAGCCGCGACTCTCACGTTTATCCGAGCGTTATGACGCGATAGCGAGAGTACTCTCTCGGGTATCGTGACATTCAATACCTTGATGGTATATTGCTTACTCCATCCCGCGAAGCGGGATATTATTTCTTTTTCAAATAATTAAAAATTATCATTGAAAATCCCATGGGAATAATTCTCGGTGTGATTTTTGTATATAAAACTCAAATTAAAAAAAATAGCTATACACAAAAATGTATTTTCGATTCAATTTCTCGAATTTTCTAGATTAAATTTTTTTCTTCTAAAAAAACGATCCATATACATTATTTTATGAATTTAGTATTATTATTATTCATTGTATTCTTCCTAAGGACCTTGATTCGAGTATAACGAATCAAGCTTGTCCGTTTTTTTAAAGAAAACAAAACGTTTCAAAGCTTCGAAATTTTCCACTGCCTCCTGGCGGAAATATCCTGAAACCTCAATCCCGGAGGTGAATAGTCACGTATTTAATCAGAACTCACATGTATCGGTCGCTGGTAAGAAAACTCTGCACTATCGACTTTGGCGTTAGCAACTAGCTTGAAAATTCGTCTCAGAGATGTCGCGAAGATCGCCTAGCAGCCATCATGAATCAAAACGTCATCGTGAAGAAGTGAGGGGCGGAGAGGGTGGCGAGAGGTGGTACCCTCGAATCGAGCCTACGGCTTGAAGGGTGGAGTCGGCCACGCGTCATCTGCATCGGCCACCTGCTGTTTCAGCAATGGCGTAGAACTGGCTCTGATCGAAACTCGGTTTTGGTTACGATGAAAGTTAATAATAATTTTGAGGTCAGATAATAAACAAAATATACAAGAAAAATTCGTATTTCTTGTACGTATCACTTTAAATACTTTGGAAAATCTGCATAAAAAATATTAATCCAACTAAATACGTAATTGGAAGAAAGGGGATAAAAAATACTCAAAACCAAAATAGTAACTCGATACCATTTGCAGAAACTGTGAACTTATCGTCCATAAAAATATGAAACGAGGTCTGCTTTTCCAACTCTTGTCATAGAGGGTGACCAACCCAGACGCTACTTCTCGATGACTAATTACGAGTTACCCACTCGTGGGTGCTTTAACTACAGAGGGCAAACCGTATATACCAACCGGTTTATAACTGGCTGTGGATTCGAGTCGGTAAGTTACCTCTAGAACAACTCCTCTGAAGGACAATACAGTTTTTAGGTTTCCGACGTTCTCTGCAAAAGTTCATAAACCGACTGTACCCGATTTTCGGTCAGAAAGAATTCCGCTAAAAAAGGTTTGGACACCAAGCCAACTCTCAATCTCTACAACGTAAGATATTGTAGTACTCCTAATTACGTAATTTTCCAAATTTGGCAAAGAAAAATTGTCTCAACCTGCCAGCACACTTTGGGGTCCAACATTCTTAACGTTCGACTTATTATCATTGTTGCAGATTCCACGCGTTGTTGTCTACCAAAACAATCATCCAATGCCTACTCCCAAGTGTCAAGATCGTCCACGTCGTCTCAGCAATAAGGAATGACTGGACTAGAGCCAATGACGTTGCGCCTACTCGGCACATTACCAGATGGAATACCATTAACCCCCCAACGTTGTTTTTTTCCTTGTTTCCTACACAATGTCACATCTTTTAGCCAAGTTCAAGGTCACCGGTGAAGTGTCTATGCCAACTAGAGACGAGCCTGCCAGATGAGACTCGACGATCGAACCATCTTCGCGTGACTCCCGGGACAAAATATATCGATCCCGATGCAAAATAATATTAACGAACAAGGGATAGCTTGAACTTTTTTAGTAAACAATCAAACAAACAAAAAGTGCCTGGCTATGTTAAACTTTTTTCAGGTATAGCTCGAGTCGACGACCAACAAATTCGAGGCCCCCCGATCAAAAAGTTTCGTGCCATTGTATATCGCGCGGGACTTTCCTGGGGTTGCCCGCCGCGATTTACGACCGGAGCTAAACGTTCCGTAGTGCCGGAGAAATTGCGGCAACGGGCTCGAGTCCTTCCCTCGATTCGATTTCTATACCAAAGTCCTACGTTTCGTCTTTTGCTCGTGTATTCGAAAGTCGTTTTATGTTATAGAGGACGAGGTGCTATCGCGAGGAACGAAACACATCGGTTCGCTGTCTATGTACACGGAATACGCCTCGGGCAAAAATATTTCTCGATTCGTGTGCGTCCGCCGGTCGTATTTCGCTGTGTCGGTGGTGGTAACTGTCACCAATGATAATTTATGTTAATGGCCGTTCATACCGTCCCGTGGTCCGGCCCGCAGCGCCGATTCCCCGAGACAGTCCGCAGGTCGTCGTCGCGCCGGGTGGACGCGTTTTCCATCCACTCGGTTCGTTTAGCTCCGTTCGTTGCGTTTCGAATAAAAAAATATATCCAGTTTCGATCGAAATCGGCACGAATCTCTGTTTTTTTCATCCCTCGCTTCGCCACGAGAGGGCGCGTTTGGTCCGAAACATTTCATCAACGAATTACTCGGTTTTTATCGGGCCGGGAGGTCACGAATTTTATCGTTTTCAACGACGGAGGTCTGAGATCGCGTTACAATCTCGTTTTTTTTGCCCGTTCGGTCCTCTTTTCTTTTTTAAAGCTCCGCAATGTTCATTCGCTCCCCCTACCATCATTGCGCGAGATTCTCGAGGGTCGACGAGGAACGTTCGGCCCCCCAATTTCTCAATCCTACGCAATGGCGACGCCCCGGCAAGCTGCCGAGACGGAGCGAGCAGCAACCAGAAGGCATACAACGAACCAACAGTCAGACCAGAATCGGACTCTCCTGCACGCAGACTCGTGGAAAGATGCGCGCCGACGCGCCAGGGTCCAACTATCCGACGCAACACAAACGGTTCTACGGCTTCGCGGCTGCTGGGAGTGTTTCTCTTACCAACGCTCTCGCACCTCGCGCTCTTCTCGCAACGCGACTCGTTTCGATCCAACGATCACAACAAACGAGGTATTCGAGGCCATCGATTGCATAATTGACACTCGTGCGACGTTGAGAAATTGACGAAATGGACGAGAGAGATGCCGAACGATGGATCGTGTTTGGAGGGATGAAATTTCTACGGGGATGTTTCGCCAACGAGAAGGAAAATGCAACCCGAGCATGAGGAAAGCATCGCTGAACCTCGAGGTACGTCGATGATTATTTATAATTTTTTGATTGAGAAATTCCGAGTAGAAACATTTCATGGCGTTAATTTGTATTTTTCGGAAAAACTTTTCGATTACCGGTTTCCTCGAGACTATTATCCCGCTCTCCGTTGTTATCCGAGACACATTTTCCTGCATTTTGGGGGTGAAAAAGCACGCCCGACAGTGGCGCCAGTGATGGTGGAGTGGCGGTTTTTTACTTCTATATCTCTCTCCCTTGTGGTCCTGTAAACGCTGGGGTGGCATTGCAAGGGGGTGGGCTGTGACTCGACACCGATCGATTTTACACACTGTCGTTACGCACTTGGCACTCGACGAGGTTTGACTTACATTTCTCACTGCACGTTTAAGCTTCGTTAAAGTTATGCAATTTTCTTTGTATCGATCGGTTATGTTAAAAATCTTGAATTTTTGCGTTTGCGACATAGACGAGATAACGATTGTTCCTTCTTGATAACCGGAATCTAATCTCGCTCGTTCTAGCGTCGCGCACATTTTGGAACAAGCGTTGGCAGAGAACTAAATTAGGCCTAATGCTTCGACACCACCGCGTTGAAAAAATTGTTTTGTGAATCTCTCAAAGTATTTCACTCGCTTATTTATAATAATTAATTTTTGAACAATGATTCATCGTAATTATTTTCTACGTAACGATTCTTAGTTAAAATTGGATCATTATCAATTAAATTTTACTCTACAGATCATCATTTTTCTTGGCGAGTCAATATTCGAATGTTTTTTGCAGGATAAAATAATTCATATTTCTTTAGCTCGTTACGTTTGACTACATTGTTTTTTCAATTTATCTCCAAATTTGACAAAAGCATCAGATTATTTTGTTCGATAATGACCAGACTGACTTTAGCATCGTTAAAAATTTAATTCGTACCACGAAACGCCGATACCACCGTGGGAGTATCTTCCGAGCTAACAGCTCGTTTTCATCGACTATCATATTATCTTCTTTTCTTTTCGCGAGCGATCGTGAGGTTCAAGAACCCGTCGAATCCCGCCGTGAGACAATGAGCGAAAGCAAGAGAAAGAGAAAGAGAGAGAGAGAGAGAACAGACGAGAAGAGGCGGAGGGACCGACAGGGTAAAAAGCAGGGAGCCCTGGCAGACGTTGTGTGTTCCGATCGAACGTTAAATCGCCGGAATAATCTCGAGGAAGTCGATATTACACGTTGTGTGTCCGGTAGAGGCGCTTTACTGTCTTTGTCTGCACATATGCATGTGTGTGTGCGTGTGTGTGTGTGAATATATGCGAGAGGGCAAACCGGCTGTGCTCGAGCCCAATCAAGGACTCCGCTCCGCCCGCATTCCACATTCAACCTTCCAATCCCTGCTAGAGTCTCGCCGATCTTCTGAATTCTCCGGACAACGAAAAAAAAACAAATCGATCTAGCTTTAGAATCTCCGTCCCGATTTCCGATGAATCTTTTCAACTCGCCGTATCATGTTCGAAAATTTTATTTCAAAATTCGCACGATTGTTCTTAGCGATTAGTAACAAAAAAACATTTTTCGCACAAAATATTTTCTAAAAATGCAATTTATTTTGCATTCACATTCGCCCTGGAATATGATTCGATATAAATTTCTCTCGATCGATCGATTTATACGACTCGTTTCACAATAAAATGATCAAAAATTAAATTAAATTTATGGCAAATCGAAAAAAATAATATTTTTGGCTCTGACTCAACGAGCAACATGGGTAGTCGTGAATCGGCATGTTCAACGGGAACCTGAAGAAGCAAACCGAGCACACACACGAGCGATGACGCGACAAAGTCCGTTGTTGAATGATCGATGCTCTCTCGTCGCGTTTCTCGCGCGTTAAGTTAGCGCGTGGCATATTTCCAAACGTATCGATAATAAATATATACAACACACGGATATACGAGCGTCCATACGCACACGACGGCACAAAGACATCGGGCGCTTCAAAGAAGCCGCGCGTGTCTCGTTTACAACGAAAAATCCGTATCTTTCACACCTCTCATTATCTGAATTATCGACGTTTCGTTGCGGGCCGATCAATCACGCACCTAATTAAATCGCGTACGTTAATCAATAAAGAATTTATGATTCAATCAATCGCTGCCGGTTTGTACGCAGATATGGGATATGAATGAATTCTGTCTCTTTCTTTTTTACTTCTTTTTTTTTCATTTTTCGGAAGATTACGTCACACGAATCGAAAGACTCGCAGCAAAGGCGTTTATTCTCGCTGCAATACGCGGCTATATGCGCTGCGGAGTAGAACGAGAGAAGGATGAAACGCAAGCGGGCAAGGCAAATTGACGCGTTTCCGCGAGGCGTGACGTCATGCGTGCGATTCGCACTCGTGAGACGAAACGAGGCCTTTTTCTATCACTCTGTCTCCCTCTTTCCATCTCGTTGTTCCTTCAATGCCCACAACCGCGATCAGCAAATTCCCACAGTTGGCTCGTAACATTGCGGTATTGAATTAAAACACATTTTATAACACAACTTTTATAGTCGTTAGGCGTTCAGAATTTTTTTAAAATTGTATTTTTGTTCATTTTAGCGATAATAATTATAATTTGGTAATTCTGACGTTACTAGGTTGATAGATAAATTTAAAATTCTCCTCGGATTATTTTCTTTTCTCGTTATAATTCCTGCAAAAAAATATTGCCATTTCGATGTCAAATTTTTCCGAAATATTGAAAGCGACGGAAAGAGATAAAATTTTATTTCGACGCGACGAAACATAAGCAAAGATCGCGTTTAAATTCGAGAGTCTCGTTCCGGGCCTGCGAGCGGCAGGTAACAAGGGCCCTTTTCTAACGGAGCCCCGTCGTAAAATGGCGTATCCTTGAATCGGGACTTTTATGACTTTCGTCTGCCATCACGGTCAGGGACGAATTTTCAAATTGCACATCGTTGGAAAAAGGGATTCTTTCATTCCTCCACGGAGAAAGAAGCATGAAAAACAACGCAGATACGTAGAAAAAATGCAATTACCTTTTGGCCGATGTGATTTTCGTTGAAAAACAAAAAAAAAGTTTATCGAAAAAGTTTACGAGAGAAAAGTAATTTTCTTTCGTATTATCTTAGTTCGCTGCAGCTGGAATTTGAGGTAGATTGGATTGAGAGGAATCTGGCGAGAAATGGTCGTCCCGATTCGGCTACTGTTAGGGAGGGTAGGGGGATGGCATGAGCACATTTTCGTTCTGTGTGGGGTGGTTTCGAGGTGGGGCGCGATCGATCGACCCGCCTCTCACCCCTTCGCCCACTCTCGTTCTCTCTCTCTCTCTCCCTCGCCATTGCGAATTATCACTTCCTGGCCCCGGCCTTCCATCTTTCAGCGAGATGAGGTCAGGTCAACGCGAAACTCTTCGGGTCGTTTCGTCGCGAAATTACTTCAGTAAAAAAGCGCCATTTCCTTTCGGTTATGGAGCGACTTTTCTACCGTAAATTCACTCCAATTGCATGTTAAATAAATTTTCAGAATAAATTATAAAACTGTTACAATAAAGCTGTGTATATTAAAATTTATATTACATTTCAGGTACGTCCCAAATACAAAATGTATTAAAATTTACACCGCAGACTTTCTCTCCCTCTCTCGACATAAATTAATCCAAACATATAAAAAAAAATTATTTCCATCGTAAAAATACAGATAAAAGAAATGGAAACGAAGAGTAATCATAATTTTGAAATAAAATATTGCTTCGTTGGATCGAAAAATAAAATAATTTGTGGCCTGGGAACGTCGAATATTGTTGCCGGGCAAAAATTGTCGAGTACTAAATTTCGCGTCAGTACGCTGCCCTCGCTCACAGTCCCTCGTGGATCTCATTTCAGAGGCACCATAAAATGAGAACGAGAGGCAGGGCAACAGAAAGAGAGAAAGAGAGAGAGAGAGAGAGAACGAAGTTGCGATGCAAGAAGGACAGAGCGACGCACGGACCGGGTTCTCGGGCTGTGGGACGAAGGGAGAAACTAAATGCCGGCTGGTGAGCAGATGGTTGTGTCCCCGTTTATTGGTTTATTCGTTGGTATACTGGCGACCGTCTCATCAGAAAACGTATATCTATATATAAAGTATGCTGTCCCGCCCGAAAGCAACGAGACCAGAGAGAGAGAGAGACAGACAGACAGACAGAACTAGTCTCTTTGTGCCGGGCTGACTATATAGCACATAACTCCAATCCAAGTTCTAACGTTCATGACCCAACTTCCTCGGGGGAAAAGAAACATCGTTACGAGTTACGTACGCAGAAAAAGAGAGGGAGAGAGAAATAAGGAACGTCGTATCGTTTCGAGGGAGTCGCGTACATGAATTCACGAGGTAACACGGTTGAATAAAAATAATTCTTCAAAAATTTAAGCAATTTTCAATTAAATATTCATAACGGCAGGAACTAATGAATTTTTTCTTACAGATCATACTGGGGGATGGAAGGAACGTTCAAAGGAAGTCTCGATCGATGAAAAACCTCTCGAAAGCCTAGCCATCGTTGTTCGGAGCCGAGAGAGAGAGAGAGAGAGAGAGAGAGAGAGAGAGAGAGAGAGAGAGAGAGAGAGAGAGAACAGTGAACGAAGGAACAATTTCGAGGGAGGAAATTATATGCCACGAGGTAGGGGTTGAGTAAAGAGAGAGATGGCGGCGATAGCGTCGGCGTCAGCGCTCGCGTTTTGTACATGAAAACGCGATGGCGTCGTCGCTGAGAGTCGGGTCGATAGAGAGAACAGGGCACCCTTGGCCCGCCACACGAAACTGAAACTCTCGGCAACCCAACCCAAAGCCTTTGCATATATATATACATACACATAGAACTCACTCCTTTCGCTCACAGTCCACATCCTTGAGCGTTATGCAGACGAGTATCCGCCCAGTCAGACTCGGTTCGAAACTCTCGAGGTATCGAGAAAATCTCTTTTTCCCCTTTCGTTGCACCCGGGATCAAATGTTACTTACGAGTCAGTGATTTTTCGACACCGAGGTAAAAAGGGATTTTTCGGTATCGAGCTTTTCTCTCGTTTGGGTACTCGGCCGAAGAAAGTCAAATTCCCGCTGTGACGAGACGTGTTTTGACATTATACCGAGGGGCTTTCGACGCCTCGAGCGAGTCCGAACGATGACTGACGTTTGAAACGACGAATCGAAGCAACGACAGAGGGGGCGGGTTTAAGCCGATTAGGGGTTGGTTTTTCTTAAAACGAGACTCGTGGATGGGGTTAATGGGGAAAACGTGAGATCTTGTTTCTAATATGACAAATTTTGACGGGGTATTTAGACGGACTGGAACAATCGAGGCTCGTCCTAATCCGTAGGGGCAATATCGACTGGTCGCGATTTTAGTTTTGTTTGATATTTGGGGGTGGGTTCATTTTGATGTCTTCGCTGTGAATATTTGACCCGGCGAGTGGGAGGAGGGATGCTTTAATCTCGTTGCTGTAATCCAAGAGGTTTGTACGTAAATGCCTACGGATAATCCTAATCCGCGACAACAAGGTGGTTCGATGTCGATAAAGCCGGACTCCTGCTATGAACGAAAGACCCGCGACCCTTTGAGATACTGTTATGACTGTAATTAAAATTTTATTATTTTGGATAAATACAAAATCACCAATTTTACAGAGACGTACAACTTTGCAATATTTTCGTATTATTAATTTTTTTACTGCGTAATCTGTATCCCAGCTAATGGTAATTTACCGGTAGACAAAGAGCGCCAATAGTAATAATTTTTTATCAAGGTTTTCGCAAAGTTACTATGAGAATTACCTACCTATTTTTTCAATTTGACTATTTGACATTTGCGAATGTTAATTACCGACTTAATAATTTTACCGAACCAATTAAAAAAATTTACGTTATAAAATTTAATTGTCTGATTCGTTTTAGGGGCAAAGACAAAGAAAATCAACCACAGCCGAATACTCAATTACATTAAACAGTAATTAATAAAAACATTTTTTCACTATTCGATATTTTCAAATATTTTTTATTTTACAAAACTGGACACGTGCCTGTGAAGCAAATTACTATGAGAACGCGTATTCCATTCTAAGATCGGGCGTTTAGTCTTGAAAAGCATTATTCTTTTTCATTAATTAATTGTTACATGTCTCGATTGCAGGGTATCTCGAGACGATGACACGTTGACCAAGTAACCCGAAGAGCGATATAAGGACGATTGGTGCATCGTCACGGAGAACGTGCGCAAACGATCTTGGCATACACGCGAACCGAGAACGGAAAGAGTTGTATACCGCTAAGATGAGACGAGAAACACGACCTTGCTACGAACGGGCTGTGTCATCCTCGAGCCGTTAACGGAGAGAATTGCCTCTCGTTCTCGGCCGTTCCGCCGTCGAGCACGAACGACCGAATCAATCACTATACTCGTACATACGTATACATACGGTAGGTTATCGGTAGTGCAGGTGAAGAACGCACCGATCACTCTCCCGATCTCTTTCTTTCGCTCTCTGTCTCTCTCCCTCGCTCTGGCATTGGGATAGTCTCGGATCGTGTTTGTGAGTACGGTAAGAAGTGTGCCAGGTGACGAGACAGAATTTCTCTATCAATTTACCTCGAGATCGATCCTATTACGTGTCAATTAACACGAAAAATCTATACACGATCATCACGGCTCGATAATTAACAAGAATGCAATTTTTTCAGGTGAAAGAATCTCTGAGACGAAGACGAGCAGGGGTGATCCTGGGCCTACAGAGAAGTAATTGTTATTTTGTAGAATCGACTACCGATTCGATTAATCAATATGCATGAAAATAAATTAATGAGGATGCTTTAGAAATATTTGCGTTAATCAATGACTAACGGTGTTGTAATATTTTCAGATTGAACGTGGATGAGACGGATGTATGAGAAAACCACTACTGGATAGAGAAGTAATTTTGAGTTTGATTTTTATGAATTCCAAGTGGGTTTCTATTCGTCTAATGCATTTATGCATTTTCCGGATGGTCTCGTGCATTTTAGGATTGTTAAGAACTAACCGCGTCGAATATTGTCGGCAAAAGAAAATACTAACATTTTTTTTATTCAAATACATTGTGCAAATTCGATAACGAGGCAATTATAAATTAAACAAAATTGGCTAATTCCAACAGTGAGAAAAATTCATATGCGGAATATGTAAATTTCTATCTCAGAAATATATATTAAATATGTGAAATTGATACCTCACTTATATTTAATATTTGTCGCACATAACAAATATATTTTAGCATATAATTGTTTCCCATTTTGGGTGCTGACTTTCTATACTTTCAATCATCGTCAATTATTGGGGGCATAGGAAAAAGGTACGAGACAATCGGACTTAACAAAAAAGTAAAAGAACGAATATGTCCAATATTTTTTTTTAATTGCCAAACGCAAAGGGTCCTCGCCGATCGAGATGAGATCCCCGATCGAAAATTGACGTCTCGGAACCCTCGTAGGCTTTTTTTCTTGTCTCGAAGGCCAGTCTCGTGTCCCGACAGTTTGTTTGTAGTGTATCCTTCCGTGTTGAATGACTATGCGAAAAAGGGGCAATTTCGTGGCCCGGGCATCGGGGAATACAGCTGTTGTGTGTCCGGTAGAATAAAAAAAACAGGATATGAAAGAAAGAAAGGAGGAGAAAAAAGTGACAAAGCCTCTCCGCCCCTGAAGAGGGCCAATTACATTGCATTTCACTATCATTTAGCGAATGATCGATTTAACGTTCCTGTAATAAAAGTTGAATGAATCGACCATCGAGTGATTGAAAAGAAAATCGACCACTTGTATCCGAAATAATATCAAACCCTTCCCTCCTCCAAGATTAAATTATTAATAAATATATTTTGTTTCTTTTTCGTTGTTTCAGATTTCGTCGCGAAAGGAAAACATTGGATCTGCAGACACCGTGGTACATATACTGGGCCAATTTGCCAAAATTGATAGTACGACTGAACGTGATTAAAAATAAGGATGGAAAAAAAGTTCAACATTTTGAGCGCGAGAAGAAGGCCCAGTTAATGCTCTACATCTACCCTGTAGATCCGAATTTGTTTGAAAAGAGGCGACAAATTCGGTTCTAGAGAGGTTTGTGTGGTGCATACAGTGCTACAGTGGTCTGAAACAACGAAATTTACGAGAAAGATTTTAACGAAAGAAAATAAATGTAAATTTTCAATTGATTGGTCGATGGATTTTCCAGGAACAATTTAATCTTTAGTCAAACACATTGGACAAACGATATCTACCGCCGAGAAAGAATAAAAATATCAATCGACCAGATAACGATAAAGAAAACAATCTACTCACAAATTAAAGCTTCTAAGAACGAGACAATCGACGAAATTGACGCAGAAACATTACGGATTGAAGAAAAATTGAAGATAATAGATTCTCAACGTCTCTATGATTCACGATGACGCTGTCAATGACGAATATGACATCATTGTCGAGAGGCGACCTATTACACCGTCTATATATAGACAACGGATTGACATTTATTGCAAGTGTATAAAAATAGCGATGCGTATGTACAGGTAGTTTAAAAAATTTAACAACCCTTCAATTTTATTCGATCGAAGAGATTCTCGATATTCTCGATCGTCGAACAATAAACGATTAATAAAAAAACCTCTCGATACCTTGTCCCGCTCGTAAAATGCATAACATTGATATCGACGCTTTTGTTCAAAACTCCTCGTTCGACGAGTGATTTCCAACGTTACACGATGTAATTTTGAAATCTTCTCTACAATCCTAAGTCTTGTCTCGTCGACTATCCAATAGCCATATCATAATAAAATCGCGTATTCTCAACTGTTCCGTCGCGTTATGCAACATTTAGGCCTGTTGCTAATGAAGTGCATGCGCGAGAGTGTAATTACCGACACTGCAGTCTGCGAATATAGATATATAGATGTTTACACGGTTCGAATGATCTGTTCACTTTTCGCGCTGTCGTACAACGCACCGACTAATGGCTGAGAAACCGATTTCGCAACTCGACGCGGTCTATAGAAATAATGCGAAAAAGGTCACGATTCATTATAAAATATCTTGCGTTGTAAAACTATTCAATGCGAGAAAAAATATTCGTTTGTATTTGTGCCTCTGCTTCTTCTATTGGTCTTAATGCGCACATGTAATTTAGCGAGATGTGACGATATCATTTATGGTACACAATATAATTAATTCCTGAAATTTGTAAAAGTGTGAACAATCAACTTTTAATCCTACCACAAATATTTGAAAAGTTTTTTTGTCCTCTCGCGGATGTAATTTGATTATGACTTAGAAATATTTACCAAAAAAATATGTTTTAATCTATCATCATGATAAAAATTACTACTCTGCCGAATTATCTACCCTAAAATATAAAAAATTTACAATAGTACGAGAATAGTCAACAAAATAATTTCTCCGAGATGAGCAAGAGGGATGGTTTTTGACGAATACAGAGATGCGTCCGAGCATGATTAAACCGAGGGTTAAGACGCGATCTAGCATAAAAGCTTATACATACACATACGAGTTGGGATCGAGAGGGGATACGGGGTTATAAAGGAAAAGAGAGAATAGTTCGTAGAGCGAGAGAATGAGGAGACGTCGCGGCAAGATATCCCCGCGACTCAAGTTCTAAATCCACATCCGAGTGTGTGAGAAAACATAGGAAGATTAATGATTTACGTGACAAGGGAAGAGAGGGTGCTACGTTCCCCGAGCGGACGTAGTCGGCTGTGGACTCTCGGCTAATGCCAAGGAGAGAAAGAGGGAGAAGTTGGTAGCGCAAATGTGAGACCCGCGGCCAAAAACCAGAAATGCAACCTACGGGATTATCTTATATGTCGAGATAATGTTTTTTCGCAAAATCATAAAACTTTGACTAAAATTCCAAACACGTCTCGACCATACCTCGTTTTTTTGACATTTCGTCCGCGTTCACCCTTCGTACTTCGTTCGTCCCGGCTCATCGAGTAACACGAAGGCGGAAGGGAGATAGAAGGGTCGCGATAAGGGCACGCGCTGATAAACACCCCGAGATATATCCGAGTCGGCACGTCAAAGAATAATAACAGCCCGCTCGCCGAATTTACCGGAAAGGGGTGTCATTCGCATTAAACGAAGTTTCTGTGCAAACGACTCTCGCGACAGTCACGTGACTGTCAGCATCACTGAAAGGAGAACGAGACTCGCTCGGTCCTTTTAGCACTGGCTGAGTCGAGTGACTGATGAGACCTCCTCGATCAAGAACGTCACCAAGAGAGACTCACCCCGTCCGCATTTTTCGTGCCTAAATATCATCGAGCTATTCACGAATTCTAAAAGCACCACTTTTTATTCATCGTAATCCTTCGTACCATGCGCGGTCACGTTCCAAATGAAATAATGCTAAGTTTAGGGGATGAAGAAAATTACTCAAGGGTTGAAGTCTCTAATTTCTCAATGTTCCGTTTTTTTTCAGATTTTTTGTTTTAAAGTACACTAAAGATCGCTCGTCGAGAAAATGGTTACTTTCGAGGGGATCGAGCGAAATGAGAGCCGTATCGTGATGCGTTGGAGCGAACATGCCGCGGACGGGAAACGAGAGGTCGGCATAGATCTGACGCGAGTGACGGAGCCGACGCCACCGCGAGTGTGCGTCTGTGTTGTACATAATATTAATGATGACGCGGTGCCCCGACCGAGAGTCGTCTTTCGTCCAATTCTCCACCAACCCTCTTCCCCTACCCCTCTGCTCTCACCCCATATTTTTCCTCCTCGACCTCCATCGTTGCATTTTCTGGACCGAGAGAGTAGGAACGGTTCAACCTAACTAGCATATCTTTCTTCTCCTCGTTGCTACACGGTTTAAACCGAGTTCAAATGCAATTTCCTATTTCGTCCAGGGAACGAGCCACGATTGATCCTGCGCGGAATCGTGACTGCCAACTCTTTCACGAAACTTACGGAGAACGCCTAATTTAGGCTTTGTAGATATTGAGATTTGTATCGTCTGACTGATCAAATAAAATCCATTTCGATCAAACTAATTTCATTTTAATCGATTAATCTTTTAATTAATTAAATAAATAACATAAATATTCAAAAAAATCGAATCAACTTCAATTAATTCGTTATGTTTCAAAGATATTTGTAGTGGGCAAATTTTTGATAAATATGGATTGACCAAAGTAAAAATTTCGAACAGTATTTTTTACGGAGCTCGGAACATACGGTTTCGATAAAAAATAATAATAATACAATATCGAGGTCTATTAAATTAATTTGTTGGTACGAGAAACGGAGTTCGAGATCCGTGGGATATTTTCATTCGTAAAGCTATATCATTAACAGCATCCGTCTCTATACACATATATTCTCGATTCTCGACGGATCTGTGAACGAAGGTTTTCGGAGAGCCCCGGTTGCTCCATTCGCCTCGAACTCGCTCGCAATTAATGACTCTCCCGAGATAGAAGTTTCTTAATGTGCCGACAAAATGGTCGAAAGGCGTTGCTCCATTGTCCGAAGAGAAGCTCTCCACCATCCTTGTACACTAAAATCTATTTACTATCAACTAATCTCCACAAGGTAAACATACAATTTTCACAATATTTTCCAAGACACATTTACGGAGATCAGGAAAAAGATTAAGCTAATCGTTCAACGAAAAAATCGCGAGAAAATTTTTGATCCAACTAAACGATCAGTCCGAATTGCATTACACGTTGGTTGATCACGACGCTACCTGAAAACAATCGCGTGAGCTCAAAATGGAAAAAATAGCTAGATAGATAGAATGAGAGAGGGAAGAAGAAGAGACGAGACGTTGAAGGATACGACGCATAGAGAAAAGCAATTAATAATCCCGAGACGGGAGAGACCTCGGTCCAAGGATCTCCGACAAAATGGTAGAGAATCGAGTGGGGCTCGACGAAGGATACGCGCGAATGAGAGAAAAGAAAGAATACGTAGACGATACCGAAGCCACGAAGAAGAAGAAGAGGATGATGATGAAACGAGGAGGATAGAGAAGAAGGAGAGAGGAAGAAGTCGGGAGGAGGTACCTCGTATAGCCCGACGGGGTCTGACCACCTGCTGCCCCTTTGATAACGCCGCTGGAATCCCATTTGGCCGTGTAATCCGACCGATATTCAGCATTGACGGTTGCAACGCGCGTCTCGCTGACGCACACACGCGCGAACGCAACCCACAGGCGAGAATAATTTTCTCGATTCTCGAGTGTTTATCGATTTGTCACAGGTATACTCGGGTGGTTATAGCTTGTCGCATAAACGAGAGTCCTTACGAAATAAGTGGCATATTCACACGATCAATAGGCACAAAATTACTAAAGTTATTGAATCGCGATCGATTGAAAGAATAAATTCTTTTCATTAGTAAAAGTGATTACATAACAAGAATTCGATGCCATGAACCGATCAACGTGTTTTGAGAAGTGTCACAACCGGAAGTAAGTCCGAGTAGTTAATTTTCTAACACAGCTTTCGGTCGAGTGATCGTGAACCATTTTGTTCAACTCATGGGGGTATATTTCGTCGGAGATATTCTCGAAAAGAATTAAAAAGTTCCGGGACAAGAGAGCGCATGGACCGTGAGTCGGACTAATGAAAATCAAGATTGCACGTATTCACGTTTCTCACACGTTGAAGAGAAGCGAGCGAAACATCTCAGCCGGTGCACTGGAGCGAGAGCGAGCGATCGTTCGCGCGTCGAGTGTGTGCGCTAATTACGGTGATTATGATGATTTAACAAATTGCGTGCGATTAGACATTGGTAGCGAAACGCGCGCGCTCACTGTGATTATCTCAATGATTGATAAGCTCTTTAATATCGCACGAATCCTTGGTGAAAAATGCAAATTTTTTTTCATCATCCCCCTCGCGATCGTATCAAAATAATTATTTCTCATTCATTACGATTACTCGTTAACGTACCGTTTCGATTCGTCGCGGTTCGTTCGCGAAATAACGCGAATCGACCGTTCGATACGATAATATTGACGAGAGGAAATTATCCGTCAATGTCGACGTACGAGCGAGAAGTAAGAAGACAAGACTTCGAACCGAACGATTAATCAAGGGAACAAATTGATTCGAGAGAGATACGATGTGCTCGATGGAGTAAGAAAAAAGTGCGTCCTGCGACGCGGTGTCTGTGGCGGTAGCCATTTTACCCGTTGGAGGAACAAGTGCCAGATTGACCTTGACCAGACCCTTGATTTTCTATTACGACGATGATCATTAGGAATCGAACCATTAGTCGGCATTCGTCTCATTGTCACGAGTAAAAATGTACCGAGAAAATATTAAAGCCTCGACACAAATCCTACGCGTGAGCGTTTGAGGAACTCTCAAGGGTTGATAATAACATAAGAACGAAGAAAAATTAAATATTTCCATACACAGAAAATGAATTGCCAGTTTTCCGTGAAACAAGAGGTTGAATAATTTCGTTGTCTTACCAACGACTCTCAAAATCATGGAATACAAAAAAACAAGTGCCGTATGAAACATCAAATACATCTTGAAAATCGCCTAAAAATAATCGAAAAATAGAGAAAAAGCGATGAAACTGAGTAATTAAAAATATTTCAGAAGTTTATGAAAAAAAAGTGGCAGACTTGATGGCGAATGCTCAAAGTATGGTTCGAGGCGAAGGGCCGCTGGTTGCGATGAACGAAGAAATGGCGTTCCCGAGCGTATAAAAAGGTCGAGGGCTAAAAGTTTTCCCTCTTTCCAGGGCAAAACGTTCCCTCCGTCATCTCCGCCAACCAAGAAGCAACGCATGCAGCAACATTCCCGAATAGCCGCCTCCTGCGAGAGGCTGGTTCTCGGTCTATCAGAGTGCCTATATACATATCCCCAGGCTATGTTGCAGGGAAAGAAGATGGAAAAGGCCGTTCTTCTCGCTCCTTTCATCCCTTCCCCCGAAGAAAGTACGTCTATACCTCCCTTTCTTTCTTTCGTTCTTTCTTTATCCTTTCACCAAACGCGACGTATAACCAGCGAGGGGAAAAAAGATCTCGAGCAGAGAGGGGGGGGGGGGGGGGGTTAGAGAGGCAAAAACTGGTATATAGAAAGAAAAAAATATGGGGGGCGAGTGCGGGAATGGAACAACCCCGCAGCAGCCGCCGCTGCTGCTACCACCGTTCGTCGTTTTCAACCCCCATCGTCCTCGTGTGTCCTTTCTCTCCCTTTCTCTGTCTCTTTCTCTCTCCCCTTTTCTCCCTATTTCTTCATCTTTCTCTAGTCGACGTCCACGAGAGTTTCAGACACGCTGCCTGAAACGTAACAGGAACCGAGAGCGTGTGCACACGCGGGTGCCCTCAGAAAACGGCACAGAGGGCAGCACTGTCTCTTCTCTTTCTCTCCGTGAAGAACACGCGGGGAATTTGGTCTTTCTCTCTCTCTCTGTCTCTTCCTTTCCCCCCTCGCTCCTTCCATCTCTCACGCTTTTCTCTGCGCCTCTCTCCTAGTCAAACCAAAACTCGGGCATGATTAATGGATCCGCGGAGAGAGAGCTGGCAAAAGGAGAGCGAACGGAGCGAAGCTGGGTCCGCGCGCGCTACCACGAGCAGCACACAGCCACCATATCCTTCGAGCACACCGAGAGAGAAAACCCGCTTCAAACAACAAACTTTTCCCAAGCAACGTGTCCGCTATATAGGAAATAACCTGGTAAAAAAATATATATATATTATAAGAAAGAACGGGGGAACTCTCTTTCTTCGCATCCACCCTTCAAGCCGTCTAATACCCCCGTGGCACACTCGGCTCGCATCTCTCGCTTTTCTCGCTCGCCCGGCTAAGCGAGGAGACGTCTCTTCGGCCTTCTTTCATTTCTTTCTCGACCCTAGCGCCGCGCTTCCTACGAAGACCGACGAAGCAGCGAAGCTCTCTCTTCCTTTCACCCTGAAATATCAAGCCATATATATACCTATATTTATGTATTATCTATTCTCTCTTGTATTCCTCTTTCTCGATTGTCGTTTAGGCTTTCAGTTATTGCTTTTACATCGTACTAAATGTAAGTTTAACTATCGTTGGTGGGCTTGCTGGCTGTCCGAACAAGAGAATTTTTCCGAGTTAGTTCAATTTGAGAAAAATTTGTCCACCTGGATTGAAGAAAAATGGAATAATATAGCCAGATAGTCGAAAATCGGAGGAACTTGATACTAGGTTGAGAAAATGAAAGTATTGGAATTCAATACAGTTTCAGGCAAATACATACATTTTTCTGTTTACTTTCGACATGTTCGAATAAAAAAACTTAAAGTTCTAAGTGTAATAGAAAAATCAATTTAAAAGAGAATAACTTATTCACCGTTTTAGATGATTTTATTTCACGCTGCGAGAGGCAGCGCCATGTACGTCAGTTACGAGATACGTTATATACCAAATCCATTATAAGTTCGTCGATAGTAACAGAACGGTGATAGAAAATAAACGTGTGATCCTCCGGGAATGGCTCGTGGTGTTGCGAGATACGCGAGACGAGGATCCTATATCCCCGATGTCCAGAGGTCCAGCGGGGCGCAGAGTGGCTACATAGCGGTTGAGAATAATAAATCGACTCGAGCATAGAGATGGCTAACGGTATCTATACAAGCTGGACTCTGTTATATACTCTTTCGCGCATATACCTACACAAGAAGACCCGGACACACATGTAAATGAGTGTTTCTTCGTTTCTCTGCTCTATCTTCACCCATACGCGAGAATAGAACTCGCGGACAGCGACGAATCCTTTCGCGAGCTTGAATCAAGCGTGGAGAAGCAAGAGAAACGCATTAGACCGCATCTTGGTGTGTATTGTACGAGATGTCTGCACACCAACCGAGTGGATTCTCATCGAGTCTACGGAGGATTCGTAAATCGAGACGGAACGAGTTGGCGTTAGTGTGTGCGAGAGAGGTAAGTGAGGCTTGAGATTGAATTTGTGAGAGAGGCAAGATCGAGAAGCGTTACTAGGCATGCGGCCATGACAGTTAAAAAACATTCTTTTCCATACTCCTCCGCATTATCGTTCGACGCTTGTTCTCGCCAGGTACTGGCAAGCGTTCGACAAATTGCAGGAGGAAAATTATGCATACGATTTTATCGGAGAGACGATCGGTACAGCTGAGAAAATAAAGATTCTGTTTTGTTATCAAATCGATTAATTTCGATATTGTCCGAGCCGCATGTTTTTTACAGAAATACAATTGTTAATAAAAAATTCTTCTGTTCAGATTATTTTTTTCCGACTGGTCGGTATTGAATTTCATTGAAAGTAGTCGATGGGAGAATCGTCGATCTGTAAAGGACGAACGTTTGCTGAAAATGCGAGTTGAGCACGAGGCGAATTTGTGGTGAATATCGAAGATACAAGCCGATGGCTGCGTACAACTATGGGGGGTTCGAAAGACCGTGGACTCTCTTTGGAAAACTTGCATCGTCATTGCGACTCGTTTTGTATATTATAGTACATGCGCATCACAGAGAGCTCCCGGTTTGTATACGGCAGCAGGCTTAACACGAACTTTCACGTTCCATTGTACGACAAATAATACAAACGGATGCTGCTCAAACACGCGCACACAGCTTTACCATCTAGAAGATCAACAATTTACAATTCGAATACACAATTTTATTTCGACCACGTTGTCCTAATTCATTCTTTCTTCTCAACAATCGTCGAACGCTACTTCTATAATCTGGTGCCACTTCTGAAAATTATGATTCCCGTAAAAATGACCTAAATTCGTTAAGAGTCCGTATTTAAATTCGTCGAGTGGCTCGATAATTGGATCATTCAGAAGAACGAAGGCAATGAAGATATAGAACAAATTGAGATAATGATAAGAGGATAAGTCACGAGTGGGACTTCGAGGTGATACAATAATGGTGCTTATTAGATGGGCAAAGCTACCATTTGCAGACGATTCACCTGATGAGACCATTGGCTGTGTCGAAAGTGTGTGCGTGTGAGGAGAAAGAGAAAAAAAACCCGATCCTCGGGCTACGGTAATGAGAATCAATTGGTCACTGCGAGTCGCCGCCAAGACCGTCGAGCGACCTAACATCGTGGTTGGCAGTCTCTCTATACCAATGGTGCCTTGGTACTCTCTTGCTCTCTCAACCTTCGCGGTGTTCACGTCCGTCTTATTCTTCTTCTCGTCATCATCATCCTCCTCTTGTGCACAAGCGTTGAAGTAAAGAAGCCGACTCGACGAGGCGTGTGCCACTCGATGACTAATGGCACGAAACCAGGAGAACGCGTTCGGCACCACCAATCGAGTAGCGCACGTATGTGAGATCGAAACGATCGGTTCGCTTGCAAGATGAAAAAAAAATCATGACGCGACAATCAGCGATGTATTTATAATCACAGATGAAAACGTTTGCCACTTTTGTGTGACGACGATGTAGACGAGCGTCTCAGCCAAACTAACTCGTTCCTGGATCTTCTTTAATGCAAATTGCGTTTAGATGTCGAGACCTGAGAGATATTTTTATTTCTTAAAGAGGATTTGCCGAGAAGTCGACACGATGATCAAACGATAATTATTTGTGAATAATTTGATAAAAAAATATTCAGCTTATAGTTTTTTATAAAATTCATAAAAAGAAATGGAAATCCTAACTTATGCAGGTCGAATGATTGAAGAATGAATAATACCACCGTATTTCAATATTTCTATGGTTTTCGCCGAAGCGTGAAAATATAGAAATATCGAGTGATCGATCGAGATGCACCGAATGTCGAACCGATCGACTCCCAAAACTAAGTTACGTACCTCGTTGAATCGAGTCGCGGAAATGTCGGGACTACAGAGGTCTACGTGGACGTGATGAGAGCGAAGAGAGGGATTGGATGCCACGAGAGACCGACGTACCTGTGGATCGGTGGGGTATACACTCGAAAGTTTGGGGATCCCGAGCGTGGTTGATTAACGATCGCGAGCCTCGTGGACGTGGTGGGTGGCGCATGCCTTTGTGACAGCGCTGCCGCTGGAAGAAACTCTCTCGCTCCTCGACATCGCCACCACCACCACCAGCAGCACGAAAAGCAACGCGCATCGAAGGAACGAGCCAACGACGGCTTAGATAGTCCTCTCTACCTCCTTGTCTCACGAGAATTATTATAACCATCGTGTCTCCATAGCCGAAGAGACACAGGAGAATCACGAATCGTCTTGTATCTCGTGCATCGAAGCGGTTAAATATCGTCACCTACGTCGTTCGAATCGATGACCCCAGGATTGTGCGAGCTGAGACCACCGGCATCGCTGAACTCCATCCCTTAATTAATTTGATATTTGATGTTTCAACATTGCTGTCGCTTGGCTTGATCGAACTGAAAACAAATCTGAGACTGCGGCATTATTGTGCTAATTTGTGAAATGTTTACCACGTCTCTGTTAAATTGTCCTTTGCATTTCAACCCTCCCGGACACACCGATGTAAATATCAAATCCAACCGAGAACCCTAGTTCCAGAATTGCCCGTAACTGGTCATCAAAGTAATACTACCAATTACTGGAATCGAACCATCACCACGGATCTCAGTCGCACATGCTGCGTTTCGAGACGAATCGACACGAGTGATTCACGACAGTTGGTGAGCCGGAGATTGGAAAAATCTCACTCTGTGAGTTTCGAATGGAAATGATCGCGTCCATTTTGGGAAATGAGTTTTGGTCCAGCGTGTGTGTTTCCGAAATAAGAGCCGAGATGGAAGAGAAAGAGGCAAGGGGAGAATGGGAGCGGACCACGATAGAAAGAATGGCGGGTAACACGAGGCAAGGATAAGGGTAGTTCTGACGAGGGTATACGTACCCTATATTGGCAGGCGTGGCCGTGCAGGGGTTGCTCGAGGGGGGGGTCAAGAGGGGTTCTACGAGGGATCGCTGATTGGTTCTCGTAGCCTCTGCTGGCTTTTCTCTGGCTCTAGGCCGACGGAACATCGGAGGGTTTCCCTTGCAGCACGAAACGTATATAGTTATATATATTGTGTGGATGTATCTATACATACGGAACTACCCCGCGGGGGCTAAAACGAGAACCCCCCGGGTGGACGATAGCCCACCGCGTGGAGCGAACTCCCTTAATAAAATGCGCATTTATATCGAGACCGAACCCTCGGGTTCGGCTCTATACTGACTGTACTATATAGTTCTCGATAGAATTTTTGCCGGCGCCAGCACAGCCGATTCTTCGCGGCGAGTCCGACTTTAACGTCGAGCAGACAGCCACGTGGGATATTTTCCCATTAAATACGGCCGATGGCAATCCGGCATGCGATGCCTCTGTAATAAACAACGTTCGCATTTTACTCACAAATAGGTATCGCACCCCAATCGTGCTGGCACGATTTGGGGCGCTACGCGAATTCGTTCAAATATTCCTCGTGACACTTTTGAACTTTGACTTGCTGGTTCTCGGCGTTTCTCAGTTTAGCTGGGTTCATATAATTAAATAGGTTCGAACGTCTTTTATTAATAAAAGAAATGACATTTGTAAAATTATTTTTTGGAAAAGCGATCGACCGTCGTGAATACGTTTGCAGAAATTTTCATATAAAATCTTGAAGATTTTGGGAAAAAATGCAGCGATTTATACTAACGACAGAGCGATGCACCGCTTAAAAGCATATGAAAGTTCATCGATCGACGCGACAGTTGACGAATCATTCACATCGCGAATAATTCGATGGGATAAAATTTTCATTGGACCACGAGCAGTCTCATAATTGTGAGACATCTGCACTTAAGTGGGAAAATTTTCCATCGACCGACATCAGCAAGAAGTTTTCAAGAGAAAGATGGTCCCCGAGCTTTTGATAACGTCGTCGTCTCCGTCGTTTCCTGTCGGAGGGAGGCCTTAACGCAGAACAAGGGATACAAAGTTTTCCACACAGGGTTACGTATAAAGACAGAGAGAGTAAGAGAGAGAGAGAACGTGTGCGTGCGAGAGAGAGAACGAGAACCGAAGGGTGACTGGGCGATTGCGAGCCATCCGCCGGATCGGTGATTGATTCACTTTGAATGATTAAAGAACGCGGAAGGATGACGCAAAGGGCCGCGCGCAAGCTCCTTCGTGGAATAATGGCGTTCGATAGACTCATCAAAGTTTCTCCGTGGAAACTTTGAGAGTTTCTGCCTGTCAACCTATCCCGGGCCAAAGTCGATGGATCACGATCCACCCTGGCAGGTCCTGGAAAAATCTCAAATTCTCAGCCTCACTGAAAATCTCATCCAATATTTTATCTATTTTTCTTTTAACCCTTTTTGAAATTTACAAAACTGCAGTCAAAACTAATGGAATATTTATAACGTCAATTTTCACCATTTTAACTATTTACCAAATCGACAATTCGTTCCTTTAATTATTAGTTATTAATAACACAATATTTCAGATATTTGTCAAAAAGTTGAACTGCACTAGGGTAAAAGTCTCTTGCTAACAGAATACTCTTTTTTTCCAGAATCACGAAAGGTCTCGAAGATGCGAAAAAGATAGGAGGCAAGAGAAATGCGAAAGATGAGAGTCGAAAGGGTTGAAAAGTGGTGAAAAGATTTGGCAACGAAGAAATGGTACGCGAAATAACTTTCGAAATTTGAATAATTTACAGCCTTGTAAATAATAGCGATTGTAATCAGGCGGAACGAGGCGTCATTGTCAGAGGCGCGTCATTGGAAGTGGACAATGGTCGAATGTTGGCGAGCGGTAGCCAGGAATGGGTCGAAGTCAATTTTTCGAAGGGATGGCCCCGTACGAGACTCGTGCGGTGATGCGCAGACTGGCAGCAGCGAAAGGGTTGCTTCTGGCCGTCCGTCGGACGGGCAAGCTTCTGATTTATTACCGTGCGAATCGAATTTTTTTTCTCCAGGCAGACTGTGCTACCGCATATAACATGGACGGGTCTGCTATGACTCGTGCGGGTGCCTGGCGTACTATCGAAGTACGTCGGTATTATTGGTAGAGACGGACGGGGAGACGGACAGGTAGACGGAGAAAAACTTGGGTGAATATTGAGACGAAAGGCCAAGTAGGTCAACGGGATCGGTATCAATAATTGGACCTTTAAAGTCATCGAATACGAAAATGTCAAACAGATTTTATTTCAAATTGAAAAAATAAAATAAAAATGTAGAAATTGGTTTTTGTCACAATATTAATCAAAGATGCAATATTGTTTGGCAAAGTAGCAATTTTCTATAATTTTATCACGTTTTAGTCGTTTATTTAGTACAATTAAATGTACTTTCTTCTCTAATTTTCAATTAAAAGAACTTAATTACACATTCATAAAATTAAACGATTAACCTCGATAAAAAAGTTTGCATCGAATGAAATGTATCTCCGGTCAAGGGGGGAGTTGCCATGTTGCGGTGTGAGGGAAAGATAGATGAAACAACATTTTGAAAAGGTTAATCTGTTAGTCGTGAAAAATCTAAAATGTTATTCGCGCACCTAGCGCTGCGATTCTATCGAAAAGCGTCGAGTGAGAAGCATAGCGGTAAATCTTGCGGATGGTCATTGTGCGCTCATCGGTCACGGCTCATCATCAGCTGCACCGGACAAAGCAACGTTGCCATCCGCGACTACATAATAATATCAACCAAAGGTGTCCCAAGGCGCCAACTTCTAGTCCCGCCTCTTCTTATTGCGCGATGCAACCCAAAAATTGCTTCTTTTTCTTGACTTCTCGAGATACAAGATTTGCCTTGCCGTAAATCATCAAATTAACAATAAATACCACAAATTGCTCGGCTTTCGACGCTTTGACACGCAAATGAGAATCGTGTCCCAGGTGAGTCGTAAAATGCTCTGTAAGAGTTCGCTGGTAACGCCCCCTTCCCCTATTCCCTCTACATCTTCTTGTCTTATTTCACGAACAACCCGAACATGCTTCCCCCGGGACTCGTAGGGAAATCGCAAGGATTACCTTTTCATCGGAGCCGAAGCGATCTTCGACTAACTCCAATGAAATTAACTATCAGCCAAATTCTCACGGGAGCCCCGAGTCACCGAGAAAACTTCAAAGTTACATTTCCGCCAAACAATTCGATTCCTTAACTGAAAATATTCATAGCAGTGAAAATATTTGGAATTTTATATCGCAACAGCTCGAATTATTTTGCCCGTGAAATAACGACTGGTATCGTGAAAACGTTTTACGAACATACGTGTAGGCTTGGCCTCCCTGAAAAAATGAAAATTAAAAAAAATCTCTGAACTCAATACGAAACCATTAGCACGGGAACGAATCGTTCGCGCAATTTTTCCCGTGCCTCGTTGCAGCACCGAAGGGAAAGGAAACTAACATGAACATCACGAATCGCACGCCGGGCCCCGGAATGGGGAGATTTTTGAAAAATGAACGTAGCTCGGAGACTCAAAAGTGGGCCCCGAAAAATGGTCTGAAAAAATACCGACAATAGCAAATCCATTAATCTTGACGGGGGTGATATGTGTGTGTTGGTATATAGCGACGAGCAAAGGCTGACCAACGCGTGTGGAGGAACGAAGAGAAAAATAGAGGACGAGCGAGAGCGTGAAACAGAAGCAGCTTCGAAAAACATCCCTTTGCACTTACACCTATAGTTTGAAATGTGACTATAGCTACAAGGAAAAACCTGCGAGCAGAAACTTCTGTTTTAAAACCATCTTGTAGAGACGAGAGAACGGTCGACTTCTCTGGAAAACTTCGCTTTTGCTGATTCTCACCAAAAGACAATTAGGCTCTCTGGGGAAACGTTAACTGGGTCAAACGGAGTCAACAGGCCGGGATTTTCTACCCTTCTACCCGACAATAAGAGAACGATTTTCGTGTATGCAAACGTGTCTCGAGTTCGAGATAGAACGACGGTAACAGCAGGGACAGATCCTGAAGATCCCTTGAAACGATCCTAATTGCCAAAATGGTCACGAGAAACGCATGCCGACCTTGACCCTGGTGCACTTGTAGTCACGTTGGCGATAATTTCGTAAATTACAAAGAAGTGTGCCATGAAACACGTGCGAGGCACGTGGCATGTATTTTCTTTATACCTTATTTTATTTAGAAATGAAAATTATGCGAATAAAAAAATTATTTAGTTACAATAGGGTAATTTGCAAAAACGTTTGACTGAATTTAGGTCAATTATTATATGATTAAAAAATAAGCTCAAAGTAAATTAAGTTCGTTCTTGTCGGTGTCAATTATTGGCTCGTTAGTTCAAAATGTTTGAATCACGTTACATGATAAAGCAAGTGTAATTCTTGAACTTTTGTGTCACTGTCTAGGTGTCCGAGAACGTTTAAAAAGTGTGGGATAGGTGTGAACTAGGTCATATCTAATGGCAGTCTGTGGGCATCGGTATATCCTTGAAAAGTATAACGGTCTACCATGTTTGCTACTATGAAAAGTGCATCTACGTGATGCGAACGAGAAATATTTCAGGGTGAAGGACGATTGTCAAACGGGTAGTTGCCAAGATCGTGTCTCTTCTAAAGAGACTGTAACGTGGTTGTCTCTCCTGTAGTGAAAATAACTAACAGAATCATGTGGGTAGCTCTAACAAAGAAAGTCATTGTTCTCATTCTATTGCATATATTATTTTCTACCGAGGCATATCTATTGTACCACTTAAGAGATTTTTTAATGTCTCCTCTAAATTAGATCATCATTTTTATGGCCAAGAGACCTTGCGTTTCGTTTAAATAAGCTTGTTTAAATTGCAAGTCTATGGATTATATGTCAATCATTATATATCATGACTATTGTTATTGCAAACGAATCCCTAAAAACATTTAGAAAAAATTCCTTACCACCAAAGCAGCGAGAATAAACAGAAATATCACAGGAATATCAATAATAGTATGTCTTAACGCTTGACAGAAAAATAAAATATGTAGAGTGCATGCGTACAGTCGCTCGTTTAGTTTGGGAATACGAGCCAAAAGATCCGAAGATGCAATGTCAAAAAAAGGACTCACCGTTTGGTCGCTGACACGCTCAGTCGTCAAGTACCCAGAACGGCAAAGATATCTCGCTGAAGCTAAGAGCACAAAGTCGTCGGCATGAGCTCGGAGACTCTTCAGCAGCCGTAGGGAACGCGGCAAAACGAGCTGATTACCAGTCGTTAGTGCGATCTCGGAAAGTGACGAGACACTTTGTTGTAGCCCCTGTTCTACTTGTGAGGCGCGTGGATCCTTCACCAATTAGCCATTCTCATCCTCGCCGGCGTTAAGTTTTTGCTGACGATACGCTTTTTGTAAGGCGTAACGTCAATGATGCTTTCGAGTGTCCTCCGTTCGAGAGGATCTCATCAAGAGTTTAACACGAGCTGGAAAATAGAAAAAGTGTTTAAGGCGCTGTCAATTTATGAAGAGTCTCATTTTTATCCATATCAACGCTGGAAGAAAAAGGTCTGCCACTGGAAAATAAAAAAATGTCAGGCGTGGAAAATAAAAGAATGTGAGGTGATGGAAATTTGAAAAATTTTATCTGAAGAATTTGATCCTGTAGCACGTCTAGGAACTTCACCGTGGTAGTTTGTGCTCGAAACACAAAATATAGAACGAACATTTTGTGAAATATAAATTCGTGCAAAAAAATCTCTTTTATTCTACGTGAATGGTGGTAACACCATGGCAGAGAAAAATATCGACCAAAGCGGAAAACATCCCCTGAGATAGAACTATAGCGTTTTCGCGCGTTCTCGTCCCATCGACACGAGAAGGCCTTGCCACGCGCTCGCGATCTCGTGACTCAGCAAAGGAAATCGAATCTCGGGAGACTCATCTCGTCCGATCTTTTCTACCCTCAGCACGAGAATCAAGCGCTTTTCGCGGCTTTTCCTCGAATCGGTGTACAGTGAAAGAGGGAGGGCACCTTACCGCTATACGAAAATATTTTGCTATTTATTTTTATTTCAATTTTCGTCCATTCGAATGAAAATCTCTCAAATGACACGCGTGCAAATTGAAACTGAGCGATCGCTCCCTGGGAAATAATTCGACGCGAATTATAAGCTATTTTGAGCGGAAAATACATTTCTTTCAAAATTGTCGAAATATTGTGAAAGTCGAGGAAGGATCGATCATGGGCGATCGATCTCCATGTTGTCGCGAGTTACAATAAATCGAACAATCACATTGACACGAATAATGTAAATAGTATTTGTCATTATTGATGTATTTTCCACAACAACAATGAAGAATTATGACAATAACGAAAAATAAATTTTGGTATTTCGATTAAAATTACTTAAAAATCAATAAAATATATTTTACTCGGCTGACTTACGATGTTTATGAAATCGCGTCGATTCGCTCGTTTTTCATCTCGTCGTCATATTTTTCGGTAACTTAATTAAATTCCAAGCTATTGCGTTCGGGTTGTAATATCGTCGACAGAAGTCTCGGAAAAGTTTCTAAATCGTGCTTATTGCCAGGGTGGAATGAAAAAGGGGGTTATCTTTGAGTTGTATCGGCGATCAACAAGTTATAAGAGCGTTGCTTCACGCCCGACGATATTATCCAAACTTAAAATATATATATATATGTATAATAATAATAGCGAGGAAAAAGATAAATCGCCGTCCAACGGTACGGACAAGTGCGCCCTTTTCGTGTCGTTCGTAACAGCGGCGTGCTCTTCGAGGTGGTCGCCCCGGGCACCATGGCGCACTGTGCGCGATCTCATCCTTTCGTTTTACTCGCTCCAGCGTTATTAAAACTTTACTAATGGGCTATAATGAGTATCGCTCCTCCCTCGAGATTGATATTAAATTTTGTTAGGCCGCCGCGCGTTTCGTGTCCGGGACTCTTTCCATTTATCATTATCACGAGACGGTGGGAGATGGACGCGCGGGAAAAAGTTGTCCTACATTGTCCATTCGGCCAAGTGTGCGGTGATCACCGCGGGTGGGAGAGCAAGATAGCGCGTGGCGTGAAAAACTTATCACGGTGTACGATAAAATTGTCTTGAAATTTCTCGCTCGATTATAATTCGGTATTGAATTTCATCTCGTTCATTTTCAGATCAGACAACTTTTTTGCATGAAAAACGATACAGTCGGGAATAAATGGTGGAAAATTCGTGATTAAATTATAGTCGATCAAGATTTTTTCTAATTGCCTTTGTTTTACTCTAAAATATCAGTTCTAAATAAATAAACGGACAGAGAATAAAAACAGAATTATTTTGGCATTAAAATATTGATTTTCAATAGGAACTTTGTTTAAACTACCTTACGATATTTTTAAAAATATCAGTAATAATTATTACATTGAATTGTTAAAGTTGAAACTATAATTTCTGAGTTCCAATAATATTTCCTCCTCATAACGAACGACGTCATAAACTTTCGTTGTAAATTATTGTAAAACCGTTCGAAAACTCCCGCACGAACTAACAATCGAGTATCGAATATTCTTATATTTATATTTTTCGAAGTACAAAGCTTTGTAGACTGTAACGAGAAAAATACACTCTACGTTTATCTGATCCGAGAAGACGAGCAAAAATATACAACTCAGAGAGAAAAGGAAAGGAGAGCATGGGAGAGAGAGAGAGAGAGAAAGAGGACTGTGTCAGTCTCTCGAGCGTCAAGGAGAGTCCGCTCTCTCGCTCGAGTTGTCGCGAGAGTTGGCGCTAGGGGTTGGGGGGTAGTGGGAGTAAAAGGGGGTGTCACGCCATGGAGAAACGTAGAAGTGATTGATCGTGTTTCGCCGGAAGAACCGAGAAGAGAGAGAGTGGGAGGGAGAGAGAAACGAAACGCAACGACTCCTCTGTTCGAGGGAGAACGACAACGACGAGGGAGAAAAGGCCGAACGGTGTGTCGCCAGATAGAGAGCAGATAGAAAGAGAGACGCGAAAAAAAGAAAAATAGAAGAGGAGCAAGAAGAGAAAAAAACGAAACGATGGCCGTACATCCAGAGAAATGTATGAAAGGAGAGCGCGCCCTCTGCGAAGGACGCTATGAAAGCGAAAGATGCGGAATATGAGAAATATTTTTGCTTTTGGTCCAGAGAACTATTTATAGTTGCTACTTGCATCCGTTAATGGACGTTGGCCATTCAACATGAAAAGACCAGAGATTTTTTCGTTCAATGAAACGAACAAACATCAACGAGCATAGATTCGTTCAAAATAAAAATAGAAAATGAAAAAAATCGATATTCTTCCATTTTTTCGTTACCGAAATTTTCAAAGAATTTCAAAAATTAGTTAGAACCATTTTGACTAATTCTCGGCTTGGTTCGTACGTGGGTTAGAATCGATAGGTGCTAGAGCAAACGTAATATCGTTTGACGAGAACGTCGAGTGACCGGACAAAAGGAAAATAGAAATAAAAGCAAGGCGTCTCGCGTTTGTCGCGAGCGGTTGGGCAAGGGCGATAGAGGGCGTCTCGGTGAAAAAGCGAGTCTCTCGAGCTGTCTTCGTTCTCTTGGCCTGCTCCACTCCACCACCGTCGCACCATCATCATCGTCGTTGAGGGAACAAAAAACAGGTGACGCTGCTCTCAGCCTCTCCGCAACGTTGAATTGCCCGTGCTCTGCGAACTTTTCTCCTTCTCTTTCCCTCTCACGTTCTTTTCGTTCTCGCAAATACAATTCAGGAGAGAATCCCTCGCCACGGGTGCGAATTCGTGAAAAAAGGAAGAGATTGGTTTCTTTTTTATCTTGGCGATTCGTGCTTGTGACACCCGGAAGTGGAAGGAATTGTTAAGAGTCCTTAGTTGGATCGAGTTGAAAAAGACTCACGCATCACCGAGCCTTGTCAAATTCGTCGTCATCTTTAATCAAAATAATTCATTAATTACAGAAATAAAAACATTTTAGAAAAAGTTCAATAATTTCTATAATAAAATTAAATTTTGTCTTTAAATAAAAGCTTTTCCTAAAAGGAAGAAATTCTACTTGACCAAACGCGTGTGATAGTCATTTTTTGAATTTCCCTTTCGATCACAAGAAATCCCTAGGACATTCCAAGGGATCGATAACCCACGTGTGTATTCCGTGTTTTTTCTCCCTCTCGCTCTTTCTCCTGCGTGAGTGAGAATAATTTATATGTATTATTCACGGTTGCCTTGTCGCGCGAGATCGAGGACGCATACAGCAACTGTCGCCTCTATTGTGCGTGCATTCTGGGGATCTCTCTCGCCGCCTTTACGTCTTGTACGGACAAAACAGTACGTTCGCTGTATTTCTGGCCATAGGATACTTTTCGTCCGTTCAGCAATGCCGTAACGACGTTCCTTCTTCACGCTGATCTCTTGATTTGCGAAATAACGAAACTCACATAGATGGCGCGCTTGTCATCGATCCCCGATATTTCTTCCCCTAAATTCGAACGAGGATTAGCCACGCCGTAATTCGTTCTCTGACAAAAAAAACGCACCACCGTGTAATTTCGTTCAGGATCGAACCCACATTTTGGAATGAAACGTTATTATTATTTGTATATATTTTTTAGCACTAGCTCGTGTCGCAGGACGTTATCGTACGCGCGATTATAAATACCGCCGCATTGTGTCTCATCGCGCGGCGGCAAACACTCGCTGCAGTATAGAGAACACGCAGGGTAGCCCCGTCGGCGGCACAAAACGCGCGGAGTGAGTCGACTCTTTGCGCAATGACTCGGCGCTTCGCGTTTTACACACCGTCTGTATAGCGCACATTACCTACATTGATATAGACCGCGAGACTGTTTCTCTCGCGAAACCTCTCCTATATAGGTGTACTTGGCCGACTGTGCCGTAAGAACACTTTCTAGAGCACGTTACGAGATCAATCGTGAAGCTATCGCGATGGTCAAGGCAGCGCATTCGGCATTAACGCTCTGGCCAATTTTGAACACGTTTTTTTCTTATCTATCTTGGTAACTAGGACTTCGTCAATTGATCGTTTCTTCAAACAATGTATACAATTTTACCATTAATCTGCAACCGTTAATAAACGTTTGCCGTTAACTAGAAAAATTATAATTAAAATTCCATTGAACCCTTAATAATTATTAGATTTACCAACTGTTCAGTTTTCACTAAAAAATTCATGACAACTAAATTGAGTTGAATTTTGGACCCACCGTGGTTTTAAAACAACAAAATTTTTACAATAAACAGTTAATAGTTCAGGAAACATAAAATCCGCAACACTTTCTACGTCATGATATTTTATCGTCTTTCTCCATTGAGTTTCCGAGTATTTTCGTAGAAGCAAAGAAAACAGAATGACGTTCGTCAATATAACTGGCGATGATCGTAGGCGTGCGTTGTTGGTACGAGAGACGTATAGATAACGGGGTTGCGTAGGAGTATCGCCACCCCTCCGTACGGTAGCCCACGAGGGTTGTACGGTAAGGGTGGTATGGTATCCGAGCGGCAGAGCGTAGAAGCAGCGGAGCGCACGGGTTTCCGAGCTGACAGGGGTTGGCCTCGTGGTACGTTTCGAGGGAGGGGATTCGGTCGTCGGGGGGTGGGGCGAGACGTTTCTCCAGCTAGCTAGGGGGATCCGACATGAGACGTTGCCGCCGTCACAGCCGCCGTCCAACCTAGCTGGAGGGAGCTCACCAACCGCGCCGAGTTGCCAGACGAGTTTGTGCCGAGGCACGGCTAGGCTGTTCACACACCCGCGCGACTCGACGAGATACACCTTAGAGCGATATAGGAACAAAGACACTCCGCTATTTTCAAATTTTATCAACGAAAAATATTGTTAATAAATAAAGTGACAGTGAAATGTGCGACAGAGAAGAATGTTCGAAAAATTAATATTTTCGAATAAAGTTAGTGACGTCGTAATGAGCACAGTTCGTAATTAGGACTCGTTGAACTGACCCAGTGAACATGATCGATAGCAAAAAAGAAATAATGCGGTCGACCGTATTCGCTTGGTGAATTTCTCGAGTGAAAAGGAAAACGGTGGATTATTATTCGAAGTGTACGAGCTAATGCGGAAAAAACAAAACAAAGCTGACGTCTCGAGATAAGCCCAAGATAAGGCGAATCTCGCCGATGAAGTCGAAGGGACAGAAAACAGGAAGGAGAGACGTGTAGAAGCAAATGAGAATTATTCCTTCAGAAGTTGTTGCACCTGCCGTATTGGTATCGCGGGGCGCCACTCACATGTTGCATGTGTGCCTGTTATCCATCATGGTCGCGGACTCGGGCTCGTTCTGATTGGTTCGCCAGTGGGGTCACGTGGTATGGTAATTGGTCTCCGGTGGGCGGGTACCCGGGCAGCCTGCTGCCGCGAGCATAGCCTCGTCTCTCTTGTGCCGCCACCCGTACGGGTCGGGACTAACGGGCTTTGCTATCGCCCGTACGCAGAGAACCGCCGCGAGGTTCGCGGTTTGCAGGTATCTTCGCGAAAATAGCGAGTGGAAAAAACAAAAATTGGTCAGTGATCAGTGCCAAAGTGTGAATTATCATTGTCGAAACGACGAACAAATAAAGGTAAAAAACTTACTGTTCAAACGAAAGAAGAGACAAGAGAAAGAGGCGATCCCTTGAAACTACAGGGTTACAGTTCCCCGGGATGGACCACGGTGTGGTGCTGTGCGTGAATGTGTCCTAAAAGTGTATCTAGAGTCAACGAGAGTTTTGTTGAGAAAATAAACTACGGTCAATCTTGCTAACGATCGGAAAGATCGTTAAGATCCGACGAGCGTGCAATCTCCATAGATTTGCAACAGGAATGAGTTCCTTCCTGATGAATCCGTCCGCGGGCGGCGGTTATCATCAGCAGCATCAGCAGCCTGGACCGCATCATCACTTAGCGGCAACGTCGGTAGTCGTAGATCCGAAGTTTCCACCGAGCGAGGAATACAGTCAGAGCAATTACATTCCATCGACCGGAGCCGACTTCTTCGGTGGCGGTCATCATCTCAATCATCCTCAGTCCCATCAATTGCAGTATGGTTATCATCAGCATCATCATCAAGCCGCATCGACCCCTTACGGCGCCGCATCGGCCGTTCCATTGAACGGCGGTTACGCTGGTTATGGTGGCTACTACGGACCTCATCATCCCCATCATCAGGTTCACGCGGTTCATCACCCGAGCCTTCATCCCCATCATCATGCAGTCGGCTCATTGCCGATGCCACCGGAAGCTCAACAGCCACCGCTCACATGTCCACCGCCCATGCAAAATCAGCAACCTCCACCTCAGCAGCAACAACAACAACCCCCTGTTCCTTCATCCACGGTACTTGGGTCAACCGCTCTCTCGCCCTCCATCTTGACTAGTCACGTTCAACAAACCGACCCTCATCAACAACATCAGCAACAACATCCTCCCCCACAATCGCAACAACAACAACAGCAACAACAGAGCCAGCAGCACGACGTCAATGTGTGCAGCCCGACGGGCTCGGGATCTTTGCACAGAGACAATTCTCCAGATCTCCAGCAACAGCAACAACAACCGAATCAACAACATCCTCAGCACATGCAAACTTCTCAGTCCCAGCAGCAACAACATCATCACTTGGATGATGGCTCGGATCAGGACGACCTGGACGATGATCAGATGATGGACATCTCACCAGAAATGATAGACGACGACGAGGACGACGAGGAAAATGGAGATCGCGTTATTTATCCGTGGATGAAGAAAATTCACGTCGCGGGCGTTGGTGAGTTCGATTGGGCATGATCGAGTTTTTCTACCTCAGTCACCCAAAGCCTTCTCTCTATGAGGCTTCTAATATTTAGAAGTTGTTTGCTAAACACCTTGCTCCCTGCTCTCCATCATTCTGCCAAGATCTTCCAACATCCCTTGGGGCACAACACACCCCTGCGTCAAGTACTGCGTTACGCACCTCGCTCGCGTCTCGAATTTCAACGATTTATGTCGCGTTGTTCATCTCTCCTCGTGCGTCGCTCGGGCGCGGCCATCGTTTGCCGACGGAAGACTTATGAGGTGCGATTTATTTTCGCGGCGCCTATTATGTCTCACCTGTATACGCGCGATTCACCTGTATGGGGACACGGATATTTCTATGGCGTCAGTTACGTACGATTCATCTCGTTTTTTTTCAACAATTCT
The DNA here is from genome assembly GCA_964017225.1 of Netelia inedita. NCBI lineage: Eukaryota > Metazoa > Arthropoda > Insecta > Hymenoptera > Ichneumonidae > Netelia > Netelia inedita. The sequence goes on from OZ024921.1 coordinate 38,687,305, forward strand.
TCACAATTGTGGAAACAATTTTTTATTCGAATTTTATATCGTGTCTTTTTGTAGATTCTTTTTTCTATCGATAAACACACGCACACACAGACACAATACCCAAAGTGGTTGATCACCTTCCCATAGCTTGTCGAACAATACGGACGACCGAGAAAATATCTCCCGCAGTTTCTCTGAGAATATTTTTACAAAAAAGACCACTATATTTTTCTGCAACGTAACATTTTCCGAAAATTCTTGGTCTCTTATTATCCTAGAACGCCCGTGGCGTTCTTTTGGCATTTTCATTTTTCCGACAATGACAAAAATTCGACCGACTCACTCCAGCTTGGAAGTAAGCAAACTCTTCGAAACTTGTATGAAAAAAAGGAGTGGGTTTCCTCGTTCTGAAAAAAAGTCTATCATCAGTTTCGATTCATATCGGTTCCTAGCGATATACCATAAGCCTGACATATTTTTTTAACAATGTGACGAGTATATTTTACGCTTGTGCGAAAGGTCCATGAGGCACTTCTGTGCAATGTATTCGATTCCTCGAATAATCCCGTCTGAAGTAAGAAATTCAGAAGTCTATCTCGATCGCCATCGACAAATCAGCCATTTTACTAACTCGTAGTGAAATCGAGAAGAGGATTCCAGGGTTATGTACGATCGCTGGTTGGCTCTGATTACGGTTTGCGGTCAAGCTGGCTACCTCGGTCCATTCGGTATGCGGTCTCGTCCGTCGGCTTCTCCGGCCGACGCAATCTCCCCTTCCGAATGCGAAGGGAGCCCGACTGGGTAGGCCACTACCGGACGCATTGGAGAGCGCGCGTAGGGGCCGCAAAACACGATATGCTGGTCAGCGCACGAAATAGAATGGAATGCGCCTGGACGGATTCTAAAGTCGTGTTTGTTTCTTCACTTCCTGTAGTTCGTTGAAGACCACCGCGAGTTTCTCGGCCAATACGTATCTTCGCATACCTCCACGGTTTTGTGATTCGCAGCTTTCAAACCACCATTCAAGTTATCGATTATTTCATCATTGAAAAATCCTATTTTTCATTTCTCTGTCTATCTGTCTCTGTTTCTCTCTCTCTCTCACTCTCTCTGTCTCGTGGACCGTTTTTAAATGTGTATTCCACGAATTGATTTAATGCCATAGCGTTGAAATCGAGCGTCTGTCTTTCGAGGCTTTCACGAACGCCAGTACGAAGTCCCATGAATGCTCGTCAAAAAGAAAAGGAGAAAAAATCAGGCGTCCACCAAGGAGACCGAGAAAACTCCGCCGTCTTCGTTGCTCGCGGCATTGGACTATTATCCCCACGTCCGTCAAAGTTTTTTTTCTAGTCTCTACATTCGTCGTTTCTCTTGACGCACAGACACACGCACACACGCATGCACACTTATACACAGAACAAAATACCGTTTTGATGGCAACTTCGACGCGTGAGTCTCGCGAATGAACGGCCTTGGGCCTGCAGTACTAGAATAATTTTTTTTAATCATTGTCAAGTATACATAGTCGCATACAGTGTCGCGGTTGTTTGTTACATTTAACCCGTTCGTTCCTCTTCTGGGGATGAGCAATTTAGAACGAGATTACTACACGATTTCATTCATTCGGGACTCAATGATAAGTATTTAATGCTAATATCAATTGATCCTATTTCATATTATTTGGGCGACGTTGTAACGTGAAACATCTGGCAAAATTATAACGCGCACGCGTTCATGCAAATTGCAAAAACTCAATCGATCTATCGCATAAATATTTATAACGTCGTTCACGCAGATTATCGACGAGATATCAAACATATCGAAATAACGCTGAACGGGAACTTGCCTCGCAGTTGCATTTTTCTCGAGAGGTGACATTACAATCCGTGAGTGAAAAGGCCGCGAGCCTTCGCGCCTACATAATAAATCAGGAATTGTGCAACTTCTTGTTCTTTTTTGTCGCCAGTCGCACTCCCCGAAAAAAAATAATACTCGCGTTAGTTTCCGTGATTGACGATATAAATCGTGCTTATCGGTGACGAATTTGGTCAGTTCGACAACAGACGGAGAATCATTAGGAATTTCACACGGTCCGAATACGATTGCGTCGAGGACAGTGAGACGCCATCGTCGTCGTCAATTATCGCAGCTTCAATGGCTTCAATTGAGAGCGGCATGCGTTACAGTGACGTAATCCGCTCCTTCTGACAAGCAGCTCCCTCCTCGTCACGCATCCCTTTCGTATGAATTGTCCCTTAGTATCATCACTTATACTAGAATTATTTAAGAAAAATCGAGCTTTTTCTTTAAAAAGTCAGCCTCGATATTCACGACAAAAAAAAAGAAAATTGGAATCATTCATTTCACAGCGAATGGCTCGTATCAACCGGGCATGGAGCCGAAACGTCAGAGAACGGCCTACACGAGGCATCAGATACTTGAGCTGGAGAAGGAATTTCACTACAATCGTTACCTGACGAGACGACGAAGAATCGAGATAGCCCACTCGTTGGTGCTGTCAGAGCGTCAGATCAAGATATGGTTCCAAAATCGTCGCATGAAGTGGAAGAAGGACAATAAGCTGCCGAACACGAAGAACGTGAGGAGGAAAAACGCGAACGGACAACCTCAGGCGTCGAAACCGGCCAAAGGTTCGGGTGGAAGAAGCAAAGCGGCGAATCGTTCGAATCCGGGTAACAATAACAGTCATCGAAAGAACAACAATAATTCGCCGTCCAGCGGAATGGAGAGCAGTCTCGACGGTAGCGTAGGCCTGGATCTTCCTGATGTTCATGGCGTCTCATCCACCGCCAGTGGTCATTCTCTTACCCACTCCGGTCATCCAAGCTTTCAAGGTCATCCTCATCCCCTCGCACATCTTCAGGCCCAGCTGACTCACTGCAACGTAGGTGGAATGATGGACTCGACAGGTGGACAAATGGTTCACATGAATTCCGGAAGTATAAGTCCTCTTGCACCGGCGACGAGCCCGCCGGGTCTCAATTGCGCTCCCGTTGTCGTTCCACCCCTCACGATCAAATCCGATTACGGTCTCACGGCCCTGTAACACCAACCGACGAAGTTGACGTCGACGCAACCGCGTTTGTGCGATCTGACGAACTTCGTGGGTTCGGAAGAGTCCTCACCGGATTATCAGTGGCTCTAGGGTGCAACTTGAGATTTTTCGGAATGGAAATGTTTAAAAAAATCGACAGTGGTGCGCGAATCCCAGTGATCGAAAAATGGCGATCCTTCGGGATCGTCGAAGTGAGAACTCGTGTGTACTCCACTGGTCGAAAGGGCAATTCTCTCTTTTCATTGGACTCGATCGAGAATGTTGAACGTGGAAAGGATCGAGATTACACTGGATGTTTCAATTCAGACGTGCCATTCTAAAGGTAGAGATCGAGGCCAGTTTAAACAAAATTGAATAAATACGATGAAAAACACTCGTCTATGAAATAATTGTCTAGCTCTATTGTGCATTTATCACGATTTATCGGTTAATCTGTAAATAAGCAGGAAAAGTCCTTTCCTACCGTGTAGTTATTAATGCCTGTACATAGTTTCTGTAAAGAAGAGTATTATCATGACGCGTTATCGATACACAGTGTTTACGCTCATTGCATTATTGTATAACGATAAGTGTGTGATTTACGGATGTATAAAATTTCATCTCGATATGCAACATTTTACGATTGCGAAAAAAAAATTATCTGCGTACTTGTTTTTCTTTCTTTTAATATAAAAAATTGCAACGAAACTCGAAAACTACAACCACGAGATAACAATCCATTAGAAGCACGAATGCACGGATTTCTGTAAATAAACAACGACAGGCTCGAGTCTCGAATTGCACAAACGTATATTTTTATCGCCCAAAACGTAATCGACGACCAATACTTAGCGTAAACTGAGAAAAAGCGAAACAAAAAGAATACGAGGGAAGACAATGCCTGATGAACGCAGCGATCGAACAAGAGACAAAAAGTAATGCAAATCAAACGAGATTCACCAAGCGGAGTCGCTGTGACGAATATACCAAAACAATACCATAATAGTTGATACGAAAGAAGAGGAGAAAAAACGTAGCGTTTAAGCGAAAATCATTATACATTAAAATGTGATGTATACAGAGTTTAATTGCCTCACGCGGGCGATTCATCATAATTAGCGTCGAATTAGAGTGTACTATAGAGCGTGTCGCGAGAGATGAGTCTTTGAATTTTTCGGTTAAAACATTATACGTATAAAGATATCGTGCCGTCGCGAAACAAAAGATAAATCTCACACGCGCATACACACAAAAATACACGCTCCTCTTGTAATCTCCGGTAATCCCGTGTAAATAGTCTTGTAATATATATAAGAATTGTAATTCGACACGCGACAGTGCTTACGTTTATATTGAATATTATCGAAGAGATGAAAATACAATCGTAATACGTGAATAAATCATCAAATAAATGTTTTGTAATTTATAATATAATTCCTAAACGGTGTAGTCTGGTGCTGATAATCTGCTATTCCCGTATAATTATCATAATTGTCCCATTATGTTAAGTAATAATTAAGTAAGTTATGACATCATCGTGTCATAACTTACTTACACAAATTTGGAGCATTTTACGTTTTCATCTAGAAAAGTGTTCATAATTTCAATTATTCACCAATTATTTTCAAGACATGTTAATTACTGCACGAAAATAATGATTTATTATTATTTTGCCTTTTAATCGTTTCGATTGAATTTGCAACGTTATTTGTTCTTCCATTTTCTCAATCTTTTTAGGATCGCCTAATATATACTTTAGCTTGAAATTGGGTAGACGTTTTGTTGATCGAAACGAAGAATCGCCCACGGCAATAGCTTCGCACAAAGGGAAATCCCATAGAAAATAAGAAAAAAAGAGAATCTCTGAATGGCGAACGCGGTGCATATGCGAGGGATAAAAAAGGATCAATATATTCGCGTTGAGGCTTCATACAGCGGACGTTGGTAGAGGGGGACTTTTATCAGGATTCGTTTCTGACCCTTGAGGATGAGCGGTTCGCGGGGTGCGGAATAGAGAAGTAGTCACGATCTCTCTCATCGTGGTGAAGCAGAGATCGGAGAACGCGGGTGGGCGATTTCTCGACAAAGCGAACTCCTCAACAGCTCGTTCACGACGTGGGAGTGTGTGTGTTAGCGACGTTTCATAGAGGGTTGCGAATGCGGGTTATACTCGTCCACATCGCCACAAAAGCAATCTTCTTCGTCTTCTTCTTCTTTTTCTTCTTCTTCTTCTTTTTCCCTGGATAACCTATACTCCCGTGGCTCGGCCAATCATACCAACTTCAATTCCATGACGTTCAATCACTTTCATCAAGATCCGAGTATCGATATTCTCGACAGACTTGCCACGCGCAGCTGGCGAGTGAAACATGCATGCAGCTGCAGTCTCGAACATTATCAGCGATTTTCTTTTCATTCTTTTTGCTTCGTGTAATATCGAACGCGCGTCGAGTTCTGTATTTCAACGCTTTTTGCAACGCGACAACTATAGGGAAAGTGTGCCTTGAATCATCTGACACCTTGTCACTTCTTGTATAAAAAGAATGTTCGTAAGTTGATCTAAACACGTCATAGTTTTCCTTTATTCCTCTTCCTCTCTCTCATTCTCAAGGTCTCACATTGAAGTTTATAAGGATTCTGTTCTGGGTATCCATCCCCATCGCAGGTGTTGCAAAAATAGAAAAAACGTGCAGTTTTCCTCGTTTTTCTTAATTTTTTGCAGGTTCATTGTCCATAGAAAGCTCGGCAAGCACAAGTCAACAACTAAATCACATTGGAACGTACGAACTCGGCAAATATGAAGTCTGGAGAAGTGGATTCATCATGTATTCCGAGCCACCCAAGAAGACTAATTACCTACCGAGTAGACTCAGTAGTACGATAGGTGCTCCGATCCTTTGGCTCATGGCCGGTAGAATGCCGTGTACGTTTATACACACCTATCGTTGAATGGCTGTTTCGCACTGAGAAGAGGAACCGGACGGAAGTCCTTCGTACACGGGAGAGTTTACAAGACAATCTCTGCTAATTAATGAAGGTCTCCGGGAAATCTCATAGGGACGATTACCGACGATACTCTTGTCGTAACATCCCTAATGGTTCGTAACACACTCCGCGATGTTGCTTACTATTACGGAATATCCGACGTAATAGTAATAACGCTGGTACAAGCAGAATTCACCGTGTATGGTCATGGATTATTCGCAGTGTCGGTGTGGAATCATCGATCCTTACAGGAGCTCTTACCTACCATTCGCAACATCATCGCTCGCACGAACGGCACATTTACGAAATGAGAACACGTTCGATACCTGCAATATGCTTTCCATTCCGAACAGGTTTCTCTTTCTCGCTCTCTCATCGTACGAGACTATGGAGTCCCGCGACCAAGAGAAGTCCAACTCTCGTTCGCCCTCGGAAATCGAGAGAAAGAGAGACAAATGGTGGATTGATGTCGCTCATTTTATCATCGTCCCTAATTCTCCCTCTCTCTCTCTCACTCGGCATACGTCCAATCATTGGATCTCGACGTCGAGCGTTGACCAGGACGTAAAATGGGTGGTCAGGCATGTCTCGTCGGGTTGCGCCGCTGTCTCGGTATCATCGTGCAAGTCGCGCGAAGCTATGTGTTCCCCGAGCAAGTCATCGCGAGACCGAGGATGAGAACGAGACTCGTCGCGCGACTATCGTACTCTGGTAGGGTCCAGAAAGAACGACGGGAATTCTCTCGAGGAACGTACGCGTGTTATGCACACACGCACCTCACACTCCTCCTGCTCTTTCCACCGTACGTTTCTGACTTCTCGGCCTTGTGGCCACACACTTAGCACCACCACGTGACGATACGATCGACACACAGCTTTGCGACTCGCCATAACCTGTTCTCCGTTTTTCTCTACGTTATTTCTCGGTTTTTCATTACGATAGTGTTTTTTTGCCGTCATGTTTACTCCGACCGCAAACAACATATGGTAATTCACCATATTACAAGGACGAACAATTTTTGGTTTCGTGGCGTTCCGTTGTGTCTTGAATTCCATTTTTTGATAACGGTGGAACAAGCGATTTTTCTTTTGTCTCCGTGGACCATCGCGAGATGGTAATTCCAAAAATAACACACGGAAGAGGGTTTCGTATAGGAAAAAGCCCATGGGGCGGCGGTGATGTGCGAACGGTCCCTATTAGAAATAATTGGGGGGGATTAACGAGTCATGACTCCATTTATCAGGTCTCGTAATTACAAAGCATCGTTGCGTGTATCGCTAGGAGTGACGACTGACGCACACTAGCGGGGAGAAGATTCCAGGGGGGAGTTCCCATCTCGAGCGCTTTTGACTGTCCCTCTTCCGCGTTTTCTCGTTCGGAACATTTCGCTCGTCTCTCGTTTCCGTGTCACGGGCTAGAAACGAGCCTACACACCCGCTTGACTGACGTCCCCCTGGGTGGAGAGACAATCTCGCGTCCCGAATACACCTTCGGCCTGGCCGGTAAACCGGAGATAAGAAGGGGTTGCCCTTTGCTGTCATCGGACGTGAACGAATTAAACCCGAGAGGAAAAAATGCCAAAAAGGATGTGAAATAAATTAACAAGAAATGGTTTTTTATATTTTCCAGCCGAAGCTAATCATTAATATCGCGTATTTATATATTTAATTTGATATTTAGAGGTTAAAACATTCGAAGCTGCGAAATCCGAAAGACAGTGAGATTCATTAATTATTTCAAGTAACGTATAAGAGGGTAGTTATCGTCCGTATGTATTTTTTGGCCGGCGGGACAGCTGCGCGATCCACATTCGTTGGAAACCCCGGTAGCTGTCAGTCGATGCTACTTGCAGTCGAGGGAAGAATCCCCGACTGTGTAACAGAGCCTGACAGTGGACGGAAGAGAAAAGTCCCAGAGCACGAGACGGACAGAGAAGAAGTCCAAAAAGATGGGTGACGTGGGCGGTCTTGGTCCGCGACGCCGTCGGATTCATTAAGCAAACGCGACGAGGAGGAAGGAACGAGGTGCAGAAGAGAGAAACGCGCGTATACAGCGGCGAAGGATAGGACCGTGTATTTTTATCACCGTTCATCCCCCCGCGCGCCCTTGATCATCGTCTCTCGTCCTACGTCTTGGCGAGCTCACGGTGACAGTTACCTCCGGGTCGGGTCTCGGTAGCAACCGGGAGCCTTGTTAGTCCGGCTATCGATAATATACCTGTCGCACGTCGTGCCAGCTCGAGACCCGCTTCTTCTTCGTCGATCGATCGAGAAAGAGAGAGAAAGAGATGCGCTCTCAGAGCGGAATACATCCCCCGAGGGTGCAACATCATAAGAGTAATAGCATGGTGTCCAATGACGCTTTATTTCGTATTCCTTCGCAAAGTAAGTCGACGATGGAATCTCGGAGTTTATTATCTCTGCAACAGAAAGTGGTCTCAAGAGTCACTTGAAATGATTGACAGGGCGAAGACGATACACTTTAAGAATGAGACGTCCGCTGTCACATCGTCCTAAATTGACGTAAACGACGAAAATCGCAAAGATCGGTTCTAAAAAATTCACTAATTCGATGATCTTGATATGCTGTGTTACGTTGGCAAAAAAGTCATTGCGTTTTTCTCTTGTAGACCGACGTAACTGTCCATGCCCAAAAACATAATTATTTTTAGGCCAACCCCATACTGCACACTTCTCTTCGACGTCAAAACGTTGAAAATTTTCAACAGCTCGTCTGATGGACCAGGCTGAACTTACCCCCCAGATATTTAACAATTGTTAGAATTTCAGGTTTTGTTTATGTTTTAGTATGTCTAGAATTTCTTTAGGCAAATGACAATGGAACTAAAATTCAGCGAGAAAACGTTACATATTCTCCCACAATGCAGAGCCAGAACCTCTCTTGATCATTTCAGAATTGTTTTGACATCTCGTACATCGAATTCAAGTTACTTTTGGCCTCTGCGCATGGACATACGTCTACTTCAACGCAGAAATTACCAAGCGGAATAGCAACGCATCCTTACGTTCGAGATCAGAGAGCGTGTACAGCATGAAAGACAGACGGGCTATCGGAACACGTCCGAGCACCAACGGGAGACCGTTAACTCGCGATTCTCGCGGGGGTTATTAACGAAGAACATTGGCGAGAGTTTCGCGAATGTTATGCGCCGGCCGAATGTGTCGCTCACTCTCGTTGCCACCGGTAGCAGCGAGCGTTGCCAACATCCAACGACGACGAGAAACTTGCGCTGTCCGTTCAGGAACCGTTCTCAGTTCTCTTTCTCCCGCGCGCGGACGGTGAGTAAAAGCTCTCTCTCTCTCGCTCTCTTTCTCTCTCTCCGTCTCGCTTACTAGAATTCTCTGGCAATGTTGAACCTCTCTCGCTCGTTCGTACCACGTTCATTAATCTTGATCGGATCAGTCGAGATAGCGGCGAGCTGTTTCGGAAACCCTCTTCTCTCCCTTTAACCAAACCCCTCCCCTTCCTCACTCACTTTCTGTAGAAGCTCCGCAGAGCACCCCCTCTCATCAACTATCTCTTTCTCTCGCATGAGAAAGCTACCAGTACTATCACCAGCAGCAAAACTCCGTCCTCTATTCTTCTTCTTCATCACCCGAGTCTAGAACCTCTTCTCTTTCAGGGCCCCTACGCTCTTACCCCCAGTACTTCACCCTCTCTGGTTCATCTCATCAGGCCCCACAACCTCGTTTTTATCTCTTCCCTCGTTTCTTTTTCTTTCTCTTTCGGCCCTTCTCCGGCTCTCCGGCATTTTGCGCTCGAAAGTCTCATGCTTTCTGCCCCCTTCGGCACGGCCTTTCACCCCTTTGATAGTCTCTAAAACTCGGCTACGTCGTACCTCTCGGTCAGAATTTACGGGAAAAAATTGAGTGTATTCAATCTTTTCCGATCGTTCTACATCGAAGAAAATTAATTTTTGTTGAATTTTAATTAGTTCGAATAAATTTGATTAGATTCGTTTTGTTTCTTGATTTTCCTCGTGCCGCGTAGGCACGTCAATCTTTTTCATCCGGTTGCTGATAATTCATTAACATTCTTTTTTGTATCCCGCGGAATACGTGATGGATCCTGTTTTCAATTTAGTGGATCCCTGCCGAGCACTCCGGCTTTCACAGTCGTGCGGGTGATAGTGGTGGTGGTGATGGTGGTTCTGGTATAGAGCGTGTACACTCCGGCGACCCCTCCGCCTGGAATAGCAATGAGGCGACGGTTGGTTGTCGCTTCATAGCGCCAGTGTCTTGGTCTCACTGATCCTCATAGCCGTAGTGGAATATCCACGACCATGCGCCACGAGGTCCGTCCTAGTCAGGGTAACTCCCTTCGGCATCAGGACAATCGATAAATCGCTGCTGCTGTTGAACCGCGAACGGAGAAAAAATGAACATTATTTCCTATATAAATACATAGCTACATTTTTCTTCAAAAACCAAATATGAAAATAATGTATAGTAAACATTATTTAAAAAACCAGTCATTTTTTAAATATAAAAAAATAATTAACACAGGTACGAGTGGACTCTTGATGCTGATTGAAAATATATCCTCGGAGGGTCAGAAGCTCTGTTAAGGGGATGATTTCCACACGTCCTGCACTACTTACAGCCCCTTTCATCGGGCTATATAGCAACCCCTATTCGCCAGAAATTGGCGACGTCGGGGCATCAACGCCCTCGGCTTGATTAATCCCGTAAGCTCGACCACTGGTCAGCCCTTGAGTCTTCGTTCACGGTGAGGGTCGTACTCGGTGCGCGAACCCCTAGAATTTCTCTCACAGCGGCTTGACCCGTAATAATAACTACTTCGCCACTTTTATCCCAGGAAGCTACAAAAAATCTCCGGATCTTTCATCTCGAAGCTTTTTCTTGCCACCGCAAGAAACATTGGACGAAAGAAACTTCTTGTTTTTTTTTTCGGAATGAAAAAAGAATCGCCATTTCAGGCTCTTTCTTCGTAGGTTTGTTAGCCGCTTTTGCTTTTTCTCGCCTCTCTTCATCAGCCCGCTTGTAGGCGAAGTCGTTCTGGAACTTCGAAGACGAGAGGAGAGTCAAAATTATTTACGGTTCGTGAGTCTCTCGACAATGTCCAGTTGCTCGGCCAACGTTCTGCACGTTGGATAGCTTTGGAACGCTTTGTCTGCTTCGAGTCTAGCTCGAAGACTGTCAGTTATAATGGATGAACCCTCTTCAACTGGTTTCTATTTTTTAACCAAAGGAAGACTCGCCCGACGAATCCGATCGACAATTAACGAAATATCTAACAAAATAGTTATTCATAGGACCGATTATTCTCGTTTCATCAAAACGAAAACAGCGGGAAAGAAGCGTCGGTGAAAAAAACTTGAGACATAAAATGGACGATGTGTTTTAGAGTTTTTTTCGGGTTGTCCCGTTCGATTCGCTAACCACGTAATTTTCTCGCGCTCACCCGGCATACGCAGCTTCTCTCACGAGTCTTTGGTCCGCTTGGCGTAGCACGAAGGACGAGAGCGATGGGACGAAGGGGAATGCCCCCTCCCCCCTCTCGACACAATTAAGAACCTTAGGGGAATGGGGAACCGCCCCGGCCCATCTCATCGACGTTCCTGCGGGATCAGCGGCGTCCCGTTCACTCACCATGGTCTCCTCGCCTATTGGAGAGAAGGTTCTTTTTCGACGTTCAACCAGATCCAGGTCCTGCCCCCTTACGCCCTGCTGTTCTACCTCGAGCTCGCTACGTGAAACCTTCATGGCTGCTTTCGTGGCTTCGATGCTTCGAGACTACGAACAATTTCAACTGTTTTTTTTAATACAAATATTATTCACGTATCGTTTTATTTTTATAGCTCGACTATCCTAGAAAACTTGCAATATTCGTCAATCGACAAATATCAGCAAAAATCAACTTTGTCTATTCGTCTGTGTAAATTGATCGTATCGAACGTAAGAAAACAAATTTTCATGATTTTATTACAAAACGATTATTCATCATTATTAAAATTAATTCGAATCAAAAAAATGTTTGATAAACGTAGAAAAAATCAATTTAAATAGAAATGTTGTTTTTTTTCTAGATCTTCGAGTCAATTTATAATTAGCGAAGTTTCGATCTATCACTCATTCGGCTGTGTCGTAGCAGCAGCCGGTTTTTGTATCGAATTCGCGGGAGCAGCAGCGGCTAAAGTGTCGGCGAAGCGTCCGTTATCGACATCGTATTAACATTTTTCATCTTGTTATCCGAAATAATGAACGAGCTTCGAACGAGGCTTGTGATAGATGTTTTAAACGCTCGCGCGCATGCGGTAGTATACACGCGCACACACACACACATACACACACACACACCCACACATATATATAACGTACGCAGGATCTCTCCCGTTAATTGAATTCACACTTAGTCACTGGGCCGCGAGAGCTCTCTCGTGCCCGCGGGGTTACCCGTGCACGCACCGATGTGGCGCCCTCCTCCGCACGGTAAACTCGAAAATTGCAAGTCACTCAGCACTGATTTTCTCTCTACCCATCGATGTTGCGTTTGTGTGCTTCTTGCTCCGACTTACGAAAGGGACAAGATCGGGGGCTTCCTCTCCTCGTTTCTTCGTTCCTTCGCATCATCCTCCGTTTTCACTTTCGTTCGTTTAACGCGAAGGTCTCTTCACCGTCCCGGCATCGTTTTAATAAAAATCTCTTGGATTTAACGATATTTTTTTTGCAAACGGAAAAAAATGATGAAAATCCACGTCGAAGGAGAAGGGTATGAAATTGAAGAGATTTGAGGGTTGAGCCCTATTTGGTTCTATTACGAGGAGCGGTAACGTTATTTTTTTTCAGGGTCTGCGAACGTTCGCCAGCCCGTTACATTATTCATGTTTAATATCACCGAGTATTTTGATCCCCGCGCCGACGCGAGAGCGTAAAAGCCACAGGCGCTTGCCAGCGCGAAAAGCACCGGCTGCGCTCTGCTAATATTGCCCGCCGAACGGACATATATTTCGCGATAACGCACCGAGGGTGGTTTTCACGTCACGAAAAAAAAAACTAACACGATGAACAAAAAATGGAAACTTCTCAAAGCAAATAAAATCCACCCCGACTAAAAATACGAATCAATTTTTTCCGAGACTGTACGGAAAAAGTGTGAAAAGCTATTAAAGTTAGTTATTCTCTCTTTCTCTCCCGGTCTAGTCCTTGTCCGCGCTGCGCGCGTTTAATTAATCATTTTTACGAACATACAGTATAGTTTTTAAAATTATGTTTTATCGAGATCGACACGCAGAGTTCGGTGTCCACCGATTATACACCCAATGACGATTAACCATTTTAGTTCCTGGCGCGGTTTCTTTTTTATTCAGCCGTATATTTATTTTCAGCTCATTTAAACGAACCGCGCAAGAGTAACCAGAAAAACGTGTAATTCAAGAATTATAAAGTTTGTATTTTTTGTTTAATTCGAGTTTATAATAGTCGGGCGCCATTTTCTCAGTCAGCTGGTTAGATGTTTCGTCACGATAACGCGCCGTAGAGAATCGTTATCGCTAAGCTGTGCCTTTTAAGCGAGTTGGCACTCGATTTGCATGAAATGATCGTTAGCGACGCGACGGTTCGCGATGTTCGTTCTCTCTCTCTTTCGCTCGCTCTCTCTCGCTCACACTAACGCTGTATATCGTTGCGTCGCTAGTCTCCTACTACGACTGTTAGCTGGTATAATTAATATGAGTTTCGTATACGCGTGTATATCCACACGGTGTTCGCGACGAGATGGGAACAACGCGAGACTAGCTTCTGTGGTTAAACATGAATTAATAATCCACCGTCGTAGCGTACCGGGGGGAAGGGTACGAATCAAAGATGACTTTGTGATTCACGTCGCCGATAATTGTTCAAAAATATCTATGAAACGTCTAGTCTAATAATCGTTAAACAATCATTTCCTAAAAAAAGACAAAAAGAATTATTCGATTCGTCGAGAAAAACATTCGACAAAGATCGTAATTGTGGAGTATAAACTTCGAGTATAAATGTTCGATGAAACTTTGACAACATTATAAGTCGAACCATATCGAAAGTCGATAACGGAAACGTTCGAACTCATCGTCGGGCTGCCGGTTTCTGATTTCAACATTTTTTTTCTATAGCACGAGGCAACGGGCAGCACCATGGAAGCTTTTTCCATCGAGGACACTGCCGTTCATCGAGCTTTTTTCCACCCACCCGTGTCTGCTTCAGCAGGGCGGTCGTATATAGCCAATAGGACACACACAATACACCGGATATTTCATGACGGGGGCGGTAGGGGATGGTTGGAGGGGTAGATCGCCCAGGGGATGAGGGTTGGTGCGCTCTTGGTAGCAACAACATCGGCGTTGATTTCCGCGGGGAGTGACGCGTCACCGGCTTTCTCCCGTTCTCTAGAGCTCGATCCCCTTTGATACAACCCCCTCTTGCCTCGCTCCCCTCACCCCCTCCTTTCTCTGCCTTTTCTCGAAAGCGCGAGGGTTGCTTCTACGATGAAACCGAGGGGTGCGCCGATATATCCGTGCGAAGAGTTTGCCCGTTGTGACGTCGTCGCCGTTCGAGCTGGATCGTCCTGCATCCATCTGAAACGTCGGTCGTCCTTTCCAAACCCCCCGTACCCACTCCCTCTCATAGAGTATTCCCTCTTGGTGTCCGATGTATAGACGCTGGTGCGAGGTAGGTGACAGCGAACCTTCCTGTTATCGCGAAAAATGCTATTCCGGGATTCGTAATCCTGTATTGGCTTCAACGTCCCACGTTTGATAACCAGAGTTGGTCACACGTGATTGAACGTCGTTGATAACCATTTTTTCCTGGTCTGATAATTTCGTTATCAATATTCTATCGTTATAGGAGAAACGAAGATTGTCTTGAAAAACTGACCCCATCAGAATCGTTATTCGATTTACAATTAGTAAGTTACACTTAATCTGGTGTAATTTGAACCTCGAGTTAAATACGACCGGTATTTTTTTCAAATATAAAAATGTATACTTTACGTCGATTGAAAGTGATGATGATGTATGTTTCTATTACAACCCATGAAAATGTCCGCTCTAGATTATTTCCACTCTCCATGATAAACCAACAAAAAATGCCAGGGTTTGCGTTCCGCTTACAACCCGAATTCTTAAGAACCAAATCATAATAATCGTCGCCAATTTTTTTTTTAGAGCAGCTTCGAATGACTGTCAGGTGAGAAAAAATATAAATATCCCTCGCGTACCCAATCCCTAGCAAACACTGTACTAAGCCGATTAATACAAGGCCCCAGTTTTGCAGTAGACCAGAGGGAGCGAGAGAGTGAGAAAAAGATTCTTCTCTTCGTATACCCAGCTCGGATAAATAGCAGCAGCAGCAGCCGCAGCAACAGTACACGTATTCCGGTTGCATCAGGGTTAGTTTCTCGCTGCTGTTGGGTACGAGTAGAAGCGTTATAGCGTTGGAAAGCATGCTAGAAGGCGGAGAGAGGTGTACCGGGTGAAGGAAAGAAAAGAAAGAAAAAAAGAATGAGAGAGAGAAGAACATCCAGCGGCATGGTACGAGAAGCATATAGAGGGGAATTGAGCGAAGGGCGAGCAGAAATAAGAGAACCGAGAGAAAGAAGGAAAGAAAGAACCGAGGAGACGAGGAGAAAGAGAGAAAGCTCGTGGCCATGCTATACGGTGCATGGCTCTTCGGTACGATCATTAATCACGTTCGTGTCACGGCTAGCACACCGAGCCGGCAGCAGCCAGGGGGTACCTTACCAAGGGCCATACACGTATATACATATATGTACATTACGCGAACGTTCTAGTGGTACGTAGTACGCGACGTAGAGAAAGAAGGAGAGATAGAGAGTGAGAAAGCTTTCCGAAGCACATTTCTCCCGCAGGAGATGCTTGCGCGTCCGCAGGATATATCCTCCAACTCCGAAGTCCCCGGCGTTGCAGAGGCCCCGCCATCATCCAGCTCCTGGATACGTCGACGAATTTGAAATGGCGGTTGCAGTGGCGGTTTGCGGCGAGATGAGGGATTCTCGAAGCTAAAATCGTGTTGCATATCGCAGTCGCAAGTTGGTTGCGGATACACTGCGAACCAGTCGACTTTTGGTTGATGGACATTGAGGCAAAGAGTTAGGGCGTGTATTCGCTACTGTAACAAAGATCAGAGTTGAAAATTTTAATTTCTTGTCAATTTGAATTCTTCTTTTATGTGACTGATATTTTTGTCTCTACGAATATACTTGCAAAATTGTTCAAGCCTTCAAATAACAGGGGAAGCTCGGAATATTGAATATTTTTAGGAAGGTGGAAAAATTTATGTTTAATAGACGAATTTTTCCTGTAGCATCGACATTGAAGTGAAGCTAGAAGAAGCCTGCGGTTGCGAATGCCAGTAGCCAGAGAGAAGTGACGGAGAAAATTTTACAACACCCCTAATAAACCCTCTCGGTACTCGAGCAACCGCATCAAAACACTGTCGGTCGTCGCCATTGTTTTCTCGTTTAACCCTTCGCCTTACCTGCTCCTGGACTTGAATATGGTACAATACGAGTGGCTACTGCACGCGTCTGAATCCTTCTGCAATATCATAAATACGTCCGTTCGTATATCCCCGTGGTGATCGAAGAAAGTTTAAATGCAAAAGATTCTGAGGTGAGTTAGGAAGGAGATCTAGTGTTTGGAAAATTGGCATGACGAGACGAGGCTCGATGCGCTGCCAGCGAAAGGGTTGAACATCCCAGGAGATGTGCGGAGAGGTTCGACACTTTCTTTGAAGCATCGCGAGGAATACATCCCTAGAGTCTCCAGGGATCAATTTGCAAACGATATTGTCGTTGAAACATCCTCCTGTTCTGACTCGTTCTTTAATTTTCCAGACCCACCCCTGGAAGTACTTCCAAGCGTCGTTTTGTTCTTCGCAACGAAAAAAATTGCTTCAAGAATTTCTCAGGGTTCTGAGAAAGAGTAGGATATCGTTATTTACATTTATTATTTATCATCCCTGGAACTTTATCCCTGTTACGTTCACGAATGATAGAAATAACTACGGGATAATGTAATTCTTGTTGAGGAAAATCGAAGCGCAGTTATAACTTCCTCGCGAGCGAAGCTTAGCGAGATTTCTCCTTCGTGACTTTTGCCGTACGACGTCATAGAGCGAGACACGAGAGCGTCGGTCGAGTTGGATATAAATGATAGTAGGTAGCTGAATAATTATTATAGCGAATATTGTGCGAACCGTAGTCGCAGAGGTGAAAGACGAGGGGAGTTGCCTCGACGAAGGAGGATATGAAGGCAAAGGGCATTGGTGGACTCTCTCGTCGCTGTAGGCCCAGAAAACGAGACAGCAGGCCGCCCGGGAATCGGCGGAGCGCGAGCGAAAAGGCCTATCGGTGGTTTTGTTGGTCCCGGGGTTTCTTCTGTGTGCGTGATTCCGAGCAACTCCTAATTACCTCGAGATAAATATCACTTCGTGCTCACGAATGACGTGTGCTCCTGCAGCGCGGCCTTTCTCTCTCTCTCTCTCTCTCTCTCTCTCTCTCTCTCTCTCTCTCTCGCTCTCCATCTTTCTCGAAGCTCGTCAGTCAAAGCCGTCAAGGGGCTCGGTGTATGCCCGAGCTCTCTTTGCCGGTGGATGTTATCGCGTCCTTCTTTTGCAAACTGATCTGGGAGACCACCGTTAATTGTCTTACCTTCGTATCCCTTGGATCGTGTGAAATAAAAATAAAAATTTTCAAATGGTAATCAAAATACGAAATTGAAAAGAAAATTACAAATACGTTGATAACGTTTGATCGCATCTCATAAAAATTACATGTTTTTCATATGTTTCAGTTAAACGTTCTCTATTTTAGGTGATGACAGATCTTCATTTTTCTTCGCTTTGATAGTTTTTTATTCAGAAATACCGTTCGATAATTATTATTTTGTCATTAGCATTGAAGGCTTTCTTAGAAATGATCATTTCTACAGACGAGAGAAAACATGCAAACTCGATATAGCAATGGCTTTTCCTGTGGCATTAGGTACGTGGATGAAAACATGACGAGTCTGGTGAACGTCACGCGTGCGAGAGCGACAGATACTCTCGCCTACGTATATATACTTTGTATCGTCGGAGGGTTGGATCCAGCAACTCCGCGGAAACTGAGCGCGCGATCACGCCACCGTGAGATATTGTTCCACTGATGAAATTAATAGCGAGTGAGCGAAGCTACGGCCGTGTAACATTAATCCCCAGTGAGTATTAGTAACACTACCCCCCCCCCCCCCCCCCCCCCAAGGGGCTTGTAGAACAAGGGCGACGAGACAAGATGTGGAATACGCGAAATGTTGTATATCGCTGGTACACGCGAGAATTTCCAGCTCCTGGATAACAAAATATGTTCCATCTCCACCTCGGTTGGAATTGGCAACGGGGGATGAGGTCTGACCCGACTGTCGAGGACGTCGAGTCTCTTGAACAGAGGACACTCAAGGCTGTCCTCGAGGGAAGATTTGTGCGAGTGTACTGGACTTCTGGACAGTCTCTGGCCTGGTCGCAAAATGAAATATTGCTGGAGAATTAGGTCTCTAGCGTGTCATAGTTTCGTCCCGGTGAATTGTTATGCATTTTCCGATGTTGTTGACCCAGTGACTGAGTTAAACATCTTCGGATGAATTATTTATCGTCTCTGGGACTTTAACCCAGGGCTTCGATCATTGTTTTTTTTCATCAGATTTGGTCTGAGTTTATCTTAATGTGTCTGTAATGTCTCTTTGGCACGCGAGGTTGAAGAAGGATATGTCGGTTTTCAACCACTCGAATGCAACTATCGCCATCTGACATCGGTAAAGAAGGGAACGACAGGCTTTCGATTAACTTCCTACCACATCGGTGGAGACTCGGATAAGAGGTAGTTCCTGCGATGGCCGTACATCGAGCGTTGAAGCTCGTGTCGGTGTTTGAATTCAAACTTTTCGTCTGCCTTGAAGAAGTTCTTGAGAATGGGGATCTGTTTTTAGATCTATGCGACCCTATGTCAAAATTTAGCGCTTGAAAGGAATGCCTCCTTTTATCGACCCTCGATAATGTAGGAAACCGAAAGTTCTAGTAGTTTTGAATATTCGTCATCAGATGACGTTCTATTCTGGCCCCTTTTCGACCAAACTTGTTTAGAAATCGTCAGACCGAAGTGGGGATGAGGCCAACTATCTACGACCATTCACCACAAAAACTCCCTCTCTTTTAGCGTCATGCATCTCGTTCCCCACCGGGTCTATATGTTGATCTAATAGCTAGTGGAAATGGCGATCCCGTACGATTGGTCGAATGCCTCATCCCATTGACGTAAGGACTCTTCCAGACTCTTATGGAATTAAACATTTATTTTTTCTGTATATTTTATGCATTTCTGACAATTGCTACAGTACTTCATTTTTTATGAAAAATTAGATACGATAACTGGTGTTTAGTAATTTTTTATTTACAATCGAAGTCTTCAAATGAATAATAAAGTGAAAATACACAAATTTTAATTTGCTACAGAATAGCAGGTCCTAAATAATTCTTACTATATTATTCTATAATATAAACTTGATAATCGATTAATCGATCAACATCTCGCTTGTTTCTACTTCTTCACATTTAACCATAGCTTTTTTCGGGGTCGTATTTATTTCTCCAATTTACAAAATAACAATGCACAATACATAAATTCGTATATTTTTTATGAATCTATTTTATGAATCTATAAAATAATTCTGTTTAAACATTTATTGTAAAATAATCAGAAACATTGTAAACTTCGCTGTTTTATGCAATTTTCTCCGTAATTTTATGAAATTACGAACGAAGATAAAAAAGGTTGGCTCTTTCCTCGTCACCATTTTTCTTTCCTTATCACAATAATCGTATCGGATCCTGTCGAGGTGCAATCCTGGACACTCCGAGTCGCGTGGCGTGTCATCCGTAAGATACCTGTAGAGACGAGCTTCTGATATCTACAATTCTACAAAAGCCCGGATCTACAGGGTAGATCACGAATGTGCCTATTTTTTCAAACGAGGCTTGTATGCACCTGTACTTCAAATTCCTGAAGACTTCCAACATTTTCTAATCTGCAACAAATATCATTTATGTGGACGTACGGAGACAAACATTTTCTACGATAACATTGTACATTTATCTAATTTAGCAAATTATTCGCTGGCAAACAAAGTTCAATCTACCGCCTTAACTAATCCAGCAAAACTTATCTTTCTACAAAAACAAAAGTCCCTTTCCTCGCCCAGTAAGGAAAATTAGAATTTATCGTCGCCAGGACGTTCTCAACAACGGAAATATATTCATGAGGCATTCGTGATGCCCATTATAGTTCGATTTAATAACCAGTTCCGCACCACGCGTTCAGACACATACGTGACGTCCTTAATGCTCGACGATTGACGAACGTGACCAGGCATGAGGATTCGCAAATACGAATGGAGGAAGTCACGAATCTCCTGGCTCACCAGGCGACGTAGCTGTGTGCGTCTGTGTCTGTTTGTACCTGATGTGACTGCGATTCGAGGATTTAACAGACGATTTAATTCTGTATCGTGTAGAAGACAAGACACGTCGACCGTACGAGATCGCACGAATTGCGTATAAATCCATTAATTTACGTTTCATTTTGGAGGGCCAGACTTTGTATCCTCCTAAACTTTGTCGCCAATGCGTATAACGAATCAGCGCGTACGCGGTGTGAAAAAGTCTCGCCACGGTGTCAAGAAACATTCGAAAACGATGTTGTAAGCACGAGTTCACTGATGTTTGGTTTCGATCACGTATATGCGTTATCAACACACACACCAAAAATTGAACGAAACCGTTTTTTTGCAAAGGATTTCTCCAAGCCGCGATGAAACGGGGTAAGAAATCACTTCGAGGATTTCTTGGTCGAGACGAACCTGAAATTTATTGTAAGACAATCAACGTTAACATCAAATTGCGAACAATTATAGAGAAGCAACAAGCACTTGATGAAAAACGTTTCTAAAATGTCACTAAAATTATTGCAAACTCTTGAAATAATAATTTTGTTTGATCCTAATTTGAAATATTCGTGGTGGTAAAAAAGAATCGGTGCGCATTAAGAAAATTAGTACTTTACGTGTTGCCGCTTTGTGTCGTGACTCGATCATCCAGAAATCCAAACATCCCGACGTGTCGTTTCTTTACGTTGAAAGAGTTTTCGCTCCCGCGAGGTCAGTTCCGCTCTCGTCGACTGCCAAAAATTCGCGATAAACTGACGCGAACAAAAATTTCGCAAGTACGCGAAACGTAGCTCGACGTCTCCACGAGGTGTGTACAACGGGCCAACGCCCCACGTCGACGCGCGATGTTCTCGACTATCCTTTTAGTCCCGCGATATGGAAGGCGTCCCGACGCGAAACTTCGAGGACGCGCGGGGCGTCTCCCCGTCGAGGCTGCCCGGGTTCAAAGCAGGGGGTTCCCGGATTCTGCGATGATTGGACCGCGCTCACCCTCCTCCGACCCGAGGGGTTGACTCCGTTCAGGAACGTACGAAAATACCTTATTTTTCGCCCAATTTTCAAAAATTACGAATTTTTGAACGTACGCTGCGAAAAATTCATGGCAACAATTTTAATCGTCTAACGAAAAAGATTAACAAAAAACAAGGATTACAAAATGCATTCTGATATAAAAACATCATAAATCCTTCCAATTTTACACAAGTCCTTACAACGACTTACCTATTTTTAAAAAATCAACAATACTTTTTTTCCAATCGAATCATCTCATTGCCGCGTGATTTATGTGCATTCGATAGAAAATTTGGATAAAAACTATTTTATAAAGAATTTTGCAGTATCGTTGACTCTTGGTGGGAATAAATGCAATGAGTACAGGGATCCTGTTGAAGAAACGGACGTTACTGCATTTGTTCCCCCACCCTCGAGTCAGAGCTCGTGCACCCTCTCTCGGTCTCTCCTGTCAACCCCTCTGAGACCGCGGACCCGGCCAACCTTGCTATCTCTCTCTTTCTCTCGCTCCCTCCATTCGGTCTCATCATCTTTTCCCTTTCATACCCCAACGTACATATATATCCACGCACACACACAAACGTAAATATATATATGTATATAAGTTTCCGCATTTTAGCTCGAGGCTACAGCCTTGTAGAGCGACTTGCGAAGAATCGGCCTCGTCCCTAGAGTTCTCCTTGTCTCGGGCTCTCAAACATCGCGCTTTGGGTCCGGACCAACCGAAAAGTGGCTACGACTATACATATATATCTATACACTTTATCTCTTGTCTCTCTCTTGCTATCAGCTAGCTTGTCTCTCTCTCTCTCTCTTTCTCTCTCTCTCTCCCTCTCGCCCCTACCCTGTTATACAGATATACATAAACGAGCACGTCCTCGCTCTCTCTCTCCCTCGCTGTTGAATGCTCTTCCCACGTATTGATCGAGCCCGTGGACCCGCGAACCGGAGGCTGTGCGTTTCTCCGTGGTTTGCACGAGAGAGATGGAAGGAAACGAGGGCAGAGAGAGAGGAAAAGCCATATCGCACGAAGTGCGCACCAGCGAAAAGAGAGGGAACCACGATATGCTACTGGTATCTTCTGCTT
This sequence comes from Netelia inedita, assembly GCA_964017225.1. Classification (NCBI taxonomy): domain Eukaryota; kingdom Metazoa; phylum Arthropoda; class Insecta; order Hymenoptera; family Ichneumonidae; genus Netelia; species Netelia inedita. Next base: position 38,709,940 of record OZ024921.1, read on the forward strand.
CTATATATATATGAAGCCCAGAATGGCCAAGGGGTGTCGGAACTTTTCGCGAGACGAGAGAGGGATATATTGCGCTGTGTCGTGGTGGGTGGTCGTCGTCGCGCTTTTCTCATGACGCTCTTTTCCACGGAAAGCTTTCCAAATGAGTAAGAGAGAGAGAGAGAGAGAGAGAGAGAGAGAGAGAGAGAGAGAGAAAGAGAGGATGGAAGAGACGAGAGCTCACTCAATAAATCGCTACCACACACCACTCATCCCGTCATAACATCATCCACGTCGCATGCCACTCAACCGCGTGTACCTTTTTCGTCTGTCGTTTCTCACTGGCCCTCTGTCCCTCTCTCTCTCTCGGCCTCTCTCTTTCTTCTGTCCTTACTCACTCTTCGTTGTCGATATAACCACTTTTCCACGGATTTGATGGAACGACGAAGTACGACAAATTTTTTTCGCTCTAACTAGAACGAGTAGGCGGAAAAAATACCACCAAAAAAAAGATCGAAAAACATACAATTTTTTAAAGGGTGAGACGAAAATAATTTATCATGAGTGAATAACAAATTTTCGAGCGGAGGCTTCTACGTCTGGAAGTTTTTACTAGAATACATTTTATATTTTATTCGATTGCCTTTGATAATAAATTCATCCCTTAGCAATATAAATTGATTTTATTTTGAGTTTAAAAATTCAGACAAATTTGCATTTAAATGAATTACTATTTTACGATTCAATTTGAATTATCATCATTATTCTTATTTGAGTATTATTAGATTTCGGTATCGGTTGTACGATGAAGGTAAAAAAGACGCCGAGCAAGGCACTAAACGTGTCGATGAATTTTTCCAATCGACCTGACGCTTCCTCGCTTCGTCGTGGCCGTTAATCTAGATTTTTTATTGCTTCTCCAGCGAGGAGGATATAGAGTGGTGGCTATCGTCCCCTCGGTTTATATATGATTCACGGGATATGTCCTTTGAGCGTATTGGTTTTCATCCGAGAGCAATGAGAATGGTGCCATAAAATATTTTCGTAAAATGAATACTTATAAAAAATGACTAAGGATCGTTGTCGTGGCTTTTTTCATATATAATGTCGTACATTATTCAACGTTAAACTTTTGCGAATAATATTTTTGTACCCACCTCCCCTCCACCCCTGGTGTATTTGCTTATCAAGAGCATACGTGTAATAAGAAAGTTACAAGTAGCCAAGTTTTGATCGATCGAGGCCCCCAGGTAGTTCGAGGAGCGCACGACTATGCCATATATATATTTTACTTTAGTGTATAATGGGGAAACGCAGCGACGAAATTTATTTCGAGCCATCAAAGTGCATAGCGGAGTATACAACGGCGAAGTGCCCGCGTTCCCAGACACCGTTTATGACTAAAACTCACTCGTATAACGTGGTTAATGAGAAACGTATTTGTTGATTAATTTATGCGCTACGAAGGTTCGTACTTTACTAGAAAATTGTATTTACAGACAAATGCAAGCTCGGCAAAAACATTAAATTTCGAAGGCGAATATTTATCGTTAGGTATTTAAATTCCAAATAACGCTTTGAAAACCTTGTTTCACATTTTTTAATTAATTATTAGTACGACATGCTCTTTTTTAGATTATCGCAAATGTTTCAAATTGTATCCCATTTTTTTACTCAACTGCAACGATTTCTGAATAACAATTTCGAGCTAAAAAAATAAGAAAAAAAAAATGTTGAATTTTAGTCACAAATTTTAAAAAAAAAGCTTTATGTGAAAAAAAATTAAGAGTAAACGTGAATAATAATTATTATTATTTAATGTTGGGTAATTGCAATTCCTGAACCAAACTATCCTATTAGTACATCAATATAGATAGTTATGTAAATTTAATTCAAATAAAAGGCAGTTTAGAGATTTTAATAAAATCCGATAGAGGGCTCTTACCTCGAAATTTCATGGACTTCCGATAGGGCTGATTGCGAGGACTAAGCGACGATATCCACTCGGCTACCGTGCGGACGTACGACTGGCGAGAACTTCTGCCACCGACTGGGTGTCTCTGCTGGCCATTGTATTGCGCTGGAATGTTTCACCAGGAGGAAGGAACGTCCGGAGCTGTGACTCGAATATCAATGGGCACGAGAGAGCTCTCCGGTAGAGGCGATTTCCTTCTCGACGCGGTGCACAACGCAATCACCGTCTATCGATGTCCCAACACCGTTCGAACCTTTCAAGTTCGATCACCCGATGCGAAAACCCCCGAACGAGAATTGCTATATGCCTCGGCTGAAAAAGAAAAAAAAACTTTTATTTTTCAGAGCTCGTAAGAGTTTCCAAAGTTCTCGATGCAAAACTGTTCATCTAGACGCGTACCAGCTTCGCTGAATAAATATATAAGCCAGCGGCAATAAAAGCTTAAACGACCGAGCTAATGTTATTGAGATGAGCCGAGCGAGAGGGAAGGGCGAAGCGAGAGAGACGCACCGAAGGGTGGAATGGATTTCCCAACGAGAAACTGTATCCCGCCCCTTTTTACGGAATTTAGGTCCACTCGCCTTCGTTCTTCCTTTTTTTGTGTTGGGCCTTCTATATTCGCGGCTATCCCTAGAAAAATATCCCTCCCGCAAATTGAATAGCAATCGTAAGTTCGTCGTTAAGGAATTCTAACTGCAGTCTGATAAAATACAGACTGAACGTCCGTTCTCTCTCTCGCTCTCTCTCTCTTTGTCCCATTTCTAATGGAATTTTTTCCCCGTTTTTTTACCCGTTCGCAATCTTGGACGATTGCCAATTTTCTCGTTCTTCCGCGGAAAGAGATTTTCTATCCTGCAATGAATATATTGATTCGATCGCATTTGTATAATCATGAATGAATATGTTGGGCGTGAAATATTTTATCCGTAAGATCATCGATTCTGCATTCATTCGATTTGGACCGAATCCGTTCCAATTCCGGAAACTAAACGTTGATTTCGTTTGATTTATTTTTTATAGTTGCACATCGATAAATAAATAAATAAAACTAATCAATCACTTTGCGGATTTATTTAATTTCAATATTCGTTCGATTCGAATAAAATCAACGCAAATCACGTAAATCGGTGTTTCGTCGCTATAAACGACGATCAATCATACACAAAAGTAACGAGGTGTCCTCCGCCGAGATGAAAACCTCCGTCTTATTTTTTCAACGACCTGCTGCAAACCACATCACAATTTTGAATGATAATTTATTTAAAAGTCTGTCCCGAGCTTTTCAGCAACACACTGAACTACATATATATATATATATACGTGTGTGTGTGCACGCATATAACAGTCGTCCATTGAGAAGAGGCACTCTGGTAGATGGGAGAGAGAGCACGGCATGCCGTTCCATATTTCGTAGCTCTCATAATTTATGCAGCCGAAAAGCTTTCAACTCCGGTTCACTTCGTAAAAAAGTAACCTCACCCTGCCTCGCCGTAAAATCCTTTTATTTTTTCGTTCTTTCCGGCCAATCGTTGAGAAGAGAAAAATGGCCGGTACCTACCTTCGATAAATTTGATAAAACGCAAAATTTCCAACGGTTACCACGATCGAGGGTGGATTATTTATTCTACAAATTTCCGTTATCCTCGCAAAAAGCTATCGAGCAACGAATAAGCCTTTGAAATCCCAAATGCAAATGCGATCGATTTTTTTTACTATCGAAAAAATAGATTGTCCATAAATTTTGTAAACTGGAAAAATTGCAAGATTTAAATAGAGCCAGCATGGATTATTTATGCCGAAAAAGCTACGTTACCATCGAGCCCAGCCATTATTTTTCGACATACGTGATAACGCCGCAACAAAGGAAAAGCCTTTGAAATGTTCACGGGCTTGGATCGATCGATTTTGTATCTTTTATTCATAGAGTTTGCTGTTAACGCCGCACGGTTTATCACGCGTTCGCTTTCACGGTTGTTCACTCGATTATATTCCCGTCTGGTTATACGCCAGGCCTGTACTCGGGCGCTTCCATCCACGAGTCTCTCTCGCTTCGCTCTCTCCCAATCAAAAATTCATTCATTAATCACGTACGTTATGTATCGAGATATATACGAATGCGCGTACAACATGCACGTGAACAACGATTTCGGAACGATTAATTTCGTACTAACTGATAATCTACTGTGCGATCGCTATAAATCATGTACGCTCGAGAAAAAAGAAGCGGGGTTTAAAAACGATCGTCAAAAAAAAAAATATATCGTTTGGCCTTAGTGACACGGAGGCCGAGGTACGAAGGGTTCATACGATCGTGGGACCGACTCAGGAATTCTAGAACGTTTTGTACACGCGCGTGATTGTTACAAACCTTTTCTCGATTGTAAAGTTCGTGGATAGCAACGTTCGCATTTGTAGCAAATCGGCATACAAGAACAAAATTCCAAACGATAATTAAAAATTTTCCAACCCTTATTTTTTTACCACAGGCGTGATCTTTGTAATTATTATCATACAATGTTTTTTCAATTAGATTAAATTAAATTAGAAGAAATATCGATAAATAATATTTAATAAATTCATCGTATTTCTGGCACCTTTTTTATTTTTAAATTACTATAACCGATCAATAATTATTGAAATAACACACGAATAAGTCGAAATAAATGAAGAAAGGAGCGTGTGGGCGTTTTGCTAGTCGATTCTCAGTGAACGAGAATGGAAGTATAGAAAAGTCGGTTCGGATGGTGTGCTTGACGTAAAAGCGTTGGACGAGACGAAGGATTTTTCGTTATATACGATCGTGGGAGAAGAGTGAACGACGGGTTCGAGGATTCGGGAGTGAACGTTTCACGGGGAAAGAAGGTGAGGAGCGCAAGGTGGGGGGGGGGCAAGCTTGGCTCTCCCGCGGCCTCTCCTTAATACTTTTCCTCGATCTTTTGCCCAGGGTCGACGGGCATATACATACTATATAGATATATATAGACATAGATACGAAGAGAATCCGCACGGGGATTGCGTTTCGAGGACGTTGACGCAGTTCCCGCGGGGCATTTTTGTGGACGCGAGAGACGCGGAGGTCGGACAGCGAGGAGAGCTGTCCCGCTCTCTCGTTTTACCTCTCCGCTCTCTGTATCTATCTCTCTCCTCGTCTCTTGATTCGCCGGAGGTGAGAGTGCTTTCCGTCCTTCACTTCTTCTTCATCTCTTTTTCCTCTCATCCTCACTTTCCACTTTTTCTCTCGTCTCTCCACGCTGCTGCGCTTTTTTTTCCATTTCCTGTCGTCCCTCAGCGATCCGACGAGTTTTTCCCCCGCGCACACTTTCGTCCCATTTTCCACGTCCCCCTCTCTCGATTCATCCCTCGCTACTCTTGTCTTTTTACCCTCGGCTCTTCAGCTTTTTCTTCGACCTTTCTGTCTCCGCTCGTCTTCTTCGCTACTGTCTTTCTCTCTCTCTCTCTCTCTCCCTCTCTATCTCTCTTTCCTCCTCTTTCTTCTCGCGTATCAGTACATCCATGTGCAGGGTAAGATTCTTGTCTCCCTCGCTCGTATCTTAACAAATCCTCTTTTCGTACATGTTGTTGTTTTACTTTTCTTCCGTACTTCTCTCTCTCTCTTTCTCTCGGAGACACGGAGATGAGACGGGAGAGTTCTTTACGAAAGTCAAGGTGGACAGAGAGCAGTCTAGTTTTATGGCAGTAGCAATGAAACTTTATAACACTGTTCGTGTTTTGAGGGTTGGTTTGATATTTCGCCCTCCAGGCTCCTATTCTTATGTATTAACTCTACTATATTCACAAATATATATATACATATTGTATATATGTTTGTGAAATATATGCAGAAGTATTTCAGTTTATTAAGATTGATGAACGAGAAATTGGCTAGAGTTTGGGTGAAAATTTATGGAGTGCGAAAGTTTTCGGGTGGTCTATATTCTATACATCGCGTCGTTTCGACTTCTTGGCGCTAACGTGGGCGAATATATGTGTATGTGTGTGTGTCAGTGTTCACGAGAAGGAAGAGAGTCTCGAGTCAAGAATTTCATGAACGGTATAACGGAACTTCGAGTCGGATGGCACGCGTCCTCTCCGCCGTGCCAAACGGAAGTTCTCGAATCGGCGTTAACGCGCGCCCGAGCGCACACGCCGCTGTGTGTTCAAATGTTGATGGCACGTACGTCGGAATGTTCCCGTGTGTAGGTTCGAGACATCGCGTGCGTCAAGTTTTCTAAACAGGTGACGGGGCACCCGGAGCACGCGCCCTCGTTGCAAAAAAAACTTTCTCGCTAATCTAGAATCTTTTTTTCTATTCGGAAATAAATCGAGAGTCGAAGTCCCATTTGTTCGATTTATCGATCGGGCGATTTATCGACCAATTAATTTCAACGACGAGGGGGAAGAATATTAACGATAATTCCCGACAGTCTGATTCTCGTATTTTTTCTTGTCGTTCTTATTTGCTTTAGTCGCCCTTGTCTCGTCTCAACCGCGAGTATTTGCAACGTAGAGAAACCGCGCGAGGGAAAAAAAGGATCATTTGTCAGGGCAAAATGGATGCGGACGCAAACACGTTATCGCTATCCCCCGAGGTAATCCATTGGATTTTCCCGCGAATAAGACGTTTGTCGAGTGGAATCAAGAACCTTGGAGCGGAGGAAAGAGAGAGAGAGAGGGAGAGAGACAGAACAATCGAGAAACCTTCGAATCTTGGGGGATGTTCGAGACCGAGTCAAGACGCTACGACAAGACGAATGTCCTGATCATAACGGAGGTTAATTAATTTCTTTTTTATCACCTCCGAAAGGAGAGATTTTCGATTTAAAAAATTGTGATACGCCATTAAGATTTGATATTCTACGATCGATTTTTAATTTAATGCTGAAAAGTATGGTCAGTAAACTTAGAGATGAATTTGATTCGTATTATCTTCAACGGAATAAAATCCAATGTGCTCAGAAACATGGCAAATTGCCACCCCTCAAATAAAATTCCATGCAAATACATTTTGTTCGCTCCGATAAATTCTCCCTGACCCAGATCAAATTTAATACTATAAAAATGTATATACCAATACGAGAATTTCCGTTGCGACGTTATTTATTTTTCATTTCGATCGTCAACATCGAGAGCAGTAATATTTTTTTAGGGCCAAGCATCGTGCACGAGCAGTTCAATAAAAGCGGAAATGTGGCGTCGCTCGTCCAAGGGCTGTCCGCAGTGGCAGCGAGCATGATCGTCCGATTTTAATTAAAAAAGTACATTTCGGGTGAAGGGTGGGTTCGCTTGGTGAAAGTCTGTGGTAGATGTGAGAAGAGAAGGAGGAAGGGTGGCTAGGGGGTGTAGTTTGGCAGTGCAAAAACGCGGGACTGTTGCAAAGGTCGGCGCTGGTGAAAAGCTCGTTGGTGTCGAGAGTGGCGGATGGAGGAATATGGATATAGTAGAAAACACGAGGAGTGAGAGACTCGCGCGCGGGCTGGTCATAGGCGGAGACACGAGGGTTGTGGCAGGTTTCACCGGAGAGAGCGGTGAAAGCTTCGAAGAGGGTTGGATCGAGATCGCGGCTCTCTGCTCTCGTACGAGCGTTGGTAGGGGTAGTTAGTTTGCAATAGCTTGCGAGAGAGAGAGAGAGAGAGAGAGAGAGATGCGAGAAAATCGTCGAGCGGTTGGTGTGCGTGGAGCGGGCTGAAAGGGGGGGAGGGGGTTTGCACGATTCCATCTGCCAGCCTGTCATTCCAAAACTACGTACGATGTCGAGCTGTTGGCGGCAGTTCGATCAATACACTTGCAATCTAGATACAAAATGGCTGAAACTCTATATCGAATGGCTTTTCACGCACCATTTCGATCCCCCCCCATTCCCGTTTGAGAGCGATGAATGAAAAAAACGAAAGGAAGAGAAGCAGAAAAAAAAGAATCGGCGTTCGAGGTGGGGTTGAAATATCCCGGATTCTTCAAACGAGAATAAAACGTATACGGTGACAGGGTGGAAAACATTATAGCGTTACTTTACCGGTGAATCGCGAGAATCGCGTATGATCGAATTTTGTTGTTTTTTAGGGGTTGTTTTTTCGTTTTTGTTTTATCGCGAGAACAAGCTTATCAAAAAATGTAGAATCTCGGGATCTGATTGATACACCAGATACGGTCGGGTACGGACATTGGCCGAGCTCCAACTCTTCCATCTCTCCATGCCCTTGCCACGAGGGGTGGGGGTGGATTGTAAATAGAAGCCACTCGTTTTTCCGAGACTAACGCCATCTCGCGTGTTTTCGCGGAACTCTCGCAGTTCCGCGTCTTACCACGAGCGGCGCCATCGACTTCAACCCCCGCCCTCACCACCTCGTGACAATTAAGGTGGCCACACGCCAGAATTATTCTCTCTCTTAAATATTTATCCGAACTTACGATCCCCAGACGAAATTGCATTCGTATCAAACTCTCTCTGTCTGTCTATCAGTTTGTCTCGCTCTCTATCTCTCTCTCTCTCTCGCTCTCTCGACGTTTGAAACATGGCGAACTAATTGATTCCACGACGTCCGGCCGCGAATATACGATTCCATCGCATTAGCGCAATTTGACTCCGCGATTGTGACGTCACCGACCGCGCGGAGGGGTCAAGTAACGATTTTCCATCCCTCTCGGGGAATCACGTGAAGTATACCCGCGGCGTAACGCGGGTGTTCTCGCATTACGAATGATAAGATAACGTCTTCTTTTTAGCGCCACCTCCCACGGAAACTTTAACAAGCTCTCGACCGTCGGATAAATATGTCACTGAAGTCACAAAAAGCGAAAATCCGCCATTTACAACGAGCGATACCGAAGCGAACTAAAAAAAATAAGAAAATGTTTTTTTTTTGTTTTTTTACCAACGACGCTATAAAATTTGTAGGAAGAAAACGTTGTACGACCGTTCGGTAGGCAGGACGCGGCACAACTAAACTCCCCGAACGATTCGCGTGCAATAAAGGGGGTCATTTTGAATCTGTGTGAAGTGTGCCGAAATTTATGGTCCTCTCCGGCTCTCCCTCTCTTCGTTGAATGAGCGCGGACCGTGTGGGTTGGCGGATAGCTCTAGGGGCCGAGTGAGACCCGGCCATTAACAACGCGTTTGGCGCGAGAAACTGCCACGCTCGCTTCGATTCGCGTGCGATCCGATAAATTCTAAAACCGTTGCCCTCACTGAATCTACGTCGTATTTCCTATGCACTGACCTCGTTTTTAACGTTGCGTTATTCTTCGTTCGCGTTTCGTTACTTTTCCTTTTAGCTCGAAGAAAAATTAAGAAACTTTACGATCGATCGATTAAACGATTGATTTTATTTCCATGATTTACTCGACTCTCGACTTTAACGATCGATGACAATTTTGTAAGTTGCTTCGGTCGATCGACGGACGTGCTCTCGCAGCGTTCAGTTCAAAATCACGAATGTGCGGAGGATGCCACGTCGAAGGCCCCCAGGTGATGCACCCCCGGCGTGTTTCCGTCGAGGGGTAGTATCGCGGGGAAATGATTTATGACCTCGAAGGGGACTCCAGGTAGGGCGCCATTCACATCTCCGCACTGCTGTTGCAACGCATCGGTCTCTTCCTCGTGTACGATCCCTGCAGCAGCCAGCCGATCCGGATTTCGGTCCACGATCTCCGGCCGCAGTCGATAAGCACGAGGACCGAATAATTTCAGTATGCGAATATCAACGATCGGAACGACGCGACATTTCATTCGTACTTTGAAACTTTAAATGAAAAGTAACGAATGTATCGATAACTGTTTTTAAGAATTTATCAAACGTGTTCAAAAGTAGAGATGAGAATTTTGTGGTCAATGTAGACGGAGGCGTCCTGGATATTTCGGAATTTTGGTCAAGTTAAATCAAACATCAAGCTTTTGTATTTTCAAGAAAGTACATTTTTTTAAAACTATTTTTTCATCTCGCAGTGCGAAGGAAGTATTTTTTGGTATTTGCAAACTCCAAAGCGAGTCCAAGTTTTTTGTTCAACTCTCCCCGGTACAAGTAATAATGCGAAGTACGTCCCTACGTCGCTCTCGTGGCTGGAGTTTTATATTAAAAATTCTCGTCTCGGTATAACGACGAAACTGTGTGTGGCGATAATGTGCAGCAGAGAAAAGACGCAGATTTGAGTCGTCCAGGACAGTGTATTTCGTCTACGAGCGAACGGAGGTGAGAAAAGAATTTTCGTGGGAAGACGAAATATATCGAAGAACAAAGAATTGATAGACGACAACAAATAGAAAAACAAAAATGATCAAATCCGTCACAAACTTGATACATTATTCGATCTTATCGCTCTACCCGATGTTCCTCGTAGTTTTCCGGTGTTAATTGACGTTTAATTAGAAGTCGGTGTTCTTGCCGTTCGATTAATCAAAAATCGGGAGGTCTCGAGACTTTCTAATTGAATCTCCAGACTCGTTTATGAACGGAGCAAAATAAGCTCGGCACACACTTTCAGAATTTATATATATATATAGCGATACATAGTTGCGATGATTACTGCGCATCTCACACACGCATCGTCGAAGATATTTTACCGTAAAATTTTCCGGAGGAGCAGCACGTGTCGTTCGAATGACGAAACGAAGACGAGAGGAAGTGAAATAAAATAGAATCGGTAAATTCCTTGGAAAGGAAAGGAAGAGCAAGATACAGGCAATACAGATATAGGTATAGAAAAATCTTTCTATATATATATGTATAGTTGAAGCAGGGAGGATCGTATTAGGAAAGCGGAAGGGATGGAAAGTGAGCGTGCGTAGAGTCAAGGCAGAGCGCAGCAGCAGCAGCAGCGGTTGTACCCCCGAAACGATCATCAATCATCAAGAGCGAGACAATCGAATAGCGTGCCCAACCGGTGAACAGCTGTCGCTTCGTTGCGCTCGAAACCGGTCCGCTTTACACACGATACATACATACATGCTACCGAAAAGAGAACCACTCACAAAAATCAAGATAACGCAGTGTGGAATTGCTTTGGCAACTTTTTACGAGTAAAATTGATAAAAGTATTTCACGAAAAATCGGTAAAAACGATCTTTGCAAGTTGCACGATATGTTTGATTTTTAATTACATCAATTTTTTTCAACAATCAAATGCATTAAAATATTTGACTGTCGATCAAATAAATTCAATTTTATTCGAACGACGATGAAAAGAAATTGACAATTTGAATATATTTTGTTTCTTTTTTTCGTTTGTTTTTCGTAAAATTTGCTCGGATCGTATAAATTCCTTTTTCTCACGATGCGAAGCGTATATTTGGGCCAGAAGCGATGGATTCGTGCCAACGACTGTACCGCTTTACACACTCGATATTGCATATTTATACGCTCCCGTATCCGAGAACGTGTTGCTGAAAAATATACAGATGTATCAAAAGTGCGTCGATCCTCCTTCGCATCACGTGTCGCATCGTATCACGATATTCCCAGCAGCCGTGGGTCTCGACCAAACGCCACGATCGAGTCTCTCACTTTTACCCCCGAAAATACTTTCATACATCTCCTCGTAACTGCCACGTTTCATAAATAACCTTCGTGTTATGAAAAAAAAGAAGAAGAAAAAGAAGAAAATAGAGAAAATACAATTTCAATATTACGTCCGATACACGGATGCGTATTTTGTGTTATTACCTGGACGTTTGATAGATAGAAGGGGCGTTATTGTCTTTACAAAACGATAACCATTTGTTTTCCCGAAGAAAAATGCAAAAATTGAGCTGGTATACAATGGGCAGCTATCGCGAGGGAGAGATGCCACGACGTCAAAAAGAAAATACATTGGATATGTGCCAAGGTTAGTTCTCGCATTAATATATTTTCATGGACTCCGGTGTTGAAATAACAAAAAAAAAAAAATAAAGAAAAAAGAATTAGAATCGTCCAATGGTTAGAGGGACAAGTGTTTGTTCGGGGGTGCACGACGTTTATGAAAATCCTGAAAGTCGGTACGAGGGAAAGTTGGAATACCGCGTGATGCGCGTATATATACGTATAGAGGATTCGCACGGGTTATACGAGTGCTCGACAGAAATGAAAATGTATAAGAGCACCGAGGCCCGGAATCATATTAATAACGCGCCGTGTGTTTTCTCTCTTTGTCTCTTTCTCTCTCACTCACTCTCCTCTTGGTGTATTCGCCACCCTTCGCGTTTTTGGCTTAATTAAATTTCCGAGAATTTTATATTATCCTTCGTGTTTTCGTTCTGTCAGTTATCATCCTTGAATTTTAGCGCATGAAATGCCTTGGGCTAGATTGGTCCAGAAAATTTTTTCTTATTCCATATGCGAGGGTCACGAGTGATGAATGAATTTTTGTTAAGAAAAATTAATAACGAAGTATTTTTCACTGGTTTTGTTAATTTTATTTTATTTATTTATTTATTTATTTGGGAAAAGTCCGAGCTCTGCCGCACCGTGGCTCAGAAGATTCGTTGCCGCGCGTTGAAAATCTTTCCCCTCGCATCGCACGTCGGCAACAAGATTCTCTGCATTCGCCAGAACTTGGCCTTATCCACGGCTTCCTTTCGAGTGAGGGTCCGTTGGTTCGTGGTTTCGAACGGTAGATGGAGTTTGAGAAACGGGATTTTTCGTCGGTGTAACAAAAAGTCAAAGTTTACCAGGCGTCGCGACGCAATCTTTTAATCCTTCTGCTTAATCGCGATCAATTAGTAAAAGCGTTCATTAGCGATGCACTCTCGACCTCGCAATTAGCGTCATCGACACCGGGACAAGGTTATTCGATCCAATTTTTTCCAAAATTTCTTGTAACGAAAAATAATCCGTAGTACAATTTTGTCCTCCAAATGAATTTTTTTATCGCGTCGAAAAATTTTCAAAAAATTCTATTCTATTTTTGTAAATGAGTTTTTTCTCGTGATTCACGAAACTCATTAAAAAAATTGTAGACAGGAAATATCAGGTAATACGTTCGTTCTAGTAATTCTCGTCCCGCAAAGCACTTCTCGATAAAATCGTATACCTAAATGAATATTAGCGAGAGTTTATCCCCAAACAACTCTGTGCTATATGCGCCGATTCGTTATCTAACGAAGTGCTATACGCGAAGTCACTAAATAGCTCATCACATTACTCGTTACTCGCAGCAGTAGGAAATGAGTCAGACCTTCCGAGTCAACGACGTTTTCCTCAATTTTAAGCGAAGATACGAAAACGTCGTAGTATAATAATCCCGCAGTAGATTCCTTATAAAATTGAGTATTTTCCAAAATTTTGAGCTGTACCACGTAAAATCGATCCTATTAAAACATAGGCTCGGCGATTTGTCCTCTCACTCACTCTCTCTCTCTCTCTCTCTCTATCACAAAAGCGGTATATATGCCGGATTAAAGGGACACCGGGGACCACTTATTTATGCATCTCCCGAGCCGGTCGAGAGCCGCTCACGAACACCCTCCTCCTCCCCTTCCCGCCCCTACCCATCCACCATCCCTCACAAGAGGTGAGGAGGGATGGGATCCCGGCCACATTTCGATCGATCTGCTGCGCCACGTGTTGGCACCGGTGACGTGCAAAAAATATATATTCCCGGGGAAGAGACCCGAATTACAGGGCTCACCGGCTCTCGGCGCGCTTCTTCGTACCCGAGATTTGCATTGGACTAACATTTCCCACTCTCGCTTCCCACCTATACGTTCAAATATACATATATACATTTATACACGTATATATATGCTATATCACATCTAGAATATATTTGATATCAACGAATCTCAAGCGGAGAGCCCGGCAGGGTAGAAATCATGTTTTACCGAAGTCCGATGAACGATCGTGTTCTTTTCCTTTTCGTCATTCTCGCGAGGAAAGTTTCGTGATGGCTGAGGTAGAGAATCTCTGATCAAATTATGAATGTACTCGTGACGAGCCAAGAAGCTTTACCGTGACTTGGCGCAAGGGGGAGGGGGTATAGACTCGCGTCGGAGACATAGTTTTGCCAAGGGATGTCAGGCGAAAGGGGTGGGGTATCGGTCTTGTCACCCTTGTCTCTCGTCGCTACGAGACACGCCGAGTGTGTGTAGCCGTGAGAAGCCACAGCCATCTTGAATGATGTATGGCGTCGGTTACGAGGTCGACTGAGCGGCCATCACTCAACAGCATCGCCACCCTGAGTGAAGGTTTTAGACCCGCTCTCTGTCTCTCTACCACCGAAGCCTTTTGGGACGCGTCGCAACCCCCTTTCTCCTTTTAATGTGTCTATTTTATTTTTATATTTTCATTTTTCAACCCTTTCCTGTTATTCACCGATTTGTCGCGTGCTTCGTCTACTTTTTACTTTTAGTTTTATCGCGAAAAGAAGGAAAGGACGCAACTCAAAAAAGGCGAAATTTTCCATTATTTATTTATACCCCTAAAGTCCAGACAAGAATCTTCTCGGGGCGACTTCGAGGTGCCGGAGAGTTTATGATGGTGATTATTCGGGTTCAGCAGTGCATAAAAGTCGCCAGATCCGTGCCCTTCTTGCCCTCCTGCCCCTGACTCGCACACTTTTATTTATCTCGTACTACATTCGAGTTTGGTTGGCTCACTCTTCGGTATGGCGTACGCACGGTTCATAGAGAACTATGCTTTTATATTTGCCTTTCGACGAAGGTAATACAAATGCACACCGACGAATGATCGGCTTTTGCCTCGTTGCGGTCGTACCTCGGACCTTTTTCTCGGCTCGTGCCAAACCGTTTATGACTTTTCCCCCTTCCGTTCATCCCAGCCGGCGTCACCGAGACGATCCATACTTAACCTAGGCCACTGCGTAGCCACATTTCGTACTAACTCATTGTCCTATTTTCGCTTCCGAAATCGAAACGAAAAAACATCAAAATCGTCGAAAGTTCGTTTTCTATGTTTTGTAAAAAAAAGTCTAAATCGATGGAAAAGTCGATACTCCAACGAAAAATGAGGACAATATTATGATGAAATTATTACGATTAGTAATTAACTCAGAAATCATGCATAATAGTCGTAAAATTAATTAACCGCGCAATTAATTAATGTAAATAAATCGAATTACAAATTTAATTTTACCACGCTATAATTCTTCGTAATTATTTCATCACGTTTATTTTTAATACTGTCATGAAGCGAGGTCGACTATCTTTGCGCAATTTATTTCGAACTAAGTTTCTGAGAATTTTTCACGTAAATAAAAATCGTAGGCCATATCGATATGAAACTTTCGATACAAAAATATAAAAAAATAGTGGCGCGAACGTTGCCGCATGTGACGCTCGCCGTCAATGACAGAAGGGCCGCAATCAATAACCGCATTGGGTTTATACACACGCATTTGCTCTTCGCACGCAAGTTCCTCCCCGCGTGTGGCCTCCTTTCACCCTCCCCGCCTCCGCGACAGAGCTTTTCGTAGCAACCCTCACCAGCATATTATATATATCCGGCAGCCGTGCGACGACAGACGATATAACCCGATGTATACGTATAGAAACACATCGTTGGTTCACATTCACCCCTCTTGGGCCCATCGTTCCCTCGCGAAAGCATCGAGGCCGTATTTAATATGCAATACTCCATTTACTCCATTGAAATATCCCGAACGAGGCGGCTCGCCCACACCGCGCGTATATCCACTCGACGGAGCTTCTCTCACCGCGACCCACATTTCCCGACCAACGAGCTCTCTCTCTCCTCCTGGCTCAACTCTGTCTTCATATATATACATATATTACGTCGATGCTATACGCCTTCCACTCGGTTTCATAATCCGATCCAAGGTGTAACCACCGAAGCTCTCTCACCCTCTTTAAATCTTGAGACTGGAAAAATTCTAAGGGCTTCCCATACTCGTTGAACGAAATGGCTTCGACTCGATCTAAAAGTGATTAGACAGTTCCCTCCACCGGAAGTACCGAACACGTGCCATGTACTAAAAAAATCATGAAACAGCCCAAACTCCCTTAATTGCTTATTTAGAGAAATTGATTTTACCTTAATATTTTAAAGATTATAATTAATTTTTTTAATTTATCCGAATTATTTTAAAGCTCGAATGCGTCCTGAAATTTTGTAAAAAATATCATTCGAAAGGTGGAAATTCGAAATAGCGATATAAACCTTTGGGAACTTTTGTTCGATTAATTTTCATCCAGGATGCAGCCAGGAAAAAAAACTTAATGGCACGGAACGAAAAGACCGGAAAAGTGGAGGGGGATAAGAATCTCGGGGTGGTGGGCAAATCGAATTATACAATTGCAATTAATTAGACTTAATAAAAATTATACGAGAAGAATTGCAATTATAAACGACTCTTGAATGAACGAGGAGGTTGTTTCGTGCTTCGAGTATAACTGTATATGCATAAAGCTATATCTTTCATTCTAACCGAGCTACGGGGATTTCCGTGGGTTGCCTCGTTGCGGAATCGCCGGTACGTTTTGCCGCCGTTCGCGTGGAAGAATAGACAGTCACGATGGGTGGAAGGGTGGTCAGGGGGTTGCGACTGTGCAGCAAAAGCTCGATTGTGTGGCGACCTCGTCGAAGGGTGTCGTGGGCGTAAGAATGGATATGGATGGAAAGAGAAGAAGAGAGAGAGAGAGAGAGAGAGAGAGAGAGAGAGAGAGAGAAAGAGAGAGAGAGAGAGCGAGAAAATCGAGAGAGACGGACCGGCGTGATAAGAAAAGCGGGAAAGATAGAAAGAGAGCGAGAGAGAAAGACGGTAAGAAAAAAATGAGAAATAAGACAGAGACAGTGAGACCAGCGAGAGGTTGAGAACAAGGGGGCAGGGGGTGTGTAGCGTGTGGCAGCACGCTGATCTTCTTCGTTTCAGGCTCGGCGTGTCGAGTCGGAGAGATGCTCCGCTCTGGCAATCCCGGGGGCCGCTTTAAATGAGTCAGCGTTTTTATGCCCGCGCGATGTTGTCAAAGTGCAAACAGCGACCGATAATATATCATCCCTTGGTAGCTACCGCCGCGAGACGACCCGTTAGAGGGACGTAGGGAAACTCGAGCGAGAGCGAGACAGGGAGAAAACCACCCCCGTCGTGAGTCGCGCTTGTCTCTCGCTGTCTCCTAGAACGAAGGACACAGTGATTGGCCATTTTACACAAAACTTCGAAAAGAAAAGTACGAATTTACTAATTTTACACAAACTTACCTCGCGTATGAAACAAACAAAAAATCAAATTGAAAATTTATCAAATTATAAGCTCATAAAATAATAATTAAAATCAACCCGCCAACTATTTAATTCACTCGTAATACGTTTCAATTTTACAATTATCACAATTATATCCGTGCAATTTTGTTAATACCTGCGAGAATGAGAATTTTTGATAAAAATGGCCAATGTCTGCGGTGGCTGGCAAGCAAGCTTTTCGCATTATGCTACGCTCTTCGAGAGTATAACAGAATTCTCGTGACGAGAGGAGGGCCTTTGCCCGCTGTTGGAAACTTCGCGAAGGAAGATCGTGCAACGGTATAACGCGGCACACAGAGATTCTCGAGACGGAGATAGAGAGTATAGCATATATAGTACGTGGTCGGAGGGGTGGGTGTTGGACGAGGGTGAGTGTTGAGTTCCACCGCACCATCCGATTATGATAAGACATCTTCGTACACGCGATTATATGTTTTGGAGCCCCGGAGCCCGGTGTGAGGGTGCCTGGAATTGAATTTTCAGTTGAAGGGAGGGTTGAATGTTATATACGCTGATAAATATACTCCATAGCCCTCTATAATACACGTATACCTATACTTCATTCCCCATAGTTGTACGTCGTTGGTGATGATATGCCCGATAGTACGTGTGATGAAAGCCTCCCACGAGATAAAAAAAAAAGAAAAACATCAATGACAAAAAATAAACGATCCGAGAAAAACATCCCTTAATAAAAAAATCCAAAATAATGCATTTAGTCCATTCAAATTTTGGCCCAAAATGATTTTTGCTTTTTAAACCAGATTACTATTTATTATTGTCCGAGGATTAAAACGTCGAGCAATTAAATTCGACGCCACGTTTAATTCGCCAATTTGACCAAGGCCTTATTTTTCATTGCAGTGATAAAAAAAACCGAAGCCTTGGACGATGTACCAAAGCTTATTGGCTTATTGACTATCAGAAGTCGAAGGATTTTCAGAGACGACGTGACAGTCTAGACGGAAGATGCGCCTCGAGTATTCACCGTGCATCGTCTCGTGCCATCGTCGCATAAATTCTTACCGATCGTCGCGAATACTTCCTGGCTTACATAAATATTCCCTCTCAGCCGATTAGCCCGGCGACGTCTGGACGTCTTCGAGACTGTTCGTGGTCGACGAAGCGCGCTAAGTTCTCCCGAATTACCCCACGGCGCGCGGTCATCATTTGCACTACTAGCACCGTCTCGTCTCAGGTCGACCTCATCGAGAGCTCGCGTCTTGTCTCATTCGGATCAGTCTCCGGACACTTCGGTCCCCCGTTGTAAATTACGAAGAATTCATTCTTGACCTCCCCGTCTAAATACGAACCTTTTGATTTTATACCACGTGCCTCTCGGATACTACGCTCGACGTCCTTTTCGGTATCCATTACCGATCTCCCGCGGGCGATCGAATCATTTTTTGTCTTCTTTTCATCGCCACCGTGTTCGAGAGGCATGCTTTAAAAAAAATTCTCGGCAATTTCTCTCTCGTCGAGAATTATAATTGGCAGGATATCGTTTAATGTACGTTGTTCCTAGAATCGTTGAACTTGAGAATTCGATCCCACGTCTTACGTTGCCTCTCGAAATATTTCCGGTGTGTTTGACCAACGAAAATTTCTCACGACAGTAGACGATGTAAAAAAATAGAACTGTAATGAATTATACTGTCTTCGAATCGAATAGGAACGATATTAGCAGTAACAAAATAGTAAACCTTCGACCTCCAGGATGTAGCGCCAAGCACAAAGAGCGAAGGTAGAGCCGCGGTTCCATTATGCGATACAAGTTGGCTCGGGTATACCACAGTGTGTGTGTGTGTGTGTGTGTGTGTGTGTGTGTGTGTGTGTGTGTGTGTGTGTGTGTGTGTGTGCGAGAGGGAGAGAGAGAGAGAAAGAAGAGAACGAAAACGCACCCGAGCGACAGCCCACTGATTTGGTATTCAGCAAACTTCTATTATAAGATTGCTAACTTTTTTTCTGCCAGCTCGAGCTCGAGGCAGGCTCTTGGCGAACAGCGTCCGCTGAGCTACGGCGAGAGAATCGAAAACGACACGGAAGAAATCTTCGGGAAAATAAAAGATACAAGAAGAAGAAGAAGAAGAAGAAGAAGAAGGAGAAAAAGAAAGCGCGAAGGAGAAAGTTACGCCCGAGAGAAGCGAATGAGAAGAACGAAGGAGGTAAGGAATATCGAGATAGAGGGTTGGATTGGGTCGTCGTTGAAGGGTGACTATGACGCGAGACGTCAACCACCCTGACGACGAGACGCGACCGTCACGACGAGCGAACCGTTCTTCGGCTTTTACCCCGCGTGAAAACGTTCTCCTTCTCTGTTCTCTTTCCCTCCTGCGACAAACTCAAAATAACTTCCTAAACTTTAACCTCCAGAGTATAAAAGTATGTGGGATGCCCTTTTCTATCTCGCCGCGAGAATCTGTGGATACGGTGGAGGGAGGAGGAAGGGCGGGAGGGAAAGGGAGAAAAGCCTTGACGGGTGGAGTTGCGAAGAGCGAAAAAGGGCCGTAGGGGGTGAGGGGGTAGCATTTCGTTCCCGATAAAAACACGTCATATCCGTCATGCCCGGGGTCGCTCGCGCGCACCCCACGAGTCGTAAGGAGAAGAGAGAAGTTCCGTTTTCGCCGGATGAGAAGAAAAGGTTCTCGCGTTTGTTACCCTCTGTCCATCCCCTAGCGCCATCTATAAATAAGATACCATTTTGCTCGTCGAGTCGTTGGTAACTTATCTCCACCCCCTTTTTGAATTCGCATCGCTTTCAGATAAATTCACGAAACGAAAATTTTCATCAAATTTTCTTTGATCTACAATGATCTTTGTTCCCTCTCTCTTTCTCTCTCTCTGTCCGCATCTCTTTTTCGTCTCATTTTCTCATTTCTCATTTCATCCCTCTGATACGACCAAGGACGCAACAAGCGTAAAGAAAATCGGCCACGAGGCGAAAGTATCCTCGGGGAATTCTCGCGATATCCACGAGGATTTCTCTTCCCTTCGGTGAAACCAGGACGGGATTTACCCCCGTGGCTTTTCCTCCCCCCGCACGTACGCGTATAACCGTGCATACTGCCCAGGCACAAAAGTCCCCAATGCTGTAAGGCCGAGGAGCGCTTCTTCCCCTTAATCGCCCCTCCCCCTGCCCCCGTCACGGCCACTGTGGCTGTTTCAACGTTGGCGTGTCCTGTAACATATGCTTTTATCTAAATTAAACAGTGTCGGCGCGATTTTCATTTCCTGTGGCTGTGCGGTGTGCGCCCGCGAGGAGAAGCCAACGTACCGATGTTATCCGGCTCGGCACCGCACAAACCGGTGGCAAGGAGGATAGCGCGAAGCTCTAAGGGTCGCCTCGGAGAAAGGTTTTCCCTATTTCACTCTCTCGCTCTCTCTCTCTCTCTCTCTCTGTCTCTCTCTCTCTCTCTCTCTCTCTCTCTCTCGCTCTCGTTCTCTCACTCATCCCCTTTATCCCTTCGCCTCCTACCCTCTCGACTCTCTTCAACGGCCTCTCGCGTTCCTCAACGTACATATAGTTATACAGCGAGCTTAGTAAGACTGACTCACTGTGTCTTTCTCTCGGCGATGTTGTCTCGCTCGTTTCGCGATCGGCTTTCTCTGTCTCACCGGCAAGTCATCCCCCCAAAACCACCCCCTCGCCAACGTTTCTCGTGACATCCTCCGTTTCGAGCCAACGTATAAGCCATGGAGAGTGGTGAAGGGGGTGGAAAACTGGCGGACTATCCCATCGACTAACCCAACCCGATTTTCCCATGCCTCTGCCACGAGGGGGAGCCTCTCTCTCCCTCTTCTCTCTCACCACACTCCTTCTCTCTCTCGCTCTCTCTCTCTCTCTCTCTTTCTCGCTCCGTGGGCATCGCGCACTATCTCTCCATATTCTAACCAATCCCTTCGTAACCCATACTCTCTCTCTCTCTCCCTCTTTCTTTCTCTCTCTCTCTCTCTCTCTCTCTCTCTCTCCTCAAGAGGATATATACCTCTCTTCTCAGACCCCTTCTCGCGCCCGTCTTCCTGTCCTGGCTGTCTCCTTCGCGTTCTGCAAATCCACCGCATCCACCACCACCACCTCCACTACCACCCCCCGTTTTCCTTCAACCCCGTCAAACTTCCAGATTATATTATACAAAAGCGGAGATACGCTCTTACGTTTTCAACGCGAAGGACGCGAAGCTCTATCCGGTGCTCGAGTCGCTGATGCTGCCTGGAGTGATAGTACAGAATAGTGAGAATATCGGTTGGACGAGGAGGGGATGGGTGATGGTAGAGAGAGCGAGAGTTTCAATTAGGAGAAATTTATCGATGGATATATTACAGCACGGGGAAAAGTGCCTGTCAATTTTGAGGCGAGGCAAGATCGATGAGGAGTCCCGAGTTTAGACGATAGGAAAGACTCCGAAGCATTTTAACACCCCTGTTTCCGCGCGGACAAAGTGTACAACGAAACTTGGCCGAAAGAAAGAAAAAAAGACATTCTTTTTATCATTTGCTCCGTATGTTTTTTTTTTCGAATAATCGTTCTCTTATAAAGTCTTGTTTTTTTCGTTCGAATGAATATTTAGATGATTTATGATTTATGAATTATTAAAAAATCGTAGATTAGGTAACGAAGATCGGAATGGCTTTATATTGCGATACATTTCCTAGAATCGATTTCATTCGTGTCACTCTCGACCCTCTGTCTCCCTCTTTCGAAGTTTTTCCAGTTGTCCATTACCTAATCCCGATGACCGACGACGCCGGCGAGTCAAAACGTCGCAAAAGGGGAGATGTCCACGAATGTCGAAGCCCGATTCTTCCGGTGAGCCCGGTCTCTCGTACGTTAGCTTCGTTGTCTCTCGCGCATAAGCCAAGATTTTGACGTTAACGTCTTATCAACAGACCCCTAAATCCACGCAAGGTTCGAGAGAGAGAGAGAGAGAGAGCGTGGTTTTCGCCTCGATGTTCGCGTAAGTGGACGCCGATCGCAAACGCTCGATGACGCCGATCTGTCGTCGCTCCCGCCGTAATTTATGGCATTTCAACTTCCTAAGTACGAGGATTAGACCTTTACGAGTGAGACGGGGAAAATACGCACTATACACGTCCATACACCGGATACCCTCGAGAAGATCTCGTTGATCGGATCACGATTACAAAAAGTTGCGACAGACCGTAACTTCCCTGTGCATATTATCCTTTTTATTTCATATCCTTAGCATCCTTTCTACGTATTGCACTTGGAACTACTTTTGCGTAATTCTCGTATTTCCCCGATATTTAAACCAAATTATTTCACGATTATCAGCGTGGCATCTCTAATGCTCGGCGATGGTTTTTCTTTCTCGAGACCGGAAGTGACCTGTGTACGTCGAAAATATCTAGAGCATGTATATATCTATATTTTTTGGTGGCGCAATGTAGTCCCGGCTGCCGTGCGAGAGCCGTGCAGCGCAAAAAGTTGATTGCAAGAAAAGAATTAGCGAAAGAAATAGCTCGAGGTTAGGAGGGGGTGGTTTTTTCCCGGAGGGCTCCTGGGGATTTTCCCTTCTCCATCCTCGATTTTCGCCACGCCACGTAGATGATACGAAGACCCAGCACGAGGAAGCGCGATCTTTGTCGGTTCGGTCCGTCCGAGAGCTTCGAGGAGAGCGTCGAAGGAAAAACGCGGCCGGCATAGCTCTCGGGGTGAGAAGGAAAACACGCGGCATAGAAATGGTACGGCGGGGTTTTCTGTGTGATACTGCAGGGAAGAGGAACGGAGAAAGAGCAAGATCGTGGAAGGTTGCGAGAAGAGAGCCGAGTGCGAGCAGCAAGAGTGTAGCAAAGCGAGAGACAAGCTGATGGCAAAAATATCAGAGAGAAGAGGAGAGGAAAGGGAGAAAGGGGAGAGAGAAAAAAAACACGATGAAAGGAAAAAAACGAGCTCCTGAGCGAGACGAGAGAAAGGAAAGAAGATCTCTCTCGCTGCAAGGGTGATGCTGCGCGCCGTTAGGCGACGTGCGAGGGGTTGCGCGAGGGAGAGAGAGAAAGAGATCGGGTCTCGGAAAACCAGTGGCGCGGATCTGCAGACAGCTCTCGCGCGGATGGAGAATGGCTGATTCTGTGAGGAGGAAATCCACCACCCACACCTTCGCCGCGTGGCAGTACCACCAGAGAAAGAGAGAAATAACGGAGCGAGGGGGTGGAAAAAGACTCGAGGCGAGGGTGCGATGCCAAGGGAGCGCATCTCGGCGCCCACAGAGCTTGGATTCGTCGAGGTCGGGCGAGGGAATGAGAAAAACGAGGAATATGGGACGAGGTATTGCGACGAGAGACGAACAGAAAGACCAAAGAAGATATAGAAGAAGAAGAAGAAGAAGAAGGAGAAGAAGAAGAAGCTGGGGGCTGAGGAAACAGCCCGACAGGATGACGCTGATCAATCTCTCGCTTTCAAATTTCGTCGGACTATACCAACCGATCTACCCTTATTTCTTTCTACATTTTTTTCTACCGTTCGTTTTTCCCCAACCCTCCTCTCGCGATCCTCCCCTCGTCTCTCACGCTCACTTTTTTTTCTCGACAGGTTTCGTTTGCTATTTCTCATTCCGGATCAATTCCTGTACTTGTTCTCGCAGGCTTTTTTTTATCTCGAGATCAACCGGAACGACGGCTACGATTAAAAAATATATATATATTTGTTTTTTGATCGACGAAATATTATTGGCGAAGTGATTTTCTGAAAAATTTAATCGTCGATCTCGACGAGGATCGAGTAAATTCTGATTTTTATCAATTTTGTTTTATTTCAATCATTTTTTCGTCTCCGACCGAAGATGATTGTCTCGATGAATATCTTTATTAGAATGGACTTCACGTGTCGGAGAAGGTCATGCCTGCGGGCTATGTTCAATATTAGTCACATTTACCACACTCTCGTCTGCCTCTGGTGACTGAAAAATTGTTCCGATCACTTTCCACGCTGTCGTTCAAATACGCCGTCTTAATCTTCGCGGATCCATGGACGTGTGAAAGTCAAAAGTTTACCAGTGCAGTCAGACAGTCCGGTGCACACGGTTACGTGTAAAACTACGGTCACAGACTTATCTTTTCGATGTCTCATCTGTAATAACAAACAATATTATTATTTTATTTTTATTTTCAATTTGACATTTTGTCGAAATTCCACCCTTAAGTGTCGAAGACCGCACGTTTTTCGGGCCTTAATCGAAAAAGGCGTATTTGGCTCGCGCCGTAACAACGAATTTTATAACCCATCGTCGTAATTTCGCGACGTTAGGGCAGGCGAGACACGGTAGTCCACCTTACCGCCAAATATCCGAGGTGAAATATATCATCGTTCTCGAACAAAGGTGGCGAGGGCGGCAACGCCAGAGTAAAAGAAAAGAGAGGCGACAAACGGTCGAAGGGTCGTTCCTCTAGTCGCCGGACACGAATAGAAAGGTCGAATGATCCCCCGACGACGCGTCTTTGGGTCAATCGGTGATCTCATTCGGGGCTGTGCTATATCCTTATCCGAGGTAAAGTAACGAGACACTAATATAAGCTTAGGTACATTACGACGTGGGCGGTGACAGTACCCAGGAAAGAGACAAAAGGGTGTCCTATTCCCTTCTCTCTCTCTCTCTCTCTCGCTCGCTCTCTCGTATTGCGGTTCCAAAAATCGAACGAAATCGTTGCCGATTGGTCGAACACACCGGTGATCGGTGCCCTACAAATTGGCTCGTTGATGACCCTCGAGATGTCAGTCGACGAGTCGTGCTCGAACAGTGAACCTCGTCTAGTTACGGAAAACCGCACGAGTGTCAAAACACCGAGCGACCCTTCGATCGAAATTACGGAAGAGTTTGAGAAAATCGAAGATACAACGATAGGCAGTGGAAGCAAGATGACTTTGATCGAGTTTGGACAAACCAACGTTGGACAACGCGCCGGAGGATTTGCATCTTCCGAGGATTCGATCTATCCGCTATCACCGGCCAGTGTCGAATCGGCTGTTTCGACTACGAGTTGGAGGGGTTATGATCATTTTACGGCTCATCCTACATACTGTCAAGACCAACAACATTACGGGGGTTGGCAACATTCCGGAAAAATGGAGACTACAATTTTCGACAACGAACAAATTCAGGCTCAACAGGACCAACAAAATTTACGGATTAATCGACAGCAACAGTTCGAACGAAGCCTCATTGTCAAGCACCGGAATCAGCGTTCCTTCGAGCAACAGGCTAATCATCAGACCGCCACTTCTACGACGAGTCAAGGTTTGTGTAATGAAACTTTCACGATTACAAATTTTTCTTTTTTCTTCCTTTTCGTTGGTTTCTTCGAACGTCAATAATCATTGAGCAATCGTGCGCGTGGATATCTCTCGAAAAATAATATTTCTGTCGCGCGTAGACGAATTATATAAAGAAGAACGTGCTGGCAGAGTTTCGAAAAATGCCGATCGAGATTTATCGAGATTTTTTGATATCACAATTGACGAATTTAAGGTATTCCGTTTGACTGAATTTGCGTTTATGGCGGTAATTATAAATCAAATGCCACAGGGTTGCAATATCGGGAATAAAATGATCGACCTTTCTCGCGAGACTAAGCAGAAGATGATGGACTATCGTCGCGGTCCAGGCGGTTGACAAGTTTATTGACCATTTTCATACATTCTCGTTGACACATATTACATATACAGACTAGTTCACTGTATACAGTTTAATACATAGTGCCTCGAGTTCACGAGCGAACTCCCACAAGTTTCACAATATTGTCGTCAACGGGCCACCAGCTCGCCTGTCCTCAGAGTGTCCTAATAGGTCATTGAGTACCTTCTCAAGAACCGCCAGTTTGTACGTGATACATTGCACAAACCCTATATAGTATATCACGGGACAACCCCTAAACGTCTTGGGAACACCCTCGTTACCGGGCTCACGACGCCCGCGCCAGCTTATACCGTTCTCTCCGTCTCTCTCGCACTGACTCTTCGTCCCGTGCTTCGAAGATCTTAAACCAGCAAAGTCATCGCCTACGGTAATCTCTAAACTGTTCGACAACACTCCGTATCACCCTCGTATCGATCGATAATTTACCATCGACCCTCGAGAGTCCGATGGATTTTTATTTATGAAAATCCGCGATCGATAATTTTTTAATCGATTGAAAATAGTTTATAAAGTATTTTGCAAATGACCTAAAAATATCGCTTCAACCTCGATATCGTTCGATAAAAAATGAATCAACAAACCCTCTGTCGCGTTATTTGTAATTTTCTCGCGATCGAACAAAGAAATAGTTGAAAAAAATATAATAATAAATAAAAATTGCCGATTCGGCGGAAGACGTGTAAAGTCTATATCACTAGCCCCGGGGCACTTTTGAAATGTGTCTAGCAGCACGTAGAATATCACATTCCACGAGAGAACAAACGTGACACCACGATATTCGTGTCACAATGTGCCGTCGCCGTCATTCGTCGAAAATCTTATCGCGTTCTACTTTTGTTCGGAAAATTTATCAACCTCGCTGCCTCGTAAATTCGTCTTATTCAGTGGGAATTTCGAGCAAAGTCTCGGAACTGATTCGCGAAAGCTCGCGGTAACTCCGTTTCACTGTTTTTCCACCCCTTTAACCGACGATTTTACAAGGGTGTCGCAAAAAGGTGCGCGAAGTCTCTTCTCCCGTAGTAAAAATATCTTCGCCGCAAGGGTTGTAAATTCACGAACGTGAGACAAACCGTTTAATCCAATATCAGACGGGCGCGTACACGAGCTGGTGTTTGGGGGCTTTGAGTGGCCCAGCGGGAATCGTAGCTTCCTCAGTTGGCGCGCAGCAAGGACACCCCGCTGCGTGAGCCACCGACAGAGAGAAATATGCCTCAACAAGTTTTACGTTTCCTCCGGGACTCGCCACGTAGGCAATGCTCGAATGATTTTCTCTAGCCGAACAACATCGTCAGTCAATTCGTCACTTTTACCGTATCGCCACTTATTTCACTCCCAATCGAATATGCATGAAGACATCATCTGTCAGTCCGTTCGTAAATTCGATTAAAAAATACCAATATGTAGATAAGAAAATGTTCGTCGACTTCAATTAAAAAAAATTCTAATAACATTTTTCTCGAAGCAATTAAAAATTTAACGAAATGTTTTCAATAAATTAATGCAATATTTATTTCTATGAAATAAAATTGATTAAGTATTGTCAAATGGTTAAATTTGATTAAAGGACAATAATTCAATTGTTTTTCGTTAAAAACAGCGTCCTTTTTCGACAAAAATTGACTCACAAAAATCCACGAGGTGGGGGGAGTAGAATTTGCTCGTAATGAACGAAAATAACATCGAGTACTTCACGAGAATTTTTCGTCGCGCTAATTGCAAGTTAATACGTTCTCGAATGGGTTTTCTTATGGGCCTGTAATACTTTTTCGACTTGGTTTGTCGCACGACGTGTGCGTCACACAACTACGATTTTCGGTCTTATATCTCGGGGGATCAGTCTCGACGAACGGCTTTAACGATTTCAAAAATATTTCAATATTGCACTCTACGCGGTTAACCGAACGAAAATTAGGCTATACACGGAAACGTACGAATGCTCGAAATTATTACGTCGATGAATCAGCGATAAGTGATCTCTCTTATTTATTTCCCGAGGCTTTTGCGTATATTATTAGCGACTCGCTTCGACTGCACAAAGTGCGGATGAAGTGCGATACACGTAATAAATACTAAAAGGCAAAATCGTTATTACCCCTCGTTACAGTTGGAAATACACGTGGCAACAGACAATCGAACGGTAAACGAGCCCGAACGGCATACTCGAGCGCTCAGCTCGTCGAGCTCGAGAAGGAATTTCACCTGGGTCGATACTTGTGTCGTCCACGAAGAATCGAAATGGCCGCGTCTCTATGTCTGACCGAGAGACAGATCAAGATTTGGTTTCAAAATCGTCGCATGAAGTACAAGAAGGAACAACATCAAAACAAATCAGCGATTAGTCCAATCTCGGGAAAATCATCGAAAAATAATACACCGAGTCAATCACCGACAAGCAACAAAGAATCATCGATCGTCGTTCAAACGAAAAATCGGCCAACTTCCTGGCCGACTCAGAATGAAAACAATCCACAGACGAATTGTTCGTCGAGTCCGACGATTTCTTACGGCGATTATCAGATGAATCTCACGAATTTGGCCTCGTCGGTTCATCGAAAATACGAGAGAATTCCTGATATCGTCGATCTCAAAAGCGAGACTACGCACAATCGTTACGACGCCGATCTTACGAATTGTCCGACTATTCACGAATCCTGGAGATCCGGCGAGAAGATCGAAAACTTTGCAAATTCGCACATGCAGCAGATCGAGCAGAGCTCGTACTCTCAGACCCAACAGATCGTCTACGGCGCCGATCAGACACGCGACAAGAGCGCGTACTTTCACAATCAACAAACTGCCTGGAACGTTCAACAGGGCACATTTTCGCAGATCGTCAATTACGACTTTCAGCAAACCGACGTCGTTTATTCTCAGGAATCGTGCAATTATCCGACCGCCAATTATCCCCATCACTCGTTGATCGAGGCCAACGGTCAGTTGGACAGTTACAATTTACCGATCTTGCCCGATCTCACATCCTGGCTACAACAGAATCCTGATACGACTCAAAGCTTCGCCCTCGAGAGAAGTTACGACGATATACGCGTGGACGATTCGCTGGAAAGTCACGACGTCACATCCAACTTTACGAGTTTATAAAGTTAAATCATACGACGTATATTTTTATATAGATTTTTAAATTTCAACGTATCCCTTCGACTAAAGGACGTTCGATGTAAATAGTAATGATTAATTCTTAATCGATCATTCATTATACAAATCTTCAAAAATATATTTTGTATCGGTTTACTTGTTTAAATTGTATTACTAATGAATTGTAAATATCTTAATCGATCACCCACAAATAATCGTGTACTATAATATTAGACAAGTCATTAAAAAATATGTATCGATTTTAATTCTCTCGTTGTATTTGTGTTTAATGAAAATTTAAGAAAATTCTTGGTCTCGTCGTTCAGGAATAAGAACTTTGCGAAGATCGAAAACTATATGGAATAAAATGATGAGGCTTCTTTTTTCGAGCATATTCTTGGATGGAAAAATGGAGGGCAGGTAAGTCGGGTCGTATAATATGGCATACCAATATATTTATATCTGAAGAGCTCGGGGTGCGGAGACTGGATGACGAGAGTGAGAGAGAAAGTGAGTGATATGGAATAAGCGGCTCATAGGGTGTTACGAGGGGTGGTGGATCTTTCGTACAAGCGGGCAATGGCCTGTGGAGTGGGTATATATAAGGAAAAGGGTGCCAGGGACGACGACGACGGCGTCGGCGGAGAGGGTGAGCGTGGGTATGGGAGATGGAGAGAGAGAGAGAGAGAGAGAGAGAGAGAGAGAGAGAGACAGACATAGAAGGGGGTCGACGGTAGGTTTCAACCATGATTTCCATTCGCCAGCCATCCATCTTGTTTGAGACTGGAAACTGACAGATAGACGTGGATCCGAGTGCCGGTGACGTGGCAAGTCTTGCACCGTTATACGTGTATACGTGAAACTCCCAGTTATGTATACGATATACAGAGTGATTCAGAATTGAGGCATTTCCGTGAGCCTTCCAATGACTATTTTTTCGTTAAAAAACTACAATAATTATTATTAAACATCGAACATTTGATCAGCCTTCAACAATGTTTCATTGATGAATTATTTTTTTTTCAAACCGAACACCTAACAATTTTTATAATTATATTGTTGTTAAATAAATTCTAGTTCAGTTATGAAAACGTTATCGTCAGTTTTCTTTCTGGAATATATCTTATAAATATTGCAATGTTTTAGGCTGATGACTTTCGATTTTTTTCAAATTCGTTTAAATCACACATTGTAGCGAGATAGACACTGTTATGTACTTTCTACCCGGCACGTGTGTGTATTACTCGTATAACTCATGAAACTCGATCACCCCCTCTGCATCCCCCAGCACGTCACAGCCCTCACTTGTCGCCCAACATTTTCTCTCGTATACCACTGTTCTAAAATGGAGTATTATCGCCTGACTTTTTATCGTCACACGCTTACCATTTTTTTTATCGATGACGAACAATCTTTTTTAAAAGAAAGAGAGTTTCTTTTATACTCCGTATACGCCGCCAATAAATACGATGGTTCTCTCATCGAAACCGTCAAATATTCCGGTAAGAGAGAATACGAGAATTTGAATTCGAAAAGAGCGTTCTCACGCTCTTTAGATTTACCGATCGAATATACGATGCACCGGGCGCAAGGGGGCGTGATTTTTATAACAGGGGAATGAACGATGGGGCTGGATAATACTCGCAAGAAATTATCGACCTTTTTAGTAAAAAATTATTCTCCCTCTCCCTGTTTCATTTTAATGCACCACCCTGGTCCTTAAGACGACATTCTACTTCTTGCAAAAAAAATACTTTTCTCTCTTGTCCCCGAATCCAAAAATCAAGAGACGAGCCCGTCGCTCACGAAACCGGAAAACGGAAAATCTACTTTGGGATTCATCCGGCACGCGGAACCTTCGCAACGCTTTGCTCACAGTTAAAACGCAGAAAAATTGAAATGGGAGAGGCGAAGAATGAATAAAGATCAGGAGGGGAAAAGTGAGAGAGAGAGAGAAACAGAGAGCAAAAGGTGGTGGTCTTGGTGGTGGAAAGGGGAGTCGGCGTTCGGTAGCACGTGAAGCGGTATCTCTTCGCGCGAGGGTAAAGTACGCACACACACGCGGCCGCGGAGGGTTGCGATTCACGTAAAGATGCCCACGGACGCTTTCGCGTTGCACACGCGAGTGATATTAGGTAGAAACGCATGAACTTTGATATATTCGGAACATCGTGGAAAAGCTTCTCTCGTGGAGAAGGCACCATACTGCGGCAAGTATCCGAACTATACGTGACCTGCAACTTTTCCGGCAGAAGAGATATCCTTCCGCGCGCTTCGCGAGGGAAGAAAAAAGCTATCCGTTCCGTTTTACCTCCTGCTGCCTGCGTCTCTTTCCTCCCCGCCCTCTTGCACCTTTGCCCTTCCACCCCCCTTTTTTCTCACCCGGAATACACCTATCCGTATAACGACCCCTCCACCACCACCCCGACAATAAATTCACGTGATATTCCTCAGTCGCTTATCCGATACCGATAACTGACCGCTGTATTCTATTTTCTCGTATCGGTCAATTTTTAAATGGTTTTATAAAAAAAACACGATTGTTCTTGCGTCGAATATTCCCAATAAATTTAATTATCTTCAATCGATAAGTTCGCCGAGCAAATGATTTATTCAAACAGGTGCCCTTAATTATTGTCAATGATTATTTAATAGACATCGTACTAGATGTCTATTAAGACTAATCTAATTAAGATGTAGACTAATTAAGATCTAGAGTTAAATTCAAGGTGCTCGCATTTAAAAATCGTCACACAAAAATAAACCACCCCACAATTTTCTTCGATCAGTTTCCATCGATTTTTGCGACAATTTTTCCACATAAATGATTATCTCGCTATTTAAACATCGTCGAGGGTTATGGTGTGAGAATTCGAGACGTCGAAAAGGCGCGGCGGTGAAGGTTGGTGGCCCGGAGGCGGCTTGGAAAACAACGGAAAAATCATAATAATACCAAAAAAAAACGAAAGAAAGACGGAGAGAGAGAGAGAGAGAGCAGAGGCACACTTGGGCGCGCTTGGGCAGAATCGTCGCCCGGAAAAAGAATGAGGGCGCTGTCAGCTGGTGGAAATTATTCTGATTATGCTAATTCCGGGTTCTGTTCCACTCCTTTACCCAGGAGCGTTTCGTTCTTCTCCTCCCCCCCTGCCCCCGGACGACGACGACCCCCTTTAACCATCCCCCGCATAGTCATTGCCCCAGCAAGCATTGCCTCCCTACTGCTGTCTGCGCCATCTTTCATGGCTGATATTTATAATATAGGGGCGAGCGAGCAGTTTCAAACTCTTTTTGGCCGTTCGCTAACCGCGATCCACCTCCCCGGCCCCTCACCCTGTGTTCTCCGACCCGGGACGCCCTCTCATCCCTCTGCCAGAAAATCCACCCTTCCACACCCTCTCTCACCCTACGACTCGCTGAGCATTCTCTCTCTCTCTCTCTCTCTCTCTCTCTCTCTCTCTCTCTCTCTTTCGCTCACACACATTCTCTTTTCTATCAGTGGCACTCGTGGTTCCCCGCAATGTCGATGAATTTATTCATACTCCACCCAAAAATCTTCCGCCCCACTTCCAACGTAGTGTAGTGAGTGCAACCCCCCACTGCTCCCAGCGACGTTATATACCTCACACCGGGGGGAGGGGGTGGTAGTGGTATGAACTCACGACTTTCCGAAAATACGTGAGAAATTTATGATCATCGTTGAATCGTGAATGTGAACTCTCTTTCTTTCTCTCTCTTTCTCTCACGACGATATTAAAATGTTCCGTAATGGCCCTAAAGTGACATCTAGTTGCGCGACTGATTGATGAAAAATGTGATTGCATTCGCGCTTTACACGAAAAAAAAATAGACTCCCGTTTCACATTTTCCTTACCTAGAATTCGATTCGATCAACTGAAAATATGACGGTGAACAATCGTACAAAAAGAAAATAGGACATACAACCGTATAAACGAGATGTAAATTAAAGACACGAAAACAGAAGCAGGAGAGTTCGACGAAGCTACGAGAAGAGGTTCGATGATAGAACTGGCGTGTCAGTTGCGCCGTGTAAACATCCCCTAATGCTCGCGTAGCTATCGAAAGTTGTTTGCTCTGGGTAAAACGCGTACCACTGAAGTGGCTCAATGTCGTATGTTCGCGTATTATCTTTCGTTTAGAGCTCAAACAATACATTCCTCGATTCGTTTTACCATACGCACACACGTAAAGTGCGCATATGCTCGATGATCGGGGATCATTACCGATCGAGCTGGGTTCACATTTACTCTGTTCATCAAACGTTCCACTCGAGCTCGTAAACTATATGAGGACATTCGTCGTGAAATCTTACCAAACAATTTTTATTTTTTATACAAAGGGTCGAAACTGTTCATCCTTTCGTCCAACATCTGTTGACCCTTATTTTACATCATTTATTTCATATTAATCCCTTTCACTTGTCGCATTTTCATTTCGATATCCTCGCACCGTGAAAAGAAAGCCCATCGCATTCTTCGTTGGTGGTCCGCGACTTGTACTCTCACTTGCGTACGCCTTGTACACGGTAACGTGTCTACCTATATATGTATATGTAGGTATGTATAAGTATACATGTATCTACGGTAAAAGGCGCATGAGAGCAAACGTTGATTAATCACAACGACTGTATTATTTCCCGCTTACGTTCCGCGGGGTCGGTCAGGCTTCCTCAACTTCACCCCTCTCTCCCTCTTTCCTCCTTACAGAGAAGTCCAACTCTCGCTGGGCACATCGAAACGTACATAAGCGTCTCCTGTCGTATCGTCTCTGTGCGCTCGCATTTCTGGTCCAAGTCTTATGGACGGTGTGTGTGGCGAGGAGCACGGGCGAACGGGGTTGAGCATAGAAATTCTGGGGCATTCACGGGATAAATCGTGGGCGCCGAACCCTCCCCCAGCCCCCCATTCCTTCGCTCTTTCTCTATGGTCGGTATACAAAGTAAACTATGGTGTATGTGCGTTACCCATGCTTCTATATAGCTCGGTGTTTCTCCACGTCGTCGTAAACGTGAAGGCTTCGCGGAGGCTACAGACAGGTTGCGTATAAACATGTCAGGCTGGCATGCTCGCCGTGCCGGGCGTTCATCCATCACTCCTCCTGGAGGCCGACGTCGCGCGAGGCTCTCCTCTCTTCTCTCTCTCTCTCTCTCTCGCTCTCTTCCTTCTCTCGCTATAGTCATCTCCTTGTTCGCTCAGACGAGTCCTTATCCCCCACTCTCCCTTCGATTTTTCGAAGATACACCACCCCCCTTCCCCTCGGCCGGGCGAATGCCTATTTTATTTTACAACACTTCTTTCTGTCTTGGATATTTGTTATCAGAAGAAATCGTAAGAAATCTCTTTTAGACTTGAGAATAATGTTTTTCTGGACGATGGTTGGTTGGTTTTTTTATACATACGTGGCTGCTTCCGGTTGTGACGTATGGGCGCAGTCAGGAAATACGCGACGGTTGGATGAGAAAATGTCAGCCGGCGCTGAAAACGTCCTCTCTCTCGTCCGTGTCACCACCGTACTGGGCGTAACGTCATTGTTGCCAGGGAAATCAGACGAAAAGCTCCGATAACTAACGGCATAATAAATGAAGTGTTCACAGGGCTGTGAGCAAGTTATATATATGTATAACTATATAGTATTCCGCTCGTGTAACCGTACACGAGAGTGATATGGTGGCACGCTCGTCGCAGTTTTTCATCTTTTAACACGGCGACGGCGTATAGGCGAAGAAAAATCTTCTCGGAAAAATACGCGCGAAAAAGAAAGAAAAAAAGAAATGGAAATAGTCACCTCCCACTTCGTGTGTTTCTCATTCTACGATATATTATCGAAATATCGCAAGAAAAAAACGCTGTAACGGAAATATTAAAAAAGAAGTGCGGAACATAAATTGGTGTCGATTCTTTTTATTACAAATTCGGATGAGAGAGCAAACAGTGGTTGTACTATATGGAGAGAGATTTAAAAAAAAAAGTAGACGAAAGCACAGAGGCGATTTTTCGTATCAGAAAAGTCATCGAGGAACGACGAGGAGTCACCGGAGATGGTCGGTGATTGATACCTGGCACTCTTCCTGGGTACCTCGGCTCATCATCATCAGAGCTCTTTCGCGGGGTAGATGCGAAAAATCGCGGGCGAAACCTGCACGAGAAATACCGAATCGCAACGTGTTCGTCGTTCTTCGTCGTCGTCGTCGTCGTCGTCGTCGTCGTTGACGACGACAACCCACGGTGTTGCTAATTCACTGATAAGAAACACTCAGCGGTTCGGTCCTCGCTCTACGTGCCACCCTAGCTACTCGGCTCAATACTTATTGGTTCCTATCTCGGCGGTAAAGGCTCACTGGGAGGGTTTCGGCACCTATACCGTCGCGGTATCGAAAAAAAAACGTCTCGAGTTACGGCACCTCCACGACTATACGGACATTGTATGCCCTGGTTTACGTATAAATGTGCACGAATCAAATATATATATATATATATAATACGGAATTCGCGATATTTACAAAAATTATAAAAAAGTTAATCATAAGAAAGTATTTTTAATTTGTAAACATTCTTTTTTTTTTAAGAGAAATTATTTCGGCAGAAATTTATTTTACATTAAAACGGAAAATATATTTAGAAAGCATGTCTGAGTTTTGATTGAATTTAACTTTGTAATGGATGAAAAACAAATGAGAACGGCGTCGAGATTTTGCAATGAAAATGCTGGTTTCACGATGTGGTTGAGGTTTGCTATAGATAAAGCGAAGGTTTCTCGATAGTCTTTTCACGAAGGCAGCGAAAAAGAGAGAGGTAACAGCGAGGGGGTAGGCGGCGACGATAAGACGCCGTGAGTAATGAGCAATGCCGCGAGTGATATCGCGAGCGAGAACGAGATACTTTTCTTCGCAAAAGTACGAGAGAAAAGCAACCTCGCGAGAGGTAGGAAGAGGGAGAGAGATAGGCAGAAAAAGAGTTCTCGAGCATCCCGAGAAGGAATTTCCGTAACCGAAAGAGCGAGACGCAGCTACAAATCAAGTTTTATACCAAAAAAAAACGTTCATTATTGGTTGGCCATAAAAGTGAAGGCGAACGCGGAGATTTCACCGGGTAAGTATGGGAAGGAGGGTTGGGAAGGAAAGAAGAAAAAGGAGTGCGGTGTTGGGGTCGGAGAAGCGTTTATGGGCACTGCCGGGTATAAGAGCTCCCTGTAACTCTCTACGAGGGTGGCGTGCGGGTGGAGATGAATCCGGGATAGAGCAATGAGTATTCCAGAGACACGAAACGAGAAAACGCACTTAAAACTCGCCACGATTTTGTAACAATCGTGTTCTAACCAAATTTGCAATTGTCGCAGCGTATAATCGACTGATTATCATAAATCATAATTAAAATAATCAAATTTTTCAAAATCAATATAAAATTTATCACATCGGACATTCTAAATATTTTTCGAAATTTGCGTTCATAAGGAAAACAACATCTTCAAAATTGTCTCTGATTATTGAAGTCAAATGTTTTCTCTATTTCTCCATACACAAGAATTAGTATTGCCGTGCATTGGTGAGGGTTAAATAAAAAGAATGAACGCACCGGAAGCTTCGTTTAAAAAAATTCTCCGTCTACGTTCTGGTAATCGCAAAGTCTTCCGAGTTAATACATTATATATATATATATATATATATTTACCCAAGAGTCGAGGCCCTCGCGAGGTCTTACGCTTTCTCGCTGTAAATCTAAACGTTGTCGTTTCCACGTCCTGTTTCACTGTTTTCCACCAAATAATTTCAGCTTCATTCTTCATTTGGCTTGGCACAAACTGCCGCAAACAAGCGGGCAACGTTTGCTCTGCCCGCGGCAAAAATCTTTCACAATCTTTCTCTCTCTCTCTCTCTCTCTCTTTCTCTTTCACTCTTGTATTTGGTTTTTCGCGCGGTCGCTTCTCGCTTATAACTCGACGAAAGTCGCGAGCCGGCCAACCGCCAGCCGCATTTATATTAAAACACTAAGAAAAACTTTATCCTCTATAGCTGTTTCACCATGGGCTCACCCTCTCTCGCTCTCTTTCTACCCTCCTCACCATCCCTCCTAGTAACCGGAGAATCGTTAATTTTCTGCCTCCATTCGCTTCTCGTAAATCCCACAGTGTGCTTTGCCGGTTGCGCTTCTCGGCCGTTGCTGCGTGTATATATAACGAACCACGGCACCGCAAAAATAATACGAGCAGGAAATGTTGACCATTATTTTTGTCGCTGGCGAACGCGATATATTTTTCGACTATACACTTTCATTAAAAATTATGATTCCTCTCTGCCCCTGGTTGCATGCGTTTTCACCCCCCAAACCCCTCCCCCCGCCCTCCCGTCACCCCCTGGACCCCCACCGGAGGGTTGTTCGGGAACTGAGAATTTATGGGATGCGTCGATGCAGTACTTTTTGTCTTCTGGACGTGACTCAAGCCTCCGCATAATAAAACAAATGTCCATAAAAATGATTTCTCCCTAAAGACTAGATGTAACAAATATTTAGAGTTTATTTAATGGAAAATATAATTTTCAAAGATTCTTCGTAGCCAGTGGTTACAAGAAGATCGTGAGACGAGAGGTAGGTTTTATTTCGTGAGATTTTCACCGGGTGCATCATTAGACGAGAGGAAAACGACGGTCTAGCGAAACGTATAAGGGTGAATCTCCCACCTGTGGCAGAAAAAAATTACTGGCTCGTGCAATTAAAAGAAAAGAAAGGAATGAAAAAACGTCGAGCTTTCGTCCCGCCTG
The DNA here is from genome assembly GCA_964017225.1 of Netelia inedita. NCBI lineage: Eukaryota > Metazoa > Arthropoda > Insecta > Hymenoptera > Ichneumonidae > Netelia > Netelia inedita. The sequence goes on from OZ024921.1 coordinate 38,747,596, forward strand.
CTCGGGTCACACACTTAATAACAATCATAACAATAAATATAATGACGAAGCTTCAGATTCGCTAATTTTTATCGAGAAATGAATCGTTAGTTTGAATAACTTTCGACATAAAGGATCTCCCTTTGCGCAATTATCCGTCTGTTTTTTTTTCGTCCGAGTCAAATCTTTTCTCGTCTCTCGTGATTTTCGTAGACGGTGGCCGGACACGAGTCGGTACTTCTCTCATCACGACAGCCGCGAGAAACTTTCGTTCGAAATTGAGTGAAATAAAAAAGAAGAAGAGGATTTCTCACACTCCCGCGTCGCGTATTGCGCGCGAGATCGAGCCGGAGATGGATTTTCTCAAAGCCTTTTGCGGTCTCCTCTGTACCATGTGCGTGTGGAAGATACACGCTCCGAAGTACGAACAAGACGGTAGAGGGAGAAAGGCGAATTGTGTGCCGCTTCTGGCTATACAATTTACCTGAGAGATCTTCCGACGTGTATACCTACCGCCGCGATAAACCCGAAGAGATGCGAGTATAAAGACGCTCGGGTGACAATGGAAACGCGCGGCTCTTTAAAAAAGACAACAAAATATGATAAATGGTCCAGCGAATAACAGCTCGCGCATGTACACATACGTGTATGTATATAAATATATATATATGTATATTTTTATAGTAAACTGTCGAGCGTTTTGCCGCGGGTTCCATCACCGATTACGAACTCGCGGTGTCTCGAAAAAAATGCCCGGGGCGGATCGAGAGAAAATAGAACGGGAGGTATCGCACCGAACAACACGAAATCGTGTGAATTTTTCGGTACAAATAATTTTTGTAGACACGATATGGAAATTTTTGAACGAATTCTTCAGGAAGAGAAAAGTGGAGCGAAATATTTATTTGCCATTAATAGAATTTATCGTTTAGCGGATTTAATTAAATTTGCGTCATTATTTTTGTTTCACGGCAGGGTTCTTTCCTTGTACGATTCAGGGGATGGGCAACTGTGGTCTGCAACAGCTCGAGCGAGTACCTGAAGAATATAAGCTATATATAAATATCGCTTTAAGAACGAGCGAGACTCGCACGCCGATGGCTTGCTCGGTTTCCCATGAGCATTTGACTGATCGAACGTCAAACGCTAATAAGCAAGCTCCGATTGCTCCCTGCCGCACACCAATTTCATTCTTGGCCTCGAGGAGAGAGTAAACTGACCGCGCGTCCGTTCGACGTCTCTCAATCTCCTTTTTTTTGTTCTTCTCTGCCTCTAGGTCTCCTCGGCTTGCGCTCATAATTTCGTCCCATTTTCTCTCGTTCTTTGAGTTGCTCATGCACGACAGGAAAGAAACAATTTACGAGTGGATTTTGCGAGCCGAGGAAATTCCTTCGGCTTCGTTCTTCTCCTCCCTCCCATTTTGCATACCCATCTGAATTGGGTGGTTGCGATCGTGTCAGGTTTCCCAAAAACCTTCAAAAAAGATTATGGTAAATCGCAAAATAAAACAAACAACACAAGAGTAAATCTGGTCCAAGAGCCACCAAAACAGAGTTGACAATTTCCGGACCCAGATTGGATAAGCACACCACTGCAAATTCACAATCATCGGAACATTTCCTGGATTCTCAGGTATATTAGGATCTCGCGAGATTCGGCCTACGTCCATAGAATCCTCGGCGCGAGATTCTCGTGGAGAAATGGACGCTGGGCACCACGAGATAAACGTGAAATGGCGAGAAACGCCAAGATCCTGAACGAAGAGACGAAAACAGATATACATATATACATCGTGGAACGCCGGTGTTCCTCTCTTATTGCAATGGCTTTTGTGCTTGACGTTTGACAAATAAGAAACGGGATCCAGGCGTATCATTACCCATCCTTCGCGGTGTACATCTCATGCTGCTCATGTGTGTTTGTCTGTGTGTATGTGTACGTGTGTTCTCACTCAGGTTTCTCTTCTCTTTTGCGCTCTTTCTACCGCTCGTATTCAGCGATGCGATGCGGTGAACCGGGAGGTTGGTTCTCTTCTCTTCTTTTCTCTTCTCTCGTATCCGCGCGATCTGTCGTTGCGCCCGCGATCCTCTCCTCTCATCCAACGCCCCATCCACTTCGTTGCACCTTCGTGATTCTCTTTCTTTCATCGTTCCTTCTCTTTTCCGTTCGTTGTGCCGCCATGCCGGGTCCCGCTTCGTCCCGACTCGAAAAACTCCTTCGGCCGATCTAATAACGTCGAGGACGCGCCGGCTCATTAGTCAAAAGTCCCAGGGGTGGACGCGCTCTCTGCGAGAACTAGCCGGCTTGCTTGGCCTCGTCGAGAATCTTCTTCTTCTTCTTCTTCTTATTCTTTTTCTTGTTATTCTTATATTCTTGTTCAACCTATTACGTGGGTATACACTTTGCCCGTATACCTACCATGACTCCGAACTGCTGTTTCTCCCTCGATTTGTTTTTGTGCAACCGATGCTGAGAAGTCTGCAGACCTGATGTAACTTTGATTTCTGAAAGAAAGGAATTCGATTTAAGGTTTGACTGATATTTTTAACGTAAGAAAGCTGATATAGCATTCAAAAAGTCGTAAATTCTTCAAATGTTTCATAGTAAGCTTTTAAAAGTATTATTATCGATGGTCAATTGACACAAATACAAACATGTTTGAAAAAAATAAAAACAGAAGATTTTTTTACATAAATAGTTCACAGTTTTTTCAGGATTTCGCCTATTGATTTCGAACTATCGAAGAAACGAGCATGATCTTTGCGCTGTACAGGAAATTTCCGATAAAAATATGCCCTTTAAAAATCACATTTTTTTTCCAGTGAAACCGATTTCATCAAGTATTTATAAGATCGCAAAATTTCCGCTGAACACGAATATCATAGTTATTTTCCTCTCGTATAAAAAATGCTAGATAAAAAGTTGAAAAAACGTGGATTTTGATAGTTTTCAACTTTTTTCGAGCCGCGGTCACACGTCAATTGGCCTATCCAGATGTACCTTGGCTCATTGTTGGCGTCTCGACGAGCCCTTCAAAAAGTTACTCGTGAAATTTTCTATCGGACGAACGAGAACAGAGATACATCATCGGAAAAAGTCGATTTTTCATGATTTCGCGATACTCATCGAACTGCTCTCTTTCATTCCGTTGAATTTCGATCATTTCTCTAGCTATGTCCATGTCTATGAACCAATTCTTTTTTACCCACTCACCATAATAATCGTGAGAACTGACGATGGCCTGAACATAGTTACAAACAAACAACATTCGTTCTAATACGAGGCAATCAACGATCGTCGATCCATCGAAGTACATCCCGTACGTTCATAGCTCTCGGACGTTACTCTTCAACCTCCCGCCCTACGTTTTAACTCGTTTAAACCCTTCATGCATTCAAATGCCCGCTTATAAATATATCTATATCGTGCTCTATCTTACTTCCTTAAACCGGAACACACACACACACACACACACACATATAGGCACAAAGCCCGTATCTTTTCTCCGGCGAGACTGTGGAACTTACAGAGTTTCGTGAAGCACACACCATGTTGGCTGTGTCGCCCGCGTATATAAGCGACGGAGAAGTCGCGAGAGATTCACGTTGCGCACCGGGAGAGCCTCAGCACCCCGAGTGATGGATGATCTCCCGCCTTCTCTCGCGCTCTAACCAACGGTTTGGTCGCCGAGGCGAAACTATATACGCGTGCTTCCTCGTTCCATCCTCGAGTTTCTCCGTTTCCCCAATTAAACAATTGCATTCGCATCCATCCATCCGCGCGGAGATCGCTCGCCGGGTTACGCGCCGAAAATCCCCGTTTGCGTCTCGCTTTTCTCTCGTTTCGTTTCCGCGGCGGATGATATGCCCGTTACACACATACCTGATGCACGAGAAAGTCTCAGTCGTCGTGTGATTTGCGCTAAAATTGCACGCGAAACCAGAACGGCCCTAAAAAGAACAAAAGAGAGGAAAAATGAAAAAGTTCCCGGACGAATAATATCCGCGACGGTACGTGACTCTGTCGAGGAAATTGGCGAGATTAATAAATTGTCCTGATGTCGGACTGGACATTTTTTTTCTCCACCGAGAAAATGTCGTTCGCGTATTTTATAATATTTTCAATTCTTTTTCTCGCTGACGTTTGTTTTTTAACAATTTTTTTCCCCGTTGAGTCGTATCGTGGTGACATTTAATTACTAGTTTTTCTATCTTTTTCTCCTTGTCCTTTTTAATATCGAAGCAGGACATCATGGCGGGGGGGGGGCCGAGGGTGAAAACGAAATAGTTGAGATGTCGGTTATGCGCGCGTTGCATGAGAAAGGCGCAATCCGTAATCGTAATTCAAGAACCGACGCTCGAATCCAACTCGTCCAGTTTTTTCCCGATGATGCGATGCTATCCGCTTGTCACGTACCCCTTCGCATCCCCTCCCCCCGCTCCCCGCCCATCCGGACCGTCTCTTCGGAAAAATCACGCTCTTTTCTCTCACGCTCCCGCACAAGAATTTTACCCTCTCGCTTCTCCGCATCCCCGTTCGACATACTCAAACCCCTCTTGCCGTGAATTTTATGTAAAATCCGATGCGCCTGTTAGTTTATGCGGGCGGCATACATTGAAGGTGGTCGCTGCGACCGAACGTGCCCTACGTACCAAACCCTCACAAAACGGTCGAGACACTTTCTTTTTCTACCCCCTCCCTCTCTCTGCCTCTTTCTTTTTCCGATGTAACGGACATTTGGCAACTATATATGATACGTCGATCTCTTCGTCCCATCCCTTCGCGATTCTGACAAAACCGTGTCCACCATTCTTGGCGTGTACGGTCCATACAAATTCTTCGGATTTTGTTTTTCTTTGATGGTGTCCAGTTTCATGCCGTATTAGGTTAGAGGACGTTCGATAATAATGGAAACCGTTACAAGTTGGCAATTGATCAAACGTGCAATGATTTATTTCGAAATTGAATCACAGTTCATATAAATTTAATTGTTTTTTCAACACGCAAATTCATTTTAGTTCATTGAAAAATTTTATTTCGACATTTTACTCGATGATTTGTGAATGTTGTTTCGTAATAAAAAATTCTTTTTTCCGACGGGCCAAAGTTTATGCATCGTTCGTATATTCGTTCGAAAGGCCATAGTCGAAGCTAGAAGAGATATAATGCGAACCAAGAGCGGGCAGATAATATATATACAAGTGGATGAGAAAAGACGGCGCTAGATTCAAGCTAGCGGGTCTCGCTGACGTTTGACGTCGCCGGCGGCAGTGGATCGTACACCGTCTGTCCCTCATCTCCCTCGCTCACTCTCTCTCTCTCTCGACGTTCCTTCCAGGACGAGGCGCGCACACCGGGGCTGGTCCACGAACGGTTGGTTATAGCGCCGTTGAAAAATGATGCCCCGTTGTAGCCGTCTTCTCGTCGTTGGAGCCCGCGGTGGCTCCACTAAAAGCACACGAATACTTTTTCATCTCTCGGTATGCCGAGCTAGCTCCCGATCCTGGAAAAGCGTCAGCCAGCGTAGCCCGCCGCGCTCTAGCTGCCGGGCGTTCTCTCTGCGAAAACGCGGGCAAAAAAGCTTCGTCGTGCGGATCATCCCCGTGTTGGCTAGACGACGTTCGACTCTCATGTTTCTATATATATATATACGTGTAATGGTGAACTTTCCATTGCTTCCCAGCAAGAAGCTTTTATATCTCGCTTGAATCTCTGACACACGTGCGCAATTTTGAACCCTTATAATACCAACGCGTAACATCAGCTCAATCTCGAATTGAGTTTTCACGCCGCAACATAGTTTACATCCATGCCGAGAACATCTCGCCGTATCGGAGACGATCGACTATCCGGTCGATCAAATATTCGATTTTAATCAAATTCGCCAGAACTATTTTCCACATAAAAATATCAAATAAATTCGAATATCAGAGTGCGGTACGTTGGCAATATTGTACACATGGTGCCCATCCTCTATTTTTCCCCGAGATTCGCTCAGATATTTTGATCCCGAGTTTATACAACCGTCGTTCGTACGCAAATCCGTTTTATTCTCGATTATTTCGACTCGTTACAGAGACGGAGGTAAATCCGTGTAGATGGGTTGCATTTTATGGACTGAGTTCAGGAGAGTCGAAGCAGAGTGTGCCCAAAGCCAGCGGAGAACTGGATGAGGATCAGGGAGGCGAGAGAACTCGTTCGCAAAGCAGGGGTCATTTTGGTCCGCGAGCGAGAGACTTTACCAGCTTGCTTCGTCTCTTTCTCTCTCTCTCTTTCTCCCTCTCTCTCGTATTCTCCCGTGGTCCTGCTGTGGCTCGTGCTGGGGGTCTCTACCCTCTCGTACGACCCCCCGCACAGCCCAGAAGACAAATGAGCCTGAGGTGAGAACTTGCCCGATAAATACCAAAGGCGACACAGTGTTTGACCAGGGAACATAGCCAGAGTGCCGCAAGAAATACTGCGCTCTTCGGACGGTTTGTGCACCCCGTCACCTCTGCTCCCTTTACCTCAAACCTTCTCTACCTTCCTCTTTTCCTCTCGCTCATGGCCGCCTTCTATTTCGCTTGCCCGTACCTTTTATACCTATATAATCGGGCATTCTATGGGGCGTGTGTCTTGAACCCTTACGTATGAACCCTTGTGCCTAGACACATTTACCTTGCAACCCTTCTGCGCGCATTACATCCTTCGAAATTTCAACTTTTCCTTCCGTTAATTTCTCTACGTTTCTCCAAAAATAAAAATCTTTCCTTATTTAGTTTTATATAATTCAATCCAATTGGGCCGAAGTTCATTCATTTCGATCAAAATAACATGAACCCAAATTCTAACAAATCATAGTTTAATATTTTGGAAGGTTAATAGCGTTAATAAAAAAAAATATATACATTTATTTTTCTCCGTGTAAAACGACTCACATTGAACGCGTTTTCTTACATCCCGCTTTCGGAGTTCAGCCGTCGGCTCTTTTCGTCCCGCGGTACTTCTCGGTGAAACGACAAATTGCATTGTGCGATGCATCTTTCTTTCTCACTCTTTCTCTACCTCTCTCTCTCTCTCTCTTTCTCTTTTTCTCGTTCATTTTATTCACAAGTACCAGCGTAACTTTGATCAAGCTCGGGCGATAGCGAAGGTTTCAAGGCGAAGCAAGGAACCTGCGTGTGTGTGTGTATGCAGGAGAAAGAAGGAACAAAAAAATTGCGAAGCGCGCGGTCCGGCGCGTTATTAATGACACGCGTCCGGGGCGCATAATATTCATTACCACAAATAGTTGATTATGTACGTAGAGGGCCTTCTCGTCGTCTCTCGCAAACGTATATTAGGTCGAGACATTGCCGATGAGAGATAGAAAGAGGTAAGAGACAAAGGTGGAGGAGAGCCGACAAAGGAAGAGCCACACGGTGAGGCCATGACGAATTAATCTACTGATTAAAGAAATCCTCTGACACCGTGGCTGCTACCACATATTTAATACGTCACCGCGGGATTCAAATGGTTTGCCTATCTCCTCTTTCTCTTTCAACCGGTCTCTTCGATCTTTTTTCCCTCGCGATAAATAAATTTCACTTCTTGCTCTCTCTCTCTCTCTCTCTCGCTCTCAGCTTTTGTTTTATTCGAACGATCTTCATCAATCGAGAATGAGAGAAGAAAACGAGATTAGACATATGCCTCTCGCTTCGATCGCTCCCCTTAGTCCTCTCTTAATGATAAATGTATTCATTAATTTTATAAAACGTACTCAATGCCCAGAAGCCAATAAATCTCGCTTCATAGAAACGAGACTCACTCTCGCGCGTCTAGACTTTTTTCATGCCTCGTATTAATAAACCGCGTATATCTCGAACGACTTCGGAATCTTCTTTGACACGTTGCAAAAAAAAAACAAAAAAAAATTATCGAATTTTTACCGAACGAATACGTTTCAGCGTTACGACGTCCCACCATTCGAAATAGGCCCGGACTTTTACGTACTTTGTTCTCCTCGTATCGTGTGTCGTAGTTGTCTCGAGTTTACACACGCGAAGCCGTACTTAGCATCACGAATTGATATCGCGAAGCACGGGCGAGAGAGTGCGTACACAACACTCTCCTCACTCCCGTGACTAAAAACATCAAAGTTTTCTAGCTATATGTTTTCTCGTACTACACGAAAGCATACATCGTGCAGGGCGGTATCTCAAAGCCGGTTGGTCGGTTCTTCGATCGACGGAGCGTGTCACACGGCACGCCCACGACAGTCACGCGATGCATCTCTCTTCTGGCCTTTTTTTCTTTCCCATTTCTTTCTTTCTCCACCCTTTTCCTATACCATACCCCGTGCAAACAATTCTAAAATACAATTTATCCTTTCGCATTCGTCTCAACAATATTTCTCTAATTTTTCATGCGATATACATATAAACATATATATATATTTATTTATTTCATTACCTCGACAAAGTTACGAACTCGTACGTGAATAATTTTTGATTAAGAATCATCCCGTACGTACGGAGATCCGTATGAGGGGCAATGGAGGGTGGGGAGTGAGACCGGAAACTCGGGGGTACCAGGCGTGACTCGTCGTAGATCGCGGCATTGCGATATCGCGCTAGAAAGGGCGCGTTGAAAAAAGAAAATAAAAATAACGAAAAAAAGAAGAAACGTTATACATTACAGGGAGATCGCGTGTCGCGGTGGGACCCGAGTATACGCGTACGTTTGTATATAAAACGTATTACGTGACAAGATCTCGCGGTGTAGAAGTTAGAAGCGATGATACCAGTCGCGATAGGCCCGTGAGGAAAATGGTTACGATTTTTTGTTTCTACTGGACGAAAGGGCTCGATGTCGCCATTGCCCTTTACATATGTTCTCCACGTTTACAGTCTCGCATCTATATATGTACCTACACATATATAGACCAATGTGAATTCGGACTTTTAGACTGGACGCACGCGAGGCGCCTCCCACCGTTCCTTGCGGCTTCTGTATGTCAAATAGACGATCGCCGATCCGCGCGTGTGTGTGTGAGCGAGGGGCCCTGCTGGGACCCACAGCGAGAGAACCGATACGATCTCGAGATGGAACGCGAGAGAGTCGCCGCCTGCGTGTGAAAGAGAAAGAGACAGAGACAGAAAGAGAGAGGCTTACACGAGTAGAAATTACACACATCCGAGCCAGCCCCGGGTCGAGAAGATCGAGAAGCATGGCTACCCCATGCGCGATACACCGAAACGTCGAGAGGCGCCGCTCACGACGCTATCTCTGTCCCGCTTTCTCGGGCATTCTCGAACCCGCTTCGGGGCTTGTAATAATATCCGTAATTATATATTATAACACGCAGAATCGAGCTCGACTCTGTATGAGTAAAAATGTATTCGTGGAGACCCGTAATAATACGATATAGGTATAGTTGACTCGTTGACCGACGACGAATTTCGGGACGATCTACTCTCGCGATACCGAACGTACACTTTTATATACATATGTATGTGTTTATCGTACAGAGGCAAATACGTTTTTCTACACGTACGTATAATCCACGGTAGATCGTGAAAACGCGATAAGAACGAAAGTGTCGAGCGTTGCTCCGGCGACGAAGCGTGCTGACAGTCCGCGAGGTACACAACCAAGCGAGAAAGAATTCCCTAATGTTCGCGTTCTCGTATAACGGTGTGTAGAAGCGCGATCCATGGAACTGATGCGCGCTCGCGTATTACACGCGAGAGATCGAAAGAGAGAGATCGGTAGTTGTAATTTCGTTTAAAAAAAAAGAGGGTGGTCTTTGATGGAAGGGGATGAATACGCTCGAACCGTTCATTAAAAAATCAGTCATGATTATATCGAATCGCGTATATAATTTCGTGGTTTATAGCAACACTTTTTAGATATTCTTTCTATTTTGTTTTGCTCTCTTCTCGAGTCGGCTTGAAAAAGTTCACAAAGAGAAGCGTTTATGTATGGCGAACGTTCTCTCGGCTCGATTTTCACGTTTTTTTTTCTTTCCTTTCTTACGTTTTTCCCTCTATGGGGTATCAATGCCGCAGCAACGCTAACCCGGAGGTTCGCCAAAGTGCGGCTTATCGAGAGTTCCACAACCAGGAATCGAGTATCTATAGATATATAAATTTATATGTATATATATGTATCAGGGAGCCTAATAGAAGCACGGTGTACTCTTGCGTGCTGCTGCCACTGGGTACACCCACTCGTGTATAAACGTGCACATGCGCATACATATAGATAAATAACACAGACACCGAAACTTCCATCGTCTCGAGTTTTCTCTCTATTCACCTTCTCTCGGAAAATCCCCCGCACACGACGCGCGGCCCAACTGCCGCGCCCCCGTTTTGCGAGCATTCGAATTGCAAATACCAGAATGTTTGCATGTTGTTGTCACCGCATCGGTGCCCGGAGGGGGTGGTTTTCGGAAGGGTGGTCGACGCGGGATGGGTTTGCCACGACGACGACGACGACGACGACGAGGACGACGACGATGATGCAAAGAGCCACGGAGAAGAAACGACAAAGTAAGAAAGAAAAAGAGAGAGACAGTGTGTATATGGGGGTGTATAGATATACATAGAGTTTGCATCCCTTTCCAGTGCTTCCTTTTGCGCGCTATCCTTCCCTCCGTGTCCTCGAGAGGAAATGGAGAGGAACCGACTCGAGTCGCACAGATAAAGACGAATAAAAATAGGCAAGAGAGAGTGAGAGAGAGAGAAAGGGGGGCATATACTTGTAAAAGAGTGGAAAAGGCATGGAAAAGAGCGAGGAGTGAGAGAGGACGAGATGCGGAGACGGCGTTTCCTGCCCGGGGAACATTAGCACCCCTCGATACTCCCCGCGCGAGCGTCCCTGCGGGAAAAGAGAGAAGTCTCTTCCTCTCTCTCTCTCTCTCTCTCTTGCTCACCCTTCCTTTGCTGCTTCGAAAACCACCCTCGAATCTTCTTCGTCTTTTTCTTATCCTAGTATTTCTCTTCGCTCGTTCTCTCAGCTGCAAAAACCTCGATTTTTCGATTCTAGTTGCGGTAGGAAGGTCTCTGGCGCAATCAACGATCGGACACCAGAGATGGACACGACAGAACGACGAAAACAATTCTCTAACAAACCAAATATCCGTTCTTCCAAATTTTTCCAACTCATCAATATTCCGATAGGACTTTATTTTCAGCTCAAAACTCAATATTTTTCTTGAATTCGTAATTAAGGTCAAACTTGAATATGTTTACTTTTTTTATGTCACCTCCCTTCCGCGTTGGACCCGTTCGACCCGGCGGGCATCGAAAGAATTATCTCTTAATGCCACGGCTGCCATCCTCGTTCCTCGATGATTTTTTTCGAGAGTTCGAGATTAAAGAGTCGCTTTTATTTCTTTCCTTTTTTTGGTAACGAAGAAGAAAAAAAACGTGAAATACGAAAGGCCGGACGATCGGTGCACGGTACGCGATATTCCTTAGCCGAGAGACGCGGGAATTCCCGACATGGCGCTGTAGCAGGGAGAGAGAAAGACCACGGAGGCCGATCCCCGGCTGCTCGCCTTCATTACGATAATATTCCCTAATAACAGAGTGCAGCAACGGACTCCGCGACGTCGATTCGTGAACCCGTCTCTCTTTCTCTCGCGTCGCGGCTTATTGGATGCCTCGGGGGTACGGTAATTGCGGCAATGGCGATGATTATTGGTCCGGGCAATAGGGCTCGATCACGATCGAGACTCCTGCGGGGCTTCTTCCATAATACCGATCGGCACTCCCTTCCTTCCTTCTCCTCCTCCTCCTCACCACCGCTACTTTTTTTCACGTATTTTTATTCTTATTCCTCGCTTCGAACGCGACTCTTCTCTTTTTCCCTCTTCCGTTCTGCCGGCCTAAACACACCCATTATGCCTCAAAATGCGACTTTGATGATCGGGTGCAAAGAGCGCCCCGGTCGAACCAACGCCGCGCCATTGCAACCACCATCACTTTGCTTCAGCTCTCTGCATCATTCTCTGTTATTCTCGTATACGAATATATCGTTACTTTGTATACGTATACCTGTATGTCCGCTTGATAGGATGTGCCTTCAACATTTTTCGAGACGCGTCTCTCTCGTATGCGCTCTATATATCTCATGGTGGACTATTTTCTCTCGCTCTCTCGATCTCTCTCGCGCGCGCGCGCAATCAACAGGTATCACGACCGACCGACCAACCCTCGACGCGTACAGCGATCTCTCGACGCGGCCATAATTGCCCCCTGCTGGACCCACTTTATAATTCCCTTTTCTCTCTCTCTCTCTCTCTCTTTTCTCTCGCTCTCTATATCGGTCTACCCACCGCGAACGGGGCTGTAAAGCGTCCTGGATTTAAGTCAAAGTGCTTCATTTTATTTATAATCGTGGACTGAATTTTTGATAAGCCCGCGCACCCTACGCCTCGCCCGGAGATCATCTCTCGTACGTTTTAACGAAGTTCCGAGAATACCAGGGAGCTGCCCGACGAAGGTTCAGCAACAGCTGGCCATGTTTTGTTTTTCTTGGGCGATGAAAGATTTTTCGAAATAATTGGTCATTGTATTTTTCGTTTTTATGATTTTTTTTATTTTCCCCTCAGCAGGGTGAAAAATATTCGTAGAAGCATGAAGGAAATAGTTCGTTGAAAGACAAGAGAACGTCTGGCTCTCTAAACGATCCTGAACATATCGAAGAGAACGTTTTTTTTAGCTCTCAGGATATTTTCTATTTTTTCACGTCTTTTTTTTCCTGAAATCGTCGAGTCGGACCAAAAACCCTCGAGATTCCTTCCTCTAAATTTTTACGATGCTTTTCGGACTCGGACAAAAGTCCACACATGTGGACGAGCATCCGGGCTCGGCCCCGAAACGCTGCGTAATTAATTTCAATTATAAAAATATCATTGTCCTTTATGACAGAGGCAGGTGTTGCACTGCGGTCAAGGGTTATAGTTTTTTGTTGCGCACCAGTCGGTGTGGCTGCGTAAAAGCTTCGTGTCTACAATTTCGTGTCTTGTTCGCCGTACGAAGCGCATACGGTCCAGGACGAGAAAAACGTTGCGGAATGGCGAGGAGGGGGGCGATTTCGTTCGTTTAATTACAGTCAAAAAATGCACGTATTTCCTTGAATCCGCCAGGGAGAAATGAATTTACTCGAAGGTTTTAGTATCGCAGGTCTCGACCTCTCTGAGGTTGTCGTTTCAATTTTTATATAAAAAGATGATCCGAGCAAATCCACTGGCAACCGGTGAACACCTCACGATGAAACCATTAATAACGAGCCTTTTATGAAATGATTTATTCCGATAGACCACCAGTGGTTGATGGAACATCAGGTTTACGCAGCAACGGTAGCGGAATAATCGTTTCGCGCCTCTAAATATTTTACATTGTCCATGAATTAAGCTTCTATTAGACTTCGGACAATGGAAGCTGGCCTCTGTTTTTTCATCCTCTTCCTCCTCCTACTCCTTCTCCTCCACCTTCTCCTCTCCGACGCCTTGTTCCCGTTACCAAGGCACACCCGGTGTGCGAGATAATTTGCCAGCGATCAAAGTCCCGTCGTGTCTATAACGCGTATAACTGGGTCTCGAACTTCTCAGGGCAAAGACCGAAGGACAATTAAAAAAATATATATAATTTCTATCCTTGATGTCCGTAGGGGTAATTTGTATTTTTTGTCGTAAAAACGAGAATTTTTAGTTATTCGTTGATCCGTATATCCGCGTAATCATAAAATTGTTCATCCTTACCGAACCCCGCAGTCGCAAATTGAAATGATTTAATCGCCAATCTTTTTTTTACACGAATGGTTATCGAGAATTGGATTCTACCATTTGCTTCGTTTTTTTTACGCTCCAGCGGCAGGAAGGAGATGAGAACTCAATTTTCTTGAGACAATGAAGAGCCAAGAGCGAGGAGAGTGAGAGAGAGGGAGGGAAAGAAAAAGACAGCGATATAGTAAAGTAGAAAGAGTATGAGAGGCGAAGCGAACGGTTGAGCTCCATTTAAATCTGTTGAATGGGTCGAGCTCTCGCGGAGAGAGGGGAAAGACAGAAAAGCGAATGAAGGTAACGAAAACGAAAGAGTGCGGGAGACCTAAAAGAGAGAGAGAGAGAGAAGTATAGTGGGAAAAGCAAAGGACCAGCTCGCTCCTTTCAGCGCAGGGATTCGCCTACAAAGGCGGAGGTTTTACTTTTAAATTTAGTACACGACCGACTTTTCCCTCGCCGTTAGAGAACCGGAGAAAGAGAGTCGGGTAGCTAAGTAAAATAGGGATTTGGCCCCGCCCGGGGTTTATTCTAAAGTCGAGCAGGTTCTCGAGCAAAAGACACATAGAGAGCGAGAGGCGAAATTGAGAGAGGCGGAAAGAGAGGATGAAGACAGCATGGAAAGGACCCTTGGTAAATCAGTGTTGTCGTCCATTCGCAAGGAACCACGAGATTTTGTATACGAGCCACCCTCGCTGTTATCACGAGAAAAATAAAATAAAACCATCCCCCGTAGTCGATACATTGATCAATAGAAACGTGCAAAAACTACTCCCTCTGTTTTATATCTATCTTATTCCAATAAGTCGTGAATAATCGTTCAAGGTCAACTCGCCGAACGTGTAAAAGTTCGAAAGAAGAATGGACAAAAAAAGTTTGCTGTCCGTAGTACAAAGTCCGTACGGAAAGAACGAAAGAGTGTGCGGTATATCGCGTGGGACAGTTTTGTAACAAACCCCCCGGATTGCTCATGACACAAATTACCTCTTTAACATGGGGTCGACGAAGAGGGCGCGATATACACCGTTTTCTCTGGACTGTCCAGCTTTTGGTCCGTGCATCGTCGGACGCGGGAGGGAGACGAAAGAACGAGATCGCAAGTGAGAGAAAGAGAAAATAAGAAGAGACATCGCGAGAGAACCGGGGGCGGAAAGATGGAGTGGTCTCTGGGGAGGGGAGCGAGCCAGGAGCCTGGAAAGAAAGAGCATCCGGGCGTCACGACGACCGGCAAACCATCGCATCCTCCCCCACGACTCTTCTCTCCTCTTGATACCGTACTTTCGTCGTCGTCGTCGTCGTCGTCGTCGTCGTCGTCGTCTTGGTCGTAGTCATCGTCTTTCTAGTTCACGTAGTTGGTGGCGAACGCTCAGAGCGTTGTCGCGGTGACAAATAGACGCGTAACGTAAATACACGTATACCTCGTGAGAAACCCGTACCTCGACTCTTTGGCAACGATTTACCCACTGAGCACGGACGTCAGGCATGAAGGACGGAAAGACAAAAATGTAGAATATAGAAAGAAAGAGAGAGAGAGAGAAAGAGAGAGAATAAGACAAGTCCAAGGATAAAAGCTTTCCAGCAGAAAAATCCTGCTGTGACTGCGAATCTCGGCATTACGAATCTTCTACGAGCGTGTTTCCTACGCGAGGTTCCGGCGAGGAACAAGCTCCTCGGTTCTTATACGGTGAACGATATGGAAAAACACGATTGAGGAACGTCGGACGAACGTTGGAATAAATTCGGAGTATCGATTCCCCCGAACGATCGATTGGTTATGGCATTACTTGTGTTAGGAAAGGTCAGGGAAAATATTTCGGATTGTTGGAAAATCTTCGAGCAGAGAGAAACGTCTTTATTCGTTGCGATTGAAAATAATGCGAAAGAAATCAGTTTTTCGTCATTTTTATCTCTAGTCAATTTTAGTTAGCTAAGCATCATGCGGTCGTTTGAATTTCGAATTTATTTTGTTTCGATCGATTAATTTATAGTTGTTGCAATTCGTGGAAAACCCAGCTCAATAATATTACCCGAAACTCCAGCAAAACCTCTCTCACTCATTACCACGGTAAAATTGAATCCGTCCCGTCTTTCCAATTAATTAGAATTCTCAATTGGCGTTTGACCCACCAAAAACATTCTCGGCTCTCGTGCCGAAAAAAAAACTTTCCCTCGACAAAAACCACGTGCTCGAAAAATAATTCGATACGAAAATTCACCGAACGAAATATCCGTTTAAAAAAATTCTCACGCAACGAAAAATATTACCGGTGAAAATCGAGGAGATCGATCGAAACGCTTTCCGCGTGCTCTATTATCGGCAAAATGGTTCGTTTTTTTTGTCTATCTCTCTCTCTTCTTTTACGACTGGTCCGCGTGCGACTCGCTCGTCCATCATAATCGGCAATCACTCGCCATACCGCCCAGCAGTGCGCCTCGGCGACCGTAGCGCGACGTTTTTATTTTATTTTTTTTTGCTTTCTTCTTCCATCGAACTGTCACACGAGATTCTCTCTTCTCTCCGCACTGTGAATAAATTCGCCCCGCATCCGTGCATCGTCGAAAATATTAAATCGCTCCACTTCTGATCGACCCACGAGATGAAATCATGACGTCAGTCGAGACACCCAGACCCGAAACTCGCAAGATGAGTAAGGATGAGTAGTTCTCGTTTCGGAGCAACGGATTGAAACGAAACTATGTGTCGAATTCCGCGAGATCATTCTCCGTGCCACTCGGTAGTATGATATCACGAAAGTACTTGCGTGTATCGGGGATAACACGAAAGGTTACAGCCTGGCAACTTTGCGTCGGCGATGAGCTTCTCTCTCTCTCTCTCTCTCTATCTCGTTGTCATGTTTGCCGAGTCATTCGTACGTTGCAAGTCACCAACCAACGCGAGCACACACAGAACGGGGATGATGATGAGGAAAAGCGAGAGATACCACGGAAGAGGGCTGAACTCTGGCCGCCGGGCTGTCGAGGGCTGCTGTCGATCTCCCGCGCAGCTTTTCGCAACACAAGGGAGATGATTCTGCCCGCAGTGCGAATAAGTTGATGTAGACGTAATACGCGAGAGATAGCGATGACTCCTGAATTTTTTCTATTCGATCGATAATAATAACGATGATAACGATGAAATATCCAATATATCGTAGTTTTTTCTTCCCAAAACTGTTTTCCAGCACAATCTCATAAGTTGAGATATATTTTCCTGGATCGTCGTCGTGGCAATCGGTTTCACCATTATCCAAAACCGCACGAGAACGAGACGCGCGCGAGGATTGCTCGTTTCGCGAGCTCGTGCCATGTAGAATTTACCGAAATGATGTTCCCGAATTACGACGTCGTTACAGTGCAATCTCACCGGGCGATACGAGAACCCTATGGAATAAGATATATATTCTGCTTGTCTTTTGGTTATGCTGGATGTAGAGTCGTGAAACTCGAAGGCTTCGTCTAATTCTCGAGTACTACACCGCACTGTATGTTTCCGCATACATCGTGAATTCGTGCAAATGCGTTTTCGATGGCCTGGCCAAAAAGTCGATGATAAATCTTTCTCGCGATGATTTATTCAAACGATTGTCTTCGAAGCGGTACAATGTTCGAGTCTATCGTTCGTGAATGTTAAAAAAATCATATTTGTTTATGATGAAAAATATTAAAATCGATTGAGAACAAAAAAAATATTCACGGTAATTCTTTTCGTAGGAAATTCATGCGATATAGGAAAAATTACGAAGACGATTTCTTCGTAAGAAAATTTTATTATTTTTACCGCCTCGATAGAAAAACCTCCGTCATCCAGCTCGAAGAAAGCATGACACTCGAGACACGGGTAACAACTAATCGCTACCAATTTATTTAATCGTATAAAGAAGAGAAAGGAGAATGAGTCTGTGTGTACGTCGGTTGATTTCGGAATTCCCGCGAGGACATGGTATTCGCATTATCCTGGATGTAGAAATACCGTAATAGCCCTACAGTTAGAGAAGGAGGGGCCGTATAGTTTCTCGAGGGCGAGGAATCGGACGACGCTCGTACGAAAGGTCTCCGAGAGTTTCGCCATACGGGTGTACGTTAAGCGGACGCGTAAGAATTCTCTTTAATTCGGTAACGGAAACGAGTAGCACACGCGGCAAAAGAGCATCGGATATATGGAGAAAACGAGATAGGTGCGAGAAAGATACGAAAGGGAGGAAAACGAGGCCGCAGAAGCGACGAGAGGAACGCGGCCGCAAACACACGCGGTGTGGCCACTCTCTTTCTCTCTCTCTCTCTCTCTCTCTCTCTCTCTCTCTCTCTCTCTCTCTCTCTCTCTCTCTCTCTCTCTCTTTCCACCCTCACCCACTTTGTGTATGTGTGCGTCTCTCTCTCTCTCTTTCTGTCGAGGGTTAGGAGAGTACCAAACCAAAGATTAATGCACTACACTTACTGGGGCAATTTGCGCCAAGTGTCGGGAGAAAGCTGCCCTCGGGAAAAGCACCACAAGCTCCCTTGGTCTGGTCCAGGCAGCGCGTCTCTCGGCGGTCTCTGAGAGATATCCTCGAGTGTGTGCGGTCCGGGGTAGATTTGTTCTCTCTCCCTTCTACCTCGACACATCGGCCAAAATTCTCGTTTCTTTATAAACAAAGCTATGAGCGAGAACCAATCTTGTTCGCGTTGGTGTCTCGAGTAGATACGAATAAAAAACGAGAGCGAACGAGAGACGGGCGAGAGTGTAACTGAACGACTAATGAAAGATATTGTCGTTTCTCGTGTATATGGAAAATGTTATTAACGATAGTACGATGTAAATTTCGACGTATTTTCAGCTTCGTCGCGGTGCTAGAACGTACCGTAAGTTTGAGAATGCGGGCAAGGGGGTGCCAGAGTCGGATATGAGCAAATTAAACATGCATAATTAAACGTAGCGATGCTACTGCTGTTCCTTCTACACACTCCTTCTGGCTCGTGTCTTTCTCCGTGTGTTACCTCTCCGGTACAGAGCATACTTCAATTTGTGCTCGTCGGATTAGCCCTACTTGCTTTCGAGCCGAGTTTCTCACTCTCTCTCTCTTTCTCTCTCTTTCTCGCGGTGTGTACCCGCGATGTGTAAAGACGGCAGCGAAGATGCTCCGCACAGCAACATCTGGCCGCTATGAAGTATAAAGAGGCATGCGATATCATCCGCAGTGAATGCTTAATTAAAACCTCAGACTATCCCTGTGCCTCTCTCGCTCTCTGAGAACGCCTTCAACCCCCATCGTCCTCCCTTGTTTGTGTTGGTATAGGTAGACGCGTAGATACAGATATTCAAGCTTCGTGCATAAAATACCTCGGTTCTTATTCAATAAGAGGCTGTTCCATCGTATGGACAGAAAATAAAACGAATTTGGTTCATTCGAAATATTTCTTTAGAATCTAAAATTTCAAAACTTCGCAGAAATTTCGAATATTTTTGTTGTGGAAATAGAATTTGTGAATTTTATAAATTTCTTCTATTTTGTGTTCTTTTTGTATGGCTGAAGGGAAAAAAATGAATTTTTTTCTTTTTCTCGATAACGAGAATTCTCGGCTTCGGCCAAGGAGCATGAACTGGGAGATGTGCGGAACGCGGAAAAAAATGTTGAACCTGAGGGGCTTTGTGGAATTGAGTGTGTCGTGTGTGTATGTGTGTGTCGGTGTGTGTGTGCTCTATGAGACAAGACGAGAACGAGATATAGAGATGGTGGGGGGAGAGTAGGGGGATGAAAGGGAGCCACCCCTGACAGAGCGGCTCTCGACTGAGACGCACCGGGGTGAACATTTCGGGTGATTCGGTGATTGACAGCTACGCATAGCAGCCTCTCGCGGCATGGACAACTCTAGAGAGAGAAAAAAAGATCTTCTGACAAGAATACGGTAAAATGGCGACGAGAGACAAGGTTTATTTTTAATGGCGGAAATCCAATCGTCGCACTTAGTTTGCTTTTGGTTTAATGCCTTGTGGACCCCGCATATTTTTCCACCTCAAATATAATGAGCCGGAACTATTAACGACTTGCCCTTATTCGTAGACGTTGAAAAAATAATTCATAACATTTTTACGATTAAATAGTATTACAATTTTTTTTTTTAAATCGTTAAATATTTGTTGATCAAGAGGTCGCTAGGTTTGATATCCCGGCATTATTTTCATTACGTACATTTCGTCGAAACGTTCGTTTAAAAAAAATTCAATATTATGCGACACGACGATTTGTCAAACCCTTGTGATATTTGACGCGAGAAAAAGACATTCGTCGATCTTACGTTGGAATATCTCCGTATATATCTCGATGTGTTCTACGTGTAAAATGCATAAGGAGAGACAGAGATCGAGCAATGTCAATATATATGCAAACGTCGACATAACGATCTATCGGTACGTAAGTATACAGGGTGAGACGTCTAGTGCGACGAAGGGGTAGTTCCGCGAAGGGACGGAGCAAACTGCGAGCCGTAGTAACGACGGTGATACGCGAGAGGGTGGGACGAAATGGGCGGAGTGCGCGCGGGAGGGTATAAGAGTTGTCGAGAAACGAGAGGAGTGCGGGAACGAGCGGAAGACAGAAAACTCAGAGCTTAATATAAAACTTCATTTCGCAATCGGTGGCAGACGGAGGAAAGAAGAGGTCTGCTGCTTCGTATATATCTGCCTCGAGGCAGATAGAAATGCCGGAGTCTTATATATATGTATATATATATATTTTACGTTGTCGTCACAAAAAAGGGGCTCGACCGGAAGACTCCTTCGTCGAGCGCGTTCAACCGTTTTCTCTCTCGCTATACGTTTCTCGTATCTTTTTGGTCGGGTCTCTAACTTCGAAATGTTAACGTAGAATCAAGACGTACCTACAAATCTTGCGACGGTCAAGCGAATGTTAAAAAATTCACATTTTTTCAGAATTGTTGAGAATAAATCTGAAAATTAATGGATTCGTTTTGGCTAGGAATATATCGCTATGTTCAATTCGACGTATCTCGAGTTTTGTTTTCGCAAAATGCTCCCACGTTTACGAAAAAAAAATAATAATAAATTTATAAAGCTTCGTACACGTAGCGAGCTTTTCGTTCTCAAAATGTCACATTCATCGTTTGTATATTTTTCGCTCACGTATCGAAGGAGTTTGAAAAAATGTAGTTGCTTTTTCCAAGCTTTGTTCGCAAGATTCGTGAACTCGAGGACGAAAGAAAAGCCCGGGCAAATCGTTCCTTCTCTCGCGACAGTCGGAAGCGCTCACCAAACGCGAATATATATATATATATATATATATATAGAGAGAGAGAGAGAGAGAGAGAGAGAGAGTCTTGTGTGTGTACGCGACGTAGAGTTCCTCTCGTAACACGGAGAGAGCGCGCGATGAAACTTTTAATAAATGGCACAGTCGATATGAAGTATAGGACTTTGACATATCGTGTGTCTGTAATGTATAGTTAAATCTGGCGGCAGATGTGGCGGGTATGCTCTCGGCTGTGCGTCTATCTTTCTCTCTCTTTCGCCCTCTCGTTTTGGCCCCAGCATCGTTGCGCCCTCTCTCGCGAAGAGTATATTTCGGGGGTGGGTTGATAGCACCAAGCGCGCTGTACCCTTCCTCATTGCTCTCAGGGATCGTGTATATATAAGAGCGACGGTGAACTCGTTTTTTCGTCCAAAACGTCACATTTTCATCGCTTCAACGGTGAAAATCAATTTTCCAGACTACGAATTTGTTTATCATTGATAATTGTCAGCAGACGAGACGACAGAAAGTTTCCCTAAATTTTTATTTAAATTTCTTTTTTCAATCTTCTCATCTCTGCTTTTCTTCTAAAAAAATTCTCTCGTATTCTATTCAGAAATCAAATAACGATTACTAACGTACTAAAAAAGAAGAAAATAACACAGCCCCCGTCCCCCCCCCCCCGGCCCCAATGAAGTAATTTTTTTTAACGCAGCAGATATAATTCGTTCATGGGAGTCCGTTCGCCCTTTTCGTTGCAACGTTCGCAAATGAATGAAAACGATCGCTCCTGTCTTTTTGCAAAATGAATCGTCGCCCGGATGATCGGGGTACTGGGACAAATTCTTTTTTTTTATTCACCCGTGTCACCGACGAAAGGCCGGTGAACTTTTCCATCAAACGGCCTGTCGAAATGAGAGCTTCTCCACAAAGCGGACCAGGGTAATCTGTCATCAAAACTGCCCTGCGTTGCTTTCCGGGTGACACCAGCCGGCGCCTCGACTCATCCCAGTGCGCATCGCCGTACCCTCCGTAGCGCATACACCGCGTCACGGTTGCATTTGACCCTGACGATTCACAGTTCCACTTCCCGATACACCCATCTCCTTCTCTCTTTCTATATATATATCTATGTGTGCGTGTGTGTGTCATGCATATGCGAATCAAATTCGAACGTTCCTCCGAACTTAAGATGCGAGTCAGAAATTTGTGGGAAGCAAAAAATTAACATTATAAGACTAAACTAATAACGATGCTCAATGTCGGATCGATAACATCTGATATATATGATAACATCTTACCTGATGGTCAGTAGAGGCAGATCGCTTCAGAATCACAAGAATTTGTCCGAGACGACCGCGTGGTCGTGGAGCACGTGACAGCAAAATTCCCCACCACGATTTCGTCGAGCTCTCATATATGTCTATAGTTAACCAAGTGCGATGGGAGTGCGAGAGAGAAAGCGCGAAGGATGTGCGCGGTCGCGTGTCCCGCCCACGGGCTGTCGAGTTTGGTGCCGCCGCCCTTGTCGAGACGGCCCAGCGTGTTCACCAGCCGAGTGTACGAGAGTCGCCCGCCCGCACTCGTGCCGTCCGGACCGAGGCCGAGCGCCGAGGAGAGCGTCTGTCCGAAAAGAGGATACAAATTTATCAACAAAATAATAATTTAAAAACAATAGAAACGATCAAAATCTTCGAGACTCGACCGACATCAAGGCAACGTATATAGATGGATTGATTTCCAAGTGTCATCTCGGGCCGATATTTGGCGCACCTGAACGCATTCGAAAGTTACCGAAAGAAACGAAGAAAGAGAACTGCGGGGTAACAAGAACAGGAAAGAGTGGATAGAGCGCCGTCCTTGAGCGAGCGCCGCCAACGGAGCGACCGCCCCCGAAGGTTGAAGAGAGGGTTGCTCCTCCGCGTACCCGCGATACCGGCTCGCTATTGGTCGTTGCAACGTGGCGGGGATCACGTGATCCAGAAAACCGCTCCGTGAGAACCAAGAGAGATAGAGAGAAAGAGAGAGAGAGAGAGA
The DNA here is from genome assembly GCA_964017225.1 of Netelia inedita. NCBI lineage: Eukaryota > Metazoa > Arthropoda > Insecta > Hymenoptera > Ichneumonidae > Netelia > Netelia inedita. The sequence goes on from OZ024921.1 coordinate 38,770,585, forward strand.
GAGAAAGAGTGCGACGCTCCGGTACGTCCGTGCACAAGAAGAACAGGAAGTAGACGAAGAGGTCGGAGGAAGAAGAAACGCGAGCGGACTCTCGCGGCCGGTCGTTCCCTCGGCACCAAGCGGTAGTGGTAAAACGGAGACTCTACATCGGTGTCTCGTCAGTCGCGTGTGTACGTGTACATATAAGAGGCAAAAGAAGGACGAGGATAAAACTTGAAGAGAAAAACGGAACCATGGCGGAAAGAGACAACATGGGATAGAGAGGGAAAGGGTGGAAATAGTACAAAGTGTAATAAAGAGAGAAACGAGGCTCGGGATCTTGGATAGTGAAGAACGGTTCTCCTATCTTTTTCTCACTCCCACTACTTCGTTGGTGCCACAACTACCACCACCACCACCACCACCACGACAAAAATCTGTCAGTTCTGTCCTTTTTCATCTCTCGTGTCGTGAGCCCCGCTTTGCCTTCTCCTAATTCTTCAACACGGTGTTATAGTTTCACCAGCACGTACGAGAGTTCCTCTAGTCGTAGTACAGTACCGGGTCTCACGGTGTAACGCTGAAGGTTCCTTCGTCTCCCGAGCTCTCTCTCTCTCTCTCCCTTCCACTAGTTCTACCGTTCTCTCGTGGTAGCGATGTTTCTCTAACTCACCCCCTCTCTCTCACGCACACTCGCTCGCTGGCACAACCCGATTTCTTCTTCTGCAGCCGGGTTCGTCTGTGTTCCCACCTCCACAATACGCCTTTCTCCACCTCCAACTTCCTTTCCTTTCCTCCTCCTCCATCTTCCATCACCGGTGTTCTCCTTCACTTCGCGTACGCCACTCGCCGGGTTCCGGCCGATCGGAGTGACAGTGCCTCCCCCCCGATAATCGCGCGCGCGCAACATCGTTAGTATTTTATTTATTATTTTTTATTACGAAAAATCATGACGATTTGCGGATCATACCGTTCGATCGACGATGATATGCCGAGGATGGTGTGAAATGAGAGAGCAGCAACGACGGCGGTAAACAGTGCAATTTCGTGATAACGGGTTTCATTCCTCGTTCAGTTTTTCAATATTACATCGAGGTTTTATGGAATTCCTCTGGATGTCGAAAGATTCAGTGATTGAAGTTGATTATGATGATTCAGTGATGATATGTGAGTGCAGAATTGGGAACAAGTGCGCGCAACGGCGAGTGGATCAAATCGAAATTTAAATTCGTCGTGTCTAGTCTGTAAAATATTTTCCATATGTATATATATATATACATATATATGTATACATAAATATATATATATGTGGTATTACGTTTGTTCCGAAACACTCGATGTCGCGCTAAATAAGCGTCAGAGTTATTGATGCGAGGTAATCAAGAGCCGATCGATTCGCAAGAAGAGAGTCATCATCGTTGTCAGGTGCATCAAGCAACGGTGGGTCTGCGCCTGGCTCAATTGGGCTGTCTCGTCGAGAGCGAGGATCTCGAGCAGCCTGGTAAGACGAGGCCGAAGACACCCGTCCTGGCGAACGACGGGTGCTCCGGTACAACCGGAGTCGGTGGTGGCTTCTGGCTGGCCTCGGTGGCTGCGGGAGCCAGTACCACCGGGGCTGGTCTACCACCGCACGGGTCGCATCCGACGATGGACCCGAACTGCGGAAGCGCCGAGACCGGATTCATCAACAGCCAGCCATCGATGGCCGAATTCATGACAGCACTTCCGCAACTCGCTGTCGATGGCCCCCTTCAGCATTCACCGGGGACCGGTGGACCCATGAGTCCCGGTACACATCATCCCGGTTATCACACAATGATGGATCCGCACGCCGTTGCCGATCCATCCGGTGTCAATGTGCCCGAGTATCCATGGATGAAGGAGAAAAAGACGACGAGGAAGAGCAATCAGCAAGGTAAAACACGCGGAATTAATCGAAACATTCTATTTGAACTGCGTCGATCTATCAAGATTCTCAAAGAAAATCCGTCGATAAATCGTGGTGGTCCGACCAACAGCATCACTGTTGACCAGACCCGGATCTGTTTGGTCAATTAGAGATAGCCAGATGCCATTCCATGTAAATTAGAAGTTCGAAAACCGCAAGTTGCTCAACGGGGGGCTCGTCTACGAGATAAAACTCCGTCGGCTAATGACACTCGTTGGCCACTCCTCCTCAACCCCTTGAGAACCCGATACAGCCCGCATCTGGCGTACACGTACATAGAGCGTAGTAAACTACATCTTTTCCACTCGCAGGATTTTCACGTCCAGCATTTTGCAAACATATTGACGGAAAAAGACAGAGCTGGAGTGTGTTCACAGAGCTCGGAATTATGAATGACCACATCGTGTTTAGGCGTAGCGTACGTGTCCTATGTGTGTGTCCACGCGGTTCGTCTATCGAAGAACCATTAAGAGTATTCGAGACCACCGTGAAAATCGTTAAATGACCGCTCGCGTGAGCTATGGTCCGCACGTGGTCGTTTTCCCGGCAGAGCGATGTCAAAAGAAACCCCTTTCGATGACCACCGCATGGCGAAAACCACAGAATCGAACGAACTATTGTCCATTCGAAACGAATTAACGTCAACTCTTCCGGTCACGTTTGACTTCCCTGAAAAGTAACAATTTACTCACGATCATTATTTCCATTCCAAAAAGACCTCCTCCGCGACCGGAAGAGCTTGTTCGACAAAGAATTGCGATGGGGAAGTGTCGCGTCGATGGCTCGTTTTCCACCAACTTGTTGGCCCATTGTGGAGGCCATCGAAGAACGATAAATCTGAGAAGAGGTCCTGGCACGACAGTGCGACCTTGGCTTGTGTGTGGCTAACCGTGCGCCGATCCCAGAAGCTGCATCGGGTGTAAGGGTATGAGAGCTTTCGGTTTATGGGCGATCGTGGGGGATGCGGATGGACGAGCGGGACAAGAGGACGAAGAGGAGATATGGTGAGAAGGAAGAGCACGAGGTGGAATGGAGACACGAAGCTGCGATTTAACGGCGCTGGAAAGCACGCCTCGCATTCTCCTCCATCCCTCTTTCTCATTCTGTCTCCTCCCTATTCCTCTCTCGCTGCGCCTCTATGTACCGCATGCCGGACGCTGGGAGAGAACCCGTTGGGAAGATCGAGTGTCCACAACGGCGAGGTTAACCGGCCGTTGGCCGGCGGTAACACGCGGAATCATCTGTAAATTGAACGTCGGGGGTTGCAAGGGAGAAAGCGCGCGTCGGAACGGCCATAATTCACCCCTCGCCCTCTCGTACTCGGGGTGTCCCGTGCGAGAGAGCTCTCGAGGACCCACGAGGAGGAGCACTCTGGGCTTTCCCCATAGCGAATGTGCTTCTAACGGTCACGACCGATTTGTCGCCCGACCCGTGCGGAAACTCTGATTCGCTATAAATTTTCACTCGTTACGATAAAACATCATAATTCTCTGATAACAAAACTTTTCGGTATTCACAAAAACAACATTTATAAACGACCAATTCGTCATTCGGTCGATAAAAATTGCATTGAAATTTGTTCTTTGTTAGAGCTTGATACGTGACAGTTTTAGACCCTCGTTGAAAATCCTAAGATGGCCGTCGTGGGGAAGCAAAGTTTCAGACAGAGGACGCGGTGAAATGAGAGAGACAGAGACGAGCGAAAGGAGAATGGAAGAGAGTCTCCTTCGAGGAAGAGAGAGACACGTCTCATCCTCTTGCACACAGAGCAGACTTGATCACTTTCCAACAAGTAATATAGCTCATCCGTCTATCTCTCTCTCTCTCTCTCTCCCTCTCGTTCTTGTTCACTCTTCCGCAAGATTCTCATCCATAATCTATCGTACTCTCTTCATCCCGCTCTTTGGCTCTATGCTTTACCCCAAAACGCTGTTGAGCTATATATGACAGTCTGTATATACGATCCTCCGGATGTCACCCAGCGACTCGCATTAAATTCCAATCTGTTACATCGGCTACTCGTCTCCGTCCTATCGTTCTAAGTGTATGTGCGCGTATGTTTTCGGGACTCCCATATGCCGCGAGTCGAGCACTCTCTGTCCCTCGAAACGAAACACGCGCGAGAGGGGAAATCGAGCACACTGATTAATACCGAAAGGCAGTCGGTATGAAACTTCTGACAAAATGAGAACAAATAATTTACGTGAAATTGCAAACTAAATGAATTTTCTCTAATTCGGACGATCGCCGTTTCATCGAAATCGTATTTATCAATAATGAATTTATTCAAATTCGGTAAATTAATTCATCTGGATATTCTTTTTTCCGCGAATTTAAGTCGCAAGTCAAGGGCTTTTTTTTAAACCGATACATACCTCATGGGAGATGAAAAAGGAAACGAAAAAATGAACTGACCGGCGTTTTCGTGGAGTGTTTTCCCGACGCCACCGTTCGGAACGGAGCTCATCAGTCAACGGGGGAGCACGAAGAGAGAGGGAGAGAGAGAGAGAGCAAGCCTTGAGAACAAGGGAACCAAGAGACTTCAGTTTCCAAGTGGGCCTCTCTCGCTTTCTCACCAAGAGAGACTTCTCGCGCTGCCACCGATGTGTCAATTAATCCCCTCCGCGAGAATTCCCCTGGGAAGCCGTTTCGACGATGGCTTATCATATCTCTTATGTCCTTGGCGAAAACTTGGACCCGACACAGACACACGAGGATGCATTCGCCGAAGCATCGTCCCCGTCTCTCATCTCGGTCACACCATCGTCACTTCTACCCTTAGCCCATCGCCTCCAACTTCCTCGACTCTTGCTCGATAAATCTCACTGCGACGTTATAATTCGCGAATCCTCATATTCTACATCGAATGCGAAATACTCTTTCTTCGTATATTCTAGGCTTGATTTAAGAATACGATCGAACGACTAAACGCGGTCTTAAGACCGCACAAGGATCTTCGGTCGATTTCGAGATATGCGTGATCGAGTGCTCGAGACTCCACAAACGAGTTACAGTACCATTGTCTGCATAGAACGAGAGAGGGACACATAGAGCGCAGTAAGAGAGAGAGGAAAGAGCTAAGAGATAAAAAAAACAGCGAAGAGATAGAGGATGGAAGGGGGCATGTAATTTAAAGATTCATCGGCGAGTAAATCCAGGCTGAATTAGAGATAACTCCCTCGGGAGGAAATCCAAACGGCTTCGATCCTCCGCTCTCGATAGGGAATAAAACGGGCGGAGCACCAGAGGGTTACACACCCCCACACACACACACATACACGAATCTCTGAAGAGAGAAACTGACGCGCCCTTCCCGTTTTCCGTAGTGCGTGCTTTTTACTTTACTTCGGTTTTAAGACGGTTCACCCAACGACGTTCTCTTTCGTCCTTCTCGTATCTCGGAAAATTTTACGGGACTCTGTTATCTCCGTGTCAACGAGACGTCCGGTGACTTAAGACCGGCGCTAGAGTACCGAAGACCGAAGGAAAAGAGATCCGCGGATTTCGCTCGACCGGTGACTCGATATCCAAACCGTCAAACCGACGAAAGCTCTTCTTCGACCCCTTATCAGCTCAAGAGTAGCGTCAGAGCTTTAAAACTCGATTATGTTTTATCAATCGCTACACGGTCGATTGTTCGTTTCGGTGAGAATATTGGCTCATAAAGAACCCCCTAGCCTTGTTAGTATGAGAATTAAAATTAAATCTAATTATCACCAAAAATAATATTATGACGTCTATGATAAATTTTGTAACATAAATCTGAGCGAAACATCGTTGCGACAATTATATCGAGAAACTACACCGCAATAAATCATGCGAGCACACCTGTCTTCGCTCCACATTATTCTGTATCGTTCTCGCTTAACTCGCATCATTGTGTAAGTCGCCCGGCACAGATTCAGAATAAACATCTGCTTGAATTTGGCCCGTACGCTGTATACAACACCCTCGTAACATACATCGAGATTATACACACCCTGAACACGGAAAAGTCACGTCCGGCGCGCCGAGAGCGTCGCGAATCGCCCAGAATATTCAGAGAGTGTTTTCCACGATATCTGTTATATCTGTATATTTACGTTTATACATATATACACGGGCCGGAAAGCTGACGATACGACGAAGAGGGAAAATAATAAACACGATGCAACAAATTGATAATCCGGAAACCCCCGAGTCCCATAACCGTGCACATATTTTTTGAACTAAATCTGTGGCCCGATACTAAAAGAACTTTCCACGCTCGTTGTCGCGCCAAATGGGCCGCTATAAAAGCTTCGTCGGGCGAGAGGGGTTGCGACTCGATCTTTCTCTATCTCTTTCTCTCTTTAGTCGTGAGTACGGAAGAAAGAGGATGTAGCCCTCACTTCGAACTACCAACCCTCGGGAGAGTTCGCAGCCCCCGCCGTGTGAGACGCGCCCCACAGGGGTGGCTCGCCCGAAACTCTTGTCTTCTTTTTTCCTCATACCCCCTTCCCTCTTCCGACGTGTTTGTAACCTTAATTATCCACACATCGATCTATTCCTGTTTGCTATTATTATTTCGCAAGAATAATAAAAAAATAACTTTTTTTAATCAAGCGACGGAACAAAAAATTCTAAAGACAGAAATAGTCGGAGAGTGACGAACGAAATTGCTAGTTTCGTGAGATATCTTAATTTATATCCGATTGCTGTCGTCGAGCTAGACATAATTTTGGCACAATTCCAAATTACCACGAACAAGCGATTCACGCACTTCGTGAGAGTTACGAAAAAATTCGGGGCCCCCCAACGCGGTTTAAGTGTCTTAGCTGTATGGGATTTTTTTGTTGTAATTGTCGGGATTATATGGACACACGTGAGAAGTCTGAAAATTTGACACGGTCTCCGTTTCAACGGTCGAGATTTCGTCACTGATAATTAATTCGTTCTGTCGTTGGTGAGAAATGATACGGGAGTATAACGGCTGACGCGAGTACGATAACGAACCCGGAAGTCTCGCTGTATTTATGACAGCTGATGTGTATATATATATATATATATGACAGTAGCTGAAACTGACGGAGGTGTCCCGCTGATATATGTTACCTTTTGCCAGAAGAAAATCACCCGAGGAGAACGTATCCGGCGTGCTCCAATGTTTCTTCATCGTGTCGGTGTGAAAATTCTCGCCAACTCTGTAAAACCGTAAAAGCCAAGACTTCACGCTTTTATCTCACCAGTCCAGCGTCTAATACTCGCATCTCATTAATTGCACTAACTTTAATAGACTCGGCAATGCAATTTTCTACTTTCACTGAATTTCACCGTTTCGCCAATTTATCTCTCGGAATTTTTCACGCGACGACAGAGTCGTTTATTTTGTTGTCTTCTCGCTGAGATTTGATATGAATTTAACGCAATGCTACCTGATCGATCGTAAATGGGATGTAAGTAGCGGAAAAACTCGAAAAAGGATGTAAGGGTGAAAATTAGAAGGGTTTGTTTGGTGGTACGAGAGTCGTAACGCAAGAAAGAGTGAAAGAAGAGACGTTGTCAGGTAGAAAGTGGATTAGCTCGGTGTAATAGAGAAGCGGCAAAAGGTGGGGTAAAACAGAGAGAGATAGAGAGGGAGAGGAAGAATGAAAGAGTGAAACTCTCGAACTGTGCACGGTGGCTAATGAATCGTTGGAGTCTCCGCGGGACTGTTTATAAACCGTTTAAACGACTGCACGACCCACGGGTGGAGAGAAACGAAACGAGTGGAATGAGCGAGAAAGCAAAACGAGGTGAAACGCTCGAGAGTTGAAGGCGTGAAGCGATGAGATAGAGAGAGCAAGAAAGCTCTGGCGAGAGAAGGAACAAGAGTGAGGGACAGAGAGAGCGGAACTATAGCGAGAAAACGAGATGATGAGAGACCGAAAGGTATGCTGTACAGAGAGGGAAAAGTGATGGATGAATGTGGACAGGTCGCTGCGAAACGTTCACCCTTTTCGGCGCGAGCTCTCACAATTATAAATATTATTTATGAATATTATCAACATAGATCTTCGGTTGTCGGTGGCCGATAGATCTTTTCGTTTTATCGATCAAACTTCACGACGTTGAATTGAAATTCCATAATCGAACTTATTCATTGAATTAAAATACATTTATTTCTAATCGTTAATTCATTAATTGACGAATTTTCACCGATAGTCGTAATTTCAGATAAATTAATAGTTTTCATTCGAATTTTCAATATTGATAAATTATCCGTGGTGTAATCCTCGTTAAAAAAAATCTCGGTGCGATAGCAGACTGTCCATTTTTTTTCTCTCTTGTTTTCCTCAAATTTTACGACCGTGTACGAATGTTAGAGAATACCGAGACTTCCGGTGAGCCAAAATACGGCATGGATTGGGGTGACCATCGGGGGATATGCCTCGTAGCCCGAGGGCGTTTTTTTTCAATCCGACATTACCTCGAGTCGCATACGCGTAAGCCACGAGACGAGAGAGCGAAAAAGCCGAGCGACGTAGAGAGGCTGCCTGTCGCCGTGGTGGTCTTTCTTTGTATTAAAAATGAACTGTCGCTTCCACCGAGAGCGACGCGACGAACGGGTATTTGACTGTACTGCCGCCTTTTTTATTTGATAAATCGCACCGGGCAAGCCACCGGTCGAAAAGCGCTCGAGACTGAAACCTCGACGAATCTCACATTACGTATATAAACATACATATATACATATAACTTTGTCAGACGAGAAGTCTATACAGCCACCAAACGCCCGGGAGCCATGGTCATCTGAATTTCTAATGCATTATTTTTACCAACCGACTCGGGGGTAGATCCGGACTATATTGCCCTATACACACAAGCAAACGCGACTACCGCAGAGGGTGACTCCCTCATCCATGAGCTTTCCTCCCTCTCTCGCGTGGTGAATGGTCGACGGAATGAAGTAAAATAAAACGAAGATATTATTACTATTATTATTATAAAAAAAAAAAGATAATTCGTCATAGAGCGTTGAAATTCAAACTTTGATCTCACTTCCTACGATTATCGTCCCCACGTATTACCCCCTTCGTATTTAGTCACGTATTTATACACGAACGATACGATTTATAAGTCCTTTCTCTTGAAACGTAACTTCCTACGATTATCGTCGTTCCAAGTTATTCTCAAGTAGATACTGACAAAAAAATAGTCGTCCGTATACAGGCGTATGCTGTTTTGATTCGGTATTTGTACTCTTTATTTCTTGTGCCGGAGTTTACGGAACCGACTGTAATGGGCCCCACAAGATGATAAAATATATATATAAAAGAAAGGTTTCTGTACAACGAGTAAAGCCACAGAATGAAGCTTATATGAATTATTCTTCGTCTGTACATCTCGTTCGTATTAATGTATGTGTGAGTGTACATCAGCCTCTGTTTAGCTTTGTGATGCAAACTCGCTAGTCATCTGACGATCAAAGCGTGAGGCCGCGGTACAATGGCACACGGCAGGGCGCGCTCTCTCTCTCTCTCTCTCTCTCTCTGTCTTACTTTCTCCCACTCTGTCGTTCTTCAGGATGCGTAAAAAAATGTCTTGAAACACTCTCGAGTATAAATCTGATATTTCTTTTCATCGGACCCGGGGAATCCTTCGAGGTGTCCTTAGAATGCGAGACATTCACACCGCTTGAGAACTACCGATTCCGGATGTAAAAATAATCAAAAAATAATTCTCCGTATAGAAATATTACTACACGGTATGATTTGAAATTAAATACATCGTGATCAAAAACTTATAAAAATTCTGATAATTTTCGTTTGATTAATGAAACAGCAACGATCTTGAAAATTCGTGCGGATGTCGTAGTCGGTTTCTGGACCGAGGGACTTTGCGGCTATATAATTTAGAACGTTTTCAGCCTCGAAAGGGACATTAGTCGGCGCGTTTCATGCGAAAAGTGTCCTTTGAGACGCTTTTCTTTTCTCATGTCGTCTCTTCCCCCGACGAAGCTAAAGGGAAAGCTACGGCAAAGCACGAGACGTCGTTGTCGTTGTGGCTGAAAGTGAGGGTGCTTGGGATTTCGGCGCCGGGTTTGGCCGCGGGTAATTAGCCTCGAGTTACAGAAGCAGCGTCACATATATATATATACATACATAGAATGGCGAGTTTCTGCGCCGCACGAAGATTTTTCGCTCCCGCAGAGAGCGACAAGCTTAAGCTTACGCCAACTATAAAATGATTCTTTACAAGCGCACTCTCGGAGAGCGTAACGCGCTTCTCTGTTTATAAAATGTCAACCCACCGATAAAAAGTCATGCAACGTCGAACCGCGACGATATTCGTACGGTGGAACCATGAGAACGCGAAGGAGCCAAAGAGAACGAACATCTTGGTTTTATAAACCCTCGTCTCACTTTCACCGCCGAGGGTGAAAATTTCGCGGCAGCTTCATTATCAAGCTTCGCAATTACCACCGTGGCCCGGCACCAACATCGACGACCCCTCTGAATCGCGACCGCCACTCTATATCCCAAATCCCCTTGCCCACCTTCGACGCTTCATAAACCTTGAAAGAGATCGACGAAAAAATATGGCAAAGGACTCGTCTTTGAAACTGGTAACAAAAAAATCCAATTTTTTTCTTCACAGGCGACGATTCGCTTAGTAATATGAATTTATAGAGAAAAAACTTTCAAAGTTGTACTAAAGAGAGTATTTTGAGTGACGTTCAAAGTTCGTAAAGTTACCTTGTAAAAAGAAAATTAAGTTAAAATTTTAATTATTGTAATTGAAAATATGCGAAAGTAACTCGTGCAGTTCGATAGGGGTTGTTGTATTTGTGAGTGGGTGTCTGTATTTATAAATGTATATGGACGCGACTTGCTGGTGTAGCTGGACGAGAGATCGATCGTCGAGTGAGCGCAGAAGAGACCGGGTCGAGCGTGACTCGCGGATCTCTTGAGCTCTGATATGCCCAACACAGAGAACTTTTCTGTATATACATTTGTGTATAGCTGTACATATATGTATGTGTTTATATATATATACGTATGCGAGAGGCGCACGGGCAACTCCGCACGGGTTTCTCGCAGGCTGGACGTGTCCGCGAAGCACGTCCGACCGACCAACCGACGGCTGACTGGCTTCCTGATTGATGATCGCTACCGGACTCCCTCTTGCCTCCCTCTCGCTATATACACTCCTGTATGCATATAGTAGTGGAGTATAGTGACTCGGACGAAGCACGCAACACACACGCACAAACGAACAACGTTCGTTTCGCGACTGTCGGTGTGTGTAACCCTTCGGGAAAGCTAGAATGAGCGAAAAGGGCCGTCCACCCACCATCGTCCTTCATTCTTGGCGAACTGCTCTCCGGTACCGCACCACTTCGAATCGTTTCTAGCGTTTTTATCCGGTGGGAACGAGCGATATGAGACCGGCGTGCATACAGATGAAGCAACTGGATCGAAAACTGTAGTAGCGATTAATTAACTTCATAAGTTTTGGAGGAATATATTCTTTTACGTACGATCGATTAGTATTCATTAGTTTCATATAGCTCAGTAATTGAGGAAACCCGAAATTTCGCAATTTTATCAATGTTTAGCCTATTAATTTTGAATTATCGAAAGAACAACTATGATTTTCGTTTTGTACGGGAAGTTTTCCATGAAAATATACCCTTCAGAAATCATTTTTGAGCAAAGAAATATTCGTCCTTCTGGGACATGAGCCGGCGCTTCCGTCCGAGCCAAAATGTGAATTATAGTATTTTGTCTGATAATTTTTAAGATTTCACATCAGATAATATCACGATGGCTTACGAGCTGATCTGACACACCCATCACACGCCTTGACTGCTTAACAATAGTTTTCTTACTCATCTCGAAAGTACAATATTTTCTTTCAATAAGACTATAAACAGCAATATTACGCACCCATATCGCACATAACGGTTCCCGATATTCTGCATGATAGGCAGTTATAAGATCGATTTGATTAACGGTACGGAGGGGTTAGAATGAGTTTCGAGTAGGGGGGTTGCGTATTACCGATTTCTCCTCCTGTTGAAATGATGAAACTGATGACTCGGCGAAAAAAAGAACAAAATAGATCACGTCCTTGGAAATATCCTAAAGTTTTGATTTTTATTACACATAATGCCCGGTAAAATTCGAATATTAAATCCAACGAAAGATAAGTCGTATACGAATGTCCATTGAAATGTTTTTTAATCGACTCCCGCGGTCGTACAATATTTCATTCGCACACGCGAATGAATCGAATGAACCAGAAACTTATATATAGATACGTATTAAGGGTATGGAAAACCACGCCACGGTCGATGAAGCGGTTACAATCGAACGCTTCTTCGTTCCTCTGTCTCTTGCTCTCTTTCTATATACATATATAACGCGATTCCTTTCATTGGCGTCGAGCAATATTTCTTTTCTCTCCTTTTTCCTCTCTCCATCTCGTTCCCGGGCGCGCCCTTCATCTCTCCGGCATTTCCTCCGTCTCTCCCTGGACCATCGTCGTTGTGCAACTCCTTCCACCTTACCGCCCTCCACCCCTTCTTACTGGGGCCGTAGCATTCGCTACCATTCTCAGCTCTTTATCTAACAAGGAGCGAATCATTTCCCTATTATTTGCTCCCTATCGTCGTGTGTTCCGCGATCGTCCGCGAGAGGAAAAGAGAGAAGTCCTCTCATTCGTTTTGGACTACCGGCAGAGCGCATATTCAAGCTCCATTCCTCCTTCCTCTTCTTCATCTTCTTTTTCTTCCACTTCACCAACGCTCTGTATAGAAAGAGAGGGAGAGAGAGAGAGAGAGAGGTCCTTTTGCCTATATTTTCTGGAGGCCGTCCAAAAACCTTATCCATTGTGGTTATATGCGAGGGCGAGAGATCTGAGGAAATGGAAGAGGGCCGGAGAAGGACGATGGAGAAGGAGAGAAAAGAAGAGAAATGAGAGGGGGAAACATTTCGCCGAAAGAGCACACCCACACACACTCACGAACCGTCCTCGTTTCATCCCTACGTTTCTCTCTGCCTCTAATTTACAAGTATCATTTCTCCTTGCACTCCGCGAGAACGAAGCAAGGTTGGTCGTTTAATTTTCGACTTTGCCACTGCTTTTTATTCTCGTTATATTCTTGTATCTGTTATTTATTGCCGTCGGTACTACGAAAAACAATCTTTGTAAAATTTCTTTTATTAATTTATTTATCAATTTTAATTAATAATAATGTTAGAAAAATATGTATTTTTTATTTAAAAGAAAAGAAAACGTTTTTTTGAATATTAATTTTCAGCGACGATAAACTAGGTGGCGAAACCCGCTCGTGATTAGATCGCAATTAGATGTCCGACCGTTGCGGCGGTACGAGGCGTAAGTCACCCAAAAGCGGTAACGCTCGCTGCTACCGCTGCTGCATACGCGGGGGGTTGTAGATTTACTTACACGTGTGTGCAAGAGCGTCGAGTAGAGTTCGGTGTCCAAGACCCGTTGAAACAAACGGCTTTGGGAATGGTACAGTCGAGTGAATTGGGACGAAAGGACAGCCGCGGCCAGCGGTCGCTTTAAACAATTATCACGAGGGTCCGGAGGGTGCGCTCTCACGAGAGCACTCTCTCCCTCTCTCTCCCTCTCTTTCAGCTGGGCTTAGCGACCAAAAGGGGGTGATAAGTTATTGCCCGGTTAGCCAGGGTTGCTTACCAGAAGTTACTACTGCTTGAGGTTCCACTGGTCAAGTGACCAAAAGCATTGTTGTTCAACGTGCGGGTTTATTAAGAAATTTTGCACTACGATAATTATAAATAATTCTGTATTCAACTTTTATTTTGTTAATTTACACAATCCTACATAAATTAATATTTTTAGTCGGCCTTGTAATATGTTGTAACGTTATAAAAACAGCGATATTCGGTTTCACGTCGATGAATTTGTAACGATAATTCGATCGTATTGTACAGTATAGAATTCTCCATGACACAGTGCTAGAGAATATCAACATAAAAACCGTAGGAATGCTTTTGCTTGAAGGGATTTTTATCATACATAACGAGAACGCAATTGCCGACACGAAAAATCGTATCAGGGAACTTCATACTCAGGCTTACATCGTGAGCCTTGCATTCCCCCGTGCCTTTTCGAAGCGTTACATAAGAGTCGCGAGAGCCCAGAAAAGGAGAGACGGAGAGTCGTAAATCTCGTAGCGCGTGAAACGGGGTGAAGAGCGCTGTAAGGGTGTCGCGGGTTCTCTGTCTCGCACTCTCTCTCTCTCTCTCTCTCTCTCTCTCTCTCTCTCTCTCTCTCTATCCCTCCCTCTTCTATCTCTTTTTTTGCTTTCTCTCTTTCTCTCCTGTGCCACCTTGCGGCACCAAGCACCTCCCTATATACACATAGAGCGAGCGAGTGTCCTTTATAGCATTGTTAACAACTAATGTATGCGACCCGGGTCCTCGATCCCTTCTCTCGTTTAACATTCTTTAACATTATTATACACATGGCGCCTGCCTCAAGAGTGCGCGATATCTCCTTTGCGTACACGAGACCATACCGCGCGTATCCTTTTTTCACATAGACACACACACACACACACTATAACCCTCTGGAACACTTTTGCTCGAGGCAAAGAATTCCACACGTTTTATCTTTTCGACCCTTTCCGGGGGTAAAGGAACCCCTTTTCTTTATCTCGTTAGGCTTTGAATTATTGTTTCTTTTTTTTCACCGCTGTTTTATGTTCGACGCTCTTTTATTCGTGATTTTTTTTTCTCATACGATATTTAAGTCTCGCTATATACACACGTGATGTCGTTAAGCATCGAACTGTTTTGTAACGAATTAATGATCTTTAAATAAGCAATGCACAGAAACTTTCTCTATCTTGATAACAGCAAAAATATAAGCGAGACGCGCGAGAGTCAACGGGGAATTAACTCCGAGGTCATCCACGTCAGAACATGATCGAGGACTATATTTTCTATGGCCGCCGCGTCCTCAATAAATCTTCGACGCATAAAAATGCATGGAAACGCCATTTCTGATTGCAACGTGCCGCATGGGCCGCGCGCTTCTCTTCGTTATACCAATTAACTCGGAACTATTAGAAATCGGCGTATAATACACCCTGCGGAGGTCAGAAACCGTTGAAAGTCGATCGGAGAGTCGTGACGGATTGTGATTAATTGCAATATATATCACACGGAAGATCGTGCATACACGCATGCAGCTCTCTCGCAACGATCCATGTTTATCGAGGAAATAACGTATTCCCTTGCACACGTTATTTTTACATCTGTAAATTTTTCATCCCCCATAATTTGACTAATTGTTCGATACATTTCATAATGTTCAAAGCAAAACAGACGTACTTCCCGTTAAACCATATGACGACGACAGCGACGTTGGTGGCGGCAGAGCTCAATTAGCTCTCGCTGACGGATGATCCGGAAGATTACTAATTACTTGGCCTCGTGCGCGCGCACTTGTCTCGTTTGAACTGTAACTGACCCGGTCTTATCTCCCTCGTTAATCACGTCTTTCGTCGATACTTACATCCAAATTTTGACGGTCGTTTATTTCTACGCTCAAATGAGAATTTTATCCATTCTGCAAAATGGAACGAAACACATTGGCTTTGGTCTCTCGCGTTTCTTTGTTCAGTTGATAGATCAACGATTCTTCCCTCTCTATTCTTCGTGCCCGAGCTTTTATATACGTGAGTGACGCTCGATCGAAGACCTTGACCCTGAGATGCGACACTCACTCGAGACCGATGAATTGCCCCGATCCGTACCTTAATGACCTTGAGAGAAACAGGAAGCGTGGGCAGACGCCATAATAACGTTCTCGCCTCACTGCGCAGGCCGCCTACGACTCGACTTCATCGGCAACGTCATCCTTTCATCGTCGCTTTTGACCAGCTTCCATTATTATTTTCAACCTTGCAATTCCAGACTGTCGGATCTGTGACTAAATGCGTTTTTATTTTAATTCCATTTTTTTTCATTCCCGCGATTTATCCAAACGGCATTTTCCATTAAAAAAGAGAACAAAAAACACTTCTTTTGTCCGCGCAAAAATTTATTGAATGTTTTTTCTGCTCGAATAAAAGAGAAGTCTTTGGCACGAGTGTTGGCAAAATGGGAATTTCATCTTTTACAGCTTCCATATTTTATTATCTTTATTTTCATATTGCTCGTGAGGGGGAGAGAAAAAAGTTTTGTTGCGAACAGTACGTCGCGCGTGAGAAAGGAAGTATTACGGGCGCTCTTTCAGTGGGGTGGGTGGGGATGGCTCGACGCGGGATAAGAGGGAGGAGATACGAGATTTAGGGGTTGCGGACTCGAGCGAAAGCTGCTACTGCCGCAGCTCTCGAAAGATCTTCGTTCGCTTTTCCGTCGCGCGCGTTCTCGTGGCACACGCTTCGCTATAGCCGAGCGCGGAAAGCCCGCGGAGGATTTAAAATTTGTAAAGATTAAAATAAAGTTTTTTATCCGTTCGGAAGAGTCGCGAAGAAATTCGCTGCCTGGCAAAACGGAGAGACTCGCTGCTGCTACCGCTGTCGCGGTGGGAGGATGTAAGAGGGTGAAACAAAATCCACGTTCCTATAGCAGGCGAAGAGAAGCTTCGTGGTTAGGTGGGTACGAGGCGGAGGGTAAACCGGCGTGAACGACGACGACGAAGACCCGAAGGACGATTCGCGAGGCCGCGAAATGGAAGATTCGCTGGAATTCATAGAGAGAGAGAGAGAGAGAGAGAGACAAAACGAGAAAGAGAGCGAAAAAGAAAGAAGGACGCGGAGGATAAAAAAACGGCAGAAAACTCCTCCCCTGCAAGAATCGTCGAGGGATGAGATTCTCCGCGTGGGGAGTAGGGTCCGCGCTTCTCGCGACTTCCGAACGCAAATTATCAGAAAATTAGTTTCGCGAAAGTTCTCGTACTGCCGTACGTTGGAAAAACGAATGAAAGAGGGAGACGGTAAAAAAACGTTTGTTGCCCCTCTCCGACGGTGCCACCAGCTCGAAGAAATATAAAGTTGCAGCTCGCTGAATAAATACGCGCGACTGTATACTATACACTTTTTCAGTTTAGTCCTCGGGCGAAAAACCAAAGTCATCCACGAACCCCGCCGAAGAGGGCGGGGAGATTGATTCCGTGCTTTTTTTTGGTATTGTCGCAAGGGTGGGAGTAACCCAATACCAACCCTTGCAACATATACGTCCCTCGTACTTTCACACACAATAATTTTTTTTGAGGGTGTCGATAATGCCTTTTGATAAAAAAAATTATTAAATATTGTTCCACGGCACGAGATATATTCGTGAATATTAATCCGGCGAATCTTACTTCTTCGCTGAATACCTAGACGTAGGTATACGTACCTGTATCTGTAACGACAAAAGTGAAGGGTGATACGATCCCGTCCGACCGCCGTGGCACGCAGTACCCCCGGGGGTAAAAAACAGTCGTATATACGATCCGGTAACACGAAACGTCGATGGAATACGAGAGCGAACTGGACGAAGAGATCTGTTCTTCGTAGAATTGCGTGATTGCTCGAACGTTCGTGCATACTTTAAGCGGTTGCGGCACGCAGAGGCGAACCCAACCCGAGACTCTCTTATCGAGGAATCCAAAGCGCATTTGTACACGTATCTATATGTATATAGTTCGTCGACAAAATCACAATGGACAAATGAAATAATATCCCGCGATACTTTTGGAAACGAGTCCTGTTGGGTAATATTTTTTTTTTATTATAATGCCAGAGATTGGTACATCTTGGGCTCGAGCAAACCCATATGGAAAAAACGATCGCATGACACCTTGGGCACGAAAGAAACGATAATTATTCTTCCACGTCGAAACTTACGTTAGTAAAATCTTTTTTAGGAATCTCGAATTTTAATTTAATGTAACGAACATTGTTTCTTTACGATTTCGGTCAGAAATCGTTGATGGCAAGACTCCACTGTGTTTCTTTTTTTTCACCGCAGACCATGCATAGTAAGCATATATTTACTTCGGTCCGATTGCCCGTGGTCTCGTTCAGGCGCATGTTTCGTCCCCCTGAATATATAAACTCACGAGAAGGGGTCGCGGAGCGCGAACCAGCGACGGTTTTCGCTCCACCCCGATGATTGCAGGTTGCACCGGTAACGCCTCTGCTAGCTGGCTTCGAATGGATCGGAGAATAACCATACATATACATACATATACATGCTATATATATATATATATATATATATATGTATATAGCTATATGCGCAGGTGTATATAATATATACCAAGTAAATGAGCGAGTGAGCGGGTAAACCTGCGGCTTCGCCCTCGCGAGCTACGAACCGTATCCCAGTCCGTCCAATTTTCCTGCTGGACTTGTACGGTCGCATACACATGTATGTATACATATATGACCGAAACAACGTTTCAAGCAGCATAGCACACCGGGCAGCGACCATAATCACGGGTTAGCAAAAGGCCGCGGGCGATGAAAGAGAGACAGAAATAGAGAGAGAGAGTGAGAAGGAGCTCCGGCATTGCGTGGCGTCGCAATATGGCCGCCGCTTCACCGGTCGAGCTCAATCTTTTCTGTTGTTTTACTCTACACACTGATATACGTGTACGACCGGTTCAGCCTGCCGATATTTTTCAAACCTTCCAGCGATGCAACCTGCTCTGACTCTCTTGCTCTCCATCATCCCCTTCTCCCCTGACCCCTACCCTTCCTTCTCTATATTTCTCTCTCCCTCTTTCTTTTTCTCTCTAGGTCTTTCGCTACAACACTTTGAACGATTATTTCGCCTTATTTGCAAAAAGTATAATTATCATCGCTCTAAAACTCACGTACCCTTCATGTACTCATGTCGGACATCAGCTTTGCATGTCCGCATATGTATTTTATGGAAATTTCGCTATTCGCCGATATAGTTGTTTCTTGAAATAGGCGCGGCACGACCGGTTATCTCGTTTTCCATTACCACGTATATACGTTCGTTCGCACATAGGTACGTGTCATATCGTAGGATTATAAATTTATCGTTTATCGAACGCCTCGAGAATTTCTCGCCGCATAACCAATTTATAATTTTACACAAAGCAATGATTTTTTTCCCAGTTATATTTGCCTCTCGATCTTTTTTTTTCTTCGTTGCTCGTCGACGTGTAAGCGCATGTACGAACGCGATAGTCGCGGTTAAACTATGTACAGAGTGCGCACGCTCGCAGGTTGTTATTACGGAATTGTGGCTGAGAGATAGCTATGTAAAACTTTATGCTAATGTATCAAGCCTGCCAGCGCACAGGGTCATCTTGACAAAGAGTGTCTAACAAACCAAGAGTCTAGTTGCGTACGTATATGCGCGTACTCGGGAAAAATAAAGTTGATGAAGAGCAAGGGTGGAATGGAGTTGGTCGGTAGGAAAAAAGGAGAAAGGCAAGGAAAAGCGAAACGAGAAAGAGAACGGGAGTCGAGCCACGCAACGACTATCGTGATACGAGAATTCTGTTTTTATACAAGATCCGAAAGAGTAATAACATCGCGATGATGCTGTCCCTGGAGTTTGTTCGTTGGATGAGGAGATCGAGAGCTTTATCCATAAAATCGACGAGGGATCTTCTTCGTCGGATTATCTCGCTCTCCGAACGTCGAAGATACTTTCCCGGTTGTGGACTGTATAGAGGGCGCATATTGCGTACTCTTTCTTCGTCCTCTTCATTCGATCCCCCGTGACACCCTTGGCAAGGGAAAAATTTACCTTCGCTCGGCTATGCGAGGATATAAGAGAAAAGGATCGTGAGACACTCACCGCGGGGATTTAATTTTTAATTGAAGTTATTTTTTAAAACTTATATCCCCCCACCCCCCTTTTTAGAAAGTACCGCATGCGATCTCAGTGATTTGGCGTATCGGAGATATTTCTGATCGTTAATTAAAAGCTACGGGGTTGAATGTATTTCCGGTAGGAAATGGACTTTGGGTACGAGGATTAATATTATAACGTAGGATTTGTGTTTATATGCGTGACGTTGGAACGATATTTTGCGAGCGGAGCTTTTTGGTGGGCGGTCGCCTCTCGTGTACGCGTTTCTTGTTTTGCCCTCGCCACCTCCGTGCACACTTAATTGATTATAGTTCGAAGCGTTCTCCCTCTCTCTTTCTCTTTCCCTCTCTGCACCCCTGGATTCACGCTCTTGTGGCACACGGATAACTGATCGTAACCCCGCGGGGAGCTATGAACCAGTGAAACACCCCCGTAGAGCTACCTCCGTCTATATATATGTACGCTATACAACAGTTTTGTTCCGTTTAGCATCGGATTCTCGCGACCCTTTTGCTCGTGCATAAATCTGTAATAAGCACAGTTTACGACGATATTATATAGCTCGAAGTGGCTCATTGTGTCGCTGGCGTAACGGCGTGTCTATAACCACCGCAAATTATCCAACAAATCCTCGTGTTCGTTCGTAAAATATCATTCTCATTGCAAAGTCTTTTCGTCATCATTTCATATTTTTCCCCCAAAGATAGTCCAATTTTCATTCTCTCGACAACGATTCAAAATGTATAGCACGTAACTGGCAAAATTTATTTTTGCAAGTTTTTTTTATGTATGAAAAGACATCGAAGTGGGAAAGACATATAGCATTTATCCTATTTGTTTTCGGGCATACGGTCAATCGGATCAATCATTATTAGTATCATTAACACTTTACGGTATCGTCCATCATTAATACTGTATTAAACGATCAGTTCGTGACAGATCCATTCGCGATATGAATATTATCTAGCAACCGCGATCGTTCTCCTGTTCTGGCTAATGATCTCTCCGCAACCTGCAATTTAACTAAAACAGGACTATCTCTAGGCCAGTAACTCGAGAATCGAAATAGAAATGCTCGGACTTCTCGCGTAACATCGGCATAGTACCGACAGATATATATTTACTAAACTGCACCCTCGCCATTTGTTTCAGACTCTCTTGTCACTCATTTTTCATACGTTTACCTCACCCTCGCCTATTCCCTCGTCGACCTCACCGTTATACTTATACGTTCTGATCTTCACTATTAGCGCCGTGTCCCGCCAACGACGACGACGACGACGACGACGACCTTCTTTTCCGCCCTTTGTTCCCCCATCATCCAACTTTTCTTACTAATACACGTTCTCTCGTCTGTGGCAAACAAGAGCCCGACGCCGCCGACGCAACGTTAGTCCAACATCGTTGAACGAGAGAGAGTGAGAGAGTGAGTGACTCGGAACGGGAGAGGAGAGAGAAAACAAAAGACAAATTACACGAGAGAGAGAGACACTGATCATGTGACCCTTCCCACCTGTCTATAGCCTGAAACACGCCTCGTGGTCTGTGCATGTGTCTGAGAGAGCTCTCTTTCTCTCTCCTTGGAGTATCCTCGCCGGAGACCTCGGGCTAGTAAAGACGGTCAGGAAGAGCGAGAGAAAGAAGAGAGAAAGAAAAAAGAATAGGAAAAAATTAAGGGTAGGGGGGCACGATAGTACGAGAGATAAAGGGTGTACAAGAAAGGCATCAGAGCACCTTGCGGGCTCGCGTGTGGATTCCATTCCCGACGATGAGAGTCCGCCTTTATTTCTTCTTGGACCTCTGAAGAACTCTTCTCTCTTCTCTCCCTTCTTTCTTCCCTTCGTTATTCTCTTTCCGAGGACTATGCCGCGATGCGCTGGGCTTCCTTTCTCCAACCTTCTTACCATCATCCTTCTCGCTCTCTCTCTCTCTCTCTCTCTCTCTCTCTCTGTCTCTCTCACCTCGATCGCGAAAAGGAGGAATGATACGAAGATTAAAAACAATAAAATAAAAATCGTGTTCCTCGCCTTAGCTTAGCGCCTCCAGGTACAGGTGTCTCGTGTATAATATACATGAATTACCATACAGGGTTGTATTCAGCGAAGGAAAGAGAACGAGAGAAGACAGAAAGTCGAGAGAGTCTCGTTCGGACGCCATTTTTTTAAAACTTTTTACACGATTATTACATCGAGCTCGAGGGTAAATTTGTTAATGCGAAGCAATTAGCCGAAACGCGAAGTATGATCGATGGTTGATATGTATCCGAGATAAAATTAATGATTTTTCCTTTTACCCCTCGTATTTCTTGGCACTCGTTCGCACTTCTCCGGCTCTCTCCCGACGCCATGCAACGGACGTTTTATTACGAGATACCTCGAACGAACGACACAGTTGTCAAAGCACAGGGACAAAAACGAAAATTTCGTTGTGAAAACAACGAACGGGTTATACTCTACCGTCTAGCGTCGTTTCGTCGTCGGGCCACACCGGAAGATTTTCCGATCCGTCGCGCAAGCGAAGAAGAAAAGACACTTCTCGGGGGCGACTAGTTCGCCGGTCTCCGACGCGAAGCGACGGCCGTCGGCCCCCGCGCGAAACCAAGAGCCAGACTCTTTAGCAGCTTTCCTCTCGGTCCTCGCGACGGCTTGACTCTCTCGATGACTGACGACCTGCCCGAAATAATAATACTACTGGCGTCCCTCTCGTACCCGATACACGTTTGGTCGAACATCCGCCCACCCCTTTCACGTCAATTCTTATTTCCGTGACTTTTCGAACGAAGCCGACCGACGACGTGCTTCGATTTCTTTCCGTTTTATAGCTATAAATATTAGTCCGACGATTCGTGATGAAAAACTCGAGAGAGAAACTCGGAAAAAAATTTTCAAGTTCTTCCATTTTTTATACAATTGGTTCAGAGGGGAGGGAAATTCAACCTAAATCCGAATCTAAAGTGGTATCGCGATTTGTTGGAATGAGCTCTAATTATACGTGAAAGCCTGAGACATTTGCTTGAAATGCAGTAATTAAATTTAACTCGGCCCGCTGAGCGGTAAAATATCTTTGCAAAGAACGCTTCTTCAGCTTCATATTTTACACTTTACGGCATACGCAACTTGGTATAAATATGTATATATATATATATATATATATGTACGTTCCGACACCGTTTCTCTTGAGCGTAACAGCCGAGAAGAGGTGAAGAACATCCAAGTCTATTTTTAAGCTCGTTATCTATTTCACTTCGCACGCGATCCCGTCACTCCGCGCTCGCCGTTCCATGTCCGTGCCTGACAGTTCGTCATCTCGCCAAGCGACACCAGACGTTACGTTTTATCTCTCTCGCTCTTTCTTCCATTTTCTCTGTCTCTTTCTCTCTCTCTCTCTCTCTCTCGTACTTTCTGTTGTGGCTGACTCGTCATCCCACGTACTTAAATCGAGACCGAAGTCAGTTTTCGTGAAGTCGATATTTCCATTCGTCGACGAGGGCCAAAGTTTCGCACTTCTATCGATCCGAATAACCGAATTTAGCATAAAATTAATAATATCAATTTCGAGCACGACAGACCAAAAGTTCCCTTCTTTTTTTAGCCCCAGGATTGGTTCGAGGTAGGGATAAATTATAAAGGCATGTATAAAGTACGGCACATAGGGACGAAAACTATGGGGGTGAAGGAATAGGCGTGTATCGAGTTTGATTGACAGGTCCGTCCAGCCAATCGGCGAGGAGACGAAAATGGTGATGAGGTTCACGTCAATCACGCGATACGCTTACCTCGCCACCCTGCTACTAGGCAGAATGCACGGCGAGTTTTGTTTCGTGCGCTTCGTCGCCGTGACCCACCCTTCGGTGCTTTTCCCTTGCCCTCTAGGGTTTCAGTTACGTTTTTGTCTCTCTATCTTGCTCTTTCACCCGCTCGCAAGGGCATTGTACATGTAGCCGAAAGCATCCCGGCGGCGCGGCCACCCTTACATCCGCTCGCACGCCATGGGGTAGTTTAGCATCTACGCTTCGGTAACCTTAACTCTCATCGCCAAGGGAGAACGCGACACGATGATAGAGAGAAAGACGAAAAGGAGTGCCTACGTAAAAAGAAAATATCAGTAGGAAAAGCGACCCAGGGGCAGAGACCCTTGAATCTTAACGGGCCTAAGCAACTGCGCGGATGGCTTGCATAATTACCGAATATGTAACCGAGCGGAAGGTCTGAATGTTGGGCAATATTATGCCCAAGAAATAAACAAAATTGGAATGTAAATAAATATTTCAATATCGACGAACAATTATTCGTCCTCTAGATTTCTCGTGATTTGTGATAAAATATCGTGACAATTTTCGTTGCAGAAAACGGTCTGCCGAGAAGATTGCGAACTGCCTATACGAATACGCAACTCTTGGAACTGGAGAAGGAATTTCACTTCAACAAGTATCTGTGCCGACCGCGAAGAATAGAGATAGCGGCCTCTCTGGATCTGACGGAAAGGCAGGTGGGGCTCTGGAACGATTTCATACATTAATCCCTTTCCTTGCGTACAGATCGAGTCGTTTTTGTTATTCGTCGTATGTGCACATGATCGATAGTCCGTACGAAGACAAATCGCTTACAATTCGTCGAATTGCGACGGCTTGAGAAGAACTCCCTCTAACGTAATCGCCTCGTAGCGTCCCATTATCCAACTGCAATAATCCAAATGGTTTGTTCGCAGGTGAAAGTATGGTTTCAAAATCGTCGTATGAAGCACAAGAGGCAAACGTTGTCAAAGGAAGATGGCGACGATAAAGATGGCACGTCCTCGGACGGTGTCGAGAAGAGTAAGGGCGACAAGATGCTGTCGATGGACGACGACGAGAAGAAGAGCTGCCACAACTGTGATATTTCCGGAGTGGGTGACGTTGGCAGTTCTCTTGGCGAGGTGGCCGACCTCGGTTCCGGGCGCACCGGCAACAACAACAACAATACACCGTCAGCGACAAACAATAACAACAACAGTAACGTTGGGTTCAGCACGAATAGCAACGGTGCAAGTAGCGTCGGCAGTACGAACAGTGTGTCGAGTTCCTTCGAGAAAATGATCGCCGACGAGGATTCGAGATCGCAGGACGGAAGCGAAGTTACGGCGCCGAATATCAGCTGCAAAAAGCTCAGTATCGGCAACGAAGTCAGAGTTAAAATCGAGGGTGGACACAAGAGTCCCAATCCCTCGAAGCATCAGATAACGGTGAGTAAAAAATCACCACCATCGAGTACGAAAGAGCTGTGTGCTGTGACGAGCAATGGTGTACTCCTCGCTATGCCGGATTCGACCGTAAGCACGCCCGCTCTGCCAGGTCAAGCATCCTCGAGAAGCCTCACACCGTCCTCGACACCGGGCACACCGGTATCCGTTCAATTGCAACAGGGTAGTCCGTTAGGTATTCAGGCCGCACATGCTGGTTACATGCAAAGACCGAGAAGTTCACCATCATCGACGAGTTCGGTCGCGGGCAACATGCCGAACGCAATGATTCATCCTGTCGCCAATCCGGCGACCATGTCTCCTCACGGTGCTAGGAATATTCCAGCGAATGCTCAGTCTCATTTTACCCAACAACAACAAAACGTTTATCAACCGGGCCACGGAAATCTTGACTATAGGAATGGAATCCCCATAAACAGTAGACAGGCCGTGCCGGCGGCGAGTCAGCACAGTCAGTCGCAAAACGCCTATTGCTCGCGGGACATGGCTACATATCAGCAACGAATGTCTTATCCGAGCGAGATGCATCCGTTGTACAATCGGCAGAGTCAGGTGGTAGCTTCAAGGGTCGGCCATCATGGTAGAGCAGCAGGTACGTCTTCGGCCACTCGACCAGTGTACAATGCTGGCTCGATGCAATTTCATCAACAACAGACGCAATACTCGAACACCGAATACAACGGTTACGGCTCGCAAGGAGGTCCCACGGCAGCTGCTTATCACGCGTCTTATCACGCGAGAAGCATGCAGCAGAGTTCGAGTAATGCGTACTCAACGGGAGGACAGCATCAGCAGCAGAATTACGTATCGAACCCTCAGGCGACCGATGGAACGGCAGAAGGATACATGTCCAGCGGCGGTTACGGCTACCCTACGACCGGAACGTATCACGCAACTGGCGAGAATCTGGTCGGTCAGCATGGCCATTCCGCGGTTTCTTTACAGCCTGGGCAGCAGCATTATTACCCTGAGATTCAACAACCACAACAACAACAGCAACAACATCAGCAGCATCATGGTGCCGAAGGATACGTGCCTCATCAAACGCCGATTCATTCGAGTCCCGGTGACTACAGGACGTCAGCTAAATGTCACGCGAATCCTTACTACGATCAAACGGCTCAGTTGCACGTGCATCAAGGCGGTGAAGCGTCGAGCATTCCAAGCGCCTACGTCGCATCTCCCGATCCGTTTCCCGCACCTGGAATGACCACTACGGCCACAGCCATCGCTGCTGCAACCGCCGCTGTCATAACGCCACCCGACAGCACGGGTCAGGCGGAAACGAGCAACGAGACTTACAACAGTTTTGGAAATTATTACGGCGATCATCAAGTTCACAACGCCACTGTGGCGGCGCCACCAGCATCGGCGGATAACAGCAATAGTTCGTCGGATTTTAACTTTTTGAGCAATTTGGCCAATGACTTCGCGCCCGAGTATTATCAGCTCAGTTGAGTACAGCTCGAGAACGAGCACGCGGGACAGATCGATTGGAATGAGGAACAATATTTGCTCAACGAACTCTACTGATTCGTACGAAAATTCGAATGTCTCGGTTACGTGGCGAGGTTCGTTGGGCTAGACGGGGAAAAATCAAAGTGCAATCCACACACACATACACACACAAACACACATACACACATGTCTGTTGGTTGGAGTGACTGTGAAGTTTAACTGTGACTTATAGATTAGGCGAGGAACTTGTAGTTCGTCCAACGATCGTGACTAAGTGACACTGCGTATATATGCCTCATCATTACGCTATGTATGCATGTGTATAGTAAGCACAGAGGTTGTATGATAATAATTTATAAGAGACAAAAACTATAAGGAAAAATTAGCGACCGAATGGATGACGGCCGATATCGGCCGACGGACTATCGTACGCTGTATCGTCGTTACGGGAAACCCCGTCAATTTTCTACGAATTGTGTTTTTATTGTTACGAATTATTTCATGTTTCTTCGATTAAATAGGTAAAATTATCGATAAATCGAATTAAGTCGACAACTAAAAAAATATATATATATATAAATTCGTCGTTGCGCAGATACTGCGAATCGTCGTACTGTTTATACATATACATATAACGAAGGTTCCTTGTACATATACATGAATATTTCGAGTATCCGAGTATGCAGGAGCGGTTAATCGTATTACAGAAAAAAAAGAAATAAACAATGTTTATCCATCCAAGATCCGTATGTATGAAACTTATAAGCGCGTCGTAGACGAGAGTGGTACGTTGCTTGCAAACACAAGGAAAAAACAAAAAAAATATCGCACATGTACATTGGTTGACTGACACACTCATCTTAACACAAGTATCGAACACACCCGACACACTCTTGTTAAAATACAAAATTATGAGAGAAACTTGAAAAAAAATTGGGGCTCGTTATGTCTAGAATATTTCAATTTTATTCCACATCAATATCATGCGAGGTACGTACATTAGGACATTTCCTTTGCCTCTTCGTTTTTTTTCTATTTTTATTTCTGTCGATTAATTTTTGCCGTTCTGCAATTAGAGTACCTAAACATCGTTGGATTTGAAAACAGTTCAAAGTTGAAGTGCCATTGTCCGTAAAAGACAGAGGCTTTCTTTCGTGGAAAGAGAACAAGAGTTCATGGAACGTGGAGTATAAACTTCCACTGATACATCGCGACGAGTGACGACAAATCCAGGCATCAGAGGGACAGAACGTCAGTTGTCTCGTACATGCTCGCGATGAGTGAGAGCGCGGAGTTCGCGGTGGCCCAGTCGTTGTATGCAATACCGAGTGAGAAAGGCAGTGAGGGGTG
This sequence comes from Netelia inedita, assembly GCA_964017225.1. Classification (NCBI taxonomy): domain Eukaryota; kingdom Metazoa; phylum Arthropoda; class Insecta; order Hymenoptera; family Ichneumonidae; genus Netelia; species Netelia inedita. The sequence goes on from OZ024921.1 coordinate 38,798,344, forward strand.
GGGAGGGTTGAAAGAGAGAGAGAGAGAGAGAGAGAGAGAGAGAGATGCCAGAGGCAGCTCCGTGCATACTGCGGCGTGCATCGGGTGAAGAATTCGTGACAATGATGGATGAGTGCCGCGAAGTAGAAAGAGACGAATAGATACGAGCAAACGCGACGGCCGTACGCGTGAGTCAGGCCCATACGACGCACTGTTCGACCTCATATGTGGCCTTCGTGCCGTCGACCGCACGGTCCGAACTGTTGCTATCGTTGCATCTGCGCTGCTACCGACGATTCACGCACAAACCTCCGCAACCCTCCACTGCGACACGTTACACGAAACGATATCCCGCACCCCTGAACTGAGAATGGTAGATCGTTCGACGTTTTCCACCCCTCGAAATCCAACTGCATATACACCAGTGTGTTCGCGTATCTTTCGCAACTGGCTTTACACGTCGAAGCGTCATCAAGATACGAGTCATTAACTCGGGCAAAAATTCCACCCCTAAACGACGCACTTTACATTCCCATACGATAAGAGAAGGAAATTTCATCTTGGAAATCTTTTAATAGTGATTTTATTTATTTTCTTTTTTCTTGAGCACGTTATAGGATTATTATAATTTTTCATGAACTGAGGCCCTAGACTTTGGCCGTTTAAGATTGTATGGCACAGCGATGCTTCGTGTAATTCTTATCGGATAATGTACTTACTACCTTATACTCTCTAGGCAGCGGACGGTTGAGAACGAACGACCAGAAGAGGAGTCAAGGGTTGGTCACCCTTGGGGGCTATGTATGCCTGGGTCGCCCCCGGACTCGACAATAAATCTTACTATCGTCGAGAGACGACTCCTTCACACCAAGCTTCGTATCTATCCTTCGTCCCACGACACTCCACTGACAAAGATATTCTCTCACCTTGCGCCTCCGACCCTTCGTACCACGCTGAGAACTGACCTTCGTACGGGGTAAGTCGTCAAAATATATCACATTATAATAAGGACGTTTAATACAAATCTGTAGGAACTTATATTTGTATTTTAATTATTAGAAAAACTGCACATACGTACAATATGTATTAGCCAAATTTTGAATCATACTGAAACTTTTGTTAAAATCCATTATAATTCAATGTAAGAATTAAGGTACGCGAAAGTGACTGTACTTTCGCGTAATTTCGTACCTGCACGAAACAAATGCGTAACGAACACTAAACAGAGGCAGGCCATCGAGTTAATTTAAAAGAATATAAAAGCTGGACACTCCAACCATTCGGTTCTCGTTTTGCCCATGTTCTTTGTCTTTCGTCGTTCAATCTCTCGCCGTGATTGAACGAGCTCGAGAACTTCAAGAGAGAGAAAGAGAGAGAGAGCACGAGAATGGTTCCTCATCGTTCTCGTTTCGAGGTCATGTAGCCGAGGCTGGCTAGGCTACGTTGGAGAAATGTTGTTAACGCTTAAACGTTAACAAATGTAGATGGGTGAAAGAGGTCTCGCCTGGGTCTGTTCCCCTTGCGCTGTGGCCAACAGGTAAAGGCTTGGGCGCTATGGTGACTGAGGCTACGATCGAGTCTCCGTTGACGCGAGAAGGAACGAGTTAAAGGCAAAGATGAAGAACCGAGAGAGCGAAAGAATCGGAGATTGTACGGCGGGCGGCTTTTGAGCCTCGGTTTGTCATGGTTCGCGTGATAGATGAAGGAAACAGGCGCAGGAGCGGCAAATCTTGCTCCTCTCCTTTTATTATAGACGAGGATAGCCACGGCTCTCTTCGTTACGAGTGCTCGGGCTTCTACACAACAAATATACATATAGCCATAAATACCTCTAATACTAAAAAACACCCCTGTGTCTATTGCACGAATTTTATTGACGCAGATGTATTGCGTAAAAATCGAGAATAGAATCACGCTTATAAAAATTCGCGCTCATGAAGGTATACCAAATTTTGTAAAGCAGCGAGTGATTATAATTGATGACACAATTATGGCTACGCTTCTCTATACAATATACAACAATTCCTCGTATTTCGTACATTACTCTGATTTCACGGACGGCTAGTTTTATTTTCTTATTATAATTGCAAAAAGTTTATCGCGAACCGCGGTTATTCTTGACTTTCTATTTTTTTTAATACCTCGCTCTTTCTTCTCGTTGAGAAAAAAGATATTTCTAACGGTAATGCTCGATCGCGCGGTATAGTAGCCTGTACCAACAACTTTTTTTTCGCGCGTATTACGACGATCAGGAGGTCAGGCTTTATACGCCGATTTGGCACACTCCATAAATCTCTTCGGGGTTGGACCGAGGTACGAGCGTCCTCATCCCTTGTCCCCTGCGACATCCACAGCAGTGAGTATATAGATGTATCTAAAAAATATATATATATATATTAACACGCTAGCGAGTTATTGCAACTCCTTGGCTCCGTCGTATTTTGAAAAAATGAATGAAAAAAAATCGGCAACATTTTCGATTGTATGAGGTGGCAGACATTTTTTGGAAACCCCTAAAAATAAATCTACGAAAACTTACATGAGATACATAAATATGTAGCGAATTACTTTTGAGTGCATCGTTACGTATGATTAGTTGCCACGTGTCACGACAGATTTCGTCTTTGCGATCGATTAATAATCGAGAGTCAAGGGTGGCACTCCTCGCTACCCCTGTGTCTTACATGAACGGCACGCCCTCGTCCCATTTTCCTTAATTAAAAGAAAAATACACCCGCATCGGGCTCGTGGTACTTACATTAATGGCTGTAAAGTTGTAAATAATATAATAACGCACGGGAAAAGAATTTTCCGATAGACAAAGCAGGGTCGTGCCGGAACAATGAAATGAGTGTGAAATATATGACTGATGATGCGAGAAGAGATGAAAAAAAAAGTTCGCGGTGTGTAAAGTAAAGCGACGTGAGGCTATTGATTCGTGTGCGATGCATAAGTGACACGTCTATCGGCTACCGTGGCTATATGCTTTTCTCATTCATCGTTTCAGCTCACCACACAGCCATGTCGTGGTTTAAACTCTTCGGGAACGAGAGCAGAGAAATGCTCTTTCTCTCCATACGACGAGAAGACTCAAGCGGCGTAGATGATAAACGGCTTCTGGCTTCGAGCGAGAAAGCTTGCTAAAACGGGGGATGATCTCCTTATACCCCCAACGCCGGATAACCCACGTTACAAGCGTCGAACCGTCGCTCGTCTTTATACACCGACTATCCTGCTGTCCTTTGACAACATTACATAGTGAATCATATCGGAGCAGTATAAAAATACATCACGCTATATTAGCTATAGATATATTTCGTATACCTACAACGTGCTTCCAATGATCTATGAATTATCAACCTTTTTGCCATGGTGTTAGCTTTTGAATTTTCTTTCATCATGGGAAAAATTTCGCATTGGTCGTAATTTCATAAATTTATAAATCACGGTATTACCGGTTGATAAATATATTTTTTAATTGTTGCTTCGATCGTTTTGTTGTTCGTTTATTTTTTTTCGAAGATAAATTTAATGTTAATGATATTTGTTTGTAATTTTACGATACGAGATAAATTTACTATCTTGATAATGTGTCGCTTTTTTGCCGGCACGTTTGCATTGGGGAACTTAGGAAAACAAAAATTGAGGACGAACAGGGGCGCTAGGTGCAAAACGATAACACGATGTGATCAAGTGATACTCGCGAGATTGACGGGGAATCCAATCAACGTCGTCGTCTCGCTATCCGGTCGAAAGAAAATTGGGTCTGTGAGTCGTATCGCCGAGGAAGATTAATGCTCGTGCTGATTAGTCCCGGTGTACCCGCTGAAGACAGGACTTCTCTGTCATTTGTCGATCGTTTGATTTCCTTTTAGCTCTTACAACAAAGCAGCGAATAAATCGTTCGATCTTCGTAATAATGCCAACAGTACAATCCTCGTTATTGAAAGCTCTCGAAACCAATAATTAGAAGGACCACGAACTAATATGAATATTTATGAGCTTCCCGTCATAGAAACCGTCTGCAGCTTTAGCGAAAAGCTTTTGAGCGGTAAAATCGCTTGTTGCTCTTGTTACTCGAGCCGTTTATCAGTCCAGGATGCTCGAAGTTTGTTTATGTGTGTTAACATGGCGTCGGCCCGTTTCCCCCACCTTCACGACCCTCTACGGGGTTGATTTATAGGCGGAGCATCTGACAGTCGACCACCACTCTTCGTTCTCATGGCACGACAGCTGTTTCATCCCTTCCGAAGACTCGTGGCATGATAATAATACAATCCCATTTAAAAACGTTTGCAACCCACCGCGAATCATTCGATAAGTGCGATTTCGCCTCAATCGTCCGATGATCCGAGCAAGCAGTAGTTATGCATGGCCGACTGCCGGTATTATAGGGGGCATACGCTTGGTGACCATCAATGGCTAAAACAGATTCGCCTTTAGTTAACCATGTCGCCGTAAGGTGAGCCAGCGTCTGAAAACCAGGGACAGAAACATGTTGACGGAGATATTCGAATATATCTTCATTACCGACCTCGATCGATAATTTGCACATCCGATAGATTAATTATTACTATCCTGTAGTAACTTTTTTTTTATTAAGCAAATAAGATTTTTGAGAAATGTTGAAAAAAATTGACAAAAATAAATATTATAATGAGACGATGCGAATGTCTAGGTATCTCGGTAGGGTAATACGGATCAGGGGTAATGTCCATGGGGTAATATGGATCGCTGGGAATTCTCCTGGGATATTGTAGATCGTCGTATCTCTCAATGCCGTTTTCTACATTATCCTACGAAGATACTCGGAAATCTGTTGAAGTTGTTCAAGATAAGAAGGTATTCCTCATTACTCTTCGTTGTGAAGTCAGATCATAAAGCGTCTCGCACAACCGAGCGTTATGCACCGTGCAACGAGGATATGTATCTAACCGATTATCTTTATTATCTTTCAGATTTATGCACAGTACAATAATTATATATTATATATATATATATTTATTTATTTATTTATTTATTTACTCGCGTAATATATTATTAATTTCTTCTTTTTTTTCGTCGTTCCCTTAATGTACATTACGTTAAACGGACATGGTGCTTTGCTTATTGAATATTTACACAACTCCTTATTAAATTGTGCTGGAAAATAATAACATTGTTAGAGTAAAAATGTACAGTCCGATTTGATTTGTAATTCACATTTAAAAATTTCTTAACTGAATATCTCCATCCGTCGGCGCTAATCTAGACGATTGATTCTTTCTATTTTCGTTTTTTTTGTCAATTTGAAAAGAAACGACACGACGATCTTCGAATCGCACTGTCGTACACATATGCGCGTGATTAATTGGTTTACATTATATTCAGCACGGGAATACATTTTTGTTTGTTTTTTTTAGTCGGAATACTACCAGCACACTGTGTTTTATTTGTTTTTTTCATGAATCGTTTTTTTTTACTTTCACCTAGCTTACAGGTATAAGTTATACACTATTGGTCGAGTGTTTTTTGCCGTGAATTACTCATCTCGCAACGATATTTTTCGTATTCGAATTTCATATCCATCTTTGGGACAATTTTTAAGCGTGACTCTCGCGACGAAAAAGAAAACTCACACAAATGGAGCTCGAGCAATTCTATGCATTGGTTCGCATGTATCTTTAACGCCGACGAGTGATCGTTTCTTTTTTCTCATGATGTTTTTTTCATTCTCCATCTTTTTTTTTTGATTTGCACAGTTGTGGTCGGAATTTACAAACGTACACGTGTTATTAGCTTAATTAAAAGGCAGATTTGAGAGAAATAGAGATAGGAAGGTTTTTTTTTCTAATTTATCACGGCGTTCAAGTATTTACACGAAAGAAATGCTCTTTGTAATACCTTCAAATCTTTCTTTGTTTTTTTTGTTTTCTTTTCATATTTGTTTTCTTTTATTTATCATTTTTTGTTTTTTTGTTTTTTGTTTATCTACTATTGCGCGAGTTGGCCCCTCGACCGATACAAGCACCGTTTTTTATGACCCTTTTCTCATGCTCCTATTATTCATACACCTTTCTTACGGAATCGATGTTTTTTTTAAATTAATGAATTATCAAAGAATCTTACCGCTGCTTGAACGATGTTAAATCGCGATTGAAATTGGAAGATTCACGACGATCGCGTTCTTTTTGCTTCTTGAAACGGCCTCGGAGCCACAGCGGATGCCTAATTAATAAAGCTATCATCCCGGTCGATTGGGGAGCTCGTAAAACGCTCCCTAATACGAATAAAACTATATCAATCCTTCGTGATTTGTTCACCCGTACAGCGGGTTTTGCGATTCACTTAATCCATTGACTATGACAATATGAATGGTGGACAGTAAAATGTTTCAATGAAATTGCGTTCGAATTGAAAACAAAAAAAATTAAAAATAAATTGCATTGATAAACAAAATTATTATCCTATCGCGAAGTCTAAGATTCGTATTCGAATCTCGACTATCTCCATTGGTCATGTACTGTTCGTAATACGCCCATTAGCGTTAATTGGGCCAAGTGAAAAAAAAACAAAAAAACAAAAACGATATATATATTTTTTTTTCAAATTTACGAGGAACAGTAACGAAGCGTCAATTTTCCACGGTTATCAATCTCTAATGCAACGTTTATACTCTCTGTTAGGTGAGGTAAGGTTAACGGAAAGATAGGTGCGTCGAAATCGGACGTAACGTCGTGCCACACCTTGTTTTTTCCTAAACATCACAGACTCGGAGGTAAAACGTAGAAAAGTCACATCGAATGCTAAATTGTTTTCAATCAGGTGATTATATCGAGTGCTCACGGGGTTTAGGTGCGTCGATCTTCCACGTAACATTCTTTCAATTTGTACCCGTCGATCCATGTCAATTCGTTAATTACAACAATCTCTGACGACATTTGTGACAAGAAATATTCGACGCGTTTTTTTTTAATATTTACAAGATCAAGAGTTTTAAAGAACGATTTTTTTCACGGTATATTGCCATTAGAGTTTAAAAATGAAAAAATAATATATATATATATTGAGGGACGAAAAACATTGTCAGAGACACGTTTAACGTTGTTTGTTTTTTTTTTTCAGAAAATCGATTCGCATCGCGACGACACCAGCAAAAAGTGGAAGAGACTCTGTGAAGTGGGACAGATATGTTTTACCTCGGAGTTTAGAAGATTACGTAGCTACACCGTTCAATCATTGGGATTAACTTTTCCTCTTTTCTTCTAACGCCTGCCCCTCCTGCGCTCTACCATTCTCGCTCCAATTTCTGCGAAATTAACTCTCTTTCCTCTTGTTACAACTTCTTGTGTGCAACCAGTTCTAAGTCTTCTTCATTACCCTCTTCATTTCAATACCCTTAAAATATGCATTTCTATCATCGACATTATTTACACGGAACAAAAAAATAGCAATCGTTTCGAATAAATACTAGTGATAATTGTGTTTTTCTCATTTGAATTATACATGATATTTCTTAAAGCTGAAACGCGAGATCATTCCGACATTGTTGTGTATCGTTTACGATATTACACGCGCCCGATTAAACATCTAATTTCATCATCGTATATTTACAAAGAGCTTTTTCATTGCGCTTTATATTTTTTGTTTGTTTTGTATTTTTTCCCCTTTCTTTTTGTTTTGTTTTTCTACAATAGTTTCTTAGAAGAATTTTTTTTTTTCATTACACTTACGAAAGAAGCGCGTCATTGTTACAAACAGAATCGAGATTCTTATTACCAATGTAATTTAAAGTTTTGTCGACTCGGTGATTAACGTCGTGTATCCGCGAATTGAACGCGAAATAACGTTAAAATGAAAACGCGAGTCGTGGTCGGACTTCGATAAGAGTTTTTCAAATTTTCGTTTTTTCATTCTCTTTCGTTTCATTCTCTCTACCTCTCCGATGTATGATTATTTGCCTCATTCCTCCGAGTCAGCCTTCCCCGGTTCTTCTTCCTGTAGCTCCTCCGTCTTTTGTTCCTGTTCCTTCTGTGCTTTTGCCTCGGCGTCTGAAAATTGGTCGTACAAAATTGAAGTTTGCACAAAACATTCGCCAACCATGTATTTCAAATTACCTCTGATTGCCTGTTCTTTCCAAAACTTTTTGTTCTCGGCGAGACATTGGACCCAAGGTTTTTGAATCTTGCATCTTCTCTCGTCGGGTGACCCTGATTTGAAGAAAAATTGACATTTGCAATGAAAAGCTCCAATTTGCGAATGTTACAAAATTTGTATCAATACAAAATCGATTATTCTTACCATTAGTCGGATCCTCGGAATTGTCTTTCGAATTCAACGGTCCTAAAACCGTCTCGAGCATGTCACTGCACACTTGCATGCTCGGTTCGACGATAAATTCAATAAAACCGATTTGAGATTCTGCCACTAGAGTATTGTTTCTGTCGCACAGAGGGGAGAATGGCAAGCCGAGGGCTCGTTCTTTGTCACCTTGCCTGAAGAACTCTTCGAGAAGTTGCATTGTCCATCTAGGTACCGATAATTATTGATAAATCGTGAATAATTTAAGCTGGACCCATTAAAATGGAGGAAGTAATTTGTTGACCCATGCAAAATTTTTCGCATCACAAGGAAAGTGTTCGGGGTGCATTCTTACCGATGATGAAGATCCCATCGTTTTGCTGGATGTGATATATCGCAACAGTGAAGAACGAGGCTCACGGCTTTGCTCTTGTCGACACTCGGCTCTGCGAGACTGAGTAGATTCTTCATATTCTTCAGTTGTTGAAAATGAAAGCTCATATCCGTCGCAAGAACCATATCGATCACCAACGATCGGAATTCACGAAATTCTTCCTTCGAGAGATTCTGCAGGATGTTGCAGTCGTCCTCTCGCAGAATTCTGAATATTAATATACAGTTTATCATAAAAAATCGACCGTGTTCGAAGAGAAATATTTTCCTGGCGATTTAATACGATAGCGAAATTTTAAATATTTATAAGAATCTACGCAGCGTTGCAGAGAATTTATTCGAGCGAGAACAGATAGCTGCGACATGAAGATATGAATTTGCTTACCGGAAACTGGCTGAAATATGATGATTTTCCAAAACCGCCCGATCGTTATAGAGCAGAGCAGTGTCGCTTCCGGACATAACGTGAAAATTATTCGTCGTTCCTGTGTGCTCGAAGTCGTGAATGATAGCGGCAACGAGAGTAGCGAAAATCTCGAGATCCGACAGCCAGTTCTGCAACGATAACGCGTGGTACAGTGATATCGCGCGTGGGTCGGTTCGATTTGATCGATTCAGTCCGTTAAGCCGGTCCATTTTCGCAACCGTTCATAATATGTATATCGAGTGCGGTACAGTGAAGTGTGCTCTATGGTGATCGAACGGTATGCGAGAGTTATCCGTCCGACAGTCATGTTGATTGATGACAAGTACGAGCCATCAAACAAACCTACCATCAAGCCAGTCTGACAGAGAACCCAGTGCATCGTTTGCGCGACGTCAGCAGCGTGGAGATTGTTGTGGTAAGGATTTCTGTGTCTGCAGTAACCCTCCTCGACCCTCGAGAGGAAGTTCTCGAGAACAAGGGGTGGAACCTTGAACTTGTGAATCATACCGTAACGATTCAGGAGGTCGTAGCCCAGATATTTCACCGGTGCGCCTACTGCCGCGTCGTTCAACGAGAATGCGTCGAAGGACCAGTCGTCGAGAGTCTTGAACATTTTATTGTAAATAATTAATTCACCGATCGAACGATCGGTCGACAGGTAAAGTCTTAATCGATTAATTAACGTGAATGCTAATTGACCAAGGTCTAACCGATTAATTGGATGAGCAATTCACAAATCAGTTAGATTTTTTGTTGTTTAATTTTGCCTGTCGATCATGAGTCTTGAAATGTTATCGGTTCAACGATAATTTTACCTTGAGAACTCTGACGACATCTGGTGGGAATTGCATAAGGGCGGTATTAGTGACCCTTCTTGAGATTCTCTCGACGAATATACCGGCTCTGATAGCATGAGCGACCGAGCGAAATTTGGGTTTCTCGTCGGCTTTGCGTCTCGTCGTAGCCAATTGTCTCGTGAACGTCGAGGCGAGCCACTCGCGTACTTCCGGTGGGACAGCGTCCGGTTGTACTTCCGACAGCTCGTCATCTTCGTCTGCCAAGCGTCTACATGGGATATCGCAAAGATATATTAGCCTCGTGATAGTAGGGTCAATCATCCAGCTCAACGAAACTCTATCCGCTTAATCGCGCACGAAAATGATTTGATCGTAATGTCTTTGTTTTTTTTTCTGTATTTTTTTTCTTTTTTTCGTTATATCTCATGATCCGATAGACTCGTGTACAGATCGAAGTCTTCGTCTGTGTAAGATCTACGCTATATATGACACGGTGTTGCGGATATTATGAGGAGATAGAGAGAGAGAAAGAGAGAGCGAGAGAGAGATATAAATAGAGAGAAATAACCGATGACTATATCGTGTTCTGTTTCGTATTAAGTGGAAGGGAGAGGTTGGGGTATTAAACGATGATTTGAACGAGCGATAATTGTGTGCAATGATTCAACGAAATCTTCGTACGTGTATATATATCGTATGTATGCATAAATGATGATCGATCGTTTCGTCTCTTTCGATATAATCGAGCGAATCGATGGTGTCCCGGTGACGGCGTTTTAAAGCGCAGCAATGTACACGACGTGCAAATTGGTGAGGGAGAGGAGAGGGAGGAGGGAGAGATAATCGAAAGTCCATGATATGTAATGGGTACAATGAACGATATTGCGAAAAATAGAGAAAGAGTGAGAGTGAGAGAGACAGAGAGAGAGAGAGAGTAAGAGACAGATAGACGCGAGTTGGTCAGTCGTACTCGACTAACGCCCTGGCAAACACGACGACTCATGCGAATTCGTTCGAATTACACGAAAGCGTAATTACACGATGGGCGAACGTGGGAGCGGGCTCGAGGGAGAGAGAGAGCGAGCCAGAGAGAATCGACGAGTGGAGGTGAGGTACGGAATGGGGATGAAAAGAGGGTTGAGAGTGTAATTTGAGCCCGTTCAACCGTAATCGACGAGCTGTGTGTTGACTCCAAATTCGGGAATAATACGCCACCGACTGAATCAAAACCTTCGCACGGACGTGTACGCATTTTCAAAAAAAAATGTATTCAATTATGGTAGCTCGCTCTCGCGAAGCGTGTAAAAAAAGCTAAATAGCCGTCGATTGCTTGATGGAAAAATCAATCAGTCATTTTATTCCCGCGAGCGTTTATTTCGGGCATGGCGTAACAAAAAAAAGATATTAAAAAAACAGATCGGCTAATGACCATGTTATATTGATTTCTTGATTTTGCATGTGCATGTTGCACACACACACACACACATCCGCATACATATATGTATATTTATATGTGTATGTATGAGCGTTCATTCACATACGACCTGAATTACACACGAGGGTGGTAAACGCAACGGGGCCAAGTGGGAAATAATTCACGGCTCATGTGCTAGCTGTACACAACGAAAATATACACAAGAGCTGGGTAAACGAGACACATGCACACGCTCGCCACGATATCTTACAAAGGATTCAACGTGTAGCGAATTTATATGTCCTTTATATATATATATGTATATAGAGAGATTTTGGTCCCATGCAACAAAACATGGTCACGTAAATCGTATTTTACTCGTTCGTATGCTTAAGGGCGAGGGGGTTGCAGGAAGCTTTACGACGAGTGCGGGCATCTTGTAATATTTTGAGAAAAAGAGTGATTTTTTATTTTTGTTTCGACACATATGCTAATGTAGATGTATATGTATAGTCGGGTGTCTAAGAATTTTAGAGACAGTAAAAAAAACGTTTAAAGAAATCTCCGACGGTGTGTGAGTCACGCGTTCACTCCAGATTTTCGTCTTGGCACGATGACTGGAACTACTTGACCTTGAAGCCTATAGATAAGAATGATTCGAACTGAGATTGGCTGATTACGATACGGATATTTTAATCGTGTCATAGAATGAAATACGACATTTATGATAAAAATGATAAGGATCATTATTGCAATTTTGTGCAACGTGGGATATCAATGATGGCCTGATGGAACGTATAGATTAAAATTGAAACGTGCGAAAGAGAGAAAGATCGAGTATATAGTCAAGGTTTTTTGGGAAAGTATAATTATTTATGTTTATATATGATATATCTTTGTTATTCGTTTATATTGAACAAACCTACGACGTACGCTCGGCTGGGAGGTGGCTGCTTTCTCCATACGCTCCGCTTCTCTACAATTGAAACACCAAGGAATACAACATCACACTTACATTACACATAGAACTAAACAAAATTATTTAAAAAACGGTACTTAAAATAGTGTTTTTTTTCGTTCAATCTCGCGTGACGCATCTAACGAAAAAAAGTCGAACGATCGAGATATGGCGCGTTTTTTTTACCATTCCAATTTTAAACATTACATCGAGTCACGATGCGATTAGCAAATATTTATTCAATTATTTATTTGTTCGTTTACTTTCGTATCGTCTCAATAGCGACGAGATATCCGCGAATCGATCGATTCAACAAATATCTCGTAACAAAAATGTATACTCATGCATCGCGATGATGAAAGATAGAAAACGCATTTGAGAATTTGATGCAATTAATATAACGTGTAAAAATCGTAACGGGCACAAAATCCAAGAACGAGCAGGCTACACCTAGAAGAAACTATAGAAGATATAGAGAGCGTAGAATTCGAGATAGATAAGATAGAGACACCGTGAGACAGAGGGGAGACAGGCAGGCAGAAGGACGACCACATCATCGCATGCTGGTGTTGAAGGTTATTTGTTTCATTATTTTCGTTTGTTGTCTGTTTGATTTTTGATTTCGTTAAGGTCATCGTTTTTTTTTCATTCTTTCATAATGCATAAGAGATATATACACGATTCGTTACACCCTCGTGTAGTCGAAGCAACGAAAAAAAAATGGCGAGATAATACCGTCGGTTGTATTCGTTTAATGCGAGAATCCACAGATAATCGTGTCTATACATGTATTTATTTTCTTATCTAAAATCTCGAGGTACTCGGTAGGGAGGATGTTTGTTTTTTTCTTTCTTTCTAGATTAAACCGAACACGAGATTATAGTCGACGATGTCGTGTCTACAGAACTAGAAATCCTAATGTTCACGATCGATCTTCACACACACACAGACAGACACAAACGCACGCACACGCACACACTACTCGACACGAGACCCGAACTATTGTTTGTTCGTGCTGTTTCGTTTTGTTTTCTTTTTTCTCTTTTTTTTCGTTTTGTTTTCTGTTTGTTTCAATATAATATTGATCGAGGGTAGAAAAAATCATTGCGTATCAGTAATAGATGAGGGTGCTTGACAAGGCCAGAGTTAGATCGTGACGTCTATATAGTGATCTCTAAAGAAAATTCATCTACGTCTATCATTAGCAAAAATAAGGATCGGCCAAAAATTCACGCTCGAGTTAGATCTTTTTTTCCTTCTGATCGATCATTCGATGTTTCCTTGATTCAGTCGCTAAACGATTAATTAAAAACCGTCGCGATAATTTTTGGCAAATCGATATTCTCAATAAATCCTGACGTTCAAAACCACCCGGCAAACTGTCTTGATTTTGTTTTTTTTCTCATGGGACACAGAATGCATTCACGTACTTATAACGTAAGTGATGATAGTAACATCGAGGGGTTGCGGAAATCTTAGGGGTAGTTGAGGGTTTTCCGGACATGAAAATTATTCAAGGTGGTTCTTAGGTAGTGAGAGAGCGAGAGAGAAAGAGAGAGAGATAGAAATAGGGGTGGGGGAGAGAGGATGTTGGAGCGGTGTCTGGCATATATGATGGATTATTATGGTCAGGGGTTTTGTGGAATGTGAATGTTTCGCAACCTTGCCCACACGGGGGTGCGAAGCTTCCGTTTCTGGGTTGCCACCGCGTGGCCCTGTGGTCCGTCCGTGTCCAAGCCACCCCCGAGGGCCGTCGATGAGTGGCCCGCCCCCCTACGCGATGACCGAGTGCTCTCACCCGAACTCACCCTGCGGTAGTGCTCGTTAGTAACACGTGGAATTAGAAACAGATATATTGTTTTACATGATAATTTCTTCTTTTTTTCATTATAAGATTTTTTCCGCATTCTTCGGAATGTCTTTCCTTCGTTAAGTATATATTGATATATATATATAAATATACATATATATGTATATACATATACATATGTTTATATACATATATATATATATATGGATAGTAATGATAATCCACACAAAAACAAGCTTCTTTCCATCGAATTCGTTCGAGGCGAATTTACAGCTGAAAATAAGACATTAGTAGACAAAAGTGAATAACTTTGTTCGAAACATTAATCGGGAATTCCGGTTCGCTTGTTGGGCGTATTTTCAACGCACGCGTAAATATATCGCCTGGAGAGTATGAATGGTAGAAATTGAATATAAACAAGCAGCCGAGAAAAGGTGAATATAGCGAATATTTCGTTTTAATTCTCGATCGTTTTCTCTAGTCGTCGACGATCGTTAGAAAATCAAACGATTGTGTTGGTCGAATTTGAGAAAGATCATCGTAAAAGCACATATTTTATCGAGATAGAGACACATCGATGTATGAAATTGATTAAATTGTTATTTTTAATGAAAAAGAAAAACATCGAACAACAAAGATTATTTTCACAACCAATCAGAGATTGAGCAAACATCGAAGACGATATAAAGAATAAAAAGTAATTATGATACTCGTAAATTGATAAATTTACGAAGCGGATGTACACACGACATATATTCTTCTTCGAGATGTCTTTCCAAGACGTTAGGGTCGAAATGTATGATAGAAGTGGCCAGAATTCCCCGGTGATATAAATCATTTAATAAGAGACGGTCTGGTAGGCGGAGAGTTACGTGATGATCAAGCACGTGGTAATACGTGACTCGTCTCGCAATACAGAGTAACAAGATAAAAATAAAGAGCGAGAGAGAAAAAGCTTTCAGGAATTAGAGACAGAAAATGAGAAATAAAGTCAGGAAACGGACGAATGAAAGAGAGAGAGAGAGAGAGAGAGAGAGAGAGAGAGAGAGAGAGAGAGAGAGAACGAAGAGAAGATAAAGACAGATGTGAGAGTGAGCAGGAGAAAATAAAAGTTATCTGTCTCCTGCGAGTGTTTAACTCACGACCCCTGGCTCCCGAGACCAGTGCTCTTCCACTGAGCTACAAAGAGACCATCGGTATATATATTTTTTTTATTTAGTTTACGAACCGTTATTATATCACGAGGACTCTCGTTTTCCAGGTTCAATCATTTCCTGAACAACGATCGTCTCGTATCTCTCAGATAATGCTTAACGGACGATAATCCTTGCGGCTGTTCAAATGCTGCTCATTCCTTCGTTAATTATGCAAATTCTTTTCCCTCCTCCGCTTGTCACAGTTCATTTTTCTTTGTCCCGTTTACCGAAAAAACACTTACTTGGTCTCGTCGATGAATACCGCTTCAAGAACGCGCGCTGCATAATGCAGATTTCGTTGCAGAAGATCAGCGGAGATTTCGCCGTGTTGAAGCTGCCGCAACAGACAGCGTAGTCTGAAAAAAAAGAAGTATTTTGTCTGTTCATTTATCGATTGATCGGAAATAACTACCCTTGCAAGCAGTATTTTTTTTCATTGGGAAGATGAGATTTTTTTCTTTTTTTTACGTCGCCGATGACCAACCTGAGGGCAGCTTTGTCGCAGGCATCGGGCGTGTCGACTGCTGGCAGAGAGTCTGTCTCGAGATCGACATTGTCGAGTATTTCTTCGAAATCGACAGATTGGCCTCTCAAATAGGCTTCGGGATTATCGGTCGGAGTTTGACTATCAACGCTTCCACCACCGCTACCTTTACCCTTGCCAGAGCTACGGCGTACTATCGTGAGTGTGCCTTGTTCTGTAATACGATCGAATTGATACGATTAGTTGAATTAATGAGGGGAGATAATTTTATAATTGTCTACAAGGGTCTGGGCTAATTTTCGATGATATTCGATTAATGGACTTTTTTATTGTAATATGCTAAATCGAGTAGGCATTGTTCCCTTGAATAATTACGTATTCAGGTTCAATGTTCATCGATCTCAAAGGGCGAATTGGGTCGTAGCAAAAATATCTACACGACACACTTTTACACTTGTACAATATGATGGAATTCTTCTCTCAGACGACCACCAAAGATAAAAATCTCGCAACAAAGCAATCAGTGCAATTCTTTACGTCAATTATTGATTGACAAGTACTTCAAATATGGAAAGTCTTGCCTTTCGTCACTCGCTCGCGCCTCCGATAAAATCTGACCAACGGTAAACATGGCACATCAGTCGAGCCGATAAGTACTATATTTATTTCCAAGAGACAATTCGTTAAGAAATTATCTACGATAAGTTTTATCTAACTTCGAGACCGATCGATGAGATACGCGACAAGATTTCGCGAGAGTATCGATTTATCGTCGAAGAAATGCGAGAAAAGCGTGGTGTGTGAAAAATGAACAAAAAATCACTGTCAGTAGATTATTGCAGAAGCGACGCGTTTATCAAAGCTTTTCTGGCTACAGTCAGGCGCATAGGAGATTGATAAGAATCGACAGGCGCAAGACGGGGGTTGCCCGTGTACATTCCGGGCTCGAGTTCGGAGCCCCGTGAGCACACATCGAGTGTGCCTTACATTCCAATCGTTGGCTCGGATGGAAACCCAACCGAATATCTTTCGAGGTGATGGAAAGACATTTAGGCCTGTGTCCATCACGAGAAGATCCCGCGAGGGTTTCACGTACGCAAGGGGATGCTTATCGTCAGACAGCCGCGTGATTGCTTTTGCGTCTCTCGATTTCCCATGATCGCGTCACGCTTCATATCACATGACTGAGTTCATCGAAATCGCGCCAGTGACACGTTCTTTATTACGATCGCTAGATCGTATAGCATTACAACGTGCTGTCGTCGCAGTAAAACAATTCTCGCGAGAAGATAATGTCCACTCAAGGTCAAATCAATGAATCATCACCCGTAGATAATTCGACCGAGATGACGGCAATATTGATTACTTCGAAATGGTCGAACTTACTCGAGAGCTGACCATTTCTTCCCGGGGAAGGAGGATTGTGCGATTGTGTCGTACCCGGACTTCCGGTGCCGGTGCAGCTAGTGCCCGCATTCGCGTTTACGATCGTCGATGCGGTCGCTGCGGTTGCTGGCGAAGACGTCGAGACCGCAATGTCGTCCCTCGTGACTCTTCTGTCAGGTGGCGAAGCAACTGAAAGCAAAGAAATGAAAATTCCTCTTTACAGCCAGCTTTTCTCTCACGGCCTGTCCGCAAAATCCGTATTCCAGGCTATTCAAGATACAAACATGTAGATACGTACATGGTAAAGAAACGCATTTATATTCGAATACGACCTCGTATCGAGCAAATACAAAATTCTCCCGGGATTCGTATGTTTTCGCTTTGATCGAAAGGAAACGGCAAATATTTTCCATCTACGTTATGTTGTAGCTGGTGATGTGCCAAAGTCAGGGAATGGCCGATATAAATCCAAGTCCCTGCGATACGTTCCAATTTCTCGCAAGGTTGAAGTACGGTCGGATAGGATTTATCGCATTTCAGAATCTCACGGTTCGAGCCTACATCGCACGCGTTGCTCTTGACTTTTGCTATAAAATCGTAAGCTAAATTCTTCACGATACGATATATCTATGCAAGCGAGATTGGAACGTATCTGAAATTTTCGCGTAGTTCTCGATTTACACCAGATACCATCGCGTTTATGTGCACCCGCGTAAAATACAAGAATGATGACACGGCGAGGTCGTGAAAGTCATGAGACCCATCCCGAGTCGGTGCCGATCATTGCGTTATTATTTGACGAGAATTTGGACGTCGTATCCCGAGCGATGTTTATAGGTATCCCGTAAAGGCTCTTACGAACATCGTCGCTCTACATCGTCGCTCTGGTCTACGCACGCTAGAGCGACGAACGATGAGCCGACTCCGATTCACTCTCGTATATGCAAATTGTATTGTAGCAGGCCCCGAGGCATCGCGGATGAATAGTCGAGCGGGAGTAAAACTGGTAACACCGGCAACAAGATCCATCGTCCTATATCCGCTCCCGGATTGGCATCGGCGTTGTAATTTGATCATTCGGTACTTCGCGATAGCGGACAACGCTGAACTCGATACGGAAACTGAGTTATGCGTAGCGCGAGCCGAAAGCAACGACGATCTATATGAAAATATGTCTATAGTGTGCAAGCGAGAAAGAGAGAGACAGAGAGAGAGAGAGAGAGAGGGAGAGAGAGAGAGAGGGAGGGAGAGAGAGGAAGGGAGATCAAAGTGACGAATGCCTCGAGATATAGACAAGGGTGGATCTCATTAACCTTTCGCCATTTAGTTTTATCTCGTACACAAGCACAAAGAGACGTCAGAAACAGAGCCTACTCTCACCATCCGGTGAACGAAATAGCAACTTAAGCACGACCAGACACCGTATAACGAGCAAGGGACGGGGGTTGATACACAAAAGTCAGAAACAATCGTGAAGTAGGCATAGTTAGACTCGTATCAAGTTTTTCTTCTACCTCCGTGAGTAGTTGGAAAAGTTCGGAGGGAAATCGTTCCCAGGTCTCCGCTGTCGAGGAGTAACGTTTCAACACGGAGATGGAGAGAACAGAAGATGGAAGACAAATTTACGTGAACGGTGAACTAGAAATTGCTCGCGTTTGCGTCTCTCGTGATACTCGGCACGCTCGCGAGTTCCTGAAACTCACTCAACAAAACTTGTTGGATCTAGCGTGGAACCTAACGACGCGAGGTGCGCATCTGCACAGACGCGGATGATCGTAAAACAAATGGAAAGATTACGGGAAGCAAGGAGGGTCGAGGGTCCGTTGGAGAAAAAAATGTTTGCGCTATCTGTACCGGATGAAAACAAGGTCATTTACAGCACCTTTTCCTCGCGAGCTGGCAAGAATAACCCGCGAGTTTCCTCGTCGGTTCGCTTTTCACCCTCGTTCTAGCTGACAGTTTGAACCCGAGACTAACGAAGCGATTCCCCGACAACCAGAAGAAAATTATTGACCACGCTGCAGGACGCCGTTCGTGCATATACATTAGCTCCTTTGTCGTTGCACGCGGAGGATTATGAATGTTTGTTCGTACCTAATTCTTTAGCGTCTCGTGCACGTTAATTATTCCGCGCTGAAGCATTGCCACCCGACTCACAAGCCCGATATTTATAATCGAGTCTCGGTATAAAATTACCAAACGCGATACATCTACTTTGCTATTATCAACCGGGCTTTTGTTAACTAAAGTATAAGTGAAAAGAAATAAAAAACCGCCAACAACGGGAGTACGATCATGCTGTACTTTCATGAGACAAAGCGTATCCCATCGATCGTCCAGTACTACCCACTGATACGGTTCCGAATAACCAACGACCCTGTTGGCCATTCATATTTTATTCAACGTTTACGTTACTGCGAAGTGAAATGAATGTGGTAACGTGCACTCGTAGCGCCCACGAACCAAATGGTTTACGTCGACACAAGAATTTCATTTATTACGAATGATGTTTTCTATTATGGTTAGTAACGCAAATGTCTAAATATCTAATCCGGGTCTGCACGCACGTGGGAAGAGCATTCTATCAAACAGTGGAACTCGAAGGGCGGGAAAGAGTGAGAGAGAGAGAAGGATAGGAGAAGGAGGAGGAGAATAAGGGGGGTGGGTGGGGCGAAGAGAAATTCAGCGTTAATGACGATGAAGTAACAGGACATGGGTTCGCTGTCGCTGGAAGGGAATGCTTATTGATCTGCAGCCACCTGTCCTATTCACCACAAATTAGATTCCCGGCCAATCGATTTCCTGCCGAGCGAACAACAAACCCATTGTCGACCGTTGATTGGTTTATATCCCGTAATCGATTGGTCCGGCGACTAGTCGAGTTAACGTTTTTATTTTTTTATTTTTATGATTCGAGGGTCAAGAAACTATGGCGCGACGTCGATATGGATGCTCGTCCGTCCGCGCACGTTCGATGCTCTCGTTGAAGATAAATCGATCGCGTCTCTAGCTATCATTGATTGAATCGTAAGTCATAAGGCTGGGTCATGAGACGAATTTATCGAGAACAAACTATAACGATCGTAAGGGGAGGCGCGTATGCCAAAAATATACACACGCGTACACACGTGTCTACATCTAATATAAAACAAATGTGACACAATTTTCTTTTTCAGTATTGACACAACAGCCGACTCTTTTTCTCGTTTGCTCTTTTTCCCTCGCAACCCCAAAAACACGGCTGGCTGTTCTTTTCTTCGGCATTACTCTTTCATGTTATATTCATAATCCTCTCCTTGGTTCTTCGAACCCTCGGGCCTCTCTCCGGCTGCCATCTCATGAAGATTTCATCGAGTTTGCGATAGGACGCTTATTGGCTCGACGCGAAGGACTCGTAGGGAAAGAACGAAAAGAAAAAGAAATATGTAGCTGCTGATGATAGTAAAATATCGCGCTATAAAAATGGAAGTAAATGGCAAACAAATGAAAATCAAATTAAATATTTTTTCCCTACATTCAACGATCAATTCGTATTTGCGACGAGTCGCTCTGCGCAGGCGTGTATACGTTTCGAGCGAGTATCACCCTTAGACAGGCTCTAGGGACGAAACCTGGGGATACATATACACAAAGGTTGCGTACGTGTTTTGTAACTGGCGGGCGAAGTCGACCTGACAACGTGACGCGGATAAGGAAAATTTGATGTTGGTGGATATCGTCGCGAGGTGGTCGAGCGTTTCGAGTCTATACGGGGCTGTACGACGCAGAAACCAGTGGCAAAACCACACGCCAAACTCGACGTTGAAACACCTACTCCACTTACTGTGTGCAAAGCTTTTTCGCCCCGATCACCCCTTTGTTCTTGAACGTCGCTCGTTGCTTCGATATACCAAACGATAAAGTCTTACGACTACTTCGTACAATCTGTAGATTATTATCGATTAAATGCCAAAGATCTTGAAGCGACGGAGCGTATCAATAATAATCGATTTTCTCCGGGCGAAAGACATTCGATCAAATAATATAGATACGCGTTATATAGCTTACTCGCTTGCCATTTTCATAAAAACTTTAATAATTCAATGTGAAACTGCCGAAACATATTTTTGTTTCTATAACGGAAAATGCGACAGATGCATTTTCCTCTAGATACGTGTATATTCAAAAAATCCGATACGCGTCGGATTATTTCTCGGGGAAATGGTAACTCGATCCCGAAATGCAGGCGTCAGGCTCGCTACGAGGGTGTACAGCACCCAAGATCCCGGGATAAAAGTGGAAAATTCAGACCCGTTGAATTTATCTCAAAGCCAATATCAGAGATGCGACGGCACGACATTTTCCCGCATTACGCATAAACCTTTGTGCTCCGCTGGTTACGGCAATTTATTTTTCTTGCGGAGCATAACGGAAATCCTCTTTTTTTGTTCTTTTGTTGCGCGATTCAAGCCTGAGGGATATAAAAATCTTGGCCGCAAAGCTAGCGAACAATGATAATATAACCAAAGTACAAATCCTCTTGAACCTTCCCGCACTCGCGTTTTGCGAGAACTTGGTTCGAGGACGTTGTCTATCTACGTCGGTCGATCTCGAGAACGCCAGAGTTAAAGTCGCGTTCTCGGCATGTCCTGCAAGTTCTCTGGTACGTCGGAGTGTAGTGGCAATATCGCGAAATTACCAACGAAGAAGCATTTATATCGAGAGCGTACCGCCATCGAGTTGACGAACGAGATGAGAAAAAGTACGTTCCGTTGGTGATAACCGCAAGCATATCGGGCTGATAACGTTATTTTGCACGAAGAGACAAAGACGTCAACGACGATGAAAAAAGCCATCGTTATTAACACACGGCGGAGAATATAAGGTGAACAACGAAAGGGAAAAAAGTGAACCGTAACTGGACGCGGGTTAAAGTCAATGCGGAAGCTTCGTATCGCCTTTGCGTATAACGATAGATATATAATTCTCGTCTGTTCCAAAGAACGTCAGGAGTGAACGACGTATGTTCGCGCCAGAACTACTTGACGATATGTTTTGGCACGTATGCAAAACCATACGGGACGTACGTATATCTATATACGTGGGTGTATACTAAAAGCATATAAACGAGACCGGACGACGGGATCGTAAAAACGCACGGTTCGGTAATAAATCATACCAAGGCGGCGGAATGAAAAGAAATTTTAATTGCTCGTAAAGGAGGGTTTGTAACGGTGTGCATACAACTCGACAACGACGAAGCGAGTTTTTGCATTTAGACGTTTTTTTTCGAGTTCTTCGCTAGAAACGAACTCTCGCACGGGGGTACGAGCGTTCCGCGAATGGAAAATTCTCATTCGCCTGAAACTCATAACTCGTTCTTACGTTACAGTTTGCTACGTTCACGACCAAGGACCTTTCGATATTTTTCCTACTTTAGAAACCCTTCATTTTTACTTCGTTTGCGTCAAATGGGATTACTTTGAACAGGTTTTAAACATTATAATCTCGATATATTGCAATTTACGGAAATATTCTGTTTTTCGATCTTTGCGACGCTACGAACACATTGAAACCGTTATTTTGGCGCTGTATTAAAGTAGTCCCAAAAACTGTCAAAGTTACTAGTAATGTGAATTTAACCCCGTTTTACGGTATCTTTTTTATTTGTCCTTTCGATAAAATGGAAAATAGAATAATCGCGATTGGTAAAGTATAAGCGAACGCGGTTGAGCGAGAAGGCGATGTGTGTTTACGTACATACATATATATATATATATATATATATATATATATATATATATATATATATATATATATATTGATAGATAGGTAGAGACACGTATCAGACCCGGGGTATGTATTTCGAGAGATCGGGTAAGGTTAACGCGGCCAATCGACTCGAACTAATCGCCTTTCGTCGAAGCTTGCATTGTAGTGGAAAAGCCGCGTTGATGTTGCGATATACGAAACAGAGAGTAAGAGAGAGAGAGAGAGGGAGAGAGAGTGAGTGAGAGAGTGAGAGTGAGAGAGAGAGAGAGAGAGAGAGAGAGAGAGAGAGAGAGAGGGAAGAAGAGAGAGGGAGAGATAGAGGGAGGGCCCGTCGACCCTGGAGGGTAGATATCTTCCATCCCCTATTAAAACGTGTGCCAACGGTATTATCCACAGTCCGCAAGGCTGATAGTCGTTCAAACCGAAGCCGGAGTCGATGGAAGGTTCGAGATCCCCCGCGACTCTATTTCGATTTATAAATTGCATGTCACGTACAGCGATACGTATACGTCACGTGTGAAGGACTCCTGGTCATTCTCGTGACACAATACGAAAAAAAATATCGATGTGGTCCAAGAGTCTCGAAAGAAATATAAAACAAAAAATACTCGGCGAGTCTGTTATCAAATATCGGAAGCTCGTTTGATCCAAATAATTAAAAAAAAAAAGAAAAACGTTCACAACGAAAATGATCAAATTTCAATTCATTGAGCAAGGTAAAAAACAAAATTCTATACGGGTAATTATTGATAATAACATCGCGAAAATTTTTAATGGCCGCAAGCAAACGCGTTAATTCCATAATATGTAATTGCCGTTATTTTCATTTCGACGATGAAACTATTTTTCAAGCATAAGCGACGATTAAGTTCGAATTAATCTTAATTTATTCATCACGGTGACAGAAACACGCATGAAATTTTCGCGAAATTATTTTAACGCAATACATAGTCTTACGTAATGCGAATGATGACCGAACGATTGCATTTATTCTCTGTCTGGCTGTCTCTCTTTCTGTCTCTCACGTATGCAGCTGCAACGAACCGATGTACCCATCTAGTTAGCCGGTGCGCGTAGCCCGATAAACAAATGTCACAAAGAGAAAATGTTGATGAAGTGCTCCCCGTTAATGATGTTTGGTGAGATAACACACTCGAGCGACCGGAGGAGAGTAGCCGGACGTCGAGGCAAAAACACCCGCACACACACGCGCGCGCGCAGGACATTTGGATAAAGAGATACGTACTCACTTCTTGGAAAAGAATAATTAATCAACGGTGCAATTATCAGCGACGACGTACACATGCGCGTTACCAGAAATATTTCTAATTCGTTGCAAATTTCTCGATATGCGACGTAATTCGCAGGTTAATGTTAAAGTTTTACAGACGGAAGCTCAACTTACCAATTAACCCAATATACGTTGGATTAAATTATCTTGGAAGGTTCATTAAATTGTGCCATGGTAAGAGGAGGGTAGAAAGATAGCGAGCGAGGGAGAGAGAGAGAGAGAAAGCTCGCTTCCAGATGCGATCACCGCGCCTGTAATGCATCCTCGATAGCTGCGCGTTCCCTCGTCGCTGCATTTCCAAGTGGAGGCTGCGATCGCTACGACGCACACCGAGCTGCTAAAGCCACAACCGATTCGAGAAGCGCCTCCATCTCGTATCTATCTATGTATATACTTTATGTACTATATAGGTATCATATAGGCACCGCAGCATATACTATTTAGAATTACGAATAATTAAGTACGGTACACGGCTGTAGGCCGAGGTTTAGCTTCGCATCTCCCGTTTCCATGCTTTTCGGTGCATTTATACGTCGGTCGAGAGACGAAGTCTCTCCCGTGACTACGAAGCAAAATACGCATAATCGCATTATTAAAGGCGAGTTTCTTCTTCATTAAAAATCGTGAGTTTTTAAATCGAAGCGAAATGTTAATTTTAAATACGGAATTTCGTTTTAAAACTTCCCTTAAAGCGCAGTGAAATAGGTTTTCCAGTCTCGTGTAAAACTGAACAGAACGACATTCACGCTCGGCAACGTGAAAGGAATCGATAAAAAGTTTTGTTCGCTTCTATACATATAAAAATAAAGCTTTCCGCGTGACTTCAATAGAATGAATGCCGATACGTTTTTTTTAGGATCCTCTTTTTTTCTGAGGCCCCGGGGCGAACGCGACGCGAGTGCTCACAGCTGAAGTTTCGTAATCGGAACGAAATAAAATACGATATCCCCCAGGTCGACACTCAATACCGTAACGTTCAGATTTTTTGAGGACTATCGACACGCGCAAGTGCTGAATAAATTTCGCGTTTATATCGTGAAAACGAACGATTTTTTCGTCGTTTTAAGTGAAACTATGCGACAGCGTGTATTTTGCGAACATATTCGTCATCGCCTGGAAGTAGTGTTAACAAAACAAATCCGAACAAAATAATATTAAATCGCAACTGATCGCGCCATACGCTCAATAAATTTCATTTTATTCGAATAAATTTTATCCATAAATATTATTCTTGTTAAAGGAAGATCTTTTTTCTTGGACGATAACTCTTACGATACGAACTCTCGGGAACCCCCTCGAGTTATAATATTACAAGATCCCTTTTTCACTCGAAAACTGAGAGACAAAGGGTGTACGAAAGTCAGACGTGGCTGACATCATAAATTTTCATCCCCGCAAATGCACCCCTCGAAGAAACACTCGGAGAAACTCGATATTTTTGGGCTTCTTCGTTTGCTCCTTTGAGGAGTATTCAAGCATTATATAATAACAGTCACACACGTATTATGATATGAACAAATATTTAAAAACGTCACATTCCACCAGACTTGAGAAGCAAGCGAGACGATAAATCCATTGCATTATTACGTTGGAAAAGATCCCGCTGATGTTATTCCCTTTATCACCTTCCTTCCTTCGCCAGTTTCCTTCTTTCTCTCTCCATTCCACCCCCCCCCCCCCACATCTTATTTACCTTTCCCTGTTTGCCAAGCGTAGACAAGGCCAATCCATCCTCTCTTTTGCAATTTTCTCGCTCGGGAATGTGTGAGGGAGACAGCGAAAGTAGTCTTTTCCTGTTTCGCGACTCCACCGAGTCCTTTCCACGTCAAGAAAACGTAAGAACGATTTTTTTACCACGTAAAATGAGCGCAACATTGCCTTATTCTCTCTGAGAAAATGTGTCCCGCTTTGTCCAATCAAGAGTTCCCTCGTGACTCTGGCACGGACTTTGTCAGAGTCGAACTTTTTTTCTCTATATATGTATTTGTTCTGCCATCGGGCTTCGCCCATTTTCTTATCGTAATATCTCGCCCTCTGGCTCCTTTTTTTCTCTCTTTCTCTCTTCATCAAGTATTATCGCGGATTGCATATTTTTTTGAATCACGCGCTAACGCAATGTGAACAAAAAGTCATCTAAATGTTTTGGTAATACGAAAGCTCGTCGGTAATACGAGAGAATTGAGGCGTATGGAGAAGGAGAATATTTCTCGCTCCTTTTTCCCGACTCTTTTCCATGGGGAAAAGCCCGACAAACCGTTTTCTACCCCATTAGGCTTCGCGAAACGGCGGGTTCACCGCGATCGCGTCAATTTCCTCGTGTATGTGTGCTTGAGAGTGCGCGCGAACATACGATGCTCGAGTAGCGAAATTGCATTCTGCATTTCGCTCGATGCGTCGCGCGTTAAAATGGATTTTTTTCTATTTTTTCCGTTGCCTACTGAAATTCCGAAGAATCTCGGAGTGGAAGCACGTATGCGAACGTCGCCGCGAAAATTCTTTCTTGCTGACATCCTATGTAATTTTCATATTACCTCGTTTTTTCTTTATTATAGTAAGAATAGTATTTTTGACCACATTTCATCGTTTCTATATATTCACGATTATAAAAACGAACTGATATATCGATTCTTATCTACATATGGATATAGTAGGTATGTACGGTTTCTTTTTCGAGCCAATATGCTCTTTTGCATATCCATGCATATTTTTATTTCGTTCACACATCGAGCAGCAAGTGAAAACGCCGAGTCTGCAGCAGCGCCGTAGCTCAGGTGCATCGACCCATCGCTACTATATTTACATGTATAAATATATCTATGTATCTATGCATATACGATGAACAGGTACATATCTACATGTATATAGAGATACCCGTCTTCTCTCATCCCTCGGCAGAAACCACGACAGTGCCTTGCGGATTATCGGTGCGCGTTATATACAATATACGGAAATCCTTGGAGATTTGGGTAGGAAGATAATACCGTTTGATCGAGACAAAGCCTACGGGGACCAAGAATCGAGATACGATCTCGCGTTTATACCAATTAGGACCGAGGATCTTTGTCCAAGGAATAATCGGAGCGCGCGATTTCTTTTCGTCTTCGCGTTGAAATCAGTAGGAAAATACCGCTGGCGAATAATTAGTAAGCGTTGGAATACTTACTGATCAATTTTAACGCACTGTCAGTTCCTGGGAATTTCGAGGAGAAGAGGAATTTTCCACGAGTGTCCATGGCGAGGATTTTCACTATCGATAGATGAAAGGCTGAAATTATCGATAGTCGAGTTTCCTTCGATCCACGGTTGTAGTCGTCCCCTTATGGGACACGTCTACGTCGAAGCGAATTCAAATATTTATACCTTTACGGTAAATAGTTTGAGGAAATGCCAGAGCCGAGAGGTTCTCGTTTAATAATCGAGGCGTCCCCGACGTTCTCGAAATATTTAATTAATTGCATTTTAATTACGGGTTTGCGAAAGAGGTTGCTCAATGTTTGTAATCATTTCGACGACGAGCACGCTCTCCAATTTCCCGTTTCAACTTGATTCCGAGCTGTGCCACCGTTTATAAAATGCGTCATATGATTTCATTCGCTTTCGACGATGTTTTTTCCGTCTCGTTATTTCGGCGTTCTCGAACTTGCTTTTGCTTTTTATACCAAACGCTTCTCGAGTATGAAACGACCTTTTTAGCAAGAATAGTACGAGAAACATGGATTTCGATGACGGAAAAGCTTGAAACCCTGCGATGGCAATAGAAGGTTTAACCCCTTAACCACCCATGGCAATGATCTTTGCCATTTCAGACTTTTTTCAGACCCCCGAAAAAACATGAATCTTTGCCATTTTGTAGAAACTAAGAGGGTAATTTTATGTTATCAGGTATATTGAAGACGGTTCCTTTTTCAACGACGGTTCAATTTTTTGTCTAAAAAAAAGTATGGCTATTCCAATGAACACGTTTTTACATTATATTTTTGTTTATTTTGTTGCCCTTTTTTGCTTTGAAATAATGATTTGTCTGTAATGAGTATGATTTTCTTTCACTAAAATAATCGATATCTTGTTTCAACCAACGAACCGAAAAGTTAAATATTGAAAAGTGTTTGAGAGACTTCTTTACAGGACATTTTCTTGTTAAAATTTTGCGACAATGTCGACCGCTGACTTTCGACTTTCCTTCAAGTTACAAACTATCCTGGGATTCGTCATAGCATCCTTCAAAGATAAACCTTCTCCACCGAGGCTCAAAGGGAATAAAGCTAAACGAGCCCGAGAAACGCTTCTTTGAGTGAACTTTTTCTAAGGACCATGAGGAAAAGAGCATATCAGTGATGTTGCAATGGGGGTGGAAATTCCCGTGATAATGGATCGGCGAAATTAGTTTCTGGCACCTGTAAGTACCATCGGATTTCGTTGAGATTGGAACGAAAAAATGTTCTAATTCCTACCACGAAACCCGCAAATCGTTGATTCCTTGTCGTCTCCATTCGTCGTTGATCGATCTTTATTTCATCGGCTGTGTGTTAGCAAACTCCAACAACAGCAACGAACGAACGAGAGTTTTTCACAAACACTCGAAACCCAAGACGCGGTGGGTCACGCGAGTCCGAAAATTTTAAGGAATTAAACAATATTCATCGAAATAAGAAGCTCCGCTCGCGCAGATACTAAAACATCTGCGCGAATGGAAGATTCTCCTTGAAACGTACCTGAATGCTGAGAGATAAGGAGATTAAGAATTTGTGTGGTCGTGAAAGTGGGCCATGCCGGCTATGTACGACGACCGCCATTAGACATATATATGTATATAGAAACATTTAGCTTTTGCAGCAGTCATTTTGGATTAGAGTTTAAGTTCACGTTCTCAGCCCGACTGCTAAGGTGCTGAAGTAACCAAGGGATACCGTGAATAAGCCTTTAATGGATTTGCCATTATCAGCACACGGTTATCGCGTTTTATCACCGACATATTTTTATTTTTTCGTAAAAGCAGGGAAAGTGGTTATTGATTTAAAACCGTAGTAACTATTGAATGCGCGTGTCGAGGTAAGAGAATTTTGTTGAATACAGCGAGTACCAAATGGCGGCGGTCGCTCCTTCCAAATATCAAGATGAAAAAAACATCGAAAATTCATTCGCGTATAAAATTTAACGTTTAAAACGATGAAAAAAATAGACGTTCGATCGATATCGTATCGCCTCGAACGCTTCCGCTGATTGCTAAAAGTTCCCGAGATTTCCGTATGCCCCGCGCACGATTCTCCGATAAAGATAATTAATTTCTTCGCCTGAATATCTCGTTTCATAACACGAGCCAGGACATAACGAGATAATTAATTATTTCGCATCTCATTTAACGAACTTTTTCGTTTATTGAATTCTTCGATTGGCGATGATAAACTGTCCCGATTCGTTTGCCCCGACGACCATAGAAAATCGAGGCGATGATATTTCACGCGATTATTGAAAATTATCCTCTTCTATATGTCGAAAAATTGTTCGGACGTTCCTACGACATTTATCGAGAAAGTTTCAATCAGGAAGATCGAATTCCCCGAAAGTTTATTAGGTATATTCGATGCCCATGGAGTAGCCCGACGTACATGTCAGAAACTTCGGGTCAGAGTATTCGGGACAGCCGGACATCCGTCGATGCGGCGTTTCCGACAAGATTCCGTCGAATCTTCTCTCTCTACATCGAGAAATTAAAATAGACACGATCGATGTAGATCGATGATCTTTGTTTTGGCTCGCTCGCGGCCACGAACTCCTGTCTCAATAAAATAATCAATCTCCCACGCAGCTATATCGATTTTTGCGTGTATACATAGATAAACATCTTGCTTCGCGTATGTCAGGAAAGTGGGTCAATCAATGTGAGATAAGATATTGGTGTGTCATTATTCTTCTTATCACATTAGATAAAAGTCAAACCTCGTATATGGCAAATATTTTTGGTAAAATGTAAATGTCCGTAGTCGTGCGACTCGTACGACTTCGTGACTGGTAATAGATGCGATCGTAGATTATTTCTCATTCATATGGGATACTTCGATGACTGACATAGCTTCACTTTGATATAATCAACCAGCTTCAATCATCGGCGTTTCAAATTGACGCGCGTTTCTGACCGAGAGGAGGGGTCTGATATGCAATTCCATTTCACAGCATCTCGATTAATAATCAGAACGGGTATTTCGGCTTCGTGTGTCTGTGCGAGCGTTCATGAATCAAGAGATATTTCCGAGCGTTCTCAAAAGCCTCTGTGTTAATGAACGATCGATCTCCGTCTCTCTCTCGTTCTCTCTCCCTCGTCGAAACGGGGTAAAAATTGATTTTACATTCTAATAGAACTAGCCTATTAGGGCGGTGATTGCTCATTGAATCACTGTGGACTAGGCGTTTGCGAAAATTTATTCGTATAAGTTAATTATTAGATCGTGGTTGAGTTTATAACACTGCTTCGACCTACTTGAAATATTTTAATTCTAAATCCGGTATATTATACATCAGCTTCGTATATAAGCGACGTAACTTAACGTTGGAGACGGATCGATACATCAGGACCGTGGAATTAGATCTCGTTTGGACAATTCTGGCCCGGAGCGAATTTTCAGAGGTCTCGTTATTATGTACGTGCAGGAAACGCGACTCATTAGTCGGGTTTCGTGCACGTACATAATAACATTAAATATATTTGGCAGTCTCATCCATCCCCTGCGTGCTGACCCTTACCGCGAGCCATGTAAAACGAGTAACGATAATAAAATAAAAATTTTCACGGAACAGAGGAAATAACGTTCCGCTCTCGCGCTTCGTTCGTAACAGCTTTTTACAACGTATCGTTCATGCTTTTACCGCATTACCTATGCTTACTGCTGTACATTTTATTTTACCTGCAACAAACCTTTGAAATAAAAATACTTTGTCGTTTCTGAATTCTCGTAAAATTTGGACGGCGAGGAGGTTTTTGTAACGTACGTGTCTGCTACGTTTTATAAGATTTACATAAGATTCACATTTTTTTTATCCAATAGCTCGCTTTTGCCTCGTTCTCTCTTTTTGGATTTGCATCTATTTATGTCCTGTAAAATGCTTTTCAATCGGAATCTCCGGAGTTACGAAATATCTGCCATTCCTCTACACCTGCAGGATTATTGATTATCTGGATTTGCTCGAGTGAGAGAGAGAGAGAGAGAGAGAGAGAGAGAGGAAGACAGACAGCTCGACAGAGAGGATTCTCACGCGAACTGACAGTAGCCCTCGGTGTGACAGGGATGATACCTGCGCGCACAGCATCGCGGATCCCCTGGAAACTGTCTGTTAAAGCACGACCTGACTCTCCCCCTCTAAACGCTGCCCCTGGCACTGGCGCTTTTCTCCGGCTCTCCCCTTCATCAATCCCACCCTTAAGCCCCGGATTCAGCTCGTTGCGTCGAAGCCTAGAAATCCTGGATTATACCGGTTTCTATACGCAGAGTTCGTATCTTTTTCCCCCTTGCCTGGCGCGCCCTCCAAGGCGTGAACCCGCGGACGAACTTTGTACGGGGTTTGTATGTGAGTTGCTACGGGCACGGGTTAAGCGTACACAAGCGTTACGAGTTTTCCTCAACGCGGGAGAGAGTTTACGACTATACTTCACGGGAAAGAAAAGACAAACTTCGCTCAAGCACGAATTCGCTCATTCAATTTGGGATATAAGCGAATTATCGCTTCACCGGTGATGATCGAAGAGCCAATTGATAGCTCGTGAAAACGAGATAATACGGTGCTTTCTCATCTCGCGTATCAAGCATTCGACAATATTAATCGGGGTTCCTTTCACATTTATAAAATAGCAAATTGGTAGGATTTACTTTATCCTCATGATTATCATCGAATTATTATTTATTATCATACACGGGGTGTTTTTTTGATAAAAAGCATAATAATACGTTTACCTTTATATATTGCTACCCTCATACATAAATTAGTAGAGAGAAATCACTAGGGACATTTCCGGCACCCCGTTTTTCCTCCAATCGCATCTTATGCCTCGGGCTTACAGCACGTATTCTCGCCGAGCTTTCGTTGAACGCACTGGAGTCGTGTGCCGTGAATACGTTAGGAAGTCAAGCACCTTTAGTGCTACGGGAAATAAGCAAAAGGAGGATACGGCCGATGCTTCCCCGAGGATGGGAACGTTCGAGAAAGAATTGACAAAACTCGTCGTTGCAAGCGGCGACTGCCTCGCATCTTATATTACCCGTTATTCCTAGCATGAATCATTCATGTTTTTCATGTGTGCGAATAAACATTGTCAACTTTCGTACGGATGCAGCCATCTTAACTTTTCGGAAAAGGCGAAATGAGAAAAGTTGCCCAGCAACGGATCTAAGGTAAGAATTATCTTAGAAAACCGTAAGAATTTTTTGAACGATCTTTTTATATAATATGTCAACAATCAACTGTATATTATGTGACCCTTAACCCACGGATTCCATTGAACAATATAAACATTGTCCAGTGTAAAAAGATTTGTACGACATTCAAGTAAAATTCATTAAATTCCTGTGAATCGAATTTTCCGTAAATAATTTCTTGCGTTTTTTAAATAACGCTCGAATCGTGAATTATTTATAAAATAAATATCTTAAAACTCAAATTTCATAAAATTTGGGTTTATAGCGAATGTGCAAAAACCCTCTGCGACTTTGTCGTTTTGTTCGTATCTCAAGGTCCTTTTTCATTTAATTCTCTCGCGCGAGATCGTTCGTGTCTTGTCGAGAATCTATACGGTAGATGAACAGAGAGAAAAGCAAGATAAAATGGGAGGTACACGCTATTCGTCATCACGTCACTCTTGACTTTTCCCTTCATTCTCCCTCGGTCCCATTCCCTCCTCGGGTCGAAAGTTTCACATTCACGATATGCTACTGCTTACTGGCTGTTTGCAAGAGGGTGGCGGAAGACCTTACCTTACGCCCGGAAGGGCGGAAGATGGAATTACGGTACGTCGGCGGTGCCAACACGGAATTGAAAAAAAGGCAAGGGGAAGAAAGTACTCGTCGTGCGAGTTTCGCAAAAAATCATCCGCCACAATGGAGAGAACGGTCGACGTAGACTACGGGCAACGACGAGCTACGACCATCATCGAGGTACGCAGGGTGAAAACTCCTTGTACATAACCATTCGAGGAGTTGCCACATTTTAGCTTGGAGTTGAGCCAAAGATTTCTTTGCCCCCTGCTCTCGTATATGCGCATATACAAAATAGCTACAGACGAGACTCTCGGGAAACAGCGAGGGGATGGAAAAAAAAGAATAAGAAAAACGTAAAAGAGACTCACCCCTTTGCAAACGGGGGAAGGAATAATACGTACATGCTCGAGTACACGAGAGAGCTCTTTCACGATCTCTTCCAATTTTGCTCACCGCATCAAATTGAGAGAAGGCGCATGTGCATCGGCTATTCACAAAGGTCAAAAGAGGAAACGAAAGCTTTTCCAACGAAGAGTTTTTTTGTTTCCTGGGCACGACTGTATCTCGTGTTTTTACTCACTTTCTCAGGATGAAGCCTAATGTATTTTTGCCTCACGTTTTCAGAATCAACAAGCAACTCCGCACTTGGGTTGAAAAATCGCAAAAATTTCCAAGCGTTCGTCGAAAGTCCTGTAATTATTATTCGACGTCGAGAGTGAGATTGACTGATGCCGAGAAAAGCTGTGAAAA
This sequence comes from Netelia inedita, assembly GCA_964017225.1. NCBI lineage: Eukaryota > Metazoa > Arthropoda > Insecta > Hymenoptera > Ichneumonidae > Netelia > Netelia inedita. Next base: position 38,832,223 of record OZ024921.1, read on the forward strand.
CGAGCGCGTACTCTTCGTCCAAAGTGGGTAAAATTCTTCTTCGCAACTTTAAGCGTTGCCTAATAAAATTCAGTTTCGCCGAACGTCTCGAACGGATTCGTTTGTTGTCTTTGAAATCTCACAGAGCTCGCAGAGACCTCTTGCCCGAATTAGCTTTCACTTCACTCTCTCGTTCCGTATCCAAAATTAAAGTACACCCTGGTTTCTTCGAGCGATGTGTACCGGCAGCTATGTGGGATTCGAGCTTAATAGAAAATTCATCCTACGGCCATATTGCCAGTAACTCGAGATTTTCATAGAGCTACTTCATCATAACGCGAGAAAAGCGAAGTTCTAGAACATAAATTCGGTACGAAACGGGTGAATCAGACACTGCTGACCTTTCGATGCGATGGGACCACAGTTATTTACCCCATTATATCTATGTTTTCTCTAGTTTCTATGGGTTGTATTGTTCATACAACATTCACGAGGCTCGCGGGCCGTCTGTTCGCCCTACCGAACATAAAATTCTCTTCGCCGAAACGTGGAGAGCGTAGCACGAACTGCACGCTCGTAAAATTAATAATAAAAGCATGATTAATTTTTATCTCCTGCCCACCCGCTACGCTAGGAAACAAAAGCTCGTGAAAAAGCTCTCTGCTTTTCACATCGCGAAATTCAAGCTTCGCGCAATTTTGTCTCTCCCCGTTGCTGCTGCCTCTCAGCAAAAAAAAGTTACGGATTCGGAGAACTTATCGATAACAACATTATGTTTTCGATACCGTACAGACATGCTTAGATAACGCATAGATTAGCAAAGTTTTTGCTGTTAATACACGTATTTAAAATGTTTTTACTATCGCTACTTTAAATTATTCGACGCGAATGTATTCATCGAAATTTAGACTTGGTAATGTATCGCGATCTTATTCAAATCAATTCTGGCGGTTGGTAAGAAATAGCAACAAACACAAATAAACGACGAGCGGTAGAGTAGAGTGACCTTTGTCGTGTTTTTATCTCGGCCAAATAACCGACGTTAAAAAGTGTACACCGATTGACGCGTAATGTGCGCTACACCGTGTCGCGCATAATAAATTATCGTAAAACATTTGTGCGGATAATGCAACTCGATGCATCCGAACCCGGAAGATATGCACTTGGAGCGGTCTCGCTAAAGAAGACGTATTCGTTGAAAGATCAACATCGACGTACTATAAGACTGTTTTGTCAATACGATAAGTTTCATAACACTGAAAATTGCGAGCGAATAACATCGACATATTTTTCATTTTTTTTCTTCTCGAAGTATTTTGTCCATTGTTAAAAGCATCATACATCACGATAACGGGCTCGTTTTCTCTTCCGCGAGATCTGTCGCAGTTGAATAAAAAGTGAAGATAATTACCGACCGTAAGAGTTACATCGCCCTACTCTACGACCGCTTGTAGAAGAATAACTATAATGGACGACCGCTATCCATATAAAAGCTGAAGTCGCGTCACTACCGTAGACAGTTCATTTCTAGTTGGACTGGAGTATCGTAAGCAATTTTTTCGTTCTCTCGTACGCATTGCAGTAATATAAAATGCGCGCGGAAATCTCGTCGCGCCGATAATTATTCGAACAATCATTTCGTAATGTATTCTTTTGTAATCGACTCGAAGTGTCGATTAAATTCAGTTTCAAGGCTTTCTAGCTAGAAAATAGCTTGCTCTTTATTTTATATTTTGTTCATATTCGTTTTTTAAGACGGTCTCTCGTATTTCTGTATTAACTTATGTTGCAGTGAAAATCTTCGAAGCAATCATGCAGGTGTTCTTCGGATCACTGGTTCTCATGACCTTGATTGGTTTGGGGGTTAAAGCCGATCAGGAATGGTGGCAAGCAATGTCGCTTTATCAGATTTATCCGAGAAGTTACAAGGACAGTGATGGTGATGGTATTGGTGATCTCCTAGGTAGGTAATAAATACGTACATGTGCGTATGTGAGCGTCTACGAACAATGAAAAATTTCTCACCGATTCAACACAATTACGTTCAACAACGTAATTTTCCTCGAACTTGTGGAATCAAATAATTCAGGCGTGTCGACTAACAAATTACTTCCGTAATTACTTGGCACTAAACATACGCGAGACAAACTTTCGTAGAATTACCACACCGAGTGTGCGCATTGTGTTCGAGATGAACTAATTATTTCCGGTCGACAAGAGTGAACGAATAAACTCGCGCCCGAGCTGTCATAACCGCGCTCGCGTATATTTATTGTGTTTTATCGAAGTTGCGATTACGCTTTCCGCGGCAATCTCGCGGCGATCTTAATCATTCGTCGTTCCCGGTATAAATGGGTCATCCGACGGGGAATCACCAACGTTGCGGAATCGTCAGACCTTGAAGCGCGCGCGCTCATACGTAATCATTCGATCGGCGAAGGCGAGAAGATATCGTGCGAGCAAAGAACGTGTTGAATTTATTGAATGAGGCATAATCGATACTACATAGATAAATTTGAATGCCCATCGTTTTTAAACATGCGTACAAAAATAAGTAACCGAAATACTGTCGTAATGACATTTATCGACACTAGGTATCTCCGACAAGCTGGACCATCTCAAAGATGCCAATATCGATGCGTTTTGGCTATCGCCGTTCTATCCCAGTCCCATGGTGGATTTTGGTTACGATATTTCAAATTTCATCGATGTCGATCCCATTTTTGGTAACCTCAATGACTTCGATAAGCTCGTAGCGAAATCTCACAGTATGGACATCAAGGTCGTCGTAGATTTCGTCCCAAATCACAGTTCCGACAAGCACGATTGGTTCCAGAAGAGCGTTAAGAACATAAAACCATACAGTGACTATTACATCTGGAAAAATGGAACTGTTCAAGCAAACGGAACCATTACCCCGCCCAACAACTGGGTACGTCAATTTTCACCTCCACCAATTATCCACGATCATGAAATCCAGTCCGATTGATCAAATTAACATTCACGCCAGGTTGGAAAGATTACCAGAATAACATTTGTCTGCAAACACATATTCTTACTGAATCTGAAACTTCTGACAAAATACCAATAATCTTTAGAAAGAAGTTTTTTTGAATTTTTTCCATTTTTTCCTCAATATTCACATCGTCTGTTTTGTTCCTATCTTATTCCCGGTAATAGAAATATCGCAAATGTAGCACATGTGTGGATATAATAACATCATTGTGCTCCTCGATCTTATTACAGATCAGTGTCTTCGGTGGACCAGCCTGGGAGTGGAACGACGAAAGGCAGGCTTATTACTTTCATCAATTTGCTCCGCAGCAACCTGATCTAAACTACTACAATGCCGATCTCGTGGAGGAAATGAAGGTAGATTAGACGAGGAAAAGAATATTTTTCCATTCAGTCCGTTAACCCGGATGACCATTATTCAAACCAACTGCTATTCTCTGGCACAAAGCCCGTAGCCCTGCATTTTTACGATCGAACATCTCGATCAATATATATATATATATACACACATGTATATTGCTTATAAAACAGAACGTCCTGAGGTTCTGGATGAACAAAGGCGTCGATGGCTTCAGGGTGGATGCCATGCCTCATCTCTGCGAGGACCCGAGATTCTTGGACGAACCACTTAGTGGATTGACCAATGATTCGACCAACTTCAACTACCTTGAACACATATACGTCAAGGATCAGCCGAGATCTTACGAAATCGTTACGGGATGGCGGGAGGTTCTCGACGAGTACAAAGACAAAGATGGCGAGCCCAGGGTTATGATGATCGAGGCTTACACAGACGTCAACTACACAATGAAATTTTATACAGCCGGAGCAGATTTTCCTTTTAACTTCTGGTTCATAACGAATGTCAATGAGAACTCGATCGCGGCGGACTTCAAGAAGGTCGTGGACGATTGGATGGCCGAGATGCCAACTGGCGCTACAGCCAACTGGGTGGTACGTAAGAAAATAAAATGGATTCTGAAAATCGACACAACACTGTTCTTGGTGTATACGCGTAAAGTATCCTCGATTTATAGCTTGGAAAAAAGTGGTGGGTCGCAATAGTCTCTTGATCAATGACAATCAATGCCGGATACGTTATCTTTGATCTCTCGTCGTATCGTTCGAAGAAATATATTTTTCGTTTCATTACTCCGTCCGAGCGATTGTCTGTGACGGAGAGCGTGCAGAGATTGCCGAAAATCTTTGCTGAAATGACGAACGCTTAATCGTCGTGATATTCTCTCATAGGCTGGTAATCATGACAACAAGAGATTGGCGTCGCGTTACGGTTTCCAACGCGCTCAGGCAATCACGGCTATGACTCTATTGCTGCCTGGTGTCGGAGTGACTTATTACGGTGATGAGATTGCAATGGAGGATACCTGGCTCTCGTGGGAAGATACCATTGACCCTCAAGGATGCGGGGCCGGAAAAGAAAATTATGAGACTCAATCGAGAGATCCGGAAAGAACACCTTTCCAGTGGAACAACTCCACTGCGGCCGGTAAATTCAACGAAAATAATTCGTTTACGTTTGAGTAGCGGGGCTATTTCAACAGAAGACATTTTTTTAGGAAAATAATTATCAACCACTCTAAATAAATAAGAATACTATCTTGAAGTAGACTAGTCTTCATTATCATTAAAAATAAAAGACGTAAAGTAATTCATCAATTAAAAACATTACCACAGGATTTTCTACGAACTCGGATACTTGGTTGCCTGTGAACTCAAACTACAAGAACCTGAATCTCGAAGCCGAAAAGGCTGCCGGCGACTCGTTCTTCAAACTATATCAAGATATCTCAGCGTTGAGAAGGTGGCCGGCTGTTCGTACAGGCAATCTGACAACGCGACTCATATACGACAACGTCTTTGCATTCTCAAGGTGACATATATATATAGTTTTTACGGTTTATTTGTAATACCTTATAAGGTTTCTGATAATTGAATTTCAGATGAACATCGTTCACGACCAAACCACTTAAAATACTTTTAGAAAAACAACAATTTGGGAATCATTTTTACTTTTGATAAAAGAATAACTTGTCCATTCGATAAAATTGACATGCCCTATCCGTAACGGAAATTATGGGAAATTATTTTTGTACCACTTTATTAGAAATAGTTTCTCAATAGAATTGTTTCCATCCGTGGCTTGAATTATCAGAAGTAAATGCAAACATTTGCGTATTTCAGGGAAGCACCGGGCGAGCGATCTGTCTACGTCGTCACAAACTTCAATAAAAATGCACAACTCGTTGATCTGTCATCATTCAACACTTTGCCTGCCAAGCTCGAAGTTTACCGTGGTGGAGTGGGCTCGAGTATTGCTCCCGGGTAAAAAATCTTTTATTTTTTTTAAGAAACGACTTTAATGGAAAAGGTTATTCTTTAAATCCGCATCGGGGAGAACCTTTACTAGCAAACGGTCCTCGGTGGCAATCAATAGCAATAGCGTACAGAGGTTGCATAAATCTGAAAATCCATTATTATGTTATTATTATTATCGGTATTACATAATACCGGTAATAAGTCGCAAAATTCATTTTTTCATCCTATCTTCGCGATATTTTAGCGAACCGTGAGCTCACCTTAGGATGATACTCTTGCACCCGGTGAAATGCTTGATTTAATCGAATATTTTGTTGTCAATAGTGATAACGTGGACGGTTCTGCCGTCCAAGTACCTGGAAATGGCGTCGCAATTTACGTCGCTTCGAGAACTACGTAAACACTTGGATGATGAAAGACAACGTTCGCAACTATGCCTGTAATTTTCAACTACACTCTACACGTTCTAATGGTGGGTATGATTCGGTCGCTGATAACAATCTACGCGCTGCAGATAGATGTTCTCATACTACGTTGTAAAATTCCGTGCGAGTTGTATCATTTTCTTGAAATAATTGGTCACTATTCTTACAGGCTATGAATGAATCTTACGAGATACCAATGAATAAATTAATGAAAGCATTTTATCGATTATGTGTGTTAAACGAGATATGTATTAAACTATGATGTTAAACAAAATGTATTTATCTTAAAATTATCTCTCCATACTATTTCGATTATATTTTCCAATGTGCGACGTCGTTCATTATCATTTTCGTACGAAGTAAATCGCACGGAAAGTTAATCACACTCGGAGTCAATATCTTCTCGAATGTTATCACCGTTTCAAATAAAATAAATATTGCACATAAGTGCTTCCTCTTAACGTCAGCACCCTTCCCTATAACTAAGTCGCGTTCGTTAGATCTAATAAATCTTTTGAAAAAATAATAAATAAATAAATAATAAATAAAGCGTCGTAAATAGATCGTCGATTTTATGAAGTAACCAGGCTGAAAAGAAACTTAAAAACTTTACTATGTCTTGAAAAAGGTTCCATGAAGTTGGTAGGTTTCAGCCGTCGATCAAATCTCATGTTATTTTTAATATCTACATAAAACTTTTCATGTTAATGACTGAAGTTTTATAGAGGGGTATGGGCAAGATCATAGGTGGATCCGCGATACAAATTAATGCTTCTGCCAATAATCGTAGAGCACAATGACCGAAACAATAGAAATGACAAAACCTGTGGTTTTCGGGTCGACAATTTTTTTTGCACGTATCTAGACTACTGCGATCAATAAGCCGATAAGACGAGCGTTTCTCGTATCGATTCTTTAGCCGCAATCAGCGTTGCTGTACCGACTATCCGATTTTTTTGCGTTATCAGTGGCTTATCGGTAGTGTACCCGTGTCAAAGCAATCCTTTATATAAAGGCATGCCGCGCCCGACGAGAGTGCAGTAATTCGAAAATTGTGCACGATGGTGTCGCGTCTCCGTTGTTGCGCAGCTTTGCTGCTTATCGCTCTAAGCGCTGTATCCGCTTTCGAAATTCAGAACAAAGGATGGTGGAAGAACACACCGTTTTACCAGATCTACCCTCGTAGTTTCAAGGATAGCAATGCAGACGGAATAGGAGACTTAAAAGGTAAGTGGAGGCTTAATCCGAAGATTATCTTGACCACATGCTTTTTGCAGATCGAAGATTCCATAAACTTCTACTTATTCGATGACGCGACGTAATCAATCAACTCATTGGTTGCGAGTTATCGTACGAACATCCTTTAATATTATTTGTCTCTGTTCACCAACTCGATATGCCGAATGGAACGAGAATGGAAAATCGAAATAAATTTTTTATAGACTGCATTCGATACATTATCCCCAATGACCTAAGTTCGAACGTTAAACATATCTTTTACGCAATAGTTTATATGCGTTTATAAATGAGGTTTTTATAAATAAGGTATCACCGGGAAGCTGGACCACTTCGTCGATGCTGGAATAGGAGCGATATGGCTTTCTCCCATCTATGCTAGTCCCATGATTGATTTTGGATACGACATATCGAATTTTGTGGAAATCCACCCTGATTATGGAAGCATGACAGACTTTGAAGAACTGACCGCAATGGCAAAATTGAAAGGTTTAAAAGTGATTCTGGATCTCGTGCCAAATCACTCGTCCGACGAGCATGAATGGTTCAAAAAGAGCGTAGCCAATGACACGATGTATAGGGACTTTTACATCTGGAGGTCAGGCACGGCAGAGAAGCCTCCAAATAATTGGATCAGTGTGTTCGGTGGACCTGCTTGGACTTATTCCGTGGAAAGGAAAGAATGGTATTTTCATCAATTCCATAAAAAACAACCGGATCTAAACTACCGCAATCCAGATGTCCGAAAAGCTATGATGGTAGGTATTTTTACATGTGTGCGTTTATGCACACATACATAAATACGATTGACGTCGACGACGAACGCTAAGCGAAGTAAAAAGTAATACGACAAGTATTTAGAATGAGCTGTAAGCTGGGTTTCTATCACAACAGGATAGTGTAATTAAGATTAGATTATATTTTTATTGATTAGGCATCGCAAACAAAGATTTTCCGTATGTCGCGTCGCAACGTGATATCGCGGTGGTAGTATAAAAGCTGAACTTTATTTCGCGCTCCCGTTGTCTAAACACTCGAGAAGTTTCCACGATAAGGTCGATGCAGGGTAAACACCTTCGATCGATATATGATATGATACGATGTCTTAGCCAATCCATTGAAAGCGATAATTAACTATTACATACGGTGCATTTAAAATGGAATCTCGAATATTCCATTGAGAGTTCACGTTCGCGATTGAAGCGCGGTAAAGTGACTTTAATTGGTCGCAACTCTTTTTTTACAGGACGTAATATTTTTCTGGCTAAGCAAAGGCGTGGATGGCTTTCGAGTCGATGCCGTGCCGCATCTCTACGAAAACGCTACATTCCCTGACGAACCAGTTATCAAAAATACAACTGCTACTTCGGAACAATACACGTATCTTGAGCATATATACACGAAGGATCAGCCAGAAACATATGATCTGGTGAACAGTTGGCGGCAAATTCTCGACACGTTTGCATCGGCAGTGGGAAGCGATGAGCTGGTTTGTATTCTCCAAAATCCAACGCATAATTGCATATTAACAATAACGATATTAGAGGTAATCCGTTAATAAGCATTCTGTATACGACTAATTTATCTCTTCCGTGTGCGTGCTGTCCATCAGATAATGATGACCGAAGCGTATACGAGTCTTGAGAAGACTGTCGAGTTCTACGACGCAGGGGCACATGTGCCATTCAATTTCAAATTCATCACCGACGTAAACAACATGTCACCACCAACTGCCTTCAAAACACTGATAGACACATGGTCGCATGAAGCCGACAAAAGAAACGGCACATCCAACTGGGTGGTATGATCATTGATTGATATTTTCATAAAAATGTGGCCAATTACAGATATTTGTTGGTGGAATGATCTCGTATAATTGTAGTACTTTTAGTATGCCGAAAAATGGGAATCAAAATGAAACTATTGATTTTTTCGCGCAGATGGGAAACCACGATCGTAAGAGAACCGAGACGAGATATCCCGGCAGAAGTGATCAGATGACAATGCTAGCGATGATTTTACCCGGTGTCTCAGTCACGTATTATGGCGAGGAAATTGGTATGGTCGATAAGAGCGATATTACGTGGGAGGAAACAAAGGACCCACAGGGTTGTCAAGCTGGCAAGGAGCACTTCGAGGAACAATCTCGCGATCCATGCCGAACTCCGTTCCAGTGGGATAACACCCCAAATGCTGGTAAAGTTCTTGCTGTTTCTATTAATTTTCATAGATGCAGCCGAAAACGTGCATCGATGAGTTTCATATACAAAAATAATAATACGTACAAAGAAATACTAATATTTGTTATTCCGGAATCAAGGTTTTGGTGGGTCCAGTGATCCAAATACCTCGGCGACTTGGTTACCGGTACACGAAAATTATAAGACAGTGAACCTCGCAGCACAAAAGGCTAGCCCGGTTTCCCACTACAAGGTGTTTCAAAGTCTTACCAAACTAAAGAAAAAATCACTCGCCATATCAAACGGAACGCTCGATACGTCCGTCTTGAACGACGATCAAGTTCTGGTTATAGCGCGAAATAACATCCCCCTTAATAACGTATCGGAAACCGTACTGCTCGTGATGAACTTCAACTCAACGGCGAATGTTACCGTCGATTTGACCAATGAAATTCCAGTCTACAGAGAGATTAACGGAACGATCGAAATCACTTCCTTGAACTCCAAGCATCTCCAAGGGTACATTACAAGCTTCGTTCATTTGAACAAAATTATTTTCTTCATTTCTAACATTTCAGTAAAAGCAAGGTCATTAATTTTTTCAGAAGTTTCGTCAATCTGGCAAAACTGCATCTGGATCCGCACAGTGCCGTCGTTATTGTAGCTAAACAAGTTCGAGCTGAGCCCAACGGTGGCAACGCATTAGGAAGTAATTCTTTCGTCACGGCCACTGTCACATTGGTTGCTAGTTTATTCATTACTTTCAGGTAATTTATCGTGCAGATAAATTAAATAAATATTAAATAAATTCTTCGCCCATCGAATAATAACGAGTATATATCTTAGTATATGGGAGTCGAGACAACTCAACTACGCGTACTTTTATTTTGCTCGCTAGGTAATACGAGTGAACTTGTGTGCGGGCGACTGCAATTGCGATTGCATGTCTGCGTGTACGATTTTATATGTATATATCAATATAAATGCAGGCATCGTTGTCATGAAGTTTCGATTCTATCCGGGACTCGGATGATCGACTTTCAGGCATATGGCACTATCGACGATTCTTCGACGATATCCCTGGTGTTGCTGATCTCGTTTCATTCGATTTTTCTATGACGCACGCGTCCTCTCCTTTCCTAAAGTGACCTCGCACTTCAACGACCCTACTATCTACGATTTTGTATGCCCGCCCGATATTAATATTAATGGCTTGGAATATAAAGAGCGACGAATGTGGATAAATGCATTGAATTACATTTAGGTTGAAATACAGTTGACTTTAATTAAATGACATTTCCTAGAATGGATATTCGACAATTTAAATCTTTATCGATCAATTAAAATTTTAAAAAGAGACGAAAATCCAATTTAGTTTCAACATATGGAAAATGCAATGCGTACTCCGCGCGTAAGAAACAAAACGTACCGCGAGTAGTCCGTACGATTCTCACGTAATTAATAGAATCCCCATGCACAATTGTACGATTAAAATAGTTTAAAGCGTAGATGTGAATAAGGTTCTTCTGCCGTTGGTAGGACAACATTGGTACCTACGTACGACGAGTGTGCGAGAGCCTATTTCGCTACAGTGAGAGTCGCGCAATTAGCAAGTGAGAGCGAAATATATGCAAGGCGTAATGAGGAGATCGGAGAAACGCGCTACATGCGTGGCAAGAGACGACTCGAGAGACATAGATCATCGTTTCAAGCCTCGGTGGATGCTGCGTGAGAATACCTATAACAGGGATGAGAGAAGTAATCATGGTATATCGAAATAGTATGTACCTACTTCGCATCACGAACATATGTACTCAGTTACGTTCCTCGTGATAATGTTTCGTCGCATATCATGTCAAATGGTTCAAACTATCTGGAAACGTTAAATTGACATAAGATACTCTGATGTACGAGGTATATCCGAGATATAATAATTGGTTGTAAACAGAATTTTTGATAGCATTGAGATTTGTTAAGGAACTTACAAATATCGAAATTAAGAAAAATCATACCGATTCAATTATTTAGTAGGTTGCCTTGAAATCGTTTCGCGAATACTTGAAAAAAATTGATTACTTTAAAAACGGTTAGATTGAAAAAACTAAAATCATTGACTAAAAATTGTTGTAGCTACAAATTGGAAGAGATTCAATTATTTCTGCGGTAGGTACATAGGAACAAATCTATAGTTAAGTTTTAATTCTGGGTCAACGACTTGGGTGGAGTATCGTATGATGTGTGCGTACATATGTATGATATCTTGGTTTAAAGTGCGCTTCTTTCATGATATATTGATGGGATTATCGACATGCACTACGTTGCACATCGTGCATTAATTAGTTTCGCGTTCAAAAGGCCCGAGTACCGAGTCTAGACACGCCACAGCCTCCGGTACTTTTATTCTCTTTCTCCATTTTTTGTTTTCATTGGCACGAACACACTTATACCCAGCGTCTACCTAACTGCCTACGTCGCCAGTCCAATTTTATTTCCACCTCGTACTACTGGGATACATGAAAATAACGTGGAAAAATATTGCTCCGATGGAGAAAAGGCGGAATAAGCGAATGAATAATATAGGTACTTAGTGAACGGTAAGAGGTTTTTTGTTGTTATTTCTAGGTCGACAGCTCGCTCAAAATTGCACCCGATGATTGGTAAGATGATAACTAATCGTGATATAACGAATTGGGTTCGTCGTCCAATTGACGATGAAGATGAAGACGTCATATAAAATGATTACGTGGCGTTGATGGAAAGATGTATTTTACTACGTCTGTATCGATCAAAGATACGAATGTTCGATTACATAGAGAATTGAATTTTCTTTTTCTCGCAATATATACATTTGTTTAATATCCATTTATTGTCTGATAATATTTAATAACTTTTCAAATACAATAAATAATGGTGGTCAATCATAAGCTACGATTGATAATTTCAAGATAAGAGATCGTAAATTCCGAAGAATCAATAAAAAATATTAAAAACCAAAATAATAATATTCGACGTCGAAAAATAAATAATTTTCCAGACGTCAAGCGAAAAATCTAAAAAAGACAAGAAACATAAAAACTCTAAATCTAACAAGACAGGACTGAGGGAATGATTCCAGATAATTTTTATTTCAAATAGTAATCGAAAATCATAAACCTTGACTTGAATTCAATACGGGAGCGTTGTTTCTGCGTACAAAGAGATTAGGCAAACGGAAAAAGCCTCCGGGGTGTTTAGAATGAGCTTTGGAGGATGCTGAAGGGGACACCCCTCTAGTCGTTCGGGTGGGTCTCTCGCAGTCGCCTATGCACGTATAGAAGCGGAAACAATCGCTTGCTGTACGCGCTGAGGATAAGAAAGTTTGCTAACTCACTTCACCGAGAGAGTCTCTTTCTATGTATACTCGTACTATACCCTAGATTGTGGCTCGCACTGTGTATGCACTCGCTTTCAGCGCCAAGTTTCTTGTGCACAGAAACATTTTGCATATACGGATTAGCTATGAGCTGTTTCGGCGTGCGGAGCTATAATGTTACAAAAGCCGAACGGAGAAACACCGAGAGAATGTGAGCTTGGCAAAAGAGCAAGAGAAGTGTACAAAACAAGATAATATACGACAAAGCCTTTTCCATTTACCTCGAGAAATATATGAATATCAATACACACGAACTTTCCAGGGCACCTACGTGCCACAACCACAGCACTTCCAAACAACATTTGTATCAATCAAAATATAAAAGAAACGCAAACAACAAAAAAAGAGTTGGAGCTCGCAAAAGATAAATTGCTCGATTTACTATTTCGGGCAGTAAAAAGAAAATGAGTTTTGTTTTTTATTTCGATTATAATAATCCCGTTGGGTGATAGACTTTCAAAACAAATTATCCTCTTTTACGAGGCTAGAGCGTACTGAGAGGAAAAGGATGTCGCACGGATTCAATCACGAGCCTCGGATTATCGGAATCTTTTCCTATCAACGAAGATAAAGTGAGAGGAAAAGGGAAAACGAACGAATACGTACAAAACGAAACGGACTATCGAGATAACCCGAGTTTTCTAAAAAACCTAGCAACACGATCCGATGGTCCATCGTCGTTTCTTTATTTGTCTTGATCAATTACATCCGAGAGAGTCTCGTTTTTTTTTAAATTCGATCGAACGTGTACGAATTCATTTTCGTGACTCTCTCGTTGATGACCAACCGAGTAAATTGTAGTTTCGTGTATTCCGTGTATACGCGAGAGCTCCTTTGGTCACGCGAAAGCTACTCGTTCTCTTCTTACCGTGCTCGTGTCGCTCGTGCCCCAATTTTGTGGTTCTCCCACGAGTGATCGAGCCTGATGCACCGCACGAGTATTAACACAAACGAGATAAGTGCACGCTCTGCCATGGTATATATACGTTGAATGTACGGTAACGATACTTCGATGCTACAGCTTACAACGTCCTTCAAGTACTTCATAATAATTCGCCGTATAAATATATATATATAAAGAATTATTGATACATTATATATCAACTCATGTCGCGTGTGCATTCGCAGGACGAGTAAAAATTTCTCGCGTGTCAGCTTTCCATGATCTCTTCACCGTGTAGCGAACGTGGGCTACACACGCGTCTATATCGGATCGACACACACGATAACTCAAACTCCCGCGTCACACCGACCGTTTGGGATCGATTCAGGATAGGGTTTGAATTGTAAAAGAAGGAAGTTAAACACGGATATCGCACGTTTACAACGTCGAGATGCGTCATAAAATTGCGTCGAAAAGCTTCGGATAAATATCCGTGTTTTATGCAGATTTATAATTGCTTATGAGAAATGACCGTTTATTTATCAAATTATAATACGAGTGAAAAATGAAGACCATTGTGAACATTGACTTCGATAGAACGTGGAGATAAGGTAGCAACCCTCCATTAAAGAAAGTACCCAAATGCCATGTATACGTATAACCGCCTTCATCAATTATATGCGACTGCTGTGGTTTCGTTCGTTCGATTATCGTGAATTAGAGAAAATAAAAAGTATCGAACGTTCGGACAGACAGAGGTGAAACACCTCAATGGTGATTATTCATTCGGTGATTGTTGAACAGATGTTTGTATGGGATACATATTAAAAGAAGTGTTTGTGGCAATAACAGATTGACGGATAGGTTTACTGATCGAGATCTACCATTGGTGGTAAGTAGGTCACAGTTATGTTGGTCCTCCCTCCCACCCTCCCCTACATTGATAATACGCGAGTCGGTTGTAATACGTAGGATAATATAGTCAGGGGGGTGTCACGTCGTACAATCGTGCGTCACAAATCATTCTTTTTACGTATATTTTTTCCCCTATATAAAAACGCGAAGATTAGATCTGACAAATGCCATATAGAACTAGTCTCGTAGAAAGTTTCGAGCATTAAATAATAACGGAAGAAGAAGAGAGAAAGGAAGTCCTAGAAGGTTTGAAATAACGAAAATTTTATTTCGTCTAATTTCAATTTTAATTCGAAGCAGAATTTTGATTTAATAGAAAAAAGTAATAAAAGATTATCGATTAATTTATCGATAGAAACGATCAGGACGTTTAATTAATTTTTCACAATTTTAATTCGTTTTAATCAGTCGACGTCGCGATGTTATCGCGTGACTTAATAATGGAGGAGACAATCATATTCAACTCACCGATAACGTAACTGTATCCATCAAGGGTGAGTACGCACTTTCGAGTTGCCGGAGAGCCTACGAGACTCGGCAATACGTGCCTGCGTGAAATCTTCTTACTAGAGGCATAAGGAGCTACCGGAGTCGCAGCGCCAGCGCCCGCTCCCGGATCCGAGTGGCACTTGTGTACCGGGTCTTTGTTTTGTCTAGACATCTTCACCTGCTCTTCGTTGCCCGATTTTTTTTCTATTTCTTCTTCCTCCTTCCACTATTCTTGTCTCTCCCGACGAAGCATATATATCTTATACGTAGAAAGCTCTCTTATCGTCGATAATTTTTTCTCGACTGACCGCCTCGAGACTTTCGGGGCGATCCAGGACGGCGTTGGCCGAACACCGAATCTTCGAGGAACCACTTCCGTTTCCCCCGATATCGCGCCACAACGCGATCTAAATAGTCCGAGACGTCCATTATCGATAAGTTTATCACGTACGATCGTTCTCACTCCTTTTACTTTTTATCTTTCTTCCCTTTCTTCTCCCTTTCTTATTCGTGTTCGGCCTCGCCCTCGCCCGAGGATCTTACGAAAACTTTTGTTTCCCGGAGCGTCTGCGGTTACGAAAAAATAAATTACCTCTCTTTCTCTCCTCTTCCTCTCTTTCTCTTTCTCTCTCGCTCTCTTTCTCTCTATCGTCTCGCAAAGGTCAGAAACTTTGTTGTTTTTATTTTCTCTCTCCCGCTGCTTTTCCTCTTTTCCCCGACCGATAAACGTGCGCTACACGCGAAATTTCGTTGATACACAAGCGTTGTATACGACGCTTGGGGATTCTCGGTGTGCGATGTATTTTATAGCCCGGTGCGGAAGTGCCCGGGCGCTCTGTCTGCAGAAACCGCGGTCGGACACACTGCGGTACCTCCGGTCAGACGCGTACGATATACAACCCCAGTCGAAGTTCACCGAATGTCAACCGACCAGCGATCTGTTTATTTTACATACTTGACAATTTTCCTCCATGGTGCGGACGCTCATTTTGTGCCAAATCTCGTCGCGACGTTTACTCCAAATGGGATTTGTGAAATTTGTGTGCTATTGAGTCTCTCGCGTCACACGCTTTGATTCGTATTATTCTCGCGGTCGGTACATATGTGCCCAAAAAACTGCGAGGACCCAGCGAGTTTGTGGAGAAATACGTGTTTTCAATTCCAATTTCATTTACGATTCGGTGGGCTTACGTCCTTTCCATCCCCTTTTCTCTCTGTCTCTCTCTCTGTCTGTCCGTCCTTCCATTTCTGCCTATCACGCACACGCTCATCGTGTTAGACGGGAACAATCGACAATCCGATTACGTATCTGTTACCAACGATCTGTCATCAAATTCGACGAAAACGTCGACGAAAAACTCGATTAAATCACCAGGTACCTCCCAACGAAAAGTGATTTTTATATATTTTTTTCAACGTCGGTAACCGGAGATTCGACGTTTTTGCTCTGTTTACTGACCAATGATCGTTCCTTGTCTCACGTAATGATAATTATCTTTATGTAGATGATCTTCACCGTGACGTAGACGATGAGGGTGAGCACGAGACATACGAGAAATGCCTCTAGCTGATTCATACGAAAGCGAGATGTGGGGAGTATCGTGAATTTTTTCGTTACTTTTTATACCTGCGTATGCATGTAATAAATATATGAGAGGATGGCTCTCCGAGGGGTCGTTACCACACGATTTCACCCCTCGATACTTCGAGGAGACCGTGGTTGGCCGTCGATCTGAAATTACGGAGGGTGAGAGTCTCCTCGCCTCTATCTAAATCGGCCCGAGTCGAATGGTGTGCGTACGTTGAACGAGGTGAAACACACTGGCGATCTCGCCTCTGTCCACCGCTATCGAAGGGAGAGACCGAGCTTAAGTTTTATATATATCTGTATGTATATAAATATATCTATCTTTTATACATATACGTATATATACAAGAAGATATCGCTCCTTGAGTTACGCCGTGGTTCTCTGCGCCGAGGGAGCCAATAAACGGTTCTCGAACTATCCTTCTCTCTTCCTCCCTCGCTCTCTCTCTCTCTCTCTCTCTCTCTCTCTCTCACTCTCCCTTGATAAGCCCTCGCTTCTCTACTAAGGCTTCTAAGCTTCTTTACTTCTCCCTCTCACTTTCACCGCCCACAACTCTCACCCGCTTTCAACCAGAGTAATAATTCTCCAGTACGGTCGTTCTCGTACCTCTCTCACCACTTTTTTTTCCTCTTTCTCCCGGCCACTTCCGGTAATGCGATCCTGGATGAATTCCGGTACAGCACTGTTTCACATCGGTTAAGCTGGCCTCGTTCTTAAACGCGGCTCAGCTTGTTTTTCTCGCTATTGCTTTTTTGTTTCTCGCAAATTGTGATTTAAGAAGCTCCGATTGCTAGAGGAAGACCACGTAATTTTTATATTCGACCGGTTTTTTATAATTTGTGTCAGATATATATATATATATATATGTGTGTGTATGTCTCTCTCGCGATCGAAAATTTGAGACCGCCTTACGCGACCGCGCGACAAAGCCGACTCGTCGTTCCCGACGAAACCGCGACGTTGGCCATTGCGCGACCAGAAAATCCCGACGACGAGCCCGAAACCGTAAGTCCTTCGCACCCACGTATATATAATATATGTTTAATAATGTATACAAATACGTATGACGATATGAATTGGTATAAACTTGTATCACCGGCGTCTGATTCGGAGTCAAGGTTGTGCAACTCTTCCTTTCTCCTCAGTTTTTCACTATTTTTGTTTAATTTTTTCCCCTCGCGTTGCTCCCTCCCACACTTTCTCTCTCTCTTTCACACACACGCACACACGCATACAGGAATTCGATAGCACGCGATCCCGCACGCACTTCGAAGTTTGTTCGACGATAATCCAGAGGTGGATCGCCACGAAAACGAGTTTTTCCTCTTCTCGAATTCTCCTCGCGGTTTGCTCGTAAATTAGTTCACTGATAAAATGATATGTATATATGTTTAATTGGCAATATATATATAATGTGTGTGTGTGTATATATCAATCTTTTTTACGAAAGTCTTCGAACGTTTGACCGACATACACCGAGGTTTTTCTTTTTTTTAACGATGTCGATAAATTATTCACCGAAAAAGATTATCATAGTTCATTCATCATTTATAATTTTAGCCTCGCTCGTTATCATCTTGTCGTTAAATTTAACGTACGCCAGTTTTATTCATTGCACGTCACGTCAAAGGCCATTTTCAAATATTCCATTCTCGTCTCGCAAGCTCTCACCAATTCGCTATTATCCTCCATTTGTCCGTCTTTTTCACGTATATATATAATATGTAAATGAATTATATATCTCTGCAATAGTCAGATTACGTAGGACTGCAGAAAGACAGGATGCATAAACGTACGAAGAAGGAACTCGAACGAAGGACAGCGTATGTGCGTGTGTATGTAAGAGAAAGAGAGATAGAGAGAGAGAGAGAGAAGGAAAACGTGTCTGAAAGCTTTCCGACGTTCGTTAGTCAGCGTCGACAGACTAGGCAATCTCTCGTGCTTTTGCTCCCCCGATGTCTCTCTCCTCGGCGTGTCGCCGCTGCGTTTCTCAACGACGAGTCAAACGCGAGCCGTTCTAACCCGAGGCTTTCCGAGGCGCTTTTGCATACACCCACGCACGCATACCGCATACAAGAGCGAGAACTAGAGAGAGAAAGCGAACTGCAGCATCGTTACGCGCAATGCTGGTAACTACACGTTACAATCAACGATCGCAACTTATACGCGATGTACGAGTTTCACAGGTAAATCTTCCCTCTCCTTTTCGTCCTGTTCTCACCCTTGCGTATGCGTCTTCGTACGTCTCTGTGCTATACCGATAAACGTCGCGAATTTGTGTTTGCTCTGGCATAAATTTAAGTCCAACGTCTCTCAGGTCTCTCGTCGACGACTACCGCAGAATTCTCGCTGTCGCACGCTGATGCGAGTGAGCATCGAGGCTTGGCTTCGTACTTGCGAGGTACGATCCCCCCGTAGTGCAAACCTCGGTGTACTAGCGATGTTCGTGTTTCTCTATCAACGGTGAACGTCCGAGATAAACGCTTGTACCGGATTGTTCACGTCCACGGAACATTCACATAAATCGTGCTAAGGTACACGAATTGTATATACAATGCAAACACGTGTACTTAAGTAGATATTTATATATCTATGAATATACATATATAAATATATGTATTAGACTTCTATATATACATCATTGCGCCATTGCCCGTGAACAAATATGTCTCCTACGATGCATCTGGCACACAGCTTATGCAAACATTATAGCCTTCGTGTATGGGCGCATAGGTAAATGGTCGAACCGAGAACAACAACGACGACGATGACGACGATGACAACGACAACGACGATGTGCTATCGACCGATCGTTGGGTTTGCTCCGCAAGCTTTTTCTCTTTCACGCTTCGTCTTACTTTCTTTCAGCTTTTGTACCTTTTTTTATTTTGTTCTTTTATTCCCAGATTGTTTTATATATGTAAAGGTTAATACATATACATATATATGTATATGTACGTTAATACGATGATACACGGAGGACTTCCGGTCGAGTGTCCCACAGCGTCCGGTAGCGATGGCGACAAATAACAACGGCAAGCACGGAACAAACCGAGTCTTCCGTCACTCTCGTCGGCACAGACGCGCAATGCGAAAGAACGCGAACGATATAGCGAAACGAGAGAATATATTTCCCACCGGCGTACTCGACATCCAAGTTGTTCGAGTATTGTGTAACCAGCTTCGAGCGTCTACGAAGCTACCTCGGATTCTCAACACTTTATCTCTCTTCGGTCCAACTTTTCTCTCGTTCTATCGGTCGTGACTCCGACTTTTTTTTTATTAGTCTTCTTCGAACGCCGATATTCTTCGACCCTATCGTTTTTCATTGACAAACGGTCTATTACTTCACTGCCAATTATTGGGAGGATTCTCTCATACGCCCGTTTATAAATACAATGATTTAATTTTATATATATATTTATGTATATGTTTACGCGTGTCACTCGTATCTATATGTACACGATCGTTGTTGAATGTGCTAACACTTGAATTTTTTTGCACGTCTCACACGCTACGACGATGCCGGGAGTCTCTAGCCGTCGAGACATCGAAAAAGAAGCCGCACGCACCCGTCCCCGATCACGAGCGCCAACTCGTAATCCGATAGTTGGGGTGTAGACTCGTACGTACTCGTGGAAGCGTGGTTTAGCTCGTGCGCATCGTCGCATATAATCTCGTTCGCGTGTATACGTCACTCGTCGGACGGACGAGAGATGAGACAACGATGACGACGTACCAGGGGTCTTCGTAAGCCGGCAGTGGTAACGGACCAACGTTGGCTAGACGCGGGACCACTGCAACGGTCAACGATAGAAAAGCGACTACGATGAGGAGCTTAGCTCTCTATCTCTTGGGTAGAGAGAGAGAGAGAGAGAGAGAGAGAGAGAGAGAGCAGCGTGCTCAACGCGCAGATACGACTCGACTAACAGTGAGTAGTTCCGAGCAATTATCGTCTCATTTCGATTATATAGATATAAGAAGACGCTTACACGTCGATTGACTGACGGTTTCCAACTTATGCGGGCCCTTAGCCGGTGGCAATTCACGCCAGTTTATTTCACGTCGTATTTTACGCACGCTCGTAAAAAGGAATAGGCTGTCGCGTTTGTCCGAAAAACCATTTTTTTTTTATTACCACGTGGAAAACCCTCGAATGACTGACCGTTGCGAGTCTTTTCTCTCTATTTCTCGTTCTCCTCTATCTAGTTAACTTTCGTATATCGAATACACGAATTTGACGTTTATCTCTCGTCGGAGCGGACTCGACTCATTAAATTTATTCCTCTATTACACGTGTTGAATTTTCTCTCGTCGCGCGGTTCCTCGTGTTCCCTTCTTTTTTATTTCCGTTTCGACTCGCAATACTCGTTCGACAGTCGTTTCGTTAATTCGTATCTTTACGATGCCCTGTTACTTCCTCGTTCGTGCTCTTTCGTTTCTCGTACGTTCCCTTACTTTTTTCGATACTCTCGCGTCTGTGAGTCTCGCTCTTTATTTTCTTTTTGCAGCACGATGTTGTTGTTGATGTTTTTTTTTTCTCTTTCTTTTTTAAGTGCTCTTGCACAGTCTATTGACTCGCGGTTGGGACGATATATAATCGAGGTGCACGAGGAGTCGGGGATTTACTTTGGCGCGACACTAGAGATATGGCTTGTTTAAAAACGACCCTTGGCCTTTTCACTCCTGTCGATGAGAATCGGGGAGACCCTCTTTCACCACCACTACCACCAACCCCCCTGCCCGTCCCCTTCGCGCTCGTGCGCGCCGTGTCAAATACGTAAAAGCTGGTACGTCGTGTCGTTTTCCCCGACCACCGGGTGTGTTAAACTAACGAGAAAAAGAGTTGGAGAGCGGAGCGAGGAGGAAAAACGAGTTAAAAGAGTGGCGTCGACGTTTACTGGCGTACGTTTACGTTCGTTAATCGAAAGTGCACCGGCGAACGTCGAGGCGTTCGTCGCAGACACTCGGTTATATCGTTTAGTGTTCGACGCTGTTTTTCTTTTTACGTGTTTTTTTTCTTCTGTTTATCTGGAAATTGCGAAGTTCGACGCTCGAGTACGTTTTACTCGCGTCTATGTACGAAGATAATGGCAAATTGCGCGGAACTCTCGAAAAGTTTCGCCAACGAAGTTTTCGCGCGATCGGCGCGAAGGGTGTACGACCCCCTCGTGACCCAGAAACTCGTCATTCTCGCACACCAGTCACTCGCGAGGGAAGCCCTTCGTATCACGTAAAACACGTTACGTTTTTGTATCTTTCACGTTATCGTCCAAAAGTCAAATTATCAGCGTATTTTTGTTTAACCACTCACTGCGATTAATCAGCGGTGTCTATGTAATTTTTTGATAAGCGTTTTCAGTGTCACTCCGCTTTAATTTCTTGCGCAGCTGTCATTGTTTTATGATTAAATTCTTTCGGCCTTGAATCACGGTTACGCGAGGTTTTGTTTTTATTTTTGATGTTTGTGTGTCTGTATGTATGTTTTTTTTTTTTTTTTTTCAAGGAAATCTCGTCGTGTGTATAAGTGGAAGATCCTAGTGTATGGTCAGACGGGTGCGATTGGAGAGAGAGAGAGAGATTACGCGGAAACGGCGCGTTTTTTTCCGGTACGCTGCCGCACGCGACGATAGCGCGAAATGATCACACGTGTGACTCGAACCGCGGTAGCGCCACAACTGAACCCATTCCCAATCCTCCACCGTTTCAACCCCCTTCTCCACCTTCCCCCGGCGCGTTTCTCGTGAGCCGGAGTCGCTCTCGCTCTTTCTCTCTCTCCCTTTCACTCTTGCCCTATCGCACTCCCTCTCGTTCTTCGGTATATCCCTCTGTCTCTTGTCGTCTTTCTCGCCTTTCTCTCGAGCGTTCGGGTCGCTTCGTCTCTCTCTTTCTCACGCGCCACGCTGAGACACCACCGGCTCATTCTTTCCCCCCCATTTCGCCGTTGTTCTCTCACCTCCCGTGCTTTCACCCTGCTTCCTTCTCTCTTTCTCTCTCTCTCTCTCTCTCTCTCTCTCTCTCTCTCTCTCTCTCTCTGTCTATAGCTCTCCTTCTCTCCCTCTGTCGCTCTATCTGTCTGGCTATCTCTTTCCCTCTCTCTCTGCCGAGCTCACTTTTTTCACCTCTAGAACATCGCTTTATCGCTCTCGATGTCATCTCTGTCTCTCTCTCTCTTTGTTTCCGGGAGTTCTTGTGTATATGAATAGAAGCGTGAATTAAAAAATCATTAGAAATAAAATTGTCAATAAAATATGTAAATTTCAAGAAAAGGAAAATGCTTTGATTATTATTTATATTTTCATGAGAAGAAGCAATAAAAATGAAAAAAAACGAGTCGGATAAGATTCAACTGCGAGCATTCCCTTCAATCGATTTTGCAGATATATTTTTATTTTCCTCGTCTCGTTAATGTATCTCGTTTTCCTATTTTCCGATTCTCATTTCAGCGCGTTTACGTATCTTTCGTCCGTACCTTCGTACACGCTTGATTGGGCCCGCCTGCGATATCCTTTTTCGCTCCATCTTCGTTGTTGGCGAATTTTCCTCACCCTCGTTCTAACTATGAGTACAGAGTATCACTATGGATATCGACCCTTAGACTTTCCGTTCGAAGAGTTGCATCTTCCCATCCCTTTGTGCCGTTCACGGTGAAAATCTCGCTTGGATCGTGGCGAATATATATTTTACGTAAGGTTTCCTGTGTCCTCAACTTCTTGCGCTGATCCGCCGTTCGATCTCGGCGCACATCTACGTTAGGAAGAAGCGAGAGAGAGAGAGAGAGAGAGAGAGGGAAAGATAGAAATCTCGCTTTCCATAGGCTCTTTGACCCAGAATATCGATGGCATCCTAAAGACATGACTGTTTCTCGGTTAGGGAGACCGGCGAAGAATATACAGCATATATATTAATAGACCAGGTCGATTTTACGATGAACAAAAATGCCATGGTCTATGATCACGTTCGACATGAATGTAATAAATACGTAAAGTGCGATAGAGTTTTATACCCAGAGATAGACCTCGTTTGAATGAAAAATCATTAAAAATTATTACCTACACAAATATTAAATAAAATTAAAAAAAATAAATAAAAACAAATGTTCTTATTCGTCACAAAAAAATATAATTATATACAAGAAAATTACAAGCCTGATTTTTATGACGATGGATTCACGAGTACATCGTCACCGAGTAGCCTCGACCGTTATTCGAAAATTCCAACCTATCGCCGTAAAATGTAATGGAATATTTGTATCCTGAAGTCCCGTACGAAATGGCCATTTGAGTACCGATTGGTCATTCGTTAGAAATAAAAATAGATCCATTTTCGGATCAAGACACTTTGAAAATCTCCGGGCCGTGGCTAGCTGAGTGAAAAAAAATAATAATGATAATGTACGAACGTGACTCGGGAGTATACGAGGCAATATAGTTTCGTTACGTCGGCATAATTGGCCGTCGATACGTATAATGTACATTGGCCGTTCTCGCGCGCTGTGCGGTGTGTCGTAAGCCTCTGCACCATCGCTTCTCGTGTGTCCGCCATCCACAATTCGGTCACCCTCTAATCCCCCACTCGCCTCTCTAATCCAACAGACCGGACAGGGAGGTTTGGTACGCGAAGCTTCGAGCCATATACAACCCTGTCTTTCTCTCTTTTCCACCAAAATGAAAGAAAAAGAATGGCGAGAGAGGCAAGGATAACTTTTCGTTTTCGTTTTATTTTTATATACTTTCTTTTTTCGTCTCTTCGTATCTCATATCTTTTCGGCCGTCTCTTTCTACCGCGTGTCACGAGAACACACTCTCTCGGCCAGATAACACTGCGCTTATCGGGGTGAACGTTATGAAAAAAACCTGAGAGGCCCTGATAAAGAGAAAGAGAGAGAGAGAGAGAGAGAGGGAAAAAAGAAAATAACCTCCGGACCAACCTCTCGATCCTGGTGGACGCGCGTCGTCAGAGACTAGAACGGCGAAAACCTCCCACCCCCTCTAACACCAGTGTCCACCAATACACCCCTCCAATACACACGTAGAGACGAACGTGCTAGGCGAGACGTGGACCCACATAGCGAAGAGACCGGCGCGTCGACAGAGGTCGAGTGCAGAGAACGAAATAGAGGGAGAACGAAAAGAGAGGAAGATATATATATATACAATATATATATATAGAGAGAGAGAGAGAGAAGGGTGCACAGAAAGAGGACAAGAAGGACCCCGACCTTTCTAGAGACTTCGGACACAGCCAATTGGGTTATACGGGAATGGAGTCCTCAGCAAGAAACCCTTAGAGTCCTCCACTATGGCAACTGTATATGGTACATAATACTAGATAGAGTTTCGAAAGCTCTAAAGGGACATATACGTACATATATATATACATAAAATATATACAACGTTTTCGATTGGAGAGTCTCGCAATATTAACCATCTTCCTCATCATGGGAAAAACTTTTTCTCTCTTTTCCCTTCACCCCATCTACTTTTCATCCAAGCCAAGAACATCATCCACGTCCAAACGATATGGACTTCCTTCCCCGGGGTGTATTATACAATCAAGACGATCTTCAAAGCCACGGGAAATCTCTTTACCTAACGAAATTTCAACGCGATAAGTTTCGTTTTTTTTTCTCCCCTTCATGAACTCGAGAACGAGTTACAAACTCGAAAACTTTCAAGAGATCAACTCTCGTCGAAGATACAAGAGGACGTGACAGGGGACTCTCGCCTTAATACCACGAAGTAGTGGTCTATATTACACGGCACTAAAACTCGTAGTTGCCGAGTTTGATAGGCGAGAACGAAATTACCGAACGTTTAACGCGCGTTGGAGCAATAATAGTGTATTATAGCTAGGAAGTATAATTTCGTCTCTGTGTGCGTGTGTAGGTGTTCATTGATGTGTCAGTAGCTGTATAACACAAATACTGACTTTTTTCATTACCCTTTAGTGTATATACCTCAGGGCTGCTGCGATGTCTATAAAGTATTACGACCACATCGTAATAATCCATCAGCGTCGTTTGTTCCTATCGTTCTCGGGTTAATGGAGGAACACTGATGCTACAAAACCACCATTGGTAAATACATGTCTATATATATATATATGTATATATACGTCTGCGTGTATATATGTTTGTGTACATGGGGCATTTCACGTTGTCCCACACATTGAAAAATTAATAGTCATATTTTCCAAATCCCCGATTACGAGTACCGAAACGAACATTAATTCCAGCTAAATAATTTCTTTCTCGATTAATTATTCGTTCGAGCAATTAAAAGTATGAACCGGGTAATCAAATATTTCGTTGCGTTTAATCAAAATTCGTTTCACCGTAGGTTCGGTGGAATCGATCATTTTTTTGCGCAGACTCTCGTACTATAAAGGTGAAGATAAATATTCAAAAATCGTGTCGAATTATTCCAACAATGACCTCCGGGTATTTATTCGCCCATTACGGGAGGAACAATACATTCGCCCGCTCACAAAGCCTCGCTTTTTTAACACGAAAATCATTATAAACGAAATGTATGAAAATAATATAAAAGGAACGAAGAGACTGTGTGTAACTCGAATATATCCCGAATTAATGCTTCGACGTACAAGTTTTTCGAACATTCCGCGATTCACAAACGGATACGCTTGAATCTTCGCGGAATCGCGGTCGTGACATGACCTGGTTTTCAAGCCTTTTTGACGCATGGTCTTTTTTTTAATTCCTAAAGTGGCGCGGAATGCCCTGTATACGTGTATATATGTATCGCATAATGCGACTACATGCTCACTATATGTACCTAGTAATTAAACGCATAATCATAAAACTTGAGGGAGAAAAAGCGGAACCTGCGCAATATGACACGTGAGAGCGTCAAGCGGCGACCCTTGCTCTTTATCTTTTCCACCTCTAGGAGAGCGAGTGCGACGGATTTTATCATGCCGGGACGTCGGTTGTCTCGCGTCCGCGCCTTATCGCCAATATTATTGTTCCGGGTGCTTGATGTATAGTCACGGGGGTGTGCACGCCACAATACAGATGTAGATAGAGAGAGATGCCTCGGGCGAGTCCGTCAATCAACGTGAAAATTTGATCCGCGAAAGATGCGAATCCGGCACAAATCCGAAGATCCATAGTTGGCAATAAAACCGTACGATGGGAAAAAAAGTATCAGGGAGGAAAAGAAAAAATCTGTTTTTTTATACTTTCACTTCGTCGATCAATTATTCATTCACCATATCAATGAAATTGCCGTTGGTGATGAAGTTCAACGCGCAGGCAACGATATTGCAGTATTTTTAATTCGCAAGAGTCGAAAATTACGACCTTTTTTCCTAAATGTCGAGACAGAGAACGAAGAAATTAAACGACGGGTCAGTGAACACGAAAGGAATACGACATCGCGTGGCACTCTAAAAGATTATAATACTATACCTAATATATGACACGAGTGGTTCGTAACTACGTTAAAGCGTT
Source organism: Netelia inedita (assembly GCA_964017225.1). Lineage (NCBI taxonomy): Eukaryota > Metazoa > Arthropoda > Insecta > Hymenoptera > Ichneumonidae > Netelia > Netelia inedita. The sequence goes on from OZ024921.1 coordinate 38,859,157, forward strand.
ATTGAGACGGTAAAGGGGTTGTTACGTTGCAAAAATGTCGGTCGCGATAAATTCTTACCTCGAGTGCATGAGGAATAATTCATGCAGTAGTGTGTAAAAGAGGAAATATCATGATGACATATAAACGTAGAATGGATAAACGCAAAATTAATGACGCAAAAGACCTGAAAAACTTTATTGAAACGAGAGAAATATTGCGTAATGTGGTAACGACGATGAGAATAATTATCGCGATTGCACGAAAACATATTCATACATATTTGTCTCCAAAAGTACAAAAAACTGTGCGATCACAAAGTGAAATACTACGATATACTGGCCTGGCGTACACCCGGAAAACAATAACGAAATGATCGTGAGATCTTCCTCGATGATCACTCACCTGAAACAAACAGAGAAAAAAGCAAAAAAAAATAAAGATTAGCGTGGCTCGTGAACGTGAAAAGGGCGGAGAAAACGTGTTGCCTCGGCACTGGGAGACCGCTGGAGAGTATGACACGTGATGCTATATAGCTGGGAATATATCCCCGGGGGCGATGAAAAAGGGATGGTAAACTTCAACAAAATCTAATTATCATGGTGTTAAGCGAATTAATTATAGCTGTGCGAGAGCGTCCAGCTTAGCACGGGTTTATTGTTTTATTGAATTTTAGATCTCTCGCCCCGGCGGGATATTGCTGAGCGCCAGAAAAAAAGAAAGCGTCGTGAAAAGTTCCACATGGAATTCGTGAACGAAAGTGGCTTTTCCGACAAAAAACAAAGATAAAACGAAAAATCTAAAGATTTTCAGAGTCGGAAAAAGTGGATATTTTACACTGGCTAGTTCCAGGGGGTAACGCGAGTCAGCCACGTAACTCACTAGGGTAACGGGAATCAAAATTATTCTAGCCTTCTTTTATGAAATAACTCTCGACGTCTCTACGTACACGCGACGATAAATACTTCTTACATCAATGAAACGACCAGTTTATTTTTTTGGTACTGCGGGCAAAGTCATTGTGCGAATAATTCGACGATCGATTTCATTGATTTTCGCAGCCAAAGCAGTTCTGCAAACTTCGATCTTTCATTACACCGTTTCATACATAATACATCGAGACACTCTCGACCCTCTCTACGATCTTAAAAAAAAAGTGAGAATTGTTACACGCACGCTCAGGGATAAACAGAGGAAGATGGCGAGAGAGCAAATAACCGCGCGGAGCTCAGTGACCGTTTGCTCCGCCGGGTAAGGAGTTATTGGACGTTCGCGTGATATGTGGATCTAATTGATTGTTCGCGAGCCATTCTTGGCTACTTTATAGCATCCTCGTCACAATTCCCCGGGACAGGTCGTAGAATCTCGGAATAAGCAAACAAAAAGTGTACACGAGCACGAGAAAAGGTATACGCCCGATAAGTTTGTAATGTGGTAACGACGCGTGATCGACAAAGTAGAAAAATACACAAAACGAACAGTGGGATAGTCCGGAATCGTGATATTTTTTTACAAATGGCTAATTCATTTCCGAAAAAGGTGTGTCGCTCGCTCGTATACGATTCTAGGATATTATCTTTCCGTGAGGTCATGGAGGTCAACCTTTCTGATTGTATGGCCAAATACACACATCATTGTTTATGCGAGAGCTCTTCCGACGGAAATCCCCCTAGAGCGATAGCTGACGTCCATCTGATCCAACAGGTACCTACGCTCTCTCTCTCTCACACACACACACACACTCACTCTCCATCGCTCTATTATTCCACAAACAAACGCTACGAATGAGCGGAGAGCTGAGAAATAGAAACGTCACAACGGGCGATTGTGTGCCACAGGCTCGGCCATGATAATTTCAACGTTCGTGCTCGATCTCCATCACGCCGTCAACGCGAGTAGAAAAGGTACTACGTCAGAAAGCGCGCGCCCGCACGTCTCATCGAATGGAGGAGTCCCTTTCCCGGATTTCACTCTCTCCCTCGCTCCTCTTGATGATCGAACGTTCAGCCGTTACACACATAAGTCGTCATTGTCGTCCACGTAATACGTAAGACGCAATTTAAATTGTGAAAGTTATGCAAATGCACAATGCAGCGTTTCATCCATATATATACACATGCATATAAATATATATATACACATATGGATGCAATAGTATATACGGCAGGCGTATCCGGAGTGGTTTGCCGATGGATCCCGTACGTCAGGCGTCTCGTAGAGTCGCATGGGACGCGAGGCACGAATGGGGATGAGAAATCGTTCGGATGCCCGGAGAGACGGAACCGGTAGAGAGTCCCCCTCGATGCATCTGAGCAACGATATACCACTCCCGTTTCACGAATAACTCACGTCGTACCACAAGCATCGCGGCAATCTCCATCGCTGACGCAGTTCAGCGTTGAATTATTCGAAATTATTTAAATGAAAAAAAAGAAAACAATTTAATAAACGTAGGTATAATTATACGATAAATAATCTTGTCCTTTGAAAAATACAAAATATATCGTTGTAAAAAAAACGTCAGGGGTAATGTCGATCGGTTGATCGTAAGACGATTCTGTACAGTCTTGCGTTCGATTGGTACACCCTTACGAGACACCCCACACCCACGTGGGCACACGCTCGTACGAACCGACTCACGTCCTCGGCCTTCGCCCACGTGGCGATAACTCTACCGCTCGCTGACACTTTGGAACTTCGGCGTCAGCTTATACCGTACTTCGACTTCTCGTAGTACATATAACGGCGCACTTCTCTCGATGTAATTCCGACTTTAACAGACTTAGATATACATCGAGTTAACCCCCCGCCAACTGGCCGGTTCGTAGCAGCGTCAGTTGTCGCCGAAGATCCGCTGACCTTTTGCGAGGACCTTTTTTTTATCGCCTGTGTCGTACAGCTCGAAAGGAGGACGGCAAGATGCTACACTGCGGATTCTTCGATCTCGTATATCTCACCGAGTCGACGGCTCTATCTTTTTTTCCGTAAAAACGCCGAAATATAACGTTGGCGATCGGCCAACTTTGATGAAATACGTTCTAACGAACCGCTGCAATTTTAATCGTGAGCGTGCAATATTCATTCTTACTCGAGGCGGAGCCGGCTTAGAGGTAAATCCCCCATGAGCTAAGCCCCCGCGAGGAATAAACCCGCTATAAGCTCCAATAAATGTATACCAGTACAGTTACAAATTATTTGAAAAAATGTACTAATTAAAAAATATTTACATTGATAAGATTTTTTTATCGAGTGGATTACCTACTTCGCACTATATTTCGTAAATCTATTTAAATGCACGTTATATTTTTTTCAACTGTCCCGTTTTCCTACCGAATGACAGAAATGGCAGGTTTAATAGATACTGCACGACGTGTTCGAGTTTCCATCGTCGATCTCACTCGCGCTCGATACGTAGGCTCGCTTTACCTCGCCACCCCTCGACCCCCGCCCCCCACCCCTCCCTCTGCCCCTCGCGCCTAATCGATCGAATGAAAATTACGGGTTTCATTCGCCCGCGTCACACTCAATATACCCGGCATAACAAAGGATTCCAACCGCACAATGACTCCGGCCATTGACGTGGGCGAGAGAAGAACGAATTGTGCGAATCCAGTGAGCATAGAAAAGGAGGTATGGAAAAGAGCGAGCGTAAAAATGCATGCAAATGGCCTTGTTACGATCGCTGGAACTTCCATTAACGATCAGTGAAAACATTTCTTTTACTCGTCACGATTCATGACGAAGAAATCGTCGTCGTTGTTGTGTCAAGAACGTACATTATCACTGGGATAATTAATATTCAAGAACTTTCAAGTTCTCGTATCATTATCTCGATATCGATTATTTATTGAAAAAAAAGTACCGTAATCGAGACCGCGAGACCGGTATGCAGCAACCTCCCACCTCAATCGAACGGGATAGCTCGCGGCTAACCCCAGTCCGGTGATTATCTCGTCGCGGAATATATACGAGCCCCTATCATATCTCTCGGTCTTCTCTTCTCTCTGTCACTCTCTCACACCCTCTACCATTTCACAATAATGCAAATTAACCGACTCATGGTTTATTTATCATGGCGTTAATCGATTATCCGGGGTGCGTATAATATACAACGTTCGCGTGTTTATTATTCGTAACATTATCTACGGTGAGATGAATGCATGTTCGCGCGTGGACGTGAAGATGGAGAGGTGCTTATCGCGGTATACCTATATATTATTATATCTGTCGTATGAACGAAGCTGCCGAACTACTGAATGTACCACATTATTATCCTTTACACGGCTTCGATTGAGGCCTTAACGCGTGTATAATATAGCGACGAGATATAAAGAGACAGAGAGAGAAAGAGAGAGGGAGAGAAAGAGTGCACGTAACCACAGGAATACCGCAGAATGCGTGCCGTGAATACCCGAGAAGATCCAGGCGACGATATTACCGTTATCCTCAAGCTCCCTTATACCCATATAATAATTACCATCAGTTATTATATATATATGTATATGCATCATATGGGTATAATATTTCATCTGCGGATTCACGTCGGCTCTCCTCGCCTGGAGAAACGAGAACATAAATTCATGCGATAAGAAGAGTCGGGAGTGGTCGACTGTGAGAGAGCGAATTCTGACGGATACCAGCAGTTCGCTGCGTTATCATCGCGACTGTACCGGGATAGAGGGGAAATTTGTGTGACGTTTAACTTCGCTCCGTGGCTCAGGGAAAGCGCTGCTCGTGTCTTTCGCCCAATGCTTCGAGCGATCTCTGCTTTATCAACATCCCCTAACGGGCTCGACAGATTTCTACCCCTTTCGACTTCGTTCATTGTTCGAATCGAGAAAATTCGGATCTCGATTAAACGCATCGAGGATTCAATGAATTGTAAGAATAAAAAGTAATAACAAATATTTAAGATTGATTTGTTTATTTCATCAAGAGGATTGAAACATTTGCGACTGTACATAAATAATGACGCTTTTACATCGATAAGTAGAAAATTAGTATTGTATGAAAATATTATAATTTGTTTATCTTTTTTTAAACTTTTAACCTACGGTTACGAGACTAATTGTCGACAAAGCTCGCCGAGTATTTCCCGGTCGCTCGCATCGATCGTGATACGTGCGGGACAATACAACCCGGAAGAATGGAAACATCGGTGGGTTGGTTCGCGGGGTTGTATATCGATCGTGGTGTCTCGATGAGGGTTGGGTGGAGAGTTATCTAACGTGACTCAAGAGCCTACTGGTATTGGGTACCCTAGTGTGTTCGGTTTTGGCCCAATGCCAACCGGCGACACACGTTGCACACATTCGCATCGGCGTATGGAAACGGCACCGGGCCGGCGCGAGGGATGGCAAATTCAACGGCTGAAAGTGCGCCCCCACGAATTCACTCGCGACCTTTTCTCCCTTTTCGGAAAACCTCGCGCGCATCACCGCGCTGTCGCGTACGTCTCACTCGGAACACTATATACGGTCTAGTGCCGCGATGGTACCTACTTCGCGACCCCGTGAATGCGAGAAAGATTCTATGCCTATGTACCGCAGAATGTCCTCGAAGCGACGCCTCTTGCCTCGATGGACCCGTCTCTCTCTCTCTCTTTTGCCGAGCACGTATCTCACGAGAAGCGAGAATTTCTCACCATCTAAGAGGGATGAAAAAAACGAAGTGGATGAAAAATAGATATATATATATATGTATATATATACATCAGGAAGAAGTAAGCAAGGAGGTATTACTTACTATGTATAAGTACGTCGAGAAAAAAAAACCGGCGAAAAAAAAAGTAAAAAACGTTCTCGCAAGTACGGGCGAGAAGCTGAGAAAATTCATACCAGGGAATGTTTCTCGACGTTTCTCATTAAAACGAGGGGATACTTAGTAGCGGGCTCTCGGGCCATTGCCTCGTAATGTACAAGGAAAAAGGAATAGAAAAGTTGAGGAAACGTTAATGGTATAGCAGTAGCAGTTAGAGGCACCAATATATATATAGTTATACATGCATCATTGTTGTAGTAATAGTAGTTGTAGACCGTGTACCACTGGAAAGTCGAGGAACCTTTCTCTCTCTCTCTCTCTCTCTCCCTACCTCTCGCTCTCTCGCTGCCGGAAGCCGGAAAGCCGGACGTGCACGCGAGTGACTGCAAAAATATGAGTCTTCGTGTTTTGGACTTTTAAGCCCTGATAAGGATCGCGTGATGTGTTATTAGCTGCACGTGAAAGTATACACGTGAGAACGTTTGAGCTCGGAGAAGAGAGAGAGAGAGAGAGAGAGATTTGCTAACTCTCCCTCTGCCCCTTGCAATAATGATCATTATAGAGCTTAGGCAAAGTTTCGACTCGCGCTCGAGGGATAGGCATACAATTTGAATGAAAAACAAAGGTTCGTTCGTAAAGAAGCAAGAAGCATTGGACGGTATTTTACGAGGAAGTAATCATAAATTCGTGTTTGCAAATATTGATCTCCAGCGAGTTCTTCGGGGCGGAAAGTTTTGTAAAAAAGTTTCACATCTCACGTTGCACGAACGGATCGATTGGAAATCGATCGAATCAAGAGGATTCTCGTGGGATTTATCGAGTGCAAGATACGTTCGTTTAAGGGGGGGGGGGGTGAAATTTGTCGTAAGAGTGTAAGACGTCCGACACCCGCGGTAACTCGATACATTAGCCCCGTTGGGTTAATGTCTTTGGTGAAACTTGATTAACGCGTATCCTCTGAGCTATCGCGCTCTAATGTAATTACTTGACCCAGCGTGATAAGCGTGTGTACAGGCAAGTCGGCTTCGTACTATATGTAAAATAAATGGCGTGACAATATTTCATTCGAGGGGAAAAATAAACATGCCAAAGAATTTTTCTCTGACAATGGTTAATTAAGGTTAATTTTATCAAATTATGATTGTCGATAATGAAAGAATATTTCATAACGATTATCGTCATAAACAAAGGTTGACAAAGACCTATGCGACATTCGTGATTCTTTACGATCGTGCCTAGCGCGAATTATACGAGTCGAGCTTTTCTTGAATTGTGCGGCAATCAAATAGGATTTTCGGCTAATCGTAGAAAAGTCGGTGGCTTTTTGTCCGAGAGGGAGAGAGAGCTCGTATAATAGGAAAAATTAATGAGATTCTCCTTCCGGACGGGAAATAGAATAAGAAATAAACGACGCTCCGACTGGTTGAAGTGCGAGAGGAAGCGGGCGGAGGAGTGACAAAACGTAAAAGCCTCTCGGATATAATCCTTTCACAATATAAGGTTTATCGCGTGAGAGCAGCAAGCGCCACTGGGAAAGTGCCCTCGGCATTTCCGTCCGACTCTAAAAGGCGTATTATTGAAATCAATTCGACCAAGGGGCGGCAGACAAGAACCAGCGGTATAAATATCGACGTAGATTATACCGAGGCTGATATCCGCCGCGTCCAAAGTGGTACAGCTATTGATTATCCAGCAAAAATATCCTTCAAAATCGTGTTCTAACGAAGAGATTAAAATACGCTAATAAATCAATTTTCCACAATAAAACAAAATATCAAAAAATTTCACAATTTTCAATAACAATTATTCTTAAATTATTCTTTTTTTAAGAAATCAAGAAAATGCACCGTTCATCAATATTTACCTTTCGCAGTCCGATTTAAAGTATCAAAAATAAATGGATAAGGTAAAAGTTCACCGAGCTTTTCTGGCGTCGCTTTAAATCAACGTCGATTCATTCGTACTATTTAAATACCGTAACCATCGATGCACCGTCTTTTCCGACTTTACAGGAGTCAACGTTGAAACGTCGATTTCTCTCTGGCGAACGATAAACAGAGACTCGACTGGCTTTAGCAGGATTCTTGACTATAGGAGCGAGCCCTTCTCCACATCTCCCTCTCTAATCACTCTCTATTGATTCGACTCTCTGTGAATCTCGTTCTACCCGACTGGATTGCGGTAGTTATCGCTCCGCCGGGACACACTTTAAGATCCGAAGCAGAGGACGGCGATGAAACTTCGAATGGCAATCGGCTTATGTACCTAAAGCCCTTCCTCTCGTTAACCATCGCAATATATACATACAGACACACACACACAAATATATATGTATACTTATACTATGTATACATTCCTACTGTATTCCGATCCATGGAACTGTGCGAAACTCGATGATGTTCGAACATTACGATTGCCATGTACGTATACGAAGTCCCTTTCAATTCGAACCCTGCTCATCTATAATACCATTGACGATTGTATTACCAAAGACCGTACTATACATGTACGTATAGGACATCCGGGGCGTTATTATACCGACTTCGAAACAACTTTGCGTCGTCTCTTGACAATTTTTATCCCAACGAAATCCCCCTGGAGACATATATAATAATTTCGCTACTAAATTCTCGGAAAACTTTTCTTCTCTCGCCACCACTGACTTGAAGTACCTACCTGCCCTCTCTCGCTATCTCTCGCGGTGTGTCCCGCACTCATTGGTTTTCCACACGGACAACCAATTTGTCGCTCTTAACCACCTTCGGTATACCCGGGACGATGGTTTTTACTGTAAATCCCGAGGGGATTTATTTTTTCTTACTGTCCCG